>WOAB01000325.1:0-1200000 GCA_027886185.1 Rheum nobile | reverse complement strand
CTTCTGGATTCCCTGGACCACCCAAGCACCACCTTGAGAGCACCTCCTCCTCGTTTGGTAGCTCCGGCGACGACCTTGAAAACTCCGGCGAAAGCTTGTAACTCCGGCGACAATGGAACGAGAGAGAGAGATTGGAGCTGTCTTCCTCCTCCAAGCCTCCTCCTTTTATAGGCCAAGCAAGGAGCCCAACTGGCACCTCCCCCACCGCCTCAAAGCCGACCGAAACGGCAAGCAGCTTAGGCAACGTTCGGCGGAGCAGAAAATGAATCATGACGGCGCGGGTGTGGTGGGTCTTACCGCGGGGTGCGGTGGCGACCAATTCCTGACCGCGGGGTGCAGTGGGTATGACCGCGGGTGCGGTCAAGGCAATTTTTGTGTGGCTTTTGTCCATTCTTTGACCGGGAAGCCCACTTTTGACCGGGAAGAATTATGGGTATGGGTTTTAACCCCGGGTTAAAAATATTCGTACCCGAACAATTATTCTAAGCCCCAAAATACGTCGAATGTATTTTATTCCACTCAAGGAATTATTACAGAGATCAAGTATTTAACAGAAAGTCTGAACTTCTCTGAAAATAATTCGACTACAATACGAGTGTTTGGAAAACTTACCAAAATACTCTTTACTAAAATGAGTGGTATTACACATGAATAGTAGTACAATTAGTAACAGAGGATCCAAAGTGACAAATCATGCATTCAACTTTCTAGGCCATGACCACAAAGTATTGATGCAATTTCTCGGGCAGTGGGTTCAGAAGTTGCTTCAGCAGCAAACACTTCACATGAAGCAATAATGATTGAAAACATGGTGAGAAAGATTTGTAAAATCTATATCCAAAGCACAACCAGTATAGAGAAAAGACTTGGTATGGATTCTAGATCAAGGTAAAAACACATAATATACCCTTTATCACAAGTATGCAATAATGGAAGCCTAAAATCTAAGTTACCTGCTATTTGTAAGAAGAAATACAACAACCTACTGGTCCATGTAGAACATCAATTCCTTCCACTTGTCTTAAGAGGGGAGGGGGGAATAATGCGGCCTGGGAAAGAATGCGGAAAAGCAAAGCTGCTGCAGCATCTGCAACAATACCTTCTCGCATAGACATTGTAACACCAATTGCTTGAAGGAAATGAAGATGCATCCGATTCCTTAGAAGCTGGATGAATGATTTGAAGGATAGAGTTAGAATATGTCATGAGGATATGCTAACTATACATGCTCCAAATTACAACTTCACTGAATTGCTCTTCTACAACTTAATTAACTTTATTAAGATGAAAATATGCAAGCAATTCTAATAATATGGAGCTTTTGAGCCTGATTTCAACATATAGGCTTAAAGGATCTCTTCTAAAAACTAAATCAGTTAAGTTCTGTATATAATATATAGTACTTGCTATATTTCCACGAGAAAAATACACAATAGCATGTTAATGGAATTTTTATTCTAAACCTCTCTAATCAATCTCAGCATTCTAGACTAAATCAGTTAGAACTTAGAAGTAGTGGGAGGGACGTTCAATTTCAACAGCTATGTCCGCATGCAATTTTATAATGCAACTCAAATTATGAGATTATTGAGATAACAATTGTGCTAAAGCTTTGCCAAGAGTGTGGCAATGAGCATAAACCGAAGTTGGTGAGGTTACCAATCTCTTGGCAACCTCACCAACTTCCCCTCCGTTTGGGCCAACGACGTTAGATGATTTCGTCGTTTAGCTTCGCTTGGATCTGTTGATTTTTTACCAGATTCACCAGTATCCATTAGAGAGCGATGACAGGTGTGTCAGTTTCGGCGTTTAAGAAGTCAACAAGCAGTGACGATCTTTTGGACATTTGATTCTTTGTCGTCGTCTTCTTCCGGGAGCTCGAGCTCTAGCACATAGTCGATGTAAGTCGGAACAACGTTGTTTTGGGGTTTATTCTGCTTCCTTCGAAGTCTATTGAGAGGGATGACGACATCGTCAATGGATTTCTTGATCTCAAAGAGTTCTCTCTACCTGCTTCTAAGAGAATATCAAAAAATTTACTTTTTGAATTTCAAAAGCTTGTACGTTATATTGTATTTATTTAGTTTTTTCTAAAATTAAATACATGGATTTTGAATGTGAATTTTTTGAACGGGAAAAAGTAGCTATGTTGGATTTTGTTAAATAAAAGAAAACAAAATTTGATTTTAGTGACATATATAGTAACTATATATATGTTACATTGCTTTTTGTGCAGGTAAGTAAAAATATAGACATTTTGATGGTCTTCCTGTATAAGAAGTGAGAGAGTTGAAAACAAGACATACCCCATCAAATCGATATAAAATAGTCAGAAACGTGGAGGTGTAGGAAGTTCATGAAAGCAAGAACGTAGAGAATGAAGCTGAAGAATAATGGAAAGTTGAAAACCAAATTCTCTTTCTAAAACAATTGAACTTTTGAAAAACTATTGGACATAATAAAATAGAAGAAACGTCTAGGAGCTCAAACAAAATTACCTCAAGGTGCGTATTGCACAAAGTAACTTGTTGACAATGATTAGCGAATAAGAATTGATATATTGTGGAATGGAGTTACTTGAGGTTTTGTCTGAATTCAGAAAGCTCAAGGATGCTAATCCTAGGGATTCTAGCTGCTCCCAGTCACAAGTACACTTGCTTAATTAATAACATAAACACATTAGCAAATCTCTCAGTCTTGTAATTAAGTTAAAATTGAACCCTTTCCCAAGGTCCTGGAAAAAAAGAAAAAAAAAGAAAAAAAAAAGGAAATCAGGCACCTATATACAGATTCCACCATTAATCTCCAGCTCCTTGATTACATCCTTTACAGTTGGGAGTTTGTCTTTAACAAAGCTAGTTCACTCATAGCACATTGTTATTCATTGAGAAAGGCTTCCATAAAGCAGATATAACACAATAAAGAACTATATAAATCAGAAGGTAATGAGGAACACGTCTACTTAAAGCAAATTATCTCACAAATAAGATGCAAGGGGTTTTATGGAAATATCAGGCATGGTATGAGAATGTTGATTTAGAGCGTGATTACCCAGTTCTCAAGCCATAGATATGTTCAAGCAATATAGTGACCCAACATGCATGCTCTTGCAACAATGCACTCGGAAACTGACTTTGATACAAGGTGATGTTAAAGAGAAACCAGAGATGTTAGCAAGGAAATATAAATGTGAAGAAACTCTAAACATTGCAATAATTGTTTTGTAGTAAGTCTAGTAACTATTAGGAGTTGAACAAAATCTTCAAATTACAGATTTCTAAATAAGTGGTGAAACTTATTATAGCATACAAGAGAGCAATGTGGTGATTATTTCGGAATACAGAGATAGAAGGTCATGTAAAACCTTCAACTCTAAAGGCACTTCAATAATATCCAAATTCACATGAAATTATCAAAAATAACTTATGCAGACTATCAAAAATAAATTCAAAAGGTGAAAAGATAAGGAAAGAAAGTACATGGTGTAATAATCCTACTTAAATTAGAAGGATATTTTTGTAAGTTAAATTTTTATGATAATAATATAGGTTGTGACATTTATTTTATTTCTTTTAAGGATGAATAATTTAAAAGGACATTAACTAGAGAAAATTCTAGTTAAGTATATATTCTATACAAAATATAAAATGTTACATTAATAAAGTATGAAAGGTATTATATGGTTGGAATATTAGAGACAAAATAAAGTTTAGGAAGCCTTATATTATCTTGGTGGAAATAAAATAAAAGTTTCGAAAACTTCATTATATTTTTATTTTGTAATTATAGTAAGACGCTTTTACCATACTTTTGAAAGTAGGACGCTCCGGCCACCGCTGCCTTCTTGCTCATTGCCACTGCGTCCCTGCCGCCATGCTGATGTAGTTCTTGCGCCCATGTCGCTGCCACCTTGTTCTTCGTTGATGCCCTCGCCGCCGCGTCCATCGTCGAGCTCGATCGTGCCGAGAAGGTTGTGTTTTCTGTAAATCGAATTGAAGAAATGAGTAGTAGGCTCCACCACTCCTAATGCGGATACATTGGGCCAAAAGCCCAATAGCATATCCAGCCCAAATTTTGATCCAAATCGATCGAACGGTATAATTTCGACTCATTTGGTATCGTTATTTTAACAAATTAATTGTAGAATTAGACATAAACTAATTTTAATTTTTTATGGATTAATTTTGTCGGCATGTTCGTGGGTCGTAAATCGATATAGAAATGGAACCTAGATGTTGGATTCGTAGAAGCCGACATTTGTGCTATTTAATCAACGATAGTCGTCTTGATTCATTATGGAATCTAACTAAAAAATAATGGTGGTTCGCTTTTATCACTTCAGTTTATTTTTGACAAAAAATTAATATTGAAATTAATTAATTGTTTATTAATTGGATAATTTATAAAACTTGATTAATTGTTTAGGAACAATTGTGTGCTTTAGATGAATAATGTATCTAGCTTGATAGTTGTAATCGATATATATAAATACAATTATATATGAGTTTAAGTACTTAATGTTGTTACTGTGTTAATGACGATATTGTGTGTAGACTTTGTGTTGGATCGTTAGAGTTACGTCTGAGGGAACAAAGGCTTTGTTCCCACATAAGTTACAGCGGATAAATATAGCAAGAAAGATAATAGAACGAACTCACGATGTATAGTGGAAACCCTGATTAGCAAAACTAGCTTCTCAAGGAAAAACCATTACCTTCAAGCTTCCGCTTGAGAGGATTTTGAAGTGTGTACTTGTCTTATTGATTTCTTGTTTGATTACACTTGTAGCATGGACTCCAAAATACTAGACCTCTCTGCTAGATTCAAAGATCACTCCTACAACGATGAATCCAAACTCAACCCTCAAAGACTTACACACACCTCACTCCTTTTGTTTCTCAATTTTCGTTCTCTCTGTTTTTCCCTTCGTCTATCTTACAAAGAAATGAATCCACACATCTCTTAAATACAACTCGACTAACCCTAAAAGTAACAAGATAAGATTTATCCAATTAAGATAACAAGAAGATATGATTTGATAGAAAGAATAATATCCCAGCCGTCCATATTAATTAAGGAAAAGATTCCTTTAATTGATATAAACGAATAAGATAAAATTTTCTCTCTCCAATTATCTTATCTTAGGAAAGATTTCCTAAGATAATATAATCGGGCTTCTCTCTCCATATCTTCTCAAATCGGCGTGATCCTTGGAGCCGAAGTCTCCAATCCTTGACCGCGTGATTCTTCTGATTTGTTTCCATAATTGGCACGCTGGATTTCTTCTTTCCTTCGCAGCATCGATCTTGTTCGGCGCTTGAGTTCCTTGCTAGGTAACAAAGCACATAACCAGAGCTTTGTTCCCCAACGCTCCTTTGCTGCGTTGGTTCCCTGAGACAACTGACTTTGTTCCTGAAACACTTAGTACGCAGATTAGTTGAATGTTTGTCACTATCAAAACCTAAGGAATTCAACAAATTCCCCCTTTTTGATGGTGACAAACATCTTTGACAATAAAGCATATACATACGAGATAAAGACAGTTGTATGGGGAAAGGTTCCCCACACAAGATCATAATAGTTCCCCCTCAACTCAGTAACATATGAAACCATGTGCTGTTCCCCCTCAACCGAAGCTGCCTGTCATTTTTCCCCTTTTGTCATCATCAAAAACACAGTAGAGAGTTAGAGAGGAAAAGTCACATCCAGACGAACATCATTCCCAATCGCATTAGATTGAAACGCACAAACACAGATAGCATGTTAAGACAACAGCAAAATAGGCAAGGATAACATTCATGATTAACATGCCAGTCAATGTCCATACAAGAATCAGAGACAAAGAAGTTCAAAAAGAGAGGGATAGATGTGCTAGGGAACCAAGGAGGGGTTGGTTGGCCAGAGAAATACAAATTAAGTACCACTGGGGCCATCAGCTAGAGCTGAAGTATGATTAGCAATGGAGTTCATCTTTTGTTCCCACTCAAAGTTTTTGCATCCTTTATTGGCGTCATCATCCATCATAGGCTCAGCTAATAGAGAGTCTTTGATTCCTTCTTTTCCCTTCTTTGTGTATATTCTGATGTCCCCCCTTTTTTTTTTTTTTGGAACACCACAACCTTCAGCTTGCCTTCTTTCACCAGGGATTCATTTTGAGCCTACTACGCGCATCATTAGCTTTTAAGCATGAACCCTCCTTAGGCAATTGTAAGCCGACATCACACACCATACCTATCGAACCCTATCCACAGACCATAGTGGCAACAATTCGTATTCTCGACTTTCCAGAAAAATAGAAGAGTGTGATGCGGGGGTAATGTTACCAGAGAGGGTACAAAGAACATCACACAAAAGCATATATGAAAATTTTGCAATAATGTGTAATCATGAATGAGAGGCTCCCAGATGTGGATGATTAGAGGGGCTCATAGGAAGCATCAAACATGATAGCTAAGGTAAGCTGTAGAGTCAACAATCATTTGGGCTTATAATGAGGGATCAATGCATCAAGTTGACTCTTTTGGGCCGAAAGAAATCTGAGTCGTGTATAAACAAGATAGCATAGAGAATCATGCATGAAATTTTGCATATAAGTGAGGTATTAGCATGAGTCTAAGCAAGTCGTTCAACTAATGATCAAGAGAAGAGATGCAGACCAAGACATGATGATTAACCCTTCACACTTTACCATGTAAATTAGCCAATCATCGAGGGAACACAACAAGTAGACAGTCAGTTTAGAGAAATCATACCTAGTTCCATATGAAACTGTTCGAATGGTTCCCTGTTTAGTGCCTTGGTGAAGATATCGGCGAGTTGATCCTTAGTTCCACAGAAGTCCATTGTCACCAACCCTTTCTCCACACAATCACGTAAGAAGTGATGTATTATCTCGATGTGCTTGGTACGTGAGTGTTGTACCGGATTCTTGGAGATATTTATGGCGTTGGTATTGTCACATAGAATGGGAGTAGAGTTAAGAAGAATACCGTAGTCGCTGAGTTATTGTTTGAGCCATAGGAGTTGAGTGCAACAAGCAGCAGCGGCTATGTATTCAGCTTCTGCAGTGGAGAGAGCTACGGAGATCTGCTTCTTTGACCCCCAGGAAACCAAGCACGGCCCAAGGAATTGAGCCATTCCAGATGTAGATTTTCTGTCCACCTTGTTCCCTGCGAAGTCAGCATCTGTGTATCCGACAAGATCAAGGCTTCCTCCCCTTGGATACCACAGACAGAGATCATTTGTTCCCTTCAAGTATCTCAGAATCCTCTTCACTGCTTTGAGATGTGTTTCTTTGGGATCGGCCTGAAAGCGAGCACAAAGACATACACTGTACATAATGTCAGGTCTACTAGCAGTGAGATAGAGAAGCAAACCTATTATTCCTCGGTAGAGAGATGGATCAATTCCTTGCTCATGTTCGTCTTTTCCCATTGGATTGTTTGGAGATATGGGAGTGGTGAAGTGTTTTGTATCATTCATACCAAACTTTTTGACGCACTCCCTGAGATACTTCTATTGGTGCACCTTGGTTCCCGCATCCCCTTGAGAGACTTGAAGACCTAAGAAGAACTTGAGTTCTCCAACCATGCTCATCTCGAATTCACTGGCCATCAGCTTTGAGAATTTCTGAACCAGATTGTCATCTGTAGAACCAAAGATGATATCGTCCACATAAACCTGAACCACCAGAATATGCTTCCCTTCCTTCAGCAGGAACAAAGTCTTATCGACCTTTCCTCGAACGTATCCATGCGTCAGAAGGAACTGTGAGAGCCTTTCATACCAGGCCCTCGGGGCTTGCTTGAAACCGTACAAGGCTTTGTCTAGAATGTAGACGTGATCAGGTTGCGTGGTGTCCTCAAAGCCGGGTGTTTGCTCCACATAGACTTCCTCCTTGAGAACACCATTTAAGAAGGCGGTCCTGACATCCATCTATTGCAGCTTGAACCCATGAAAAGAAGAATACGCAATTATGAGTCTTATTGCTTCTAACCTGGCAACTGGAGCAAAAGTCTCATCATAGTCGATGCCCTCCTGCTGGTTGTAACCTTTCACCACCAGCCGAGCTTTGTTCCTTGTGACCTGACCTTGATCATCCAACTTGTTCCTGAATACCCATTTCGTTCCAATCACTGTTCTGTTCCTTGGGCGAGGAACTAACCGCCAAACCTTGTTTCTCTCGAACTGATGGAGTTCTTCTTGCATGGCGTTTATCCAGTCAGCATCCTTCAACGCTTCTCCTATAGTTTTGGGTTCTTGCAACGAAAGAAAAGCATTGAAGGCACATAAATTTTGTAGGGAGGAACGAGTGCTTTGAGGTGCTCCCTTCCTATAGTCTGTAACGATTAGTTTGACTGGATGAGCCCACTTTTGCTGGTAGTATGGAACTTGTAGATTGTTGATGTCGAACACTTCCGAATCAGCGTTGCCATCACTTGAGCCTTCACCACTAGTATCATTATTAGGATTGACACCCTCCGTTCCTTCAGCAGAAGGGCAGTCCTCAGAGGGCTCCGCTGTACCGTGACTTGGGCTCTGTTCCCGCTGAGGTGCCTGAGAAGTATCTGGCGGGTTAGTGTGTTCTTCATTGTCACCAGAGCCAGCGGAGTTGGGAGTTCTTGGTGTTGAGGGATAATTCTGAGTTTCTTGATCTTGAGAAGTACCCCCATTGACACTGCTATCAACAAGCTGAAAGAAATCATCTTCGGAAGACTCGATGTTGCCTGATTGTTCCTGCACATTGTTACCAGCCATAACAGTTTCATCATATACAACATGAACACTTTCCTCTACCTTTCTGGTTCTCTTGTTGAAAACTTTGTAGGCCTTGCTTTGCTGAGAATATCCTACAAAAGTTCCTTCATCACTTCTGGGATCAAACTTCCCAAGAGAATCTTTCCCGTTGTTGTGGACGAAGCACTTGCAACCGAATGTACGCAAATGAGACACATTAGGTATTCTTCCCTTCAGAAGCTCATAGGTAGTTTTGTTTAGAAGAGGACGAATGGTTGACCTGTTCAGAACGTAGCACGCAACATTCAAGGCTTCGGCCCAGAAACTCCTAGGAAGACCGCTTGAGATGAGAAGAGTGCGTGTCATGTCTTCCAGAGTCCTGTTCTTCCTTTCCACAACACCGTTTTACTGTGGGGTCATGGGAGCAGAGAAGTTGTGGTTGATGCCTCTGTTCCTACAGAGGGAAAGGAACTGAGAGTTCTCGAATTCGGTTCCGTGATCAGTGCGAATAGACCCCAAGGAATGACCAGTGCTTCTTTCGGCTGCCTTAAGCCAGGATTCAAACTCAGCGAACACTTCATCCTTTGTTGAGATAAAAATAGTCCATGTGTACCTGGAATAGTCATCAACAATAACAAAGACATATGCATTCCCCCCACGGCTCTTTGTGCGCATAGGCCCACAAAGATCCATGTGGACTAATTCCAGAGGACGAGTTGTACTTACGTCCCTTTTTGACTTGAAGGAAGACCTGACTTGTTTTCCTTCGATGCATGCGTCACACACGTCACTTCTCATTGCTTCAACCTTTGGAAGGCCGTTCACTAATTCATGTCTGTGAAGCTTGGAGAGGAGTTGAAGGCTAGCATGTCCAAAGCGTTTGTGCCACAGGTCTGTCGTCTCAGCAATAGACGACAAGCATAGATCCTTGTCAGGGATGAAAGCAGGGTCGACCTTGTAAACGTTGTTGTCGCAGATCCCTTTGAGTAAGATTTTCCCTGTGCTTAGACACTCAACATGACAATCATTAGTGGTAAAGACTACCCTATTTTTCTTGTTTTGACATAGTTGAGCCACACTAAACAGATCAAACTTGAGATTATTTACTAGATTTACGTTATCCACAGTGATGTGTTTAGAGAGTCTCACTTTACCGATACCACAAACCTCACCCTTACTTTTGTTCCCAAAAGTTATTGATGCCCCTGAGGCTGGCTGGAGAGAAGTGAACCATTCACTGTTCCCTGTCATGTGACTTGAGCATGCACTGTCAAGGTGCCAAGAACCTTTCCTTGCTTCCTCTTCGAATTTATGAGAACCACCTTCTGATACGTTGTGACCTTTTGAGCTCATCAAACAGACCTCCTTAGAGGGAAGAGACACTTCAACATCTGAGCTGCAGTCTCCCCACTTCGCAACCCACGCTTGTTCCTCGTTGAAGACCTGAGAGGAACCTGCGGCTTTGTTGAGGCAATTTTTTGCGAAGTGTCCGTTGTCATAACAGTGAGAGCAGACAACCTCCTTCATGTCATTGTGAACCATGACCGAACCCTTAAGCCCTTTGCTTCGAGACCATATCTTCTTCATGGCTTGAGTGATAAGAGCCACATCTACATCACTTTCACGAGAGTCTCTGTCCAAGGCTTTTCCTGACGACATCTTTCCTGTAGAATTTGTAACTAAGACAAACAATCTAGAGCACCAGACTCTGATACCAATTGTTGGATCGTTAGAGTTACGTCTGAGGGAACAAAGGCTTTGTTCCCACAGAAGTTGCAACGGATAAATATAGCAAGAAAGATAATAGAACGAACTCACGATGTATAGTGGAAACCCTGATTAGAAAAACTAGCTTCTCAAGGAAAAACCACTACCTTCAAGCTTCCGCTTGAGAGGATTTTGAAGTGTGTACTTGTCTTATTGATTTCTTGTTTGATTACACTTGTAGCATGGACTCCAAAACACTAGACCTCTCTGCTAGATTCAAATATCACTCCTACAACGATGAATCCAAACTCAACCCTCAAAGACTTACACACACCTCACTCCTTTTGTTTCTCAATTTTCGTTCTCTCTGTTTTTCCCGTCGTCTATCTTACAAAGAAATGAATCCACACATCTCTTAAATACAACTCGACTAACCCTAAAAGTAACAAGATAAGATTTATCCAATTAAGATAACAAGAAGATATGATTTGATAGAAAGAATAATATCACAGCCGTCCATATTAATTAAGGAAAAGATTCCTTCAATTGATATAAACGGATAAGATAGAATTCTCTCTCTCCAATTATCTTATCTTAGGAAAGATTTCCTAAGATAACATAATCGGGCTTCTCTCTCCATATCTTCTCAAATCGGCGTGATCCTTGGAGCCGAAGTCTTCAATCCTTGACCGCGTGATTCTTCTGATTTGTTTCCATAATTGGTACGCTGGATTTCTTCTTTCCTTCGCAGCATCGATCTTGTTCGGCGCTTGAGTTCCTTGCTAGGTAACAAAGCACATAACCAGAGCTTTGTTCCCCAACGCTCCTTTGCTGCGTTGGTTCCCTGAGACAACTGACTTTGTTCCTGAAACACTTAGTACGCAGATTAGTTGAATGTTTGTCACTATCAAAACCTAAGGAATTCAACACTTTGTGTGCTTAAGTGTGGACTTTTAGTCGTTAGGTGTTAGGGATATGATGACCCTTGCGAGGCATAATAATCTATTTATAACTCGGTATTAGTCGAAATAATTCTCTAATACTTTAAGGTCATGACCATTGCTTCTTATTTGTCATGTGTTGTTCTCGTTTTATTCAAGACTGTGTTAAAAGCCTTAAGATTAAGTGTGGCGTGATGAAATTAAATATGATAAGTGTTGCGAGCACATAATTAATGAATCAGAGAGAGAAGTACAACTTGGCAATCGATCTTGCTCCATCTAAATGGATTTTCTTTCCAAACTGAATTTGCACAACACGTAGGCGGTGAGGTTGATCAGACCAAGTTATTCAACGGGGTATTTTATATAAATTTGTTTGATTTTTTAAAATGTTCCCAAATAAAAATCATATCTTCTTCCCATAATATCCACGTTTCTTTCGGATATCTTTCTTGGTGCATTTCTCTTGTCCATCCTTCGCGTCAGTGAAAGTATTGTGGTTACCTATCATCTATCGGCTTTTATTCAATAAACGATGGTAGTAACTAGATATGAGCACACAAAACCTCATATAAAATACCCTTGCTTAGTCTTTCATTAGACTAACCAACCTTTTTTCTTGCATAGCTGACTGGTGTCATTCGCCTCATACGGCACATCAGTCGACTTGTCTCGGGTTGTCTAGAAGTAACGAGGAGAAGAAGAGTTGCATTTGAATTTGGTTTTGATGTATATTTCGAAGTGTTTTTTAAAAAAGAGTTTAATTTTCCTATTTAATGTAATAGGTGAAAGTATTATATAACCTAGTTATGTAATTAAGGTTTTATTTAAAGTCTTTCGATAATACTTTTGATATCTACTTGTAACAATAATGTGCTCAATTTATGAGGAAAATTTTAAGTAAAGCTTGAGTACTTGTTTAAAAGTCTTCCACTACTGTTTCTTTTATTATAAATATAATTATATTTATGAATAAATTGTTCAGATTAAGCCTTGGGTAATTTTGGACATTAAAGTCTAAGGTCACTGCATGTGGCACTTTCAACATAAGTGGGCAGTTTTACAAATATGGTATTAGAGCAGATTATTGGCCTATTTTTTTAGGTTTGAGAATTTTCAAAATTATTTTAATTTAATATATATATATATAAGAATTTTGAGAATTTTAATATTCAAGTATTTAATTTGAAGATTTTGAAGATGATTTTGAGTTTAAAGAATGATAAAATTAGTGATTTAATTATTAAGATTTTAATATTAGTTTTTTAGTTTGTTTTATATGACAATAGTGGTGTAAAGGGTTGAATTTTTAATTCATTAAATGATTTTAACGTATAGTTTGAGTCTTTGAGAGTTTGAAAAATGATAACGTTAGTGATTAATTAATTATTAAGAACATAATCTTGGGAAGTTGAGTTTAAATTCATGTATAAATGTGTGGTTATAAAATTTCTTCAAATTTCGATCTAGTTACTTATTTCTTAGATTTATTAATAGAAAATTCATTTTGTTCTTAGTATAATGTCATGTTGGATAATGACATTATTTCTATTTCGAGTTGATGAGTGTATCTCGTGAATTTTGTCTTGTAAGGATTCCTGATTATGATAAGTTAAGCATGCTAGTCTATGATTTATGGAGTTTGAAATTTTATTTTCCATATATTTATACTTTGAGCAATAGTTGTAGTACATTCCATATGTGGAATTAATATAAAAATTAAGATGCTTAGTTGTGATTTTAAAATTTATTAATTAAGTGAATTTTTTAAAGAAATGTATATTGTACAAAGTTGTTTTGTCTAAGAAGATCGTAATTTAATATAATTAATGATTTAAATAATAAAGTTTCAAGGATTTAGATAAAATATTTGGAGAAACCTATCTCACACACACAATCTAAGTCTCTAACCCAACCCTTGAAGATAATATTTGGAGAAACCTATCTCCTATCCCTTTTCATCCTCTTTCTGATTGGATTTACATTCGGGGAGAAACTTGCAAATATCTGATTGGGCTTTTGTCATTTTCAGGTCAAATTATGTAATAGCTTTACAACACTTCGCATGCACATTAACAAAAATTAAAAGCACATTTACAATAATTAAAAAGTATGATATAATGGGTTTAGACTAATTAAATTAATTTAGTAAAATCCATTTTCATACTTGGGATTCCAAGAGAGGTATTTGTACATGTAACCCACTAGAAAGATACAATTAAATCTTCTTGTAAACACAGATTCCACCACCAAAACAAAATCCTGCCCTGCACACCCATCCACTTGATCTAGATCTTCCCTTGATTCCTCTCTCATTTAGGGGTGAAAGCCTGCCAAGAAATTATATATTATACACATACATATCTAGATATGCGCGCAAAGGCTTGTCACTTGCTTAATTTTGTTAGAGAAATGCAAGATCCAGTTTACTTATCTTAATGAAATGGATCAAGTTTAAAACTTGTGAGTAGTGTAAGAAACTCACAGCAAAAATTGTGGCATGGCCAGGATCAGCAAGGTGGGCAAAGAGGTTGTCAATGGGGCCAGTGGCAGTGTAGATGTGTTGAAACCAAGCGCCCATGACAGCCAGCATAGCCAGCCTCCCATTCTTGATCTCCTTAGTCCTCAACTCCTTGACCTTCTGAGGGGAGCCCGAGCCCCAGCCCAAGGGGTCGAACCACAGCCCACCCGGGTACCCGACGTCCGTCCCTGTGAGCTTGTTGTTGGGGAAGATGGGGTCGGTGCTAACACAGCCGGGCTTGAGGATGTCGGCCCATCTGCGGCCCTCAGCCCAGCCGATGAGGACCATCTCAATGACGAAGAGGGTGGTTGTGTCGGTGAAGTACTCGAGCTCGCCGGCTGTGTACCACGAGGGTGTGTTCAAGATGCCAATCTTGGTTAGGAGTTCCGGGATGAAGATCCCTGCAGCGCCAAGCATGGCCCACCTGCAGTGTACTATCTCTGATTGCACCATCCATTTTAGGGTCTCTGGGTCTGAGCCTGTACTAACGTGTTCATTACCATCACTTTTCATACACTAATCTTGAAATACCAAGATCTAGTCTTTTCTTTTTCACTTGTTGTCACTAATCCTAGGCCCTTGATTCAAACGTGTCCCTAACTTTATATTGGTCCTAAAGGTTTGAATCAAGATTGAAATCAAAGCTTTGAACAAGATAAAAAACATGGGTCTACTTACCAAATCCAAGAGGGTCAAAACCAAAGTCACCGGGGAGACTGCCGTCAAGCCACTCAGGAGGGCTGCTACCAGGGAACCACAAGGGTCTTTCTGGATCAGCTGCAGCCGCGCGCACCGCGAAAGACGGCCTTGCGCTGCTGGAACCCGGTGCACAGAATTTGGTGACTCTTAGGTTCTTCCCTCCAAGGAAAGAGGTCTTTGTGATCCCTACCACTGTGTTTGTCTTCTGTGCACTGCCAACAAAACAGCAAACACACACACTATGAGATCCCCTAATTAGATCCACTATGTCAAATCCAGAAGATCGAATTCATTGCAAGAGTATGGGTGCTTGCCTGGGAGCAGAGACCATGGTGGAAGAAGCACAAACAGATGCCATTATTTTGTGTTCCCTAGTCTACTTTAATTTGTGCTGCAGAGTGAAAGGGAGAAGTTATTGGATTGTGTATTTGGTCAGACAAGATTGTTCTATGTAGATGCAGAAGAGGGGGCTGCTTAATGCTTATCCATGAGGAGATAGATCACCTGATACCCAATTGGCCAGTGGGTGCCACGTGGCATGCAGAATCTCATCACCAATTGCCTCTGTCACTTGTGTGTATAGAGCTTATCAGGAAATGTAGGAGGAGCTTTGTGGTTCACATATCCACCCCCCTTGCAAGGGCCCATTGTGGGTTGCACTTGCACCAAAAATCCCAATTTGACCAATTACATCCTTCAATTTGATTCTGGACAAGATGTTTGGATTCAACTCTCAATCTTCACTCATTAAAAAAAACTCAATCTTCAAGGTTTTGGTTCCAGTTCATTTTTTTTAGCTTGGCAAGATTTGATCAGCAGCCTGTAAAATTCCACCTAATTTATAGGAATTTGATCCACAAACCAGTCAAGGACCTGAAAATACAAGGTTCAAATGTTCAAAAATGAACTCAAACGCTGATAACAGTAACACCCCATTAGTCTCTTAGCAGAATATAATCCTAGCACTAAATAATGAAAGTGAAGATAACATTGAGAAAAGAGAGCATAACTAATATTAAGTAAATTGAAATTTGAACACAACATAGTTTCAGTGTACATGAAAATCAAATTAGTAGATTGCAACAACATAATTTCAGTATACATGAAATCAAACTAGTAAATTGCAATAATATTAATATAAAATACTATCTTAAATTTAGGCCTTTTTACTTATAATGTATTTTTTTAAATTTTAATTTTAATTTTAAAAGATATACAGGACCAAAGAAATATATGTATCTATATCTATAATACATTAAACGTTAGCTTTTTTTTAAGAAATAAATGCCACTATTTAATTAAACATGTAGAACATTTTTATCAATGTAGAAATTGTATATATTAACATATTTATAAGTTTTTAGTATTCTAATTTAAAAATTTTAGGCCAAAAAAAAAAAGTAAATACTAATTCTTAATAATATGCAACAATGAAAAAAAAAGTAATATTACAACCCGAAATTAGAAAAACAATTTTGGAATAAAATATGTTAAGTATTTTCTTATAAGACATTATTTAGTACAAGTTAACTGTTTTTAGCTAAAATGTCACTATTTAGTTGAACATATAGAACATTTATAAGAATGTAGAAATTGTTATATACTAACATATTTATAAGTTTTTTTTATAGAATAAAATATAATAACATCTAAAAATATTAGTATTCTAAGTAAAACATTTAGGCCAAAATTTATAAGTAAATAGTATTTCTTATTACTATGCAACAATGAAGAAAATAAAATAGAAATGTGATAAAAATATAAAGTAATATTATAATTTGATATTAGAAACACAAATTTATAGTAAAATACGTTAAGTATTTTATTATAAGAAATTATTTAGTACAAGTTAAAAAACATAAAATTTAAAGTTATTCTTAATTATAAATTAAAATCATAGAGCAAAAAAACACAGTTTTAACTCACATTTATAACCTATATATATACATGATTTCTATTTCACGCACGGGTGAAATTGCTATTTCACGCACCGTTTCGTCCGTGACGAACCATGTGCATCCGTCCGTGACGGACCAAAGTGATTCGTACGTGACGGATGGATCACTTTGGTCCGTCACGGACGGATGCACATGGTTCATCACAGACGAAGTAAACAACCAGAAAATTGAATGTTACTTGTCCCCACCTAACAACATTAACTACTCCGTCATATCTCATCAATATTACGGCCAAAATTAAACCCTAAACCTCTCCATCACTCTTCCATTTCCCTCCCACAACACATCTTCCATTCTCTTCCATTTCCAAGAGTTCTTTTCCATGGCAAATGAAGATGATTTTTACAACTTCAATGGTGGAGAAGATGTTTCAAGGGGTTACTATTACAATGAGGTATGTTTTTTAAGCTTTTACTTTACATGTTAGTAAAAGTTAAGAGTTTTATGGTTCTTTCTTGTGAATGTATATGTTTGAGTTGTTCTTTGGGAAAAACAAACACTTTCTTAAGGTAATTTCAATAGTTGTTACTATATGTTCATAAAAACTTCATCTTTGATTAAGTTGTACTAAAAAGTTATAGATTTTGTGTGCAAAACTGCATGTTTGATTGTTTGGGCTTGTTATATTGAATTTTGACTAGATCATTGCAAGTGCAAGAACTTTGTTCGGCGACTGTTTTTTGAAAGAAAAACAGTCTGTGACGGATGGAACAAGTCCATCCGTCACGGATGGAACAAGTCCATCCGTCACGGATGGATGTCATTCATCCGTCACGGATGGATGTCATTCATCCGTCACGTATGGAACAAGTTCATACATGACGGATGGGGTGCTACCATTCATGACGGATGGAATGTGTCTATTCGTCACAGATGGATTTGTTTGACAGAAACTGGATTCTTACATGCTTCTATGCTAACTTGTTTTTTTTTTACTTCAATAGGAAAACAATATCGTGGACAGCGGTATTAACAATTTGTCCCTGAATGATGCATGGGACATGGCACCACCGCCCTTCTCACTTGGGTTGTTCGGTGAACCTATGGCGCCCCAACAACCTCATATGTCGGGATTAGATTGTTTTGCTCGTAGTGGAATTCTGTCCGTAAGGTAGCAGGCTCCACCTCAGTTTGGGTTTCTGGTATTACACACACAGTCGCAGTTTTATTATCCTACACCTGAAGAAGTGATTGTTTTGGAAGATTATTCAGAGAAGTTTACCACGGGTGAAGTATTCGGCTCCAGAGATGATGCAATTAAATGGGCTAGACAGATTGGCTTTGATAATCACTTCTGCATCACTATTGGTCGGGATAAAACCTTGGTGGAGGAAGCCTTCGGAAGACATGGCTGTTGTGTGAAAAAGTGGGAATTTACATTCCTAAAGATGAAAACAAAGTAAGGCAAAGAACAAGGAGCAAAAAATGTGATTGTCCATTCAGATTGTTGTGTCAAGAAAAACCGAGAGACTCATATACAATCAAGGTAGTTGTTGGAACCCACAACCATGTCATTGGTGATGACTTGTACGGGCATGCATCAGCTGGCAGGATGACACCTGAGCAGAAGAAGTTGTGTAAGGTCATGACAAAAAATCATAATAAACCATCAAAGATTGCAACAACACTTAACCAGGACGCGAACAAATGCACTAAAATGAAGCAAGTGTACAATGAAGTGTACAATGTCCGACATAGTGGGATGGAAGGAAGAACCGTGGTCCAAGAGTTCTTCCATAAGTGCAAGGAGAACAACTACTTTATGGAGTATAGGTCGGATCCAACGACGAATAAGATTGCCGACATTTTCTTTGCCAGTCCAGATTCCATAAAACTCCTAAAGGCATTTCCGTACGTCCTTTTGCTAGACTCCACATACAGCACTAACAAGTTAGTATAACACATCTTGCTCGAAATAATAGGAGCCACGTCTACATGGAAGAACTATAATGTGGCGGGGGCGTTTCTACAACATGAGAAAGAAGACAACTACGTGTGGGCCGCACGACAACTTCTTGAAATGTGAAAAAAGTGTCAAGTAACACCGACATGCCTAGTGATAGATCATGAAAAGGCCTTGATGAATGCGTTAGATAGACTATTTCCAAGTGCCAAGTCTATCCTCTGTAGGCGCCATGTGAAGAAGAACATAGAGGACCATGCTAGGAAGGAGATGAAGGATAAAAACTTGGGTACAAGGTTTGCAAATGCATACTATAATTTATTCAAGCAAATAACTATACCCGAGTTCGATATGGAGTTGCGTAGAATTGAGTCGGAATGGAGGGTTTGGCCACGTTTGAATCAATATGTAAGAAACAGCTGGCTGATCCCGTACAGGGAAAGACTCGTGTCATCTTGGACAGATAATGTTTTCACGCTTGGAACGTCAACGACAAACAGGTTAGTGCATTGTCTAATCTGTACTGCATTCTGTATTCACTCATTTGCTATATTTTGGGGGCTTTCTATTATCTGTATAGCTTTCTGTTTCTATTATCTGCATAAGGGGTCCGTCACGTATAGATGCACTTCATACGTGACGGACAAAGGTTTCTGGTCCGTCACGTGTGGATGGAGGGTTTCTGGTCCGTCACGTGTGAATTCCATCCACACGTGACGGAAGAAAGAGTTTCGTCTGTCACGTATGAAGTGCATCCATACGTGACGGACAATTTATACAGATAACAGAAAGATCTTGTATGATCAAACTTTAAACTCTTTTGTACTAAATATAGGGTTGAAGGAGTACACTCTAGTTTCAAAGACTTCTTGACTACTTCACATGGCAGTCTAGACACGATATTCGGTCAATATCATTCAAAGATGGGTAACCAAGTGAAGGAAATCAAGGGGACCTTCAACGAGAGTGCACAGAACATGATGACGCTTGTGACAGGGGCTGATGTTTTCAAGCTGTTGAAGTACAAAGTATCTAAGGTTGCACTTGACCGCTTGACTGAGGAATACAAAAAAGGGGAAAATACATTTTATGACAGTACATGCACATGTCAGATGAGGGTGAGAGATGGATTTCCGTGTGTGCATGACATCGCTAGATATGTGACGATTTCAATCCCTATTAAGCCTTCAGCGTTGCATCCGTTTTGGAGACGATTGAGTTTGTCAGAAGTGCAAGACAAAGGCAAGGCTGAGGTAAAGTGCAAAGTCGCGAGATCTTTGATGGATCAATTTTATACAGATCAGTTCCCCAATCTGTCAGCAGATGATCAAGAAAAACGTGTCTCATGACTTTACGACATCACTCGCCCCGAGGGGACCAGTCTGCAAGAGCCGGCTATTGTGAGGCATAAGGGACGGCCAATGGGAGCTCCAAACAAAGATAGCACTAAAAGACATCCTTCTTCATGGGAGTACACATAAAAAGATATGGAAGGGACACCTCCCAAGAAGCAACGAGGTAGGCCACCAAAGCCCACTAGTACACCTTCACCAAGCCCTATAGCTCCTACCACTCCTTTGAATGCCAACGTGCCGGAACCCCAAGAAAGGTTACGAGTGGCATGAATGTCACTCACGTAGGTAAGATAAGGCATGGACAACATGTTTTGGGACTTGTCGGGAAACAAGGTCGAGCCCATCAGGTACATCAGATAACCCGACGCGATCTGCTCATCATCTAGCCATGTGGTCAGGCAGTGATTCTTCAGGTTGTCTACACTGAGCCCACGTGCAGCCAACTCGGGTGTCAAGGAAAAGAACTCCATTGCCCTCAATGCTTGTTCATTGAACAATTCATTTTTGCCCTTGCAGCGATCCTGGATAGGAAGTCACATTCCGTGCCTATGAAGACGGAGCCCCAAAATCATGTAGACATCTAGGAGAGTGATCGTCATCTCTCCAAATGGCATATGAAATGAGTTGGTCTCCGGCTGTCATCGCTCTACAAATGCAGAAATCAATGGCTGATCTACATAAGTGTAGATCAAGTCCTGCAAATGTGTGATACAGCTGTTTCGGGCAAGATGGCACCATGGAGAGCGATTGTCAAGCCTCCATTTCCTTAGCTGCTCATGTCTGTGCTGAAACGTTAGAGTTTCTTGCTCCTATAAAAAGAACATGTTAGATACAACAATAAATAGGGAAATAGTTTAATAACATCGTCAAGTTTTGATAACTTACGATGCCCTGATGAATGAAATATGATGTATGGGCAGTGAAGCTAAACAACAGGTCTGGGATCTCTGGACCTCCCGGTACAGGTCCTATCAACTTTGGATCGATAGCATCCCTACCTCCAGCCTGTCTAGCCTGCCTAGGCTGTCTACCCTGCCTACGCTGTCTAGGAGCCGCCGATTCCTCGAAGCTAGGCTGTTGAGTGGGCCAAACTCTTTGCTCACTCATATCTCTTGGCCACATGGGCCAACCACTAGGCTGCTCAGGTGGAGGAGGTACATACCATGTCAGATCCTATAACACAAATTATTAGAAACAATATTAAATAACCGACAGATTATTCTCTAAGCATATGTATAGTTACTTACCACTTCTGGGTTATTCTGGTATATAGGTGGATCGTTGAACGCCATGATGTCGAGTGGCGGGTCTGCATATACCGGTACAGTCGGGTCATGGACTGTACTCGGTCTTGCTTCGTCGCCTTTTTTATTTATTTCTTTTGCTGCCTCCTTCAATATATTATACGATCCTCTTCTTGTTCTTGTCCCTCACGGTCAGCGTTCCACCTTCTGTGACGGGCAGATCTTGTTTGGTTTTCCATCTGTAACATGAAAAAAAAGACTTTAGAGGGAGCAACAACAATAACAACACACATACAAGATTCGTCCGTGACGGCTTGGCTAGATCTGTCTGTGACGGATCAACAAGGTCAGTCTGTCACGGATCCACAGAACCCGTCCGTCATGGACAGATTGTTCCCCTTCAACCCCAAGCAGTTTTTCCAGATCCAAGCAACCCCTTCAACCACATCATTTCGAATAACATTTGTCCAGATCCAAGCAATTTTTCAGTTTCAAACAACATTTATACAAGTAAATCCAACCATGAACACTTAAACCCTAAAACTTAATTCATCCAAAAATTTAAAATAACAATCAATAATTTCAAAACCATTAAACTAAGCCAAGAACAATGATAGATTTAACTAACCTGATTCGTAATGGACGAATTAGATTCGTACTTGACGGATGGAAAGGAAGAGATCGAAGAGGACGAATGGAATGGAGGAGAGAGCGAGAGGGTTCGAATGCTTTCGGTAAAATGACAAAGGGAACGAAGTTGATCCGTCCGTGACGCGCGGATTGCTTCTGTCCGTCACGGACGGATATATTTGGTGCATCACGGGCGAAGCAGTGCGGTAAATCGCAATTTACCCGGTGCGTGAAATAGCAACGTCCTATATATATCATAATAATAGTTACACTCATAATAAATAATTAAATATGTACAAATTTAAACTTTTTTTACTCTATTATATAAGAACAAAATGTTATAAGATAGAAAAAAAATCATATATTTGTATCACTACAAAAAATTGATCAGTCAATTTATTGTATTATGTTAGTTTTTAGACTTGACAATTTATTAAAATACTGAATAGCATATAATCTTCAAAAATTTATCTCATAAAAAATGAAAAATCTTAAAAATAAGTAAAAACCTTTATAACGATTTAGAATAAGTAAAAAATAAGTAATTAACGAATTAGAATATTCATAGAACAATTTATAAAACTAACCTCGTGCTATAAATGACTAGTTTATATATAAACAAGTCTTTATCATAATTTTTCCAAACAAACCCTTAATAATTGTCCGCTTAAGCAATAAACATAGTGGTTGTCACTCGGGCACAGTAAAATACTGATTACATTGATAACGCTCCTAATAATAATTTTATTCCATCTTATAAAACTACATTTTATTTTCATTTTTTGTCAGAAAAGAGGGCTATGCTGATGCGTTCCTGCCTTCAGATGTCGGATCGAGGTCTTGGTGGTGAGTCAGTCGTCTCGTATCCAAGTGTGGATTGATGGAACGCGGTGTTTGTCAATTCACGCGAGCAAGCGAGCGCGGTGACGATGGCGATGCGATGATGTGAATGAGACTCGCAACCTTAGGACTAGGCGCGATGGAGGGATAGGTGGCTCGATGGATCGAGCGGTGCCGTAGCGTCGGCGGCGGAGTGAAGGGGATGCGAAGATAGACTAGAGTTTTGACGTCCAATCAAAGGGAGGAGGCAATTGGCACTCAATACTCAAGCTTTGATTAAAATTGAATGTGACCTAATACAGAAGGTTGAGATGGCCTTTTATAGGGGTAGCGGGACTCGGATGGGACGAGTCTCGCCTAATGGGCTAGCCCACGCGACACGCGTGGAACACACACCCAAAAAGAAATAACTAAAAATAGTAACTACTAAAAATGAGAGAAATGCCAAAACTAGAATGTCCAAAATAACAAACAGTCAGAGATCGCGGTCAATGATGGTGGTGAGGAGTTTGAGAGAGAACGCGGTCTCTGGACTAGGCGCGAGGAGTCTCAAGGAGAACGCGGTCTCTGGCGTCCCTTGGCTAGCGACGACGCACACGATCAATGATTGTGTGGCGTTGACGATGGCCTTGGCTCGCGATCTTGTTATGGGCCCTTGTGAGCGGATGCTCATGGCTTCCTCCTCCTCAGTGGCAGTCATAGTGGGCAAGGGCGCATCACCCTCCTCCACTTGGCTGTAAAGCATCCCCGCTTCACCATCATCGAACTCGGGCTCCACATAAGGCTCTAAGTCGGCGACGTTGAAGGTCGCGTGGACACTGTAGTCAGCTGGCAGATCGAGCTCGTACGTGTTGTCTCCAATGGCCTTGACAACGCGAAAAGGACCATCACCGCGTGGTGCTAACTTTGATTTGCGTTTGGCTGGGAAGCGTTCTTTGCAAAGATGCACCCATACCATGTCTCCCGGTGCAAAGATGACGCGGCGTTGCCCGCGATTGTGCTGTGACGCATATTGAGTAGCGCGGTGTTCCAGCTGCTCTCGCGTTTGGCGATATAGATCCTGGATCATCGCGGCACGGTTGGCCGCGGTAGTGTGCTCAATGTCCTTTAGTGGTCGCGACAGCATGTCGAGTGGTGTCAATGGGTTTCTGCCGTAGACGACCTCGAACGGGGTGAGCCTTGTCGCGGAGTGTCTGTACCTGTTGTAAGAAAACTCAACAATAGCAAGTAAGTATTCCCAACGCTTGGGGTTGGACTTGAGCATGGTCCGAAGGAGGGCTCCTAGGGTTTGATTGGTCACCTCTGTTTGGCCATCAGTTTGGGGGTGATAGCTAGTGGAAAAGAGAAGTTTGGTACCTAGCTTTCCCGAAAGAGTTCTCCAAAAATTCCCCACAAATTTAGTGTCCCTATCACTCACAATAGACCTAGGGATCCCATGCAAACGTACCACATTCTCAAAGAACAACGCGGCGATGTCACTAGCATTATGGGTGGTCTTACATGCGATGAACTGTGCCATTTTGGAAAACATGTCTACAACAACAAAGATGGAGTACTTACCCCTACGAGAGAGAGGCAAACCTGTGATGAAGTCCATGGACAAATCTTCCCAAGGGCCTAGTGGGATGGGCAAGGGCGTGTAGAGGCCGTAGGGACTTGAACTTGCCTTAGCGCGTTGACATGTCACACAACTCTTACAATATCGCGTCACCTAGGTTGGTCATGCGCGGCCAAAAGAAATGCTCGCGAAGGGCAGCCAATGTTTTTGCAACCCCAATGACCGCATCCTTTTGCGCTTCCTGAATTAGAAGGTGCCTAATGGAAGAGCTAAGGATGCATAGGCGGACGGCCTTGTATAGGTAACCCTCATGTAAGAAATAAGTTTCAAACTCGCGGTCTCTAAGGCAGTGCTCCAAAATAGGCTTAAAGAAGGGATCAGTCAAGTATAAATCCTTAATTAAAGCAAAGCCAAGAACCTTAGTGTGAAGATGAGTAAGGAGGATATACCTTCGAGAAAGGGCATCGGCGACCACATTCTCCTTACCTTTCTTGTGCACAACGACGTAGGGGAACGTCTCCATGAATTCCACCCATCGAGCATGGAGACGGCTTAGGTGGGCCTGACTCTTCAAGTAGCTAATGGCTGCGTGGTCCGAGTGGATTACGAACTCGCGTGGCCAGAGGTAGTGTTGTCAGGTCTTGAGCACGCAGACTAGGGCGTAGAGCTCCTTGTCGTAGGTGGGATAGTTCAAGGTAGCCCCTGTGAGTTTCTCACTAAAGAACGCGATGGGCCTCTTTTCCTGGTGCAAGACCCCGCCAATGCCCACATTTGACGCGTCACATTCAATCTCAAAGTGTTTGTTGAAGTCTGGGAGTTGGAGAAGGGGCGCGTTGCACAGAGCATCTTTCAACACGATGAATGCGGTCTCGTGGTGTTCCAACCAATTCACCGCGGCGCCTTTCCTTGTGAGCTCATGGAGAGGTGCGACGATGGAGCTGAAGTCGCGGACAAATTGCCGGTAAAATCTTGCCAAGCCAAGGAAGCTGCGTACCATGGTTGGAGTGGTGGGCGTGGGCCAATCCCGGATTGCCTTCACCTTGTCTTCATCCACGCGGAGACCATCTTTGGAGACCATGTAGCCCAGAAAGTTAGTGGTGTCTGAGGCAAAGCAACACTTGCTGAGGTTGGCATATAATTGCTCACGTCTCAAGCACTCTAACACAAGCCTAAGGTGCTCTACATGCTCATTTAGACTACGCGAATACACCAAAATGTCATCAAAGTAAACCATAACAAATTTGCCCAGAAATTCCCTCAAAACGTGGTTCATCAGCCTCATGAACGTGCTTGGTGCGTTAGTGAGACCAAAAGGCATGACGAGTTATTCATAAAGGCCATATTTTGTCTTGAACGCGGTCTTCCATTCATCACCCTCCTTCATGCGAATTTGGTGATAGCCTCTCTTCAAGTCAATTTTGGAGAAGTGGATCGCACCGTGTAGCTCATCGAGCATATTGTCGAGATGCGAGATCGGGTGCCTGTACTTCACCATAATCTGATTGATGGCGCGGCAGTCGATACACATGCGCCATGATCCATCTTTTTTGGGCACGAGGATCACGGGGACCGCGCAAGGGCTTAGGGATTCCCTCACATAGCCGCGATCCAGAAGTTCTTGCACCTGGCACTGTAACTCCTTGGTTTCCTCAGGGCCAGCGCGATAGGCAGCGCGGTTGGGTAGAGAGGCACCTGGCACCAAATCAATTTGATGCTCACTGCCTCATAATGGGGGAAGGCCCTGCGGAAGCTCCTCTGGAAAGACGTCATCGAACTCGTCTAGCAACGCGCTGATGGCACTCGGCAAAGGGTCGGCGATCGGCTTCTCTGGAATGTAAGGAGTTGGCACCAATAGGAAACATGGCGCCTTGCCGCTCAAGGTGGCAGCGAGGTCATTGGGCCGTGTGACGTGCTGTCGTTCATAGCTGTCAAATATAAACCCTCACAAATAAACTAGTATAGTCAATAAGTAAGGGTCGATCCCACAGGGAAGGAGCGAAACTAATGGTGGTTGCATGCAAGTCACTAAAAGGGGGGGGGGGGGGTTGTAAGTTGGTTGGTCACAATCAAATCAAACACAGCAAAGTAGATGAATGAAATATCAAAGAGAGAAAACACTTAGCCAAGTAATGTCCACATAAGTCATCCAACGGTTGTTCCTTGATTATGTCCTATCTTCCTATTCGGTTATTCCTGTCCTGATCTTGGGTAGATTCAAAGATCAACCAAACCTAAGAACCCTTACCAATGAATAACCCTAGCACCACTAGTAATTCAATCCAAAGGTAGCAATGCATATAAGAATTAACCAGGATACACATAACACCTCAACCAGAAGCATTCAACATGTAATCAATTCTCTACATAGATAAATTCCACAGTGGCAGATATAATCTATGCTCGCTACTCGAACTAGAGCGTTAGCCCAACAGTTCCCTAGTATTAGCAATATGAATGAAAGCAATAAACCTAGGTGATCAATCTAGATAAACCAACAAACATCCAAATAAGAATTTGCGCAAGAGAAAAGATATAACTCAAAAGGATAAGATAGATAGGAACAAAACCTCACAATCAGATGAATAAACTTATGCTTCCATTACTGGACTAAGAAAAAGAGGCTTAGCTCCTCATAAACATGATGAACTTCAAAAGTATGAAAAGTGGCAACGATGAAATGAAACTCTAGAATGGCGAACTCTCAACCTAATGCTAAAGAGAGTATATATAGGGCTTCTAACAAATGACCTAGCCCAATAAGAAAAGAAACGGAATAAAATGAGAAAATAAGAAAAGAAAACAGAAAAGATAAATTCGGGAAAAGTCCGAACTTCCTGCGTTGATGACCCGCGATCGCGGCCCATGGACTGCGATCGCGGCCCCTTGTGGCTCCGCGCTCTTCACACTTCTCTGCGCCTGCAGATAATTCTCGACTTGCCCCGAGGGACCGCGATCGCGGCACCCTTGCCCGCGGTCACGGTTAAGGCTCGGCCTTTACTCCTTGGCTTCGCCTCCTAACCTCTCCTCTTCACTTCCTTGGCGTCTTCTCTTGGTGGCTTCCTTCCTCAGTGTCTCCTATGATATCCAAGATAGCTCAAACACTTCCAAAAACACCAAACTTCGCCCCCAAATGCCATACACATAAATGTGTCTAAATCTACCCGAATGACACCAATAAAACCCTCTAATAACTCTTAGTTAATCCCTACAAAGTAGTGCTTATCACCGTGCAAGAAGCAATCTGTGCTCACAGGTTCCTTGTAATGCTACACTTGTTGGCGCGGCATTTGCACTTTCCTTGCAACGCGTTCAATCCTTGCACACGGTGTCGTTTGAAGCGCTTTGTTGCCATGAGGGAGTACGCGATCTCCTGTTGCCAGTGCCTGGGGTTGTTGACGAGTGTCCAGAATTTGGGTTGGATCGCGTCGGCGTTGACGCGGCCTTTGCTGCTTCCAAAGCCTTTTGTCGATCGCGCTCGACCTGATCCTGTAAAATCTCATGTGGAGACATGGGTAAGAGGGTGACGCGCTTCTCGTGGTAGGTAAACACGTAAGTGTTTAAATATCCATCGTGAAGAACGCGTGTGTCGAATTGCCATGGGCGCCCCAACAAAAGATGTGTGACGTCCATTGCAATGACATCACATAGGACTGAGTCTGAATATTGGCCAATGAAAAAAGAGAAGACATTGTCGAGTTACAGTGTTACCAGAACTCGAAGAAATCCACTGTAGGCCATAGGGTTATGGGTGAGGCGTGGTCGACAGGTTGAAATGGTTGACCACCTTCTCATTGATTATATTGCAGCAGCTGCCTCCATTGATGATAACACTCAAGGACGCCGTCTTGACCAAGCAACGCGTGTGGAAAAGGTTCTCGCGTTGGTCGACTAGTGTGGCTTCCTTGACAGTGAGGATACGGTGCATGACAAGTCTGAGAGGTGTGCCATCATGGAGCGCGGCGGCTTCACAAGTGTAGGACTCCTCGTTGTCATCCTCGAATCCTTCCTCGATGGTCTCAAGCGGGGCCTTCTCCTCCTCGTAAGATTCATAGCCCGCGGCAATGTTGGAGAAGAGGACCTTCTTGTTGTTTGGACAATCCCTCTTGTAGTGCCCTCGCCCTCCACACTGTAAATATTCTAAATCACGCACGCAATCAGTGGCCGGTGAGGAGCCCTTTGGCGGTGTCGCGCGAGTAGCATTTGAGGTTGGCGTCGCGGTCTTGCCATGTCGGCCTTGAGTGGACGCGCTGGTTCCTGTGGGTGGAGCGCGCACATTAGTAGTAGGGTGTTGACCAGGGTTAGCATCATACCTTCGTTGACCTTGATTTTTCCAAGAGGATTGCCGGCGATGCGAGATTTGGTTGTGTATTTGCATCGCGGTGTGAGTTAAGGTGTTGAGATCCTTGATTGGCAAAATCTCCAGCTGGTCGCGGATTGACACATTCAAGCCACTCAGGAACTTTGTCCAAAGGGTGGACGGAGCAACACTGATGCTTGCCTTGTACTACATGTCCTCCAAGTGAGAGAAGAACTCCAAAGGCGTTTTGGTGCCTTGTTTCACCATTGTAATCTCCATTCGCATCTGGTTTCTATAGTCCACGAGCACGTACTTCTGTGTCATGATGTAGACAAGCTGGTGCCACTCGGTGATGGGGGCAAGGTGTCGATGAACGCGGTCGTCAATGAACCTGTGCCACCAAACGCGTGCATTGCCTCGGAAGTGTAGCGTTGCCGCGTCAACATCCTCGTCCATGGGGATGTGACAATATCTCAAAGTGTACTCTGTAGCCTGCACCCACTCAAGAAAAATTGCCGGATCATATTCACCAAAGAAATGCTCAATTTTTACTTTTACCTCGTGGCGGCTAAGCCGTGGTGTGGGTTGAGCAGGTTGGGGCGCATAAGCGCGTTGTGCAGAGGCTTGGGCGCGACGAAGTTGACGTCAATCGCGACCATCCTGGACATCGTTAGCGGCGAAGACCGTTGGTGGCGCGTTGTACTCGGCGCGTTGATGTCGTCGCGTAGGAACATAGGCATCGTTGTGGCGTCAAAAGTCACGCGGCATGTCCTCGTGGTGTTGGCCACGAGTGACACACGTATTGTCGCCTTGGACGTGATGCTATGGGCCTACTTGCTGGAGTGGGGGTGGAATCCAATCTGCGGGTCTATCTTGGAGCTCAATGGGATCACAAAGGGGAGGATGGTAGGAGCCTGGGTTGATCATGCCTGCGTCCTCCATCTCCTCATCGTCGAACTCATCGAAGTCATCATGGATAGTCGGCGTCGTCGATCCATAGCCATCGGAGCTATAACGCGGTGTGCGCGTGCTTTGATGGCCAAGGTGGTCATTGACGTCGAAGGGCACATGAGTGGGATCATGGCGACGCTGACGCGGCTCAATGCCTGTGGCGTGGAAGGATCTACGCGGCATGCCTGATTCGCGTTCATCACGTCGTGCGCGGCCATCAAGAGGCGTTGAAGCAGTCTCGCCGTGGCGTCTAGTTCCTCTGGCTGCATACCTGTCATGAAAGTCAAAGGGTTCAGAGTACTCACCCTGTGAATCATTGTCGCAGTCGGAGCCGCTGTCGTAGCCGGCAGGGGTTGCTTGCGGTGCATAGCGTTCGCGGTGCGTAGCATTTGCGTTGCGACACATATCCTTGGCGGATTTCGATCACTGATTGTATCCTTTGAAGGCGTGGTTGCAAGATGGAGGTTGAGGGCATCAACCCTTTGCCGTTGGCCCAGCTTCAGTGGGACACGGCACGCCCACGACATCCATAGGAATCATCAGTGTCGGTGTGGGAAGCACTGGCGCAACGTGTTGTGTGGCTTGTAGTTGAGCAGCTTGGCGTCTTAGCTCTTGTATCTCGCATTGTTCAGCGGAGAGCTCCAGAATGGGATCTTCAAAGTTGGGGTCATGTTGGGGAACCAAGGAAGGGTTTGGTGCGTTGCCGGTGTCGTTTTGGTCTCCTTGATTATGAGTCGGGGCCGACATGGTTCCTATGACAATGTGACCAGACATCCTAGTAAAACGATCAAAAGACAACAAAACCAACAATCAAGCAAGTACCAACAAATAAAAAATGTTCACGTAGGTGGGCAAGGACTTTAGGCCGTGAGGGCGGCTTAAGGCTAACACAAGAGAGGTGTGAGACGTAAGCATAAAATCAAACAAGACCAAGCAATCAAGTCCTAACCCTTACGCAAACTTCACAAACAAACAAAGCCTACCTTCTAGGTGTCGACCTAGACGGTGGGGAGATAGAGAAATGAGCCAAGCCGATGGTGGAAAAGGGTTGCCTTATTTTGGCTTTCCCTTTTTTTTTGGAATTTAAGTCGTGTCTTTTTTTTAATTTCCGAATTTGACTTGTTTGTTTGTTTTTTTTGAATTTAAATTGACGAGATCTTCTGTTGACTTTTGGAAGATCTCGAAGAAGAACAAATCAAGAAGATAACGGCTTGGTAACTAAGGAAAGACAATCACTAAGATTTCGTGATTGGAGAGAGAGAAGATCTTGGAGAGATAACGGCTAACAACCTAGAAGATATGGTAAGTAAGATAAGTGAAAATCACGTAAGCAATCAATCAATTAACCACTCAATCTCGGAAGATCGTACACAAACAAATCACACCAATCTCGGAGGTTTGAAAAGATTCAGCTAAGGGACTTGCCTTGTGAAACCGATCGGACATGCAAGGGAGAAAATAAGGAAAAAAATTGTAACAATGAAGGCGGAAGCAAGTAATGGACAAGAAAAAAAATTGTGAACAAATGCACTTGAAATAGCGACTTACAAGACCAAAGGCTCTGATGCCAGTTGATGCGTTCCTGCCTTCGGATGCCGGATCGAGGTCTTGGTGGTGAGTCGCTCGTCTCGTATCCAAGTATGGATTGATGGAACGCGGTGTTTGTCACTTCACGCGAGCAAGCGAACGCGGTGACGATGGCGATGCGATGATGTGAATGAGACTAGTGACCTCAGGACTAGGTGCGATGGAGGGATAGGTGGCTCGATGGATCGAGCGGTGCCGTAGCGTCGACGACAGAGTGAAGGGGATGCGAAGATAGACTAGGGTTTTGACGTCCGATCAAAGGGAAGAGGCAATTGGCACTCAATACTCAAGCTTTGATTAAAATTGAACGTGACCTAATACAAAAGGCTGGGATGACCTTTTATAGGGGTAGCGGGACTCGGATGGGACGAGTCTTGCCTAATGGGCTAGCCCACGCGACACGCGTGGAATACACATAAAAAAAAAACTAAAAATAGTAACTACTAAAAATGAGAGAAATGCCAAAACTAGAATATCCAAAATAACAAACAGTCAGAGATCGCGGTCAATGATGGTGGTGAGGAGTTTGAGAGAGAATGCGGTCTCTGGACTAGGCGCGAGGAGTATGAGGGAGAACGCGGTCTCTGGCGTCCCTTGGCTAGTGACGACGCGCACGGTCAATGATTGTGTGGCGTTGGCGATGACCTTGGCTCGCGATTTTGTTATGGGCCCTTGTGAGCGGATGCTCATGGCTTCCTCCTCCTCAGTGGCAGTCATAGTGGGCAAGGTGCATCATATGCCCTTGAGGAAAATTTTATTAGATGAAGAGGGAGTCACCTCAAGAGAGGCAACACAGTCAGCAGCTAAGCCTACAGTAATACAAGCAACAACTTTGCATTGTATCAACTATCGCCATAATGCTCTGACATGTCAGCAAAAACCACAGTGCTCTTTGTCCCTGAAACACAAACACCGCCCTTTGTCCCTGAAACCCAACCCTTGCCGGAGCATCAAACACCCCCAGAGAGCATGAACACAGATGAAACAAATTTAAGCAAAACCATCCGATGACCATATTGAAAGAAGCAGATTCAAGCCATCACACACACACACCACCACCAGCGAAAGGATCCCTGATCCAGACGCACTAATGGCGAATGTTGATGAAGTCACATCTCTGCAAGAATAATTCCAAAGTCGAGAAATAACTATTGAAGATGTTGCAATGGAAGAGAATGGTGGGGAAGTGGGTAATGCCCACTCATCCTAACGCTTGTGACTTTCCACCCCATTTGGTTTCCGATGAACTGCCTATTCTGGAATTGTCGGGGGGCGGAAGAGACGGGTTTTACAGAGCGTGTAACTACATGATAAGACATCACAAAATTGATGTCTTTCTCTTTTTGAGATGAGAATCTCGGGAACACAAGCACAAATTGCTTGTGATATTGCCAAAGTATTGTAGAGTTGAAATAATTGGGTTCACAGGTGGGGTGTGGCTCTTATGGAACGAAGATCGCATCGACCTCCAGATTTTGAAGACCATTGACCACTTCATCCGTGCAATTGTCAAGTATAACAATAAACAGGTCCAATTGATTACGGTGTACCAGCCACCAACACCTGCATGTCGCAAACAATTCTGGGCAGACCTCTCTACTGATCTAATGGAAGTCTCAAACCCCATCATTGTTGGTGGAGATTTTAACTTTATTCTCCATGAATGGGAAAGAGAAGGGGGATCGGGGTTGTTGTCATAGGACTCCCCTGCTTTCCATCAGTGGGTGAATAGCCTAGGTATGGTGGACATGGGCTACACAGGGGCGAGCTTCACATGGTGAAGTGGTGACTCTACTACCAATCGGATCTTTATCAACACTGTAAGAACCACTACTTGGTCAGAAGCTTGTGTTCGTCACCTATCGAAGTTTTGTTCAGACCATGCTCCTTTACTGCTCACACTCCAACCAAGCTCAAGAAGAAACAAAAGGCATAGACCTTTCCACTTTGAAGCGGCATGGGTTTTACATCCGCAATTCCTTGATTTCGTTGAGAACACGTGGAATAGAAATCAAGAAACTCCATAAGCTTTGTATAAATTACAAGACCATCTCACGCAATGGATTAGACAAGTTTTTGGGAACATCTACCAAAGGAAGCAAGCCTTTGTAGAATCGAGTTCGTTAGTACAAGGAACGGTATAACTGTTCCTTGGGCAGCGGAATATCATAACAAAATAACAGAGTAACAGACAAAGTTCCTTAGAGAGGAAAACTTAATCAACCAACTAGTTGACTAAGAAAAACCTCTACCTCTAGGTTTCCCTAGTAGGATTTCGAAAGTCTACTTGTGTTATTAATCCTGGAATTACAAACAAGCAAGTCTTATCTCAATCTAGTTTACTCCTAGATATCTAGACCTCTGAATGTAACGTTTCTAATAACACTTAAGACAATCAAAACCCTAACAAGTACTCAACTCACCAAAGTCTCGTCTTTATAAGTTCTTTCTTCTTCCGAATGCTCTTCTCTGTGGGAAACGCCGTGAAAATGCTTATTAAATGAAGTTTGCAACTTTCTATTTTATAGTCTAGGTATTCTATCTAATTTATCCTAGTTTTACTTAAGGAAGATAAGATAAAATAATCCTATACAATCTTTACTAATCTATCTTAACCAAAATATCTCCAACGAGATTATTTCTTGCGGCCCAAGTTGCTCCTTCAATCTTTTTTTCCATAAAAGAAAGATTCGGCAGGCGCAAGGGTTCACAGCGCACGTCATGCGTTCTTTGGCACTGTTCCCTTTCCTTTTCTGATCAACAACGCGTCTCTCTTTCTCTTTCGTTCCAGCGTGTTGTTTCTCATTGTTGGCTTCTCTGTTCCTTTCATTCTCTGTTTTGATTCTTCATATGGTTTTCATCGTTCCTTTGAATCATTTGTTTCCTGAAACTCATAGTCACACTAAAAATCATCAAATGCCATTGAGTTTATCATCATCAAAACTAGAGGGAACATCATCGTTCCAACAATTTCCCCCTTTTTGGTGATGACAAACTCCTTCAAAATGTGCACGTTCAAAACAAACAAGTAAGAAGTCAAATTCACATGTAATCACACAAATACTATGTTCAATATATTGACATTGTTCCCCCTCAGAAAGTCCATAGAAAGATTTACCTTCAAGCAACATTGTCGTTCTCCTTAGCACTAGCTTCTGTTATCAACCCTTCCTTGGGTTTCACATTTTCCATACTTCCCCCTTTTGGCATCATCAAAAGATGACAGAAATCACAAAGACTTGACTCGCATGCGAATCATAAGCAAAATAATTCATTCATAATGCAAGGCGAAGTACAAAGCAAAGGAACCTAGACAACTATTATCAAAAGATAGGGAACAATCACACAAAAGACATAAAAACATAGAAAATCAAAAACAGAAGATTAGACGGACAGGGAGGTAAAGGGGAACACTAAGATCTCAGGGTCTTCAGCAGCGTCCTCAGCTTTGCTCAGAAAGTGATCTAGGAGCAGGGTCATTGTGGTGTTCAACTGCTTAAGCTCAGCCAAAATCTGATGCTGGATTGAGCTTCCCTTTGACGTTCCTTCACCAACAACTTTCTTAGCATTCACAGTACCCGTTCCCTTCGCATCACCTTTGAACTTCATTTTTTCCACAACTGCAGAATCCAACTCACTTCCCAGAGACACCTCATTCTCTTCAATATATGCTTCATCTCGAAGCAACAACATCTTCACCAAGCCTGGATAGGCTAAAGAGTGGGACTTGGCCTTGCACCGATCCATATGGCACAAGATTACTCGAGGGAAATCAATTTTCTCCCTTCTCAGAAATCGGTCAAGCAAAAACAAATCGCACAGGGTGATGGTGTTGCGCTTCTCTTGGCGAGGCACCACAGCTCTGGAAATGATGTGGAAGGCAATTCGCTGAGCCAATGTCAGCCTTTCAGTGTGTAGCTCCACAATAGTTGAACCAAACAGCCGTTCCAATGTTAACCTGCACCCCAATAAATACCAGCCACTGATTCAAATTCCACGTTCCATACACATCTGTTCCCCCTCAATCTGAGCAATAGTCGTCATTCCCCCTGAGACCAAGAGTGTTTGCGAGGCTTGTCTGGATATGTCAATGTTGGGTTCACACAAAACATAGTATATCCAAACAGATGGTAGGGAGAAAACAACTCAGATAATTATTCCCAGTAAAATGGTTTAACAAAGAAGGATCATAGGGAACGTTTACCTGAATCGAGGCAATGGTAGGCAGTACAACCAATTATCATGTGGGCTTGTAGTGAGGGTTCAATCATCAAATTGGTTGTTTTGGGTCTCAAATAAGATGTTAGCATGCAATGTAGTAATTCAACACAAATCAAGAGACAAAGAAGCTAGACCCTAAGACAAAGCAATTCGAGAAAGCAAAAATCATGAAATAATAATGTCAAGAAATGCAATGTAAGCAAGGAACTTCATGAAATGTGTGAAACAAGTTAGCCAAGCATTGAGGGAATAATGGGTGTGAAGGTCCTCAATTCAGAGAGATCATGCCAAGGAGTAATCGGAGATACTCGAATGGACCTTTGTTTAGAGCTTTGGTAAAGATGTCTGCTACTTGATTTTCAGTCCTGCAATATTCCATTCTAATAAAGCCCATGTCAACATTATTAAGTAGGAAATGATGAAGAATGTCAATGTTCTTAGTACGTGAATGATGAACTGGATTTTTCGAGATGTTAATGGCACTAGTATTATCACACATAATGGGAATGGTGCTAAGAGACATACCAAAGTCTTCCAGTTGTTGTTTGAGCCACAATACCTGAGCACAACAACTTGCCGCGGCGACGTATTCAACTTCTGCAGTGGAGAGGGCCACAGAGTTTTGCTTCTTGGAACCCCATGAGACAAGACAGGGACCAAGGAACTGTGTCGTTCCAGATGTGCTTTTGCGATCTACAACGTGCCCAGCAAAGTCAGTGTCTGTGAATCCAACTAAATTGAAGTCACAGTTCTTGGGATACCATAGATATAGATGGTCCATTCCTTTGAGGTATCGAAAGATTCGCTTTACATCCTTCAAGTGTGAGTCCTTTGGATTAGCCTGAAATCTAGCACAGAGACACACACTAAACAAAATATCTGGCCGACTGGCCGTGAGATAGAGGAGAGAACCAATCATTCCTCTATACATGGTGGGATCAACAACTGTTCCATTTAAATCTGCATCCAAGCGAGTGTTAGGAGAAATAGGGGTAACGATTGGTTTTACAGAATCCATACCATACTTCTTCAACAACTCCTTGATGTACTTTTGTTGATGGATCTTCATTCCTTCCTTAGTCTGAGTAACTTGTAATCCGAGGAAAAAGGACAATTCCCCAATCATGCTCATCTCAAACTCACTACTCATAAGGTTTTTGAACTTTTCTACAAGAGCAGGGTTAGTCAAACCAAAAATAATATCATTAACATATACTTGAACCACCAGAATCTTAACTTCTTATTCCAGAAGGAATAGAGTTTTGTCAATCGTTCCTCGACGATATCTATTGGAGAGAAGGAACTGTGCAAGTCTATCACACCAAGCACGAGGTGCTTGCTTAAGACCATACAGTGCCTTGTCCAAAGCATACACATGCGAGGGAAAATTGTCATCTTCAAAACCAAGGGGCTGCTTCACATATACCTCTTCTTGGAGATATCCATTCAAGAACGCAGTCTTGACATCCATTTGGTATAGTGTGAATCCCTTGTGAGCAGCATAGGCGATGAAAAGACGAATAGCTTCAATGCGAGCCACTGGAGCATACGTCTCATCATAGTCAATCCCCTCTTGTTGCTTGTAACCTTGAGCAACCAACCTTGCTTTGTTCCTTGTGACCACCCCAGAGTCATCGAGCTTGTTCCTATACACCCAGCGAGTGCCAATAGCATGTTTGTTGTGAGGCAAGGGAACGAGCCGCCAGACTTTGTTCCTCTCAAATTGATGTAGCTCCTCTTGCATAGCTATGATCCAGTCAGGTTCCTTCAATGCTTCCTTGATAGTCTTGGGTTCTACAAGAGAGATAAAAGCATGGAAAGCACAGAACATGTTCAATTTAGAACGCAAACCTCTTTCACCAAAAGGTGTGACCAGATTATGAGTGGGGTGAGCTTTTTGAATTCGAACACTCTTTGACACGAGTAGAGATGGATCATCATGTTGTATCTCAGAGTCGTCCGTTGAAGATGGATGTAACTGGGCATCTTCAAATTGGTCTGTTCCGTCGTCATCACTTTGAGAATCAACAACAATAATATCACAAGAAGTTCCAGAGGGAACGGTGATAGTGGTTTCTGCATTAGTTGGGGGAATGATTGTTGAATCAACAACAGATGAGGAGGGAACGTCTGCATCTTGTGTAGAATCACTTGAGGTATCCTCCTTGGAAGAGTCGTCAGGACTAGAGGAGTCTGGAGAAGATGGATATACATTAGCAGCATTAGAAGGACCGTTCCCACGACCTGAGCTAGGTCGAGAGGAAGGGCCATTGTCTTCATCATCAGAATCTTCTCGTTGCATTCTTGGATAGCCTTCCTCAGGGAACGTTGCCTCTAACTCGCCAATGGAACCTTTTGAGTTCTCATCAAAGACAACATGGATGCTTTCTTCAATTTTGCGAAGCCTTTTATTGTATACTCTGTAATCCTTGCTCGCCTTTGCATATCCCAAAAAAATCCTTCATCACTTCGTGGGTCAAACTTCCCTAAGTTATCCTTCCCATTATTGTGAATGTAGCACCTGTATCCAAAAGCACGCAAGTGGAAAATATTGGGCTTGCGATCCCTTATTAGTTCATAAGCAGTTTTATTCAATAAGGGACGAAGCATGGCACGATTGAGGATGTAACAAGCAGTGTTAATGGCTTCTGCCCAGAAGATTCTTGGAAGATTGCTTGCAATGAGGAGGGTTCTTGCCATGTCTTCCAGATTCCTATTCTTCTGTTCCACAACCCCATTCTGTTGTGGTGTCCTAGGCGCGGAGAAGTCGTGTGACACACCATGTTCCTCACAAAAGTTGAAGAACATAGAGTTCTCAAACTCCGCTCCATGGTCAGATCTTATAGCCAGCTCCTTTCCCAAACTTGTTTCCACCTTCTTGATGAACGCCTCGAACTCAGAGAAGACTTTATCCTTCGAAGACAGAAAAATTGTCCAAGTGAATCTAGAATAATCATCGACAATTACGAAAATATACCTGTTCCCTCCATGACTTCTTATCCTCATGGGACCACAGAGATCCATATGGATTAGTTCCAAAGGATGAGAGGTTGTTACATCAGGTTTAATCTTGAATGAGGAACAGGTCTGTTTTCCTTTCACACAAGCATCACAAGCACCATGGAACTCTGATCGAACATTTGGGAGACCACGAACATGTTCCTTTGTATACAGCTTGTGAATGAGTCGAAGATTTGCATGTCCAAGCCTTCTATGCCACAGTTCCGTCTCATCAGCCATAGACGCAAAGCATAGGATTTCCTTTGGCTTGAAATTCTTGTCTACAATGTATACATCCTTGAATCTGACTCCTCTCAGAATTATGTTCTTGGTTTCACGATCTTTGACATAGCATTCTTGTGAGGTAAAGACCATCTTGTTGTTCCCTTGGTCGCAAAGCTGTGCAACACTCAACAAACTAAAACCAAGTTCATGAACTAAACTTACCTCTTTTACTGTGATACTGGAGTTTAGTTTTGTTTCGCCTATTCTAATGATTTCTCTGCATCTCTTGTCTCCAAGAGAAACACTCCCTCTTGAGTGTTTGTGAAGTGAGGTGAGTTGATCTTCTTTTCCGGTCATATGGCACGAACAAGCGTTGTCAATGTACCTTCTCGTTCCCCCTCACTTCAACCTGCACAGAAAAAGTTAAGATTTGGCGACCCAAGCAAGTTTAGCCTTACCTGGTCGAGACACATAATGCAATTGTTCCCTAGGAATAGTTCTAACATCAACAACAAATTTCTTCCTAATTTTAGCATGATTATGATTATGCACGTGTGAATCATCATGGAAGTCATTCAAGTTCACATTATTGCTCCTACTGTTCCTTCTCTTTGTGTGCTCCTCAGAGAACTTCTTTTTCTTTTCACAATCTCTCTGCAAATGTCTGTTGTCCCCACAATACCAACACAGTTTGAACTGATCCATCCGAACATACTTTCTGTTGGGAACAACACTCTTGCGTTGCTTCGCACGTTCTAGACATGGAACGTTGCATTGCTTCCCTTGAGACTGCTTAAGGAAGATCTTGTGGGCAAGTTGTCCAGTGTACCACGACTGATTTTCATCCAGTCCACTCTCAAGGACCTTGACACGTTTCTCAAGATTGCAATTCGTCTCTCTAGCATCTTGAAGTTCCCTATCTCTTGCTTCACGAAGTTCCAGAATAGATGGATCATCTTCCTTTTGCTTGGAACCTGTATAACCAATGCCATACCTTGCTTCAACAAACTGAATGTTGTCAGTTTCAGCTTTTCGTTCCATTAGCACAGAGTGAATCTTGTGAACATAAGCCTTCATCTCAGACATCTGTTCCTCAAGCTTAGTTGATCCAGCTACACTTCTTGCATCAGTATTGTTAGAGACTTCATTCATAAGCAAAGAGATTTTTTCATTTCTTAACATCTGAAGTTCCTCATGATTGGCATCACATGAAGAACAAAGAACAATTGAGCTACTAGCAGTGTTAGATAGGTTTTCTTTTAAACTACTATACTCATCTTCAGAATTAGCAAGTTCCTCTTGTGTTTTCAAATTTTCAGAATACATTTCCCTTATGAGAGCAATCAAAGATTTCTTATCATAATTCACAAGAGATTTCAAAAGTGTTTTAGGGTTTACCTCGAGATCCTCAAAAGAGTCATTGATGGCCATTGCACACATCTTGCCACTCCAGGCTTCAGGGTCTTCACCATCTGAGTCATCCTCATTGCCCCATACAGCAACAAAAGCTTTCTTCTCATCGTTCCCAAAAGGTTTGCTTGGTTTCTTGGGCTTTGGGCATGAGCTAGAGTAGTGACCCTTTTCATTGAAGTTGTAGCAAGTGATATCTTTGATGTCACGAGTCTCACCATTCCCACCTCTATTGTTTCTTCCTTTGTTGTAGAGAGAACGCATGACTTTAGTTAGCAACACCACTTCAGGATCATCAGAGCCATCATTGTCATCGAGGTCATTTTCAATCCTATCAACAACCTTTCCAACCATCAAAGCAATTCCTTTTTCCTTGGAATCCTTGGTTCTTCCAGCCTTCTCTTCGTTGTCATACTTCTGGATCTTGCTAAAGACCTCATGGAACGTCAGTTTGACAGTGTTGGGATTCTCTTTTATAATGGCCTTGGTCATTGCGTGACGATGAGGAAGCCCATCAATGATATAAAGGATCTTCTCGTCAGGGAGAATTTCTTCATCCTTAATAGAGTGAGCAGTCAAGTTTGCAGTGATTTTCTCAAACTTGGCTTGGTAAGAACTCACATCTTTGTTCTCTTCCATCTTGAAGTTGTAGAAATCCTTCTTGGCAGTGAAATGATCAATCTCACAAAGGTCCTTACTTCCCATGTACATCTGTTCCAGGGCAAGCCACTTAGCATTGGCGGATTCACAAGATTGAATCTTTTGCACATCTTGTTGATTAAGAGCATTGTTGATGAGCATGGCAGCCTTGCAGTTCTTTTCCATGATTTGGAGATCCTTTTGATCCCATTTCTTCAATTTTTCTTTTTCTCAAGATCAACAACCTCAAGATCTCCAAGGGAGATAACCAACCAACATTGGTAGTCATTGCTTTGAACCCACTTGACAAAGAGAGCCTTCCAATGTTGATATTGGCCAGCGAGCAAGAGATGAGGCCTTGAAGAGTTCAAACCAACTTCGACAGTGGTAGGAGCCATCGTTACCTGAAAATCTGTAAGTAACACACGATCTAGAACAAACCTACTCTGATACCAATTGTAGAATCGGGTGTGTTAGTACAAGGAACAGTATAACTGTTCCTTGGACAGTGGAATATCATAACAGAATAACAGAGTAACAGACAAAGTTTCTTAGAGAGGAAAACTTAATCAACCAACTAGTTGACTAAGAAAAACCTCTACCTCTAGGTTTCCCTAGTAGGATTTCGAAAGTCTACTTGTGTTATTAATCCTGGAATTACAAATAAGCAAGTCTTATCTCAATCTAGTTTACTTCTAGATATCTATACCTCTGAATGTAATGTTCCTAACAACACTTAAGACAATAAAAAACCTAACAAGTACTCAACTCACCAAAGTCTCATCCTTGTACGTTCTTTCTTCTTCCGAATGCTCTTCTCTGTGGGAAACGCCGTGAAAATGCTTATTAAATGAAGTTTGCAACTTTCTATTTTATAGTCTAGGTATTCTATCTAATTTACCCTAGTTTTACTTAAGGAAGATAAGATAAAATAATCCTATACAATCTTTACTAATCTATCTTAACAAGAATATCTCCAATGAGATTATTTCTTGCGGCCCAAGTTGCTCCTTCAATCTTTGTTTCTATAAAAGAAAGATTCGACAGACGTAAGGGTTCACAGTGCGCGTCATGCTTTCCTTGGCGTTGTTCCCTTTCCTTTTCTGATCAACAACGCGCGTCTCTCTTTCTCTTTCGTTCCAGCGTGTTGTTTCTCATTGTTGGCTTCCCTATTCCTTGCATTCTCTGTTTTGATTCTTCACATGGTTTTCATCGTTCCTTTCAATCATTTGTTTCCTGAAACTCATAGTCACACTAAAAACCATCAAATTCCATTGAGTTTATCATCATCAAAACTAGAGCGAACATTATCGTTCCAACAGCCTTGATGACTAAATTGGAGAGAGTGCAAACATACCTTGCTAGAGGCCCTTCCAATGCTTTGATTGACATGGAAGCACAAGTATAGAAGGATCTGAATATGGTTCTTGAGCAAGAAGAAACATTGTGGAGGCAAAAATCCAAAGATTTATGATTGAGGGAAGGCGACAGAAATAACTCATTTTTTTCACACATCTACAATCATTCCAAGAAAACACAATAGAATCGAGGGTCTAAAAAATGCAGCAGACGTTATGATAGTGGATAAAGCAACTATGGAGGAAATGTCAGTAGAACTTTTCCATGAACTGTACACTCTCCCACCAAGTGAAGCCTTCCCCATCAATATCATTAAAGCGGCGTTTCCTAGACTTCCCTAAGTTGATTAGACTGCCCTAAATTCCCCGGTCGAGAATAGTGAAATCACTACAGCAATCAAGCAGATGGGAGCACATATGGGGCCTGGACAAGATGGTTACCAACCACTTTTTTATCACAAGTGTTGTCCTACCATCAGACTCAACCATACGCTGCTAGTGCTCATTATTAACTTGTGCAACATGTTGTATAAGATTATGTTGAATCGTAGTGTGTTAGATAGGGAACGGTGTGACTGTTCCTGTCAAAACAAAACAAATCTTTTCGTTTTTTTATAGATAGGGAACGGTGTGACTGTTCCCTGGGCAGCGGAATATATAAAGATTCAAAGTAACAAGTAATTCCTCAAAAACATATACTTGTATTATTTAGAATTGTACAATCTCACAAGTCTTCTCTACACCTATACCCTAGGTTTAAGACTTTGAGTGCAATCAACTCTCAATGACACAAGAACAAAACAAGATCCTTAGCAAGAACTACCCGTACCTTGCCTTAGACCTTTGATCTCAATTTTCACAATAGCTCCTTGGTATGCTTGACGGTTGTAGCTGAGATACCTTTTCCGAAGGTGGTCTCATCTATATATAGTGTCTAACAAAATCCTATTACCTAAATATCTAACAATCGACATATAAGGTAACAGTGAACAATTTCGTTACCAAATATACTATTCAGCTTATAAACACATGGTTTCCTTCTATAAACTTTCCTAAGACTCACTATCTACTTCTTCTTTTCCATGTAAAACTCGAAATCTCATTTCCTTGTATAGGGAAGTCAATCTGGTAACAGCTGGCAAGTCTCTGCGTTCCGCATCGTTCCACAAACGCTGTTTCCATATATAGAAGCTTCCTTGTATAGGAACCACGCGCGCTTTATATTTCCATTTTGCTTCTCGCGTAACTGTTCCGTGTTTCCACACGTTCCATTGCATTCCTCTGCTTTCTCTTCTTCATACGTTTTCCATTGTTCCCTAATTCTTTCACAAGACCTGAAACTCATAGGAACAACAAGAAAACATAAAACCTAATGGTGTTTATCATCATCAAAACCAGAGGGAACGTTAAGGTTCCTACAATTTCCCCCTTTTTGGTAATGACAAACCCATTCAAAAATTGTTCGTTCAAAATAGAGTAATAAGCAAAGCTTTATTAATCAACATTTATCTCAGTTTAAATGTATAAGCAAAATTTTATGTCAAATTAATAATTGCAATTCATACCTTCAAGTTGCATCATCGTTCCCCCTCAGCACTAGCATCGTCCAGAAATTCATAAAGAATTAGGAACAATTAAACTGTTACCTCTCTTTACTGAGTTCTTCGCACAATTTTCCACACTTCCCCATTTTGGCATCATGAAAAGATCAAAAGCAAACAGTGGAACAACATACCTAAGCAGCAATGACTAGCAAAGAAAAGTTCATTTAACTTGCAGGGAATTGATTACAAAAATCAAAAGACAACTTGGCATACAAGCACAAAAAAGATCAAAATGCAAACACTTTGTTGAATCGAGTGTGTTAGATCAAGGAACGGTGGAACTGTTCCTTGGGCAGCGGAAAATAATAACAGAAAAACAAAGTAACGAGCTCAGTTCCTTAGAGAGGAAAACTTAATCAACCAACTAGTTGACTAAGAAAAACCTCTACCTCTAGGTTTCCCTAGTAGGATTTTGAATGTCTACTTGTGTTATTAATCCTGGAATTACAAACAAGCAAGTCTTATCTCAATCTAGTTTACTCCTAGATATCTAGACTTCTCAATGTAACGTTCCTAATAACACCTAAGACAAACAAAACCCTAACAAGTACTCAACTCACCAAAGTCTCGTCCCTTGTAAGTGTTCTTCTTCTTCCTTCGAATACTCTTCTCTTGTTCCGAATGCTCTACTCACTGAATATCTCTGTGTTTCATCGTCTATCTTCTGTGTTCCATGTTCTGTCTTGTAAGTGAAGTTCACAACTTTCGAATATATAGTCTAGGAAGTTCTCAAATTTACCCTAGTTTTACTTAAGGAAAATAAGAGAATAAAATCCTATACAATCTTTTCTAAACTTATCCTAACCAAATTATCTCTTCACCGAGATCTTCCTTGAGGCCCAAGTTGCAACTTCCAAATCTGTTTTCCATAACAGATATTCGGTGGCTCTCTAGGGTTTCAGCGCGCGTCCTCCGTTCCTTGCGCTGTTCCCTTTCTCTGTTCTGTTCAACATCACGCGTCTCTTCTTTTCTTTCGTTCCAGCGTGTTGTTTTTGTCATTGTTGGCTTCTCTGTTCCTTGGCTTCTCTGTTTTGACTCTTCACTGGTTTTCATCGTTTCCTGAAACTCATAGTCACACTAAAAACCATCAAAAGCATTTGAGTTTATCATCATCAAAACTAGAGGGAACGTCATCGTTCCAACACACTTAAACAAGATAAAATATTAGAAAGCCAAGAGAAGAGGGTAAGACGGGCTGGATAATAAAAGGTGTCCACTCAAGACTCAGATAAAAGGTGTCCACTCAAGACTCAGAGTCTTCCTTCCGTTCCTTGTCCTTGTTGAGGAAGTGTTCAAGAAGCAACGACATGATGTTCTTAATTTCACGCAGCTCAGACAACATCTGGCTTTGCACAGAACAGTTCCTTGAAGTTCCTTCACCAGGTTCGCGTTTGGGCACTTCGGAAGGAGGCAACGTTCCCTTATCATCCCCTTGATACTTCATTTTGCCTAAGTTCACCATGTCAAGCTCAGTGACCATGGGAACCTCTTTTTCCTCTCTGTAGACCTTTTCAGCTTGCAAGATTAGCTTGATCACATGCGGATAGGCCAGCGAGTGAGTCTTAGCGGTGCATTTAGCCATGTGTTGTAGAATCACCCTGGGGAGGTCAATTTTCTCCTTATGCCAAAACTTGTCTAGCAGCACCAAATCCGTGTTGGTGATCGCGTTCCGTTTCTCCTGCCTGGGAACAATAGTCTTCATAATGATGTGGTGAGCGATGCGTTGAGGCAGAGTGAGGGCCGAGACATGAGTGACTCCAACATTACTCTCAAACAGGCGTTCAACGCTAGCCTTCCGTGTCTCCTTTTTCTCTTCAGTGGCTTTGTCACTTGGGAGATCATAGAAGCCTTCGGCGGTGATACCCAGCAGGCGGGCAAGCTTGGTAGCAGTGAAAGACAGATCTTCACCGACCACATTGGTCTTTCTCTTTCCTCTGGTAACAGTACTTTCCTTCTCGAGTCACGCAAAAATAGTCGTTCTGCTGCAGAGCTATCACATCATGCATGCAATTTCTCCTTATCAGCGAAGAGACGTTCTTTTGTAGTTCTCAACGTTCCTCTGAACGTTCCCAGCACTAACGTTCCTATTCACTATCCCCCCTCAGGCCAAGTCCCATCTAGAAGATTCCAAGATACCTGAGTGGATGGAAAGGCCGGTTTGGATATTTTATGGGGTTCACACATAATACCAGAGATATATCCAAACAAAAATTATGGTAGGGAACAATGAAGATCCATATAATGATTCCCAATAAAAAAAATGGTAAACAAGAGAAGTTCATAGGGAACGTTTACTTGGATCAAGGCTTGGGATAGTTGTGCAACCGACTATCATTTTGGCTTGTAATGAGGGTGCAGATAATCAAGGCGATCGCTTTGGGCTTGAAAGAAGATGTTATCATGTAAAAATGAAGCACATATGATCAAGAATAGAAGTTGCAAGAAGTTTTATGAGATATTGTAACACAAAGTACATAGCAAGAATAAATAAACGAGTCAATTGCAAATAACATGCGACATAGAAGTTGTTCCCTAGTTTAAGATTGAACAATCTAGCCAATCACTGAGGGAATAGTGGAAGTGGAGTTCCTCAATTTAAAGAGATCATCCCAAGGAGCAACCAAAGGTGCTCAAAGGGTTTTCTATCTAGTGCTTTGGTGAAGATATCTGCAACTTGATTTTCTGTCCTGCAATGATCCATTCTAATGAAAATTTTCTCAACATTGTCACGAAGAAAATGGTGAAGAATATCGATATGCTTAATACGTGAGTGATAAACAGGATTTTTGGAAATGTTGATAGCACTAGTATTATCACACATAATGGGAACGATGCCAAGAGACATACCAAAATCCTGCAATTGTTGTTTGAGCCATAATACCTGGGCACAACAAGAGGCAACATCTATGTACTCAGCTTCGGCGGTTGAAAGGGCAACATAATTTTGTTTCTTTGATGCCCAAGAGACAAGACATGGGCCAAGGAACCGTGCTGTCCCTGATGTGCTTTTGCGATCCACAAGGTGACCAGCAAAGTCAGCATCAGTGAAACCCACAAGTTCAAACCCACTGTTCCTTGGATACCAAAGACAGAGATTGTCGTTCCCTTTCAAGTATCGCAAGATCCTTTTGACCTCAGTTAGGTGTGACTCCTTATGATTTGCTTGAAACCTAGCACAAAGACACACACTAAACATAATATTTGGCCTACTTGCCGTTAGATAGAGTAATGAACCAATCATGCCTCTATACATTGTAGCATCTACATCTTGGCCATTCAAGTCTGCATGAAGACGAGTGTTAGAAGAAGCAGGGATATAAATAGGTTTAGCTTTATCCATACCATACTTCTTCAACAGTTCCTTGATATATTTTTGTTGATGTACTCTTTTCCCTCAGAGGATTGAGACACTTGTAATCCGAGGAAAAAAGAGAGTTCTCCAATCATACTCATCTCAAATTCACTACTCATTAGATTTTTGAATTTTTCTACAAGGGAAGAGTTAGTGGAACCAAAAATAATATCATCAACATAGACTTGAACTACGAGAATCTCACCTTTGTGTTCCAAGAGGAACAATGTCTTGTCAATCGCGCCACGTCTATATCCATTGGAGAGAAGGAATTGTGCCAGCCGATCATACCAAGCTCTGGGAGCTTGCTTGAGCCCATACAGTGCCTTGTCCAGTGCATACACATAGTCAGGATGTTCCATGTCTTCAAAGCCTGGGGGTTGTTTCACATAAACTTCCTCTTGAAGATAGCCATTGAGAAATGCTGTTTTGACATCCATTTGATACAACGTGAATCCTTTGAAAGCAGCATATGCGATGAGAAGTCGAATGGCTTCGATGCGAGCTACGGGAGAATATGTCTCATCATAGTCGTTCCCTTCTTGTTGGTTGTAGCCTTGAGCAACCAGTCTCGCCTTGTTCCTTGTCACAGTTCCAGAATCATCGAGCTTGTTCCTGAAAACCCATCGAGTGCCAATAGCATGCTTGTTCTTGGGAAGGGGAACAAGTCTCCAAACTTTGTTCCTTTCGAATTGATGTAGCTCTTCTTGCATAGAAACTATCCAATCTGGCTCTTTCAATGCTTCTTTGATGTTATTTGGTTCTACAAAAGAGATAAAAGCATAGAAAGAACAAAAGTCATATAGTTGAGAGCGTGAACCTCTTTGTTCGTATGGTGTGAGAAGAGCATCAACTGGATGATTCTTCTTAGTCCAGACATTCTTGGATTCAGGCGGCGGAGGAATAGGAGGAAGGGCAACATTCGTGGTTGCAGTTGAGGAAGAAGATGGAGGAACGTCAGCAGCAATTGCAGTGGCTGCCTCAGAGACTGTTCCTTCAACAACATCCATAGGTTCTTCCTCAATAATTGTTACCGCATCACCACTCACTTGGCCATCTTGCACGAGTTGTGCATCCGAAGTATCACCACCAGAAGTTCCATTGGGAACAGTGGTGACATCAGCATCAACAATTGGAGTTGTTGTTGTGGGAACATCAGGTGCTGGTGTAGAAGGGGTGTCATCGCCATTGGTTGTGGTACCTCTGAGAGAACTAGTAGTGCTCCCACCAGCATCAGGGGCACTGTTCCCTGGACGTGGAGTACCCTGGTGATTCCCATCATCACCTTCATCATCTGAGTCTTCACGTTGCATGCGTGGAAATTGATCATCAGGGAACGGTGAGTTGGAATCATCACTCGCAGCCTTTGAGTGTTCATCAAAGGCAACATGAATGCTCTCTTCAATCTTTCGGGTTCTCTTGTTATAGACTCTATAAGCTTTGCTTGAATTAACATATCCTAGAAAGATTGCTTCATCACTCCTTGGATCAAATTTTCCCAAGTTGTCTTTTCCATTATTTTGAATGAAACACCTGCAACCAAAGGCACGCAAGTGGGAAACATTGGGCTTGCGTTCCCTGATTAGTTCATAGGCATTTTTATTTAACAATAGTCTAAGCATGGCACGATTAAGGATATAGCATGAAGTGTTGATAGCCTCAACCCAGAATATTCGAGGAAGGTTGCTTGCTATGAGCATTGTTCTAGCCATGTCCTCCAATGTTCTGTTCTTCCTCTCGACCACTCCATTTTGCTGTGGTGTCCTAGGAGCCGAGAAGTTATGAGATACCCCATGTTCCCTGCAATAATCAAGGAACATGGAATTCTCAAACTCCGTTCCATGGTCGGATCGGATGGAGCTTAGCTTGTGTCCCAGACTAGTTTCCACACCCTTGATGAAAGATTCAAATGTCTCGAATACCTGTTCCTTGGAAGAGAGAAAGATTGTCCATGTAAATCTAGAGTAATCATCAACAATAACAAACACATACCTATTCCCTGCATGACTTCTTATCCTCATGGGATCACAGAGATCCATATGGATCAGTTCCAGAGGGCGAGAAGTGGTAACATCCAATTTGCTCTTGAAAGAGGAACGTGTTTGCTTTCCTCTTACACAGGCTTCACAGACTCCATGGATCTCAACTTTGACATTTGGAAGCCCTCTAACCTGTTCCTTCTTATGGAGTTTGTGAATGAGTTGTAAATTGGCATGTCCAAGCCTTCTGTGCCACAGTTCCGTCTCTTCAGATAGAGACGCAAAGCACAGTTCCCTTGAAGGCTTGAAAGTTGTGTCAACAGTGTACACATCGTTGAATCAGACACCCTTCAATACGATCTCCTTGGTTTTTCTATTTCTTACGTAGCAATCTTTGGTTGTGAACACGGTCTCGTTGTCTCCTTGATCACAAAGTTGAGCTACACTTAACAAATTAAAACCAAGTTGATGAACCAGACTAACCTCTTTTATTTTGATGTTTGAGTTCAAGGTAGCTTCTCCTGTTCCCACTATCTCTCTGCATCGTTTATCTCCAAGGGAAACAGTTCCCTTAGAGTGTTGTTGAAGTGAGGTAAGGTGATCTTTATTTCCTGTCATATGGCATGAACATGCCCTATCAATGAACCACTTGTTGTTCCCCCTCACTTCATCCTGCATTAAGAGAGTTAGTGTTTAGCGACCCATGCAAGCTTGGCTTTACCTGGTCGTTTAGAAACAAAATAGTGTTCTCTAGGCTTAGCATTGAACATATTAGGAGATGTATCATAATCATTCAAATCAACATTGTTACTTCTACTGTTCCTGCGCTGTGTGCTCTTCAGTGAACTTTTGTTTCTTAGCACAGTTTTTCACAATATGGCCGTTGTTCCCACAATGCCAGCAAATCTTATAATAGTCCCCCAAGGTGTACTTACGGTTTGGGACAGGCATTCTACGTTGCTTGGCTCTAATTGGGTCAGTTGTACTAGGCAAATTACCCTGGGATTGGATGAGGTACATCTTATAGGCAGGTTGACCTTTGTACCATGATTGATTTTCACTCAACCCACTCTCCAAAGTTTTCACACGCTCCTCTAGGTAAGAGTTCCTATCCTTAGTACTCTGAAGTTCCCTATCTTTTAGCTCTCTAAGCTCAGGTGTGGTTAACTCATGTTCCTCACTTTCTTGTTTTTCTCCTTTGTACCCCAGACCATACTTGGGAGCAACAAAGGTAATTTCTTCTTCCTTAAGCTTTTGCTCAACTAAGATAGAGTGAATTTTATCAATCTGAGCTTTCATCTGAGACAGTTCCCTAACAATGCTAAAGGAACTAGGTTCACTGTGAGTGGCATCACTTTTAGCACAAGGAACAGCAGAGGAACTAGCAATTCTAGATAAAGATTCATTCAATTCAATGCATTTATCCTCAACATCACTTAAATCGTTTTGGGTTTTAAGATTCTCATTATACATGCTTTTGATAAGTGAGATCAAGGACTTTTTATCAAAATTGACAAGAGATTTAAAAAAAGTTTCAGGATCTACCTCTTGTTCTTCACTTGATGACTTCAGAGTCATTGCATACCTTTTATTGTTCTCCCATGACTCTGGCTCATCATCATCAGAGTTGGGACAATCATCACCCCAGACAACAACGAAAGCCTTCTTTTTGTCGTTCCCAGAATTTTCACCATTGTTGTCTGAGTTGTTTCCTTTAGGGCATCTATTAGCATAGTGACCCTTTTCCTTGCAATTGAAGCACGTAACATCTTTAATGTCCTGTTTCTCACCATTGTTCTCATCATTCCTGAATGATTTACCCTTGCGATAAAGAGTTCGCATGGCCTTGGTGAGAAGGGCAGTTTCTGGATCTATGCCATCCAAGTTATCATCTTTGTTGCTCTCTATCATCTCAATAGCTTTTTCAACCATCAAGGCAATGCCTTTAGGTTTAACATATTTGTCTTCTTCATCATACTTTTTAATTTTCCCAAATACCTCATGAAGTGTGAGTTTAAGAGTATTGGGATTCTCCTTGAGAATTGCTTTAGTCATCTTGTTCCTTGGAGGAAGTCCATCAATAATGATGAAAATTTTCTCCTTAGGAAGAATTTCCTTTTCATCGACATCATGAGCAGCAAGTCTGGTGGTGATTTCCTTAAATCTGGATTGATAGGAGGAAACAGTCTCACCATCGATCATGGCGAAGTTGTAAAAATATTTCTTTGCTTGGAAACGATCAAGATCTCTAAGATCAGAACTTCCCATGTACATCTGTTCCAAGGCTGCCAACATATCTTTGGCGGTTGCACAAGAGTGTAATTTGGATGCATCTTCAATGCTGATTGCGTTGTTGATAAACATACGAGCCTTAGAGTTTTTCTCCATGATTTTGAAATCATCTTGGCTCCAAGGTGTTGTTCCTTTGATTACATCTTCAACAACTTTTTCTTCACCAACATCAATGACTCTCCAGCATTGGTAGTCATTACTCTTCATCCAGTCCGTGAAGAGGTCTTTCCAGTGTTGGAACTTTCCACCGATAGGCAGGAACGGTGGTTTGTTGCTCCCAAGCCTAACTTCATGAGTGGACGACATTGTTACATGTGAACATGAAAAGAACACACAATCATGAGCAAACCTGCTCTGATACCAATTGTTGAATCGTAGTGTGTTAGACATGGAACAATGTGACTGTTCCCTGGGCAGCGGAATATATAAAGATTCAAAGTAACAAGTAATTCCTCAAAAACATATACTTGTATTATTAAGAATTGTATAATCTCACAAGTCTTCTCTCCACCTATACCCTAGGTTTAAGACTTTGAGTGCAATCAACTCTCAATGACACAAGAACAAAACAAGATCCTTAGCAAGAACTACTCGTACCTTGCCTTAGACCTTTGATCTCAGTTTTCACAATAGCTCCTTGGTATGCTTGACGGTTGTAGCTGAGATACCTTTTCCCAAGGTGGTATCATCTATATATAGTGTCTAACAAAATCCTATTACCTAAATATCTAACAATCGACATATAAGGTAATAGTGAACAATTTCGTTACCAAATATACTATTCAGCTTATAAACACGTGGTTTCCTTCTATAAACTTTCCTAAGACTCACTATCTACTTCTTCTTTTCCAAGTAAAACTCAAAATCTCATTTCCGTGTATAATGAAGTCAATCTGGTAACAGCTGGCAAGTCTCTGCGTTCCGCATCGTTCCACAAACGCTGTTTCCATATATAGAAGTTTCCTTGTATAGGAACCATGCGCGCTTCATATTTCCAATTTGCTTCTCGCGTAACTGTTTCGTGTTTCCACACGTTCCATTGCATTCCTCTGCTTTCTCTACTTCATACGTTTTCCATTGTTCCCTAATTCTTTCACAAGACCTGAAACTCATAGGAACAACAAGAAAACATAAAACCTAATGGTGTTTATCATCATCAAAACCAGAGGGAACGTCAAGGTTCCAACAGATTATCACTAAGATCCTTGTCAATCGGTTGCGACAATTTGATGTCTACTCTGGTGAGCCCAATGCAAGGGAGTTTCTTATCGGGGCGATTAACCTCCGACAATATTGTGAATTTGTGATTGTCCAAGAAATTTTGCACTCCATGAGAAAGAAACAACGCAGAAAGGGTTAACTGCTACTCAAGATAGATTTGGAGGAGGCTTAAGATCACCTTAGATGGGACTTCGTCGAAGACACACTCTTAGATGCGGGCTTCCCTACAAGTTGGATCAATTGGATTCAGGAATGCATTAGCTATACCTCCATGAGTCTCCTATGGAATGGTGAAGTGTCTAACAACTTTACGCCTACTTAGGGAATCAGACAAGGGGACCCGATATCCCCCTATAATTTTGTTGGAACCTTGACGTTCCCTCTGGTTTTGATGATGATAAACACCATTAGGTTTTATGTTTTCTTGTTGTTCCTATGAGTTTCAGGTCTTATGAAAGAATTAGGGAACAATGGAAAACGTATGAAGAAGAGAAAGCAGAGGACTGCAATGGAACGTGTGGAAACACAGAACAGTTACGCGAGAAGCAAATTGGAAATATGAAGCGCGCGTGGTTCCTATACAAGGAAACTTTTATATATGGAAACAACGTTTGTGGAACGATGCGGAACGCATGGACTTGCCAGCTGTTACCAGATTGACTTCATTATACAAGGAAACGAGATTTCGAGTTTTACTTGGAAAAGAAGAAGGAGATAGTGAGTCTTAGGAAAGTTTATAGAAGGAAACCATATGTTTATAAGCTGAATAGTATATTTGGTAACGAATTTGTTCACTGTTACCATATATGTCAATTGTTAGATATTTGGTAATAGGATTTTGTTAGACACTATATATAGATGAGTTTACCTTGGGGAAAGGCATCTCAGCTACTACCGTCAAGCATACCAAGGAGCTATTGTGAAAACTGAGATCAAAGGTCTAAGGCAAGGTACGGGTAGTTCTTGCTAAGGGTCTTATTTTGTTCTTGTGTCATTGAGAGTTGATTGCACTCAAAGTCTTTAACCTAAGGTATAGGTGGAGAGAAGACTTGTGAGATTGTACAATTCTTAATAATACAAGTATATGTTTTTGAGGAATTACTTGTTACTTTGAATCTTTATATATATTCCGCTGCCCAGGGAACAGTCACACCGTTCCCTGTCTAACACACTACGATTCAACAATTGGTATCAGAGCAAGTTTGCTCTAGATTGTGTGTTCTTTTCAGGTTCACAGGTATGTGTTTGTTATTGTTGATGATTGCTCTAGATTTACATGGACAATCTTTCTCTCTTCCAAGGAACATGTATTCGAGACATTTGAATGTTTCATCAAGGGTGTGGAAACCAATCTGGGTCACAAGCTAAGCTCCATTCGATCCAACCATGGAACGGAGTTTGAGAATTCCATGTTTCTTAATTATTGCAGGGAGCATGAGGTCTCTCATAACATCTCGGCTCCTAGGATACCATAGCAAAATGGAGTGGTCGAGAGTAAGAACAGAACATTGGAGGACATGGCTAGAACAATGCTTATAGCAAGCAACCTTCCTCGAATATTTTGGGCTGAGGCTATCAACACTTAATGCTATATCCTTAATCGTGCCATGCTTAGACCATTGTTAAATAAAACTGCCTTTGAACTAATCAAGGAACGCAAGCCCAATGTTTCTCACTTTCGTGCCTTTGGTTATAGGTGTTTTATTCACAACAATGGAAAAGACAACTTGGGAAAATTTGATCCAAGGAGTGATGAAGGAATCTTTCTAGGATATGCTAATTCAAGCAAAGCTTATAGAGTCTACAACAAAAGAACCCGGAAGATTGAAGAGAGCATTCATGTTGTCTTTGACGAACACTCAAAAGCTGCGAGTGATGATTCCAACTCACCGTTCCCTGATGATCAATTTCCACGCATGCAACGTGAAGACTCAGATGATGAAGGTGATGATGGGACTCACCAGGGTAATCCATGTCCAGGGAACAGTGCCCCTAATGCTGTGGGAGCACTACTAGTTCTCTCGGAGGTACCACAACCAGTGGCGATGACACCCCTTCTACACCAGTACCTGATGTTCCCACAACAACAACTCCAATCGTTGATGCTGGTGTCACCACTGTTCCCAATGGAACTTCTGGTGGCGATACGTCGGATGCACAACTCGTGCAAGATTGCCAAGTGAGTGGTGATGCGATAACAATTATTGAGGAAGAACCTATGGATGTTGTTGAAGGAACGGTCTCTGAGGCAGCCACTGCAATTGTTGCTGACGTTCCTCCATCTTTATCCTCAACTGCAACAACGAGTGCTGCCCTTCCTCCTATTCCTCCACCGCCTGAATCCAAGAATGTCTAGACCAAGAAGAATCATCCAGTTGATGCTCTTCTCACACCATACGAACAAAGAGGTTCACGCTGTCAACTATATGACTTTTGTGCTTTCTATGCTTTTATCTCTTTTGTAGAACCAAAGAACATCAAGGAAGTATTGAAAGAGCCAGATTGGATAGTTGTTATGCAAGAAGAGCTACATTAATTCGAAAGGAACAAAGTTTGGAGACTTGTTCCCCTTCCCAAGCACAAGTATGCTATTGGCACTCGATGGGTTTTCAGGAACAAGCTCGATGATTCTGGAACTGTGACAAGGAACAAGGCGAGACTGGTTGCTCAAGGCTACAACCAACAAGAAGAAATCGACTATGATGAGACATATGCTCCCGTAGCTCGCATCGAAGCCATTTGACTTCTCATTGCATATGCTGCTTTCAAAGGATTCACGTTGTATCAAATGGATGTCAAAACAGAATTTCTCAATGACTATCTTCAAGAGGAAGTTTATGTGAAACAACCCCCAGGCTTTGAAGACATGGAACATCCTGACTATGTGTATGCACTGGACAAGGCACTGTATGGGCTCAAGCAAGCTCCTAGAGCTTGGTATGATCGGCTGGCACAGTTACTTCTCTCCAATGGATATAGACGTGGCGCGATTTACAAGACATTGTTCCTCTTGGAACACAAAGGTGAGATTCTCGTAGTTCAAGTCTATGTTGATGATATTATTTTTGGTTCTACTAACTCTTCCCTTGTAGAAAAATTCAAAAATCTAATGAGTAGTGAATTTGAGATGAGTATGATTGGGGAACTCTCCTTTTTCCTCGGATTACAAGTGTCTCAATCCTCTGAGGGAACAAGAGTACATCAACAAAAATACATCAAGGAACTGTTGAAGAAGTATGGTATGGATACAGGTAAACCTATTGATACCCCTATTTCTCCTAACACTTGTCTTGATGCAGACTTGAATGACCAAGATGTAGATGCTATAATGTATAGAGGCATGATTGGTTCATTACTCTATCTAACAGCAAGTAGGCCATATATTATGTTTAGTGTGTGTCTTTGTGCTAGGTATCAAGCAAATCCTAAGGAGTCACACCTAACAGAGGTCAAAAGGATCTTGCGATACCTGAAAGGGAACGACAATCTCTGTTTTTGGTATCCAAGGAAGAGTGGGTTTGAACTTGTGGGTTTCACGGATGTTGACTTTGCTGGTCACCTTGTGGATCGCAAAAGCACATCAGGGACGACACAATTCCTTGGCCCATGTCTTGTCTCTTGGGCATCAAAGAAACAAAATTTTGTTGCCCTTTCAACCGCCGAAGCTGAGTACGTAACTGCCGCCTCTTGTTATGCCCAGGTATTATTGCTCAAACAACAATTGGAGGATTTTGGTATATCTATTGGCACCGTTCCCATTATGTGTGATAATACTAGTGCTATCAACATTTCCAAAAATCCTGTTTATCACTCACGTACTAAGCATATCATTATTCGTCACCATTTTCTTCGTGACAATGTTGAGAAAATTTTCATTAGAATGGATCATTTTAGGACAGAAAATCAAGTTGCAGATATCTTCACCAAAGCACTAGATAGAAAACCCTTTGAGCACCTTCGGTTGTTCATTGGGATGATCTCTCTAAATTGAGGAACTCCACTTCCACTATTCCCTCAGTGATTGGCTAGATCGTTCAATCTTAAACTAGGGAACAACTTCTATGTCGCATGTTATTTGCAATTGACTCGTTTATTTATTCTTGCTATGTGCTTTGTGTTACAATATCTCATAAAACTTCTTGCAACTTTTATTCTTGATCATATGTGCTTCATTTTTACATGATAACATCTTCTTTCAAGCCCAAAGCGACCGCCTTGATTATCTGCGCCCTCATTACAAGCCAAAATGATAGTCGGTTGCACAACTGTCCCAAGCCTTGATCGAGGTAAACATTCCCTATGAACTTCTCTTGTTTACCATTTTTTACTGGGAATCATTATCTGGATCTTCATTGTTCCCTACCATAATTTTTGTTTGGATATAACTATGTTATTCTGTGTGAACCCCATAAAATATCCAAACCGGCCTTTCCATCCACTCAAGTATCTTGGAATCTTTTAGATGGGACTTGGCCTGAGGGGGAACAGTGAACATGAACGTCAGTGCTGGGAATGTTCAGAGGAACATTGAGAACTACAGAAGAACGTCACTTCGCTGATAAGGAGAAATTATAGGCATGATGTGATAGCTCTGCAGCAGAATGGCTATTTTTGCGTGAGTCGAGAAGGAAAGTACTGTTACCAGAGGAAAGAGAAAGACCATTGTGGCCGGTAAAGATCTGTCTTTCACTGCTACCAAGCTTGCCCGCCTGCTGGGTATCACCGTCGAAGGCTTATATGATCTCCCAAGTGACAAAGCCACTGAAGAGCAAAAGGAGACACAGAAGGCGAGTGTTGAACGCCTGTTTGAGGGTAATGCTGGAGTCACTCATGTCTCGGCCCTCACTCTGCCTCAACGAATCGCTCACCACATCATTATGAAGACTGTTGTTCCCAGGCAGGAGAAACGGAACGCGATCACCAACACGGATCTGGTGCTGCTAGACAAGTTCTGGCATAAGGAGAAAATTGACCTCCCCAGGGTGATTCTGCAGCACATGGGTAAATGCACCGCTAAGACTCACTCGCTGGCCTATCCGCATGTGATCAAGCTAATCTTGCAAGCTGAAAAGGTCTACAGAGAGGAAGAAGAGGTTCCCATGGTCACTGAGCTTGACATGGTGAACTTAGGCAAAATGAAGTATCAAGGGGATGATAAGGGAACGTTGCCTCCTTCCGAAGTGCCCAAACGCGAACCTGGTGTAGGACTTCAAGGAACAATTCTGTGCAAAGCCAGATGTTGGCTGAGCTGCGTGAAATTAAGAACATCATGTCGCTGCTTCTTGAACACTTCCTCAACAAGGACAAGGAACGGAAGGAAGACTCTGAGTCTTGAGTGGACATCTTTTCTTTTATCCAGCCCGTCTTACCCTCTTCTCTTGGCTTTCTAATATGTTATCTTGTTTAAGTGTTTGCATTTTGATCTTTTTGTGCTTGTATGCCAAGTTGTCTTTTGATTTTTGTAATCAATTCCCTGCAAGTTAAATGAACTTCTCTTTGCTAGTCAATGCTGCTTAGGTATGTTTTTCCACTGATTGCTTTTGATCTTTTGATGATGCCAAAAGGGGTAAGTGTGGAATTTTGTGCGAAGAACTCAGTAAAGAGAGGTAACAGTTTAATTGTTCCTAATTCTTTATGAATTTCTAGACGATGCTAGTGCTGAGGGGGAACGATGATGCAACTTGAAGGTATGATTTGCAATTATTCATTTGACATAAAATTTAGCTTATACATTTAAACTGAGATAAATGTTGATTAATAAAGCTTTGCTTATTACTCTGTTTTGAACGAACAATTTTTGAATGGGTTTGTCATCACCAAATTGGGGGAAATTGTTGGAACCTTGACGTTCCCTCTGGTTTTGATGATGATAAACACCATTAGGTTTTATGGTTTCTTGTTGTTCCTATGAGTTTTAGGTCTTATGAAACAATTACGGAACAATGGAAAACGTATGAAGAAGAGAAAGCAGAGGACTACAATGGAATGTGTGGAAACACGGAACAGTTACGCGAGAAGCAAATTGGAAATATGAAGCGCGCGTGGTTCCTATACAAGAAAACTTATATATATGAAAACAACGTTTGTGGAACGATGCAGAACTCATGGACTTGCCAGCTATTACCAGATTGACTTCATTATACAAGGAAACAAGATTTTGAGTTTTACTTGGAAAAGAATAGTAGATAGTGAGTCTTAGGAAAGTTTATAGAAGGAAACCATGTGTTTATAAGCTGAATAGTATATTTGGTAACGAATTTGTTCACTGTTACCATATATGTCAATTGTTAGATATTTGGTAATAGGATTTTGTTAGACACTATATATAGATGAGTTTACCTTGGGGAAAGGCATCTCAACTACTACCGTCAAGCATACCAATGAGCTATTGTGAAAACTGAGATCAAAGGTCTAAGGCAAGGTATAGGTAGTTCTTGCTAAGGGTCTTGTTTTGTTCTTGTGTCATTGAGAGTTGATTGCACTCAAAGTCTTTAACCTAGGATATAGGTGGAGAGAAGACTTGTGAGATTGTATAATTCTTAATAATACAAGTATTTGTTTTTGAGGAATTACTTATTACTTTGAATCTTTATATATTCCGCTGCCCAGGAAACAGTCACACCGTTCCCTGTCTAACACACTACGATTCAACAATTTTCATCCTGTGCATCGAACACCTGAGTCAGATGATACAAAATGAAGTGATATCAGGGGAATGGCGACCAATACGGCTTACTAAGGGGGGCTTAGATCTCTCACGTATTTTTTTGTGGATGTTATCAAGGCTTGTCTGTAGAAAGGGCGTTCGCTTTTGCACCGTTTTTTTTATTTCGCACCAGTTTGTGAACGCAACCTGGTAGCGTTTAACTTTTTTTTTTAACGCAACGATGTTGCGTTTAGCTGGGTTTTTTTTTTAAAAAAAATGATATTTAAAAAAAAAAACATGGGTTCGATTAAACCGGGTCCATTTTAAACTCTATTTAATAGCGTTTAAAATAGACCCGGTTTTCGAACCCATGAGAATTGTAAACGCTACGTAGTAGCATTTGAACTATAAACGCTACTACGTAGCGTTTAGTTACCGTTTACATTTGAAATGAAAAAATGACCGTTTGAAATGACTGTTTAAAGTTACCGTTTACTCGTAAACGCTACGTCGTAGCGTTTAGGTAACGGGCATTTTTCCAACGACTAAATTTCACCCTATAAATACTAACAATTTCACCATAACTTATACACCCTTCTCCCTTCTTATTTTGTTTTAATTCTCCAAAAGTTAGTATGGCTTCGTCGTCTAGAAATGTGATAGTAATTAGCGATGACTCAAATTCATCTGTTGTCGAAGAAGACAACAGCTACACATCGGATGGTACTGGAGATGATGATGATGGATCCGGTTCAGCATTAGAAAGAGCTGAAGCTATGCGACGTGATCCTCGGACTACTTTCATTGTTGTATTAAATCAAACGAATGTCTATCCAGAATATCAGCTGGTAAGCATCGCATCCTTCATAATGTAAATTAATGATTCAGTTTTGATCATAATATCAACTTTAAATGCACTTACTAATATGCAGAGCATCCCGAGGGAGCATGCTTTGAGATTCCTGAATTCTGCAGCAACAACGGAAGTCACCCTGGATTGTCGTAATGCTAATTTGCATGTGTGTATCGCAACGAGTGGGAATCGATTCAGATTTGGCAATGGCTGGCGGGAATTTGTAAGATTTCATAGATTGAAAATTAACGATGTATTACTCTTTGAAATATTAGGTCGGCGTCCCGATGTTATATACCACGTTAGAATATTCAAAGATTAGGGATATTTACTAGTATGGCTGACTGGATTTTGTAAGATTCCATAGATTATTATGTATGTATTTTTCGGATGATATGTACTAGTATGCATTTAATATTATATTCATATTTCGGATGACATGAAATGACCCAAAATTATAAAAAAAATGCATAATGAGATTTAATCTTAAAATAAAAATGGGTTCGATAAAACGCTACTACGTAGCGTGTACAAGTTACCGTTTGAAAAGCTGGGAATTGTACACGCTACTACGTAGCGTTTACAAATGAAACGGTAACTTGCAAACGCTACATTGTAGCGTTTATATATTACCATTTGAAATGTAAACGTTACCTAGTAGCGTGTATAATTCCCATTTTTTTCCAACGGTCGAATTTCCCAACGGTCGAATTTTTGAACTTGTATATATATTTGTTTCTTCCATATGCCTTCTTTACATGTACAAAATTTCAAAGCACAATAGTAAGAGAGAATGTTGTCCTCAAGCGTAGTCGATAGGCTTGGTCTTGAATCGATTAGTCAAAATACAGTACTGGTACGTATATGCTAGTATAGTAGTTGTACATTATATCTTGTAGATATTATATGTATGTTAGTCACATTATTAGTGATAAGTTATATGTTAGGGTATTATTATTAGTAATAATTCTATGTCAGAGATATTGTATGTATATTAGTATAGAATATGATAAATTATATTATTATAGAATGTGACATATTCTTATATTAGCGTAGAATTGTGATAAATTATCATGTTACTGTAGAAATGTGATAAATTATGTAATTAGCTTAGAATTGGAAACGCTTCGTATTTAAATTTCGGTAAATGAGGAGAACGGACAAATGTTTTAATTTTGTACGTGTTTCATATTTGCACCATGATTTTAAGGGTAGAACATTAGTTTAGGTATAGAACACTTTGTCGGTGTAGATTTATAATGAATATCAATGTTTATAATGAATACCAATGTTTGTGAAATAAATAAGATGATTCTAGTGGCACCAACTTTGTGAGTGACAATTTTTCTTCGCATTTTACTACGGATGAGGAATGGGATGATAGACAGAGTATGATTCAATGGGTTCGTTCAGTGGGCAAGGAACTGAACATTTTGATTGTCATAAAAAAATCATGGGATCGAAAGGTGATACTATCATGTGAGAAGTCTGGTTCATACGGACCGGTGAAGAAGAAGGCGGTGGAAGGTTGCGAGCCAACCCCTAACTCAAACCGGTCAACGAGGACAAAGAAGAGCGATTGCCCGTTTCAGATGCACGGGTTGTTATCTAAAGATAGTAAGTGGAGCTTAAAGGTCATCTGTGGATGGCACACCCATGACATCCCAACATCCTTAATAGGGCATGCTTTTGTTGGACGCCTTGATGCGGATCAAATCGAGGCGGTGAAGTTGATGTCTGCCACCGGCTCGACGCCGAAGAACATTATTTCTCTTTTTGTCAGAGTAGACTCGAAATGCTTGACATCAAGGAGTCAAGTGTACACTTGCAAGGCTAGGGAGAGGAAGAAATCCAGGGGCCATTTGACGGTGACGCAATTCACGTTGGAATTTCTAAGGTCTAAAGGATATTATGTGGACGTTGAAAGGGTTAAGGTTAAGATGAAAGAAAAGGGGAAGTATGTGGAGAAGGAGGTTGTGAGTGATATTTTTATTAGTCATCCCGACTCGAAGCACCTGTTGGGTTTGTTCCCCCACGTGGTCATTATGGATACAACTTACAAGACCAATAGGTAATCTTTTATTTTAACTTTTCACTACATTTTTACTATATAATTGCATTTTTTTTAATGTACATGTATAGGTACGGTATGCCTTGTTTGGAGTTTGTTGGGTTCACTTGCACAAACCTTAACTTCTGTATTGCCATCGTATTCATGCGAAATGAGACAACGGAGCACTACGTATGGGCCATGCGGCGTTTGAAATCCCTCTTCGGTAAAAAAGAACCCACAGCACTTCCCTATCTAGTTCCCTTGATTGTTGTTTGGAAAGAATATTATTATAATTCTTGGGGAACTATGTATGATTTGCTTGTCATGTTCTGATTCTAGTTTTATTCATAATTTTTGATTGTAAGTCATTCACTGGATTTATTGCTTAGATTAATGAGTAACATTTTTGTGAATTTGTGGCATGAACATCTCTTTTCTAAACCTATAAAAGTCAATTATTTGATCTATTTGTACCCTCATTATAAGCTAAAATGATGATTGACTTAAGACTGTCCCCCTGACTACTTTAAGAGTTCCATACGATCCTTTCTCTTGTTTTAGTCCACAACTGGGAACAATTATTGTAGTGTCAAAATTCCCTCCATGTTCTTGTTATTTGGATACGTACTCTTGTGTGCATTCAACTTGTCCTATACATAAATGTATCCAAACCAGCCTCAACTTTGTGTACAAGGAATTACGGTGACTGATGGTTCGGCTATTGCATATTGTTGATGTACATTGATGGAATGGAACTGGAAAAGAATCGATGTCTATTGCAATCTTTAAAAAAAAAACCTCCCGGACATGCACCCTCACCATATTCAATCGCTGTGCTCGTTATTGTACAATGTTAAGTGAGTAAACTCTATAAGAAAATTATAAATACGTAATATGCTAGATTCTAGAACCTAAACATACCCGAGATGCATCCAAAACCGGAACAGCATGGCGTTTGGGACGAGGTATCTCGGTCGCATCGTGTCTGACATATGGATGAGAAATGGGAAGGAACCAATCGAGATACTCCTCATCCATATCATAATCATCGATAACCAATGGACTAGATAAGAGCTCATCGCAAAGATGCTCATCCAAGCGATCCCAACCGTCCCAGTGGGAATCAATCTCCAGCTTGTAAGCGTCCTTCCCCTTTAGACTTGCACGACGCTCAACTGTATGTCCCAATATCGGGTCTAGAGGCCTGCTCTGGATCCGTCCAAACTGGCGTGCCACGCGGTCAGGTATGTACGGCTCTACTATCGTCTGTAAGCGTATCGTGCCTCGATATGTAGAAGCTCTATACCGCGAATGGAAATCCAGCTGACCGTGTGGAATCCACCGCACCTACAACCATTAAAACAATCAATGTTACGAGTAATCATTATACGTTAATAAAAAAAAATCATGTACTTACATCCTCACACCGATACTCGTCAAGGACGTGACAGTAACTCCGAATGCGAGATGGTTCCCGTGGAGGGGGGCGTAATACCGAATACCATGCCGCTCGTTGGTTGTCGTCGGCTCTCCTAACCTGGGGATGGGGGTGTCCGGGAAACCAAGGAAAGTACGCCCATATCCACATCTACAATCGTCGCAAAATAAATTTAAAGCCTAATTTTAAACCCTAAGATTAGCAACGTTTTTATAAGATTAGCAACGTTTTTACCTGGAGTAGCAAACAACAACCGGCTATGCTCCTGGCCTCCCCACGTGAAGCCTCACCTAGGTTCCTGTACAGGCAGGCGAGAACTCCGGCTCCCCAAGCCGTCCGCTGGGTACGCTCATGATCCACGCACAATGGCAACAACTGACACTCGAGCTTGTTCGTGGACTTGTTCATGAACAAGCCGGACCCCAACAAGTGGAATAAATACCCTATTGCATAAGACATGGGGTCCTCGCCCAGCAAAATCATCCAACAAACGTCGTGCATGAAGTCCCATGCGTCAACCCCAGCTGTCGCGACCCACTTCCTCACCTCCTTTGGGTCGTAGTCAAAAACCTCATGCCATAAATCGGCCACATCTGCGTCATCTAGTACCTCACTAACATCGTATCCCTCGAAAGGCAGCCCCGTGATCCTTTCGACGTCATGAAGTGTGACGGTAATATCGCCCCACGGAAAATGGAAGTTGTTGGTCTCCGGATGCCACCTCTCAACAAAAGCAGAAATGAGGACGTGGTACACACTTCCAAACTGAAGCGCGTGGAGACCGGTCAGCCCGCTCAATGAAGCGTAATACCACCAGCTACCCTCAACCACCTCCCCTCTAGGAATAAGGCGATGCACTCTCCAGAAATCAAGATAGCGTGGACGTGTATGGACACGTAGACGACGAGGGGCCTCCGTGGGATGATGCCATATCCTATGCGCAATGTGATGCTCGAAAGATGACAGAAACTCACTGTTCCCCACACCGTAAGGAGCTTGGGGACGGGCGGGCTGGGGAGCGGGAATGGGGTCGAGAATGGGGTCGGGAATGGGGTCGGATATAGGCTCGGGAATGGGCTCGGGTATGGGCTCGGATATAGGCTCGGGAATGGGGTCCTGCTGGGGCGGGTCCTCCATCACGATATCAACGTCCTCCAATCCAGGGACGAGATCATTGCTATGGACGGGACGTCGACGCTGCTTCTTCTGCCCGGAAACATCTGCCCTCGTTCGCTTGCGGGAAAAAGCAGTAACGCGGCGGTGCTCCGTATCCCGTCCATACGAGCAAAAACGGCGTCGAAAACCCTCCAATACATCCTATTTAATCAAAAATTATGGGGACTAATTTACTTAATACATAATTTTTACCGCTATTTTATATCATTATTTAATTACTTGATTTTAAATATAATAAATCTACATTCATAATAACAAACATTTATTATGAAATTTTAATTATTCTTTCATTTATGTTTTGCTTATTAATATAATTTCTTACATTCATACGTTATTTATACCTGAACTCTCTAATATTTGGACGTTCATCTTTATTTCCCTATTATAATTTAATTACGAATGTATTTCAATTATCATATGTAAACAAATAATTAATATATTATAAATATTTAAATAATATCTAAATATAAATAATTATTAATTAATAAAATACCTCATAGGTACGTCATTTCGGCTTTAGAACTACCGAAACACTCTTCGATCCGCTCGCCTCGATCATAGACGCCACCGTCTCGTCCCATGTCGACGACTGCGCCACCGCCTCCGCTCCGACCGCCGCCGCCACAAAGAGCGTGTTCTCTGCCACCACCTCTGCCGGCGCCACCGACGGAGCCGCCACCACCGGATATGAAACCGGAGCTAGCTCCACCTCCTCTGGCGTCGCCCTCCTCGCAGCCACCTCCTCCTCCACCATGGAATGTGAAATCGGACCCTCTCCCGCCGCCGACACCGCCGTAGCCACCGCCGTCGACGCCGCCATAGCCACCGCCGCCGACGCCGCCGTAGCCACCGCCGCCGATGCCGGCGACGCCGCCATAGCCACCACCACCGTCTGGAATCCGGCCTCCTCCACCACCGCCTCCTCCACAATATTCTTCCTCCTCTCTCCTCCCGCCTCCGCTCCCGCCTCCGCCAACGGCGTCTCTCCTCCCGCCTCCGCCACCGGCGTCTCTCCTCCAGCCTCCGCCACCGTTGTCGCTCCTCCAGCCCCTGCCACCGCCGTCGTACCTACCGCCAACAGATCTGGGACCACCGCCGTCATCGCTCCTTCGTCGTTACCGCCGCCGTTAGACATTAGGGTTTTGAAAATTAAAATTGGAAAGGGAAAGGGCTCGGGGAAGAAGAAGAAGGCGACGCGATTATATAGCGTTTTTAAACGCTACGCTGTAGCGTTCAAATGCCAAGCGTTTTGAATGCTACATCATAGCGTTTAAAAATGCTATTACGTAGCTGTTGAATCGTGAGTGTTAGATCAAGGAACGGTAAGTTCGTTCCTTGGGCAGCGGAAAATAGTAACAGAAAAACAGAGTAACGAACTCAGTTCCTTAGAGAGGAAAACTTAATCAACCAACTAGTTGACTAAGAAAAACCTCTACCTCTAGGTTTCCCTAGTAGGATTTCGAATGTCTACTTATGTTATTAATCCTGGAATTACAAACAAGCAAGTCTTATCTTAATCTAGTTTACTCCTAGATATCTAGACTTCTCAATGTAACGTTCCTAATAACACCTAAGACAAACAAAACCCTAACAAGTACTCAACTCACCAAAGTCTCATCCCTTGTAAGTGTTCTTCTTCTTCCTTCGAATACTCTTCTCTTCTTTCGAATGCTCTTCTCTTGTTGCGAATGCTCTGCTCTTGTTCCGAATGCTCTGCTCACTGAGGATGCTCTCTGTTCCGTGTTCTATCTCTCTTCTTAAATGAAGTTCGTAGCTTTCTAATATATAGTCTAGGAAATTCTCATATTTTACCCTAGTTTTACTTAAGGAAAATAAGATAATAAAATTTCATACAATCTTTTCTAAAATCATTCTAACCACAATATCTCTCTACCGAGATCTTCCTTGAGGCCCAAGTTGCAACTTCATAATCTGTTTCCATAAACAGATATTCGGCAGCCTCTAGGGTTTCAGCGCGCGTCCTCCGTTACTTGCGTTGTTCCCTTGTTCTGTTCAACATCACGCGTCCCTTCTTTTCTTCTGTTCCAGCGTGTTGTTTTGTCATTGTTGGCTTCTCTGTTCCTTTGCTTCTCTGTTTTGACTCTTCATTGGTTTTCATCGTTCCTTTGACTCAATCGTTTCCTGTAACTCATAGTCACACTAAAAACCATCAAAAGCATTTGAGTTTATCATCATCAAAACTAGAGGGAACGTCGTCGTTCCAACAATTTCCCCCTTTTTGGTGATGACAAACTCCTTCAAAATGTGCAAGTCAAAATACACAGTTCAAAACAGACAAGTAAAGGTATTTTCACATTTAATCACACAGATACTATTTTCAAGATGTTAACACTGTTCCCCCTCAGAAAGTTCATTGAGAATTTACCTTCAAGCAGCATTGTCGTTCCCCTTAGCACTAGCTTCTGTTATCAACTCTTCCTTGGGTTTCACATTTTTCATACTTCCCCCTTTTGGCATCATCAAAAGTTCCACAAGAAACAAAAAGACTTGACACACATGCAACTCATAAACAAGATAATTCATTCATAAAGCCATGCGAGGTACAAAGCATAGGGACCTAGAAAGCTAAGATCAGAAGATAAGGAACAATCACACAAAAGACATAAAAACATTTAAAAGAAATCAAGAATAGAGGGTCAGACGGGCTAGAATAGGAACGGAGAGCACTTAGATCTCAGGGTCTTCCGTAGAATCATCGGCTTTGCTCAAGAAATGATCCAGGTGCAATGTCATGGTGGAGTTCAGTTGCTTGAGCTCAGCAAGAATTTGATGCTGAATTGAGCTTCCCTTAGACGTTCCTTCACCAACCGCTTTCTTTGCAGCGACAGTGCCCGTTCCCTTGGTATTGCCCTTAATTTGTCGGTGATGATCTTCTTGCTTGGGGAATCCATGAAAGGCAGAGAGCTTTAGAGATTTGAGAGTATTTGAATTCTGAGAGATATCAGAGAGAGAGAGGAGTGGCGGTGCAGGAACTTGTGAAGATATGTCGTATATATAGGAACAAGATAAAATCTTTTCCAAATAAAATCTTTCGGATCTCAATCGTCTCTAAGTTTCCTTCTTTCAAAAGTTTCCTTCAATAACTCTTCTCTCTCCTGATACAACGGTCACTTTTTGCTCGATTGCCGCATCACTATTCCAGTCACAGAGTGGTCAAATCGCACAGGGAGCCGTTCCAACGGATACCTGCAACTCAATTAATGCCAGCCTCTGATTCAAATTCAGCGTTCCACAACTATCAGTTCCCCCTTAATCTGAGCAATGGTCTTCGTTCCCCCTGAGACCAAGAGTGTTTGCGAGGCTAGTCTGGATATTTCAATGTTGGGTTCACACAAAATATAGTATATCCAAACTCATGGTAGGGAGAAAAACAACTCAAGTAATTATTCCCAGTAAAAAGTATAGCAAAGAGGGATCATAAGGAACGTTTACCTGAATCGCGGCTAAGGTAGGCTGTACAACCAATTATCATGTGGGCTTGTAATGAGGGTTCAATCATCAAATTGGTTGTTTTGGGTCTTTAAGAAGATGTTAGCATGCAATCAAGTAATTCAACACAAATCAAAAGACAAAGTATCTAAATCCTAATACAAAGCAACTCGAATAAGCTAAAGTCATGAAAATCAAGTCATGAAAGGCACACAGACAAGGAACTTCATGAAAATTATGGAACGAATTAGCCAAGCATTGAGGGAATAATGGATGTGAAGGTCCTCAATTCAGAGAGATCATGCCAAGGAGTAATCGAAGATGCTCGAATGGACCTTTGTCTAGTGCTTTGGTGAAGATGTCTGCCACTTGATTTTCAGTCCTGCAATGTTCCATTCTAATAAAGCCCATGTCAACATTATCACGTAGAAAATGATGACGAATGTCAATATGCTTAGTACGTGAATGATGCACTGGATTTTTTGAAATGTTGATGGCACTAATATTATCACACATAATAGGAACGGTGCCAAGAGACATACCATAGTCTTCCAGTTGTTGCTTAAGCCACAATACCTGAGCACAACAGCTTGCCGCGACAACGTATCAGCTTCTGCATTGGAGAGGGCCACAGAGTTTTGCTTCTTAGAACCCCATGAAATGAGACAGGGCCCAAGGAACTGTTCTGTTCCAGAAGTGCTTTTGCGGTCTACTACGTGCCATTTTGTTGTTCCCTGATAGCAAAGCTGTGCAACACTCAACAAACTGAAACCAAGTTCATGAACTAAACTAACTTCTTTTACCGTGATGCTGGAGTTTAGTTGTATTTCGCCTGTTCCAATGATTTCTCTACATCTCTTGTCTCCAAGAGCAACACTCCCTCTTGAGTGTTTGTGAAATGAGGTGAGTTGGTCTTCTTTTTCGGTCATGTGGCATGAACAAGCGCTGTCAATATACCACTTCTCGTTCCCCCTCACTTCAACCTGCACAGAAAGAGTTAAGGTTTGGCGACCCAGGCAAGCTTACCCTTACCTGGTCGAGACACATAATGCAATTGTTCCATAGGAATAGTTCTAACATTAACAACATATTTCTTCCTAGTCTTAGCATGATTATGATTATACACATGTGAATCATCATAGAAATCATTCAAGTTCACATTGTTACTCCTATTGTTCTTTCTCTTTGTGTGCTCTTCAGAGAACTTCTTTTTCTTTTTACAGTCTCTTTGCACATGTCTGTTGTCCCCACAATACCAACACAGCTTGAACTGTTCCATCTGAACATACTTTCTGTTGGGAACAATACTCTTGCGTTGTTTGGTACATTCAGGACATGGAACGTTGGGTTGCGTCCCTTGAGATTGCTTGAGAAAAATCTTGTGGGCAGGTTGTCCAGTGTACCACGACTGAGTTTCATCCAGACCACTCTCAAGAACTTTGATGCGTTCCTCAAGATTGCGATTCTTCTCTCTATCATCTTGAAGTTCCCTATCTCTTGCTTCACGTAGTTCCAGTATAGATGGATCATATTCCTTTTGGTTGGAACCTGTATAGCCAATACCATACCTTGCTTTGACGAACTTGACGCTTTCAGCTTCAGCCTTCTGTTCCATCAGAACAGAATGAATCTTGTGCACATAGGACTTCATCTCGGATACCTGTGCTTCAAGCTTAGTTGGACCAGCTATACTCCTTGCATCAGTATTATTAGAGACTTCATCCATAAGCAAAGAGACTTTCTCATTTCTTTATCTCTGAAGTTCCTCATGATTAGCATCACATGAAGAACAAGGAACAATTGAGCTACTAGCAGTGTTAGAAAGATTTTCTTTTAAACTACTACACTCATCTTCAGAATTAGCAAGTTCCTCTTATGTTTTCAAGTTTTCAGAATACATTTCCCTTATGAGAGCAATTAAGGATTTCTTATCATAATTCATAAGAGATTTCAAGAACGTTTCAGGATTTACCTCGAGTTCCTCAGAGGAGTCGTTGATGGCCATTGCACACATCTTGCCACTCCAGGCTTCAGGATCTTCACCATCTGAGTCATCATCATTGCCCTACACAGCAACGAGAGCTCTCTTCTCATCGTTCCCAGAAGGTGTGCTTGGTTTCTTGGGCTTTGGGCATGAACTAGAGTAGTGACCCTTTTCATTGCAGTTGTAGCATGTGATATCCTTGATGTCACGAGTCTCACCGTTCCCACCTCTACTGTTTCTTCCTTTGTTATAGAGGGAACGCATGACTTTGGTTAGAAGCACCACCTCAGGGTCATCGAAACCATCATTGTCATCAAGGTTGTTCTCAATCCTGTCAACAGCCTTTCCAACCATCGAAGCGATTCCATTTTCTTTGGGATCCTTGTTTCTTGCGGCCTTCTCTTCATTGTCATACTTCTGGATCTTGCTGAACACCTCATGGAACGTCAGTTTGACGGTGTTGGGATTCTCCTTCAGGACGGCTTTTGTCATTGCATGACGATGAGGAAGCCCATCAATGATTATGAGGATTTTCTCGTCAGGGAGGATTTCCTTATCGGTGACGGAGTGAGCAGTAAGATTTGTTGTGATCTTCTCAAATCTAGCTTGGTAGGAACTCACATCTTCCTTGTCATCCATTTTGAAGTTGTAGAAGTCCTTCTTGGCGGTGAAACGATCAACTTCACGCAGATCCTTGCTTCCCATGTACATTTGTTCCAAGGTAAGCCATTTAGCATTGACCGACTCACAAGATTGGAGTTTTTGCACATCTTGCTGGTTGAGAGCGTTGTTGATGAGCATGGCTGCTTTGCAGTTTTTCTCCATGATTTGGAGATCGTCTTGATCCCATTTCTTCAGTTTCTTCTTCTTTTCCAGATCAACAATGTCAATATCACCAAGAGAGATCACCAACCAGCATTGGTAGTCATGGCTTTGCACCCACTTGATGAAGAGTGTCTTCCAATGTTGATATTGTCCAGCGAGCAAGAGAGGAGGCCTTGAAGAGTTAAAACCAACTTCGACGGTAGAAGGAGACATTGTTACCTGTAAATCTGTAAGTAACACACAATCTAGAACAAACCTGCTCTGATACCAATTGTTGAATCGTGTGTGTTAGATCAAGGAACGGTAAGTTCGTTCCTTGGGCAGCGGAAAATAGTAACAAAAAAACAGAGTAACGAACTCAGTTCCTTAGAGAGGAAAACTTAATCAACCAACTAGTTGACTAAGAAAAACCTCTACCTCTAGGTTTCCCTAGTAGGATTTCGAATGTCTACTTATGTTATTAATCTTGGAATTACAAACAAGCAAGTCTTATCTCAATCTAGTTTACTCCTAGATATCTAGACTTCTCAATGTAACGTTCCCAATAACACCTAAGATAAACAAAACCCTAACAAGTACTCAACTCACCAAAGTCTCATCCCTTGTAAGTGTTCTTCTTCTTCCTTCGAATACTCTTCTCTTCTTTTGAATGCTCTTCTCTTGTTGCGAATGCTCTGCTCTTGTTCCGAATGCTCTGCTCACTGAGGATGCTCTCTGTTCCGTGTTCTATCTCTCTTCTTAAATGAAGTTCGCAGCTTTCTAATATATAGTCTAGGATATTCTCATATTTTACCCTAGTTTTACTTAAGGAAAATAAGATAATAAAATCTCATACAATCTTTTCTAAAATCATTCTAACCACAATATCTCTCTACCGAGATCTTCCTTGAGGCCCAAGTTGCAACTTCATAATCTGTTTCCATAAACAGATATTCGGCAGCCTCTAGGGTTTCAGCGCGCGTCCTCCGTTCCTTGCGTTGTTCCCTTGTTCTATTCAACATCACGCGTCCCTTCTTTTATTCTGTTCCAGCGTGTTGTTTTGTCATTGTTGGCTTCTCTGTTCCTTTGCTTCTCTGTTTTGACTCTTCATTGGTTTTCATCATTCCTTTGACTCAATCGTTTCCTGAAACTCATAGTCATACTAAAAACCATCAAAAGCATTTGAGTTTATCATCATCAAAACTAGAGGGAACGTCGTCGTTCCAACAGTAGCGTTCAAAAGCGAAATATTTTTCCCAGATTTCCCTTTTGTCAAGCGATTTTTTAGTGAACCCCCAAACCCTGAAAACGCTACCAAATTGCGTTTACATTGAACCGGGTTTACTCAAACGCAATTTCATAGCGTTTTTTTTTGTGAACGCGACATAGTTGCGTTTAGGAGACCCGGTGCGAAAAACAAAATTTCCGGGTGCAAACAAGTTCCCTGTATATTAATTAGGGTGAGTTTCTGATATGGTCCAAAAGTATTTGCACTCTCATATCTCAAGCAATTAACCACACCCGCATTCGGCGCATCTGAGCCTGATCCAAGCCTACGTGGGCACACTTCACAAAAGATACGTGTGAGAGGGTGGACTTATCAACTTTTGTCACTCGTTTATATTTACTTAGGTTAGTGGCCCCGTCCGAGTTAGAAGTTTACATGCGGGAGTAAAAATTTAGTGGGAGATTTGTGTTAATTATTGGAGTTATCGTGTGTTTGTGTTGGTGAATATAATTAAGACAGCAAAGACGAATAGGGCTGGAAATTATCCGCGGGTGACCAATCCACTCGAATAACCGACCCGAAATATATGGATGAAAATTCAAAAATTGTGGGTGATGGATGGGTCAGGTGACGGGTGAAACGGGTGGTAGATCGGATTCGGGTGAGAGTCCATCCCAAATCAGCCGACCCATTAACCCGTAGTTCACCCATCACCCATCACCCGCTAAAATTTATAACCTAGTATATATACAATTTTTACTCTAACCCTCATTATTTTTCCATTTCAGCCGCTTCTTAGGTTTTACTTTCTACTGATTCTCTCTCGAGTCTCCACTCTCATCTCTCTCAGACTCAGTCTCTCACTATCGAGTGCCGACTCTCACTGGTGAGACCGAGTTTCGGCGCCATCGACGGTCTGCTTCAGCCACCATCATTCTTCTCTGTCCCTCATAGATTCTTCCGGCGCCATCAACGATTCAACGTCAATTCTTCTTTGTCCCTCTGCCTTCGACTCGTCTATCGTCGACTCTTCGCGGAGCGCCAAAGCCTGCTCGCCTCCCTCCGCTAGGTTTGCTGCCTTCCCGCTTCCCTCACTTCTTCACTCTTTAGTCCTTCCATCGCCACCGCAAAGCCCTTGCTGTCTGCTATTGACAGTAACTCGGTATTCGGTAAGCCACTAACCTCCCTATTTTAGGTTGGGTTTTTGTTAGTGATTGCGGTTTTTGTAATCTTTAACATGGATTTGTTTTTTTTTAGGTTGGATTTTGAGTTTATCAGATATAGTTTTTTAGGTTTTGTTTGGACAGTAGTATTGATAAATTGTCTCATGGTTTGCTTTGTAGGTGGAATCGAGTGGGACAGTGCTTTCAACAAATTTGAAGGAAGTGGGTTCGAAGAAGATCGAGGGTACTCCTCCATAAGGTATGGAGCTGAAGAAATTGTCTCATGAGTTTTGCGGGTGGGTCGGGTCACCCGAATCACCTGTGGGTGACGGATGGATCGGATATGGGTGAAGTGTTTTACGGGTGATGGATGGATCGGGTGACAATTGTTTTTCATGGGTGGGGTGGTGAAATTGCTCCATCCACCCATAACCCGACCCATTTTCAGCCCTAAAGATGATAAAACATCCTTGAACAAAAACACAAGTTTTTGCAAAGTCGTAAAACCATGTATGGGGGCTGACGTTTGTTCTGTGCCCTTTTTGATCCATTTCTCATGGAGTCAATTTCTCATCAGTACGAGTCAAAGGAACGGCCCCAATCTATCATATTTTTTTATATATTACGTTGAACATCAGTTTGACGATATAGTCGCTCATGACCTCCCCCTTAGTTAACAATATTTCATATCTTTCTTATTTTATTCTTATTCGTCTCATAACGATTGACTTAAATTTACACGAAATATTATATATTGACGAAATTAATCGGGTTTTAGTGTTGTTGAATTTGGAGTTAGCTAAATGGGTATATTTGCAAGTAATGGGCCGGCCCAATGTTCAAGTGTTCATCACCTAGGAGTTATTTTATTTGTTCTTATGCCATTGCCTATATAAATCTCAACGAAGGCTTGTTTAACCTCCCAATAAAATATTGTCTCCATCAATTTAATCCAAAATACGATTATTCCATCGCTTCCTTTCTGTGCAAGTTAAATGAAAACGAATCATGAATCGGGTAGAACCATCTACGAAAGGCATCGAATCACGTCCGGACTTATTGTATGCTTGAATCTTTAAACCAAGTTATTTCGAGGAATTTTCCGACATTGTTGGAGGACCCCAAATGTTGCGATCCATTGTCGGAGAAACCTTGCAGCGGTACAAACCCAACGGCACAAGACTAGTTCCAAGTTGTTGTAGTTCTATCCACCAACGGGCTACTTAAAATATGAGTTACATGACCTTAGCCAAGAGAGGATGATTTGGTGCAAATACTAATGCAAAATAAATTTGCTCCAAAAAAGATATTGCCATAGCCAAAAGTGATGCTTGTATCTCATCCAGCTTGTCTTCGACATAATGTATGAGGACTGAAGGATCCACATATATCTCAAATACATTCCCCTGTTTCCCTAGTATGTTCCTTCTTGATATCACTATAGACTGATTTTAGTCATCTCGCCGACCAACTACAATCCGTAGAGGAACTCCCTGCAAGAATGAGAAGCACCTGATAAATTGATTCAATTACTACTTCTACATGTTACGCTTCTATAAGATATAAAGATTCTTGATTGGTCAAGCATTTTTTACGTTGCAGATGCAACTTTGAAAAGCTTATACTCAAATTAAATAATCATGAATCTTCCAAACAACTTGAAAAAATGCTAGTGAAAATTCATTGACTCCGTATTATTCCAATAATAAATTACATAGCAACATTGAAATGGTGTGATCTAGACAATAAGCAACAAACAAATTTAATGAGCTGACCTCCATCTCCTAGAAATTAAATTTCCATCCAGGTCTCCTCTGATTTGTGTCATCAAGTTTAACTCTAATGCCTACTACTTCTAAGACTTCATTCAGATTGATCAGTCTTGATGCAACATTGACAACTTAGCAAAAAAACTAAACATATTAAGCAAGTAGAATGCAGAATGCTATCTCTCAAAGAGTAAAAGAAAAAAAAATGCTTGTCCGAATGATCAATCTTGATGCAACATTTTTTCTCGCCGAATGATCATTCTTGTATTTTCAGGCACCATGAACTGTGTTGTTTGTATCATTGATACTGTAAGGCACTGATCTTAAGCAAAAGCTTCAAAATCTTCCTCTCCTTTTGTTGATCATGGGACAACTCTTCTTCACTAATATTCTACATTAGTGACTGGAAGATAGTAATATCCTCTAGCAAAATTAGCAGAAACTGCCCCATTGAGTAATGATATATAATAGATCATCAAACAAGCTGTTTTATCTAAATAAGCAGCTCAAAAGGATAGATCTTTTCATAGAAAAAGGGAGGTTGCAGTTCATTCCTCATAACTGCCATACATAGTATCTTATCACTTAACAACCACATGACTGAGATCATACTACATAAGTCCCACACCCAAAATAGGCAAAAGTTGCAAAAGCATTTCCCAAAGGACGCACCACATGAACAAGCTAATAGGACACCCAAAATAAGCAAAATTAGAAAAAGTAATTTCCAACATGACCCACCACATGAACGAGATGGGTCTTAATCTTCCATGACATATTTTGATGGTCTCATCAGTTTTCGGGAAGTAAATCCGATAGATGAGTGGGTCAGCCCATGTACGTATGACTTCCGCCTTCCACCAGCCGCCTTTCGGCCACGCGTCAACTTCCATGCGGAATGAGTAGGGTAGTGGATATTGGATTTGTGGTGGGTAGCGCATGCGCTGAGATCGGACGAGCTCGCGGACTCGTGTCTGCCCATCTTCTCCTACGATCCTATCATACTCAACAACGTAATGATCGGTGAAGATAAGGTCAACAATTGTCGCCGTGTACCGGTATCCATGTCATGCATGAATCAAGCCCTCCACTTCGACCGTAGCTCCAAGGGGAAAAGTTTGAAACATGATTTTGCGGGGATTTCTTAGGTTAACTTACATTTGTAAAACTCAACACATATGAAGTTGGAAGCATGCAATACCGACTTTTTCATTTTGATTTCTGTTAACTTTTCAACTGTTGTACATTGATAAACCATGAAAATTCTAGAAGCAAATTTGCCTCAATAAAATCGTGCAAGAAAATATATGCAAATTTGGCCTTGCGAGAATGGTATAAAACATATATATATATAGATAGATAGATAGATAGATAGATATGCAATTGTAGATAAGTTCTGAAAAAAGTGAGATACGACAACTTCTGAAAAGTGCAGATAACTTCTCCATAAATGTACACTGATAGATCATGAAGTATGGACTTCAATAAAACCAACAAGAATAGATCTGGGCATGCATGCATGATACAAACCGTATATATATATGTGCAAATTTGCCTCCAAATCCATCCAACTAATGATTAAATAGTAAGCCCGTTTTTAGACATTCAGTAATGTCTCAAAAATGGAAAAAAATAAATAAATGTTTACCAAAAATTGTTTACAAAATTATGGATATTCAGTAATGCTATAAAGCATACTAAATAGTAAGCCCACTTTGATAAATTCAAAAACAAATTGGAAACAAGTAATGCCATTTTTTTTTTCAAAAAGACACTGAAAAAAAAACAAAATATGAAGAAGAACAGTTTTGGAAGAAAATTGGCAGTTGAAGGATGAACATGAGGAAGATGAAAGTTTTGCAGATAAGAGTTAGAAAGGGTTTTTGTGTTGTGTAGATGTGGAAGAAAACCTTGTATATATAGGTAGTGAAATAAGGAATTAGGGCTATAAGAATGCATGCAAAAAAAGAGTGTTTGGGAAGAAATATAATGATAGAAAGTTTACACAGATAGACGTGAGTGGGCCTTCTAATGATGAATTTTGGGCGTGGTGCCTGCTGCAGAAAGAGGGCTGGAAATTATTCGCGGGTGACCGATCCACTCGAATAACCGACCCAAAATATATGGACGAAAATTCGAAAAATTTGGGTGATGGATGGGTCGGGTGACGGGTGAAACGGGTGGTGGATCGGATCCGGGTGAGAGTCCATCCCAAATCAGTCGACCCATTAACCCGTAGTTTACCCATCACCCGCTAAAATTTATAACCTAGTATATATACAATTTTTACTCTAACCTTTATTATTTTTCCATTTCAGCCGCTTCTTAGGTTTTACTTTCTACTGATTCTCTCTCGAGTCTCCACTCTCATCTCTCTCAGACTCAGTCTCAGTCTCTCACTATCGAGTGCCGACTCTCACTGGTGAGACCGAGTTTCGGCGTCGTCGACGGTCTGCTTCAGCCACCATGATTCTTCTCTATCCCTCGTCGATTCTTCCGGCGCCATCAACGATTCAACGTCAATTCTTCTTTGTCCCTCTGTCGTTGACTCGTCTATCGTCGACTCTTCGCGGAGCGCCGGAGCCTGCTCGCCTCCCTCCGCTAGGTTTGTTGCCTTCCCGCTTCCCTCACTTCTTCACTCTTTAGTCCTTCCATCGCCACCGCAAAGCCCTTGATGTTTGCCATTGACAGTAACTCGGTATTCGGTAAGCCACTAATGATTAAATAGTAAGCCCGTTTTTAGACATTCAGTAATGTCTCAAAAATGGAAAAAAATAAATAAATGTTTACCAAAAATTGTTTACAAAATTGTGGATATTCAGTAATGCTATAAAGCATACTAAATAGTAAGCCCACTTTGAGAAATTCAAAAACAAATTGGAAACAAGTAGTGCCATTTTTTTTCAAAAAGACATTGAAAAAAAAACAAAATATGAAGAAGAACAGTTTTGGAAGAAAATTGGCAGTTGAAGGATGAACATGAGGAAGATGAAAGTTTTGCAGATAAGAGTTAGAAAGGGTTTTTGTGTTGTGTAGATGTGGAAGAAAACCTTGTATATATAGGTAGTGAAAGAAGGAATTAAGGCTATAAGAATGCATGCAAAAAAAGAGTGTTTGGGAAGAAATAGAATGATAGAAAGTTTACACAGATAGACATGAGTGGGCCTTCTAATGATAAATTTTGGGCGTGGTGCCTGCTGCAGAAAGAGGGAATGTCAAAGGGTTTCACAAATAGACAAAGGTTCAGTTGAATATTGTACTACTTCACTTTAATTAAATATAATATACAAGGGTGTGTACAATGTTGTGTGTGGTGTAGTCCTCTGTAGCAATATTTTACGCTTTAGCAAAAAGTGGTCAGCAACAGCCTATGCATGTTAAGATTATATTTTATTTTGGAAAATGTACCATAAATATGCTTTTGCAAAAGGATTTGCAATATTTGTAAATTGTAATAGCCTACCTGTTAGAGCTTTATTTTTTGGGAGGTGTTAATCTTCACACCTTCTATATTTCTTTACATGTACATATTTACTAAAATACTAAAGTAATAGAATTACATTATGCATTGGCGCTTATTCCATCAGAAACAGTTAAATCTATTTTCAAAGAATTTGAATAAGGGTTAAAACACAATAACAAGAGATCCAAGTTTTGAAAAATTTAAGGATGCAATAGAAAGCACAAAAATTGAAAATCCAACAAAAAACTCTTGTCTATTAAAAAAAATGTGAACTTTATATGTTTGTTATTAATCTATTTCAAATTTATAAAATGGGTATATCCCTCCTTTATTACCAAAAGAAATCTCTTTCAAATATAATAACTTTTACCTGTACTATATTGGTGATAGCGTAAAGTAAAAGGAATGATTTAGCCTCTTTAATACAAATTTTATGATAAATGAGTTATATTTGTCATCTTCTCATAGAGGATAACATAATTACAATTGGAACGGAGATGGTGTTAGCCCCTCATGGAGCTTTCAAAAGAGGACTTTTTGTTAACGATATGCGTTGTGATAATAAGAAATCGAACGAGTTATGACCTGTAAGAGTGGTGGGTCATGTACTCATAAGCAACCATTAAGGTGTTTCCGACGGAAGATACATGGAGAGAGGAGCGACGAAGAAGAGCGACAGATCCAAGCAAACAATGTAATATCTGTGATACCCCGTAATTCTGTAAGGATTATTCTGGGAATTTTTGGAATTTTCCCGAACACCCGTTTAGTACGTCGGATTTAATTCAGAAAGTCGGAGACATTCTGTAATGTGCTCTGTATCTGTAATATTTTTCTCAGTGAAGAATTATACAGTTAAGGCCTGTTGGAAGTCTATACTCGTTCGTGTACGACTTTTGTTATCGCAAGTTAAGATTAATACCAAATCTCTACCCACTTGGTTATTGCCCAAGAGGTGCAAATGGACTAACCATGGGTTAATACCCAAGGGCACAATTGGAAGGCTTTTTGGCTCCCAACAAGCCTCATCTTTGCCTATAAATAGAGGGCATGGGTGAAGCTAGAAAGGGTGTGAAAAACGCCATTACGCTGTCTATTTCTCGTCTCTAAAAAACGCTCCCAAAGAAAAACGCTCTCTCTCTCGGAAAGCTCTCGTGGATCGTTGGAGGCTCGTTTGGTGTCGTTCTCGGTGGCCAAAGGAGACTTGGAAGGCCCTTAGAAGCCTAGAAGCCAAGCAAGGCGAAAGGCGAACCAAATCGAGCATCGCGGGTAAGATTTCTCGTCCGTTTTTAAGTTTCTGTTCAGCGACGGCGACCGCCGCCAGGAATGGCAACCGCCGCCAGGAATGGCGACCGCCGCCAGGGAGACGGCGACCGCCGCCAGGAATGGCGACCGCCGTGTTGTGGACGGCGACCGCCGTGTTGGGGACGGCGACCGCCGTGTTATGGCCGGCGACCGCCGTGAAGCTCTTGGTGTCGCCGTGGAGGAAGCCGATGAACGACGCTCGCCGTGCTTGAGACGGCGACCGTCGTGATGGTGGCGGCACCCGCCGTGATGGTGGCGGCGCCCGCCGCAATTGTTGGTGGCCGGCCGTGAAGGGTAGTTGCCCGGGAGTTGTGCGTTGGCTTCCGAGACCTTCGATCGGGTCTCGTATCCTTCGATTTCTTTCGTCCTTTCGTATATTCGTACTATTCTTTGTCGAATCTAACCTAGGGTTCCTTTTTGGGTCGACTCGAAGGTGTTTATGCTAGTGGAGCTATACGCGTGTCGAGCCCGGAATCCCGTTGTCTCTGCTTTGTTCCAGATCTGCGGACTAAGGCAAGTGGCGGTTCGCTCTTGCTCATCGTTCCATATTTACATTAATTATCAGCTGTTTATCTGAGTAATTAATTTGGAATGATTATCTGTGTTTGTCTGGAAAAGGTTTTATAAACTGTTTTGGAAAATCATATAATAGGTTGTATATCTGCTAGAACGACGCTATTATCTGTGATCGCCTTCCGGGCATTTATGTGGATTAATAGGAAAACTGATCCAAGTAAGGATTAGCTGTTTCTATTATCTCTATGTTTAAGTCGTTTTCCTCGATGACTTTAATGTGAATAATTGCTGTGTTAGACTGTTTAGTTAACGCGAGTGTTCGTAGGAACGTTAATCCAAGTAAGGATTAGTCGTTTCTTTATAACTTAATGTGCGTAGGAACGCTAATCCAAGTAAGGATTAGTCGTTTCTTTATAATTTAATATTCGTGGGAACGCTAATCCAAGTAAGGATTTGTCGTTTCTTTAAATCATAATATTCCTCGGGGTTATTGCCGAATAATTTAAGGGTCATGACCTATGCTTCTTATCCACATGTAAGGATCTGAAGTGTTTTAAGCGCCTTGCAAGCGCCGTTGGATGAGCTTAATTGCAGTCCTGTGTTTTAAGCACTTAGCTAGTGCATTGGGGTGGTCGTAACTGTCACCCTGTAAAATAAACTGTAAGCCCTGTGGCAGTGCAATCAGGGTGAGCGTGAGATCACCCGGTGTAATAATAACTTCCGTGTTCTCGGAATATTCTTAAAAGCCTCAACACTGTGTGTGTGTGTTGTAATTTAATAAGATAAGTGCAGTTAAGCACATAATTAAACTGTAAGCGCTGTATAGTGCAATCAGGGTGAACGTAAGGTCACCCGGTGTAATAATAATCTCCGTTGTTTCTCGGCATAATAATGTTAAGTCCCGCATGTGGGTTGTGTGTGTTTTAATTTGGGTTGACATGATTGTCACCCTGAGATTTAAGCTGTGTGCCGCTCTTAATAACATTAATGTGTTTTAGTAATGTGTGTTTTGTAATTAAATAAGATATGTGCCCGAGTGCACATGATTAATAAACCTTTGGCGAGTAGTGCAGCTAAGTCATAGTGCAGCTAGGAAAACTCGTCTTGACTTTGATCATAGTACGTTCTCTTTCCAATCTGGATTCGCTGTAGGCGATGAGGTTGGTCGTGAACCGAAGCATCTCAGTCAACTTTTAAATCATTGTTGTTTGATTCTGTTAAAGATTCCAGATTTGTCATATTTCCTTAAAGACTCAATCTCTTGGAGTCTCTTTTCGAGTTGATTTCTGTGAAGATGAAGTCTTCCAAAATCTTCTCTCATGCATACCTCTTGTTGTTATTCCGTGAAAGTGTCGGGTTATATATCGTCCCTTCGGTTATTATTCGAGGGACAATGATAGTAAACAGTTACGATCACTCAAACCACTCTGCTTTTTACCCTTGCTAGTCTATTCAAGTAGACTAACCCACGAACATTGTTCTCCGCATGTGGGCTGGTGTCATCCGTTCGATTCGGCACATCAGATGGAGTGTAGATGAGAAGACTAGAAGGACTATGGAGTCGACGGTGGTTTTTCCGACGTTTTTAATAATTTCTTTAATCAGGTTGAGATCCTTGGGCAGGTGATCATTACGATCACAACCCTTTTTGTAATATCTTTTAAAAGTTTTCCGCTGTGCCTTGTTTAAGATTTCCGTTGTAATATATTTAAACTCTGTGTTTGTCCTATTCGGGATTGGGATGTAATCCCGGGACTTGTGTTTTATGTAAATAAGGTTATCATTTTGTATCATTGTATTTAATGATTTGTATTTAAACGGTAAAGCCTTGGGTGATCTCGGTAAGGAACACTGGGGTCACTGGCGGTAATATCTTTCCAAAAGGGTTATGTTTTGGGGGTGTTACAGTTGTGGTATCAGAGCCAAAGGTTGTTTTAAAACGGGTTTGGATTTTTATAAATAATTTATCCGTTTTTGAAAATGCTTTAAGAAGGGCTCTGAATTTTTCAAAGTGAAAAGAGTTTGAAAACACCGTTCATAGTCCTGTCTTCTATATGGTCTGATATAGTAAGTTTGCTTCTATATCTAGAAAGACTAATTCCTTCCCCGTTACCCCGTATGATATGGACGCATTCTATTCTCTTCAGAGAAACCGGGAGAAGCCAAGATGGTCTCGCTATACCCAATAAGGCTTGAATTCCCAGTTCTCTCATTTTGAGTTAAGGTTGTAGAACCTAGTAACTCGGTTTGAGTTCATCAATAGAAATTACCAAGTTGATCTATTCTAAGTTGATTTTATTACAATAAGTATATCAGAAGATACTAACGTGATAAAATCCTTGGAATTTGATCGGTAAACAGATGGTGAACACAAGGAACGTTATCCGTGCTGGTGCTGGGCCGAGTAATGACCCCAGACCAAATGCAAGGAATGTTGCAGACCCAACAGGAGAGCGTGAGTCTGTCTTTAACAATAACCAGGGAGGCAATGGCCAAGCTCAGGCCAACGCTCCGATGATGTTTGATGCTGCAGCAGTGGAGGCAATTCGAGGAATTGTCATGCAGGCAATCACAGATGTTATGCGACCAGTTGCACCACAAGTACAAGGTGGTCCAGTTCCTCAGGCTATTCTTGAAGTCGAGAAGTCAGTGGAGCAAGTACCTCGGATCAATGTTGTTAGGGACAGAGGAACTTACGGGCATGCGTTAAAAGCCGTGAGTTCAATGAGGCCTGACAGCTATGACGGTACTGGAGAACCGGTCAGGGTGACCTATTGGTTCTCACATATGGAACGGTTGTTCCGGAACATTAATTGCACTGAGGCTGGAAAAGTGCACATCGCCTCTCTTCAACTCAAGGATGTGGCTAGCGAATGGTGGGAAAGCACCGGTCTGGCTGACCATCCCGAGCTGAATTGGAGCATGTTCAAAACCAAGATGACCGATCGTTTCTTTTCCCGAGCTATGAGGGAGGAGAAGCATAAGGAATTTATGTACCCGCAGATTGATGGGTTAAAGGTGACTAAGCTCGCAACTAAGTTCAATCACTTGATGCAGTACGCTGGACCTGAGGTGTCAACCGAGGAGCAGAAGATCTGGTACTTCCATGGATGGATGAATCCAGAGATCAAGCCTCTAATGTTGCGACATGGTTGTTCTACGTTAGAACAATATGTGGATGCAACCTACAAGACGGAAGTCACATTGGAGGAGTCTGCCTTTAAGAGGGAGAAGCAAGTTAATGGAAAGGGTAGGCAACAGGATCGCCAGGTTGGTTCATTCAAACGACCGACATCGCCTACCAAGTTTGAAAGGTCTGGTCGTGCTAAGACCGAGACAACTCAGTCAGACTCAGCCAGAGGCTCAGGTTGGAGCGGCGGAGCAATTCAGTGCCACAATTGTGGTGAAGTGGGGCATAAAAGTTTTGTTTGCCAAAAGGACAAGAGGATGTGTCATAACTGTGGAAGGGAATGCCACATAAAAACATACTGCAGACTAAAGGGTCAGGGACCAATGCAGTCTTACCAGGCGTCAAATGTTGGTGGTGGGCAGAACCCAAGGCCGGTGGTATCTGCTCCTGAGCAATCAATGGCTCATAGTAAAGGCAAAGCGCCTATGGGGTCTTCAGGCCAAGGGCAATGACTCTTCATAATGAGTCAAGCCAACGGAGAAGAACCCTAATCCATTAAGTTGTATTTGTGTTAAGACGTTCTTTAAGATTAAGGAGTAATGACGTGTGTCGGTAATCTCCGTGGTGTTAAGATCTGCCTGATCGACTTTTGTCAATTAATGTAATGTTTGGATTTTAATGAAGTATTTCCGTGTTTTGGAAAATTTCTGAATGTGTTATCATCGCGAATTAGTTGTTCATACGAAACCTCGTAAGTGTCGAGAACAGCTTATGCCAAGTAAGGATAAGGACTGTCGGACTTATGGTGGTGAAGTTTTGTGGACAACTTAGATGTTCGTCCCTTGTGGTTAATCCCAAGGTCGACTCTGTTGTTTAAATCTAAATCCACTCCTAAGATTCTTCTTCATACATAGAGTATGTCATCTACAAGGCTAGGTGCAAATCTTTGAGGAAGATTAAGTTGTGGAGCGGTCATGTTAAGAGGAAAGGTTGCAGTTAAGGATATGTTGATGATCCCGATGTATTAAAGATTCAGTAAGGGGAAATGTCTATATACATCTAAGGAGTACTATGGTAAGCGTTATCTCATACGCTGAGTTCTTCTGAGATTTCTTAAGGAAAGGGAATGAACTTGTAGAGTTTTGTTCGGAGAGATCAGGAGCTATCTCTCATGCGTAAGTTTGTGCCATAAGCATTAAGGCGGATGAATCATTTTCAGAATGATATCCTAAGGAATTAAGAATAATATCTCGTGTGATCCATTTCAAGGATGAAGTTATTAAGGATGGTGGATCCAGGTGGTAAGATTGGTGTTGAGGTAGTATCCTCATTGGCTTAATGCAAGTTTCGGGGTCGAAACTTATTTTAAGGGGGAGGTGATGTGATACCCCGTAATTCGGTAAGGATTATTCTGGGAATTTTTGGAATTTTCCCGAACACCCGTTTAGTACGTCGGATTTAATTCAGAAAGTCGGAGACATTCTGTAATGTGCTCTGTATCTGTAATATTTTTCTCAGTGAAGAATTATACAGTTAAGGCCTGTTGGAAGTCTATACTCGTTCGTTTATGACTTTTGTTATCGCAAGTTAAGATTAATACCAAATCTCTACCCACTTGGTTATTGCCCAAGAGGTGCAAATGGACTAACCATGGGTTAATACCCAAGGGCACAATTGGAAGGCTTTTTGGCTCCCAACAAGCCTCATCTTTGCCTATAAATAGAGGGCATGGGTGAAGCTAGAAAGGGTGTGAAAAACGCCATTACGCTGTCCATTTCTCGTCTCTCAAAAACGCTCCCAAAGAAAAACGCTCTCTCTCTCGGAAAGCTCTCATGGATCGTTGGAGGCTCGTTTGGTGTCATTCTCGGTGGCCAAAGGAGACTTGGAAGGCCCTTAGAAGCCTAGAAGCCAAGCAAGGCGAAAGGCGAACCAAATCGAGCATCGCGGGTAAGATTTCTTGTCCGTTTTTAAGTTTCTGTTCAGCGACGGCGACCGCCGCCAGGGAGACGGCGACCGCCGCCAGGAACGGCGACCGCCGTGTTGGGGACGGCGACCGCCATGTTGTGGCCGGCGACCGCCGTGAAGCTCTTGGTGTGGCCGTGGAGGAAGCCGATGAACGGCGCCCGCCGTGCTTGAGACGGCGACCGCCGTGATGGTGGCGGCGCCCGCCGTGATGGTGGCGGCGCCCGCCGCAATTGTTGGTGGCCGGCCGTGAAGGGTAGTTGCCCGGGAGTTGTGCGTTGGCTTCCGAGACCTTCGATCGGGTCTCGTATCCTTCGATTTCTTTCGTCCTTTCGTATATTTGTACTATTCTTTGTCGAATTTAACCTAGGGTTCCTTTTTGGGTCGACTCGAAGGTGTTTATGCTAGTGGAGCTATACGCGTGTCGAGCCCGGAATCCCGTTGTCTCTGCTTTGTTCCAGATCTGCGGACTAAGGGAAAATGGCGGTTCGCTCTTGCTCATCGTTCCATATTTACATTAATTATCAGCTGTTTATCTGAGTAATTAATTTGGAATGATTATCTGTGTTTGTCTGGAAAAGGTTTTATAAACTGTTTTGGAAAATCATATAATAGGTTGTATATCTGCTAGAACGACGCTATTATCTGTGATCGCCTTCCGGGCATTTATGTGGATTAATAGGAAAACTGATCCAAGTAAGGATTAGCTGTTTCTATTATCTCTATGTTTAAGTCGTTTTCCTCGATGACTTTAATGTGAATAATTGCTGTGTTAGACTGTTTAGTTAACGCGAGTGTTCGTAGGAACGTTAATCCAAGTAAGGATTAGTCGTTTCTTTATAACTTAATGTGCGTAGGAACGCTAATCCAAGTAAGGATTAGTCGTTTCTTTATAATTTAATATTCGTGGGAACGCTAATCCAAGTAAGGATTTGTCGTTTCTTTAAATCATAATATTCCTCGGGGTTATTGCCGAATAATTTAAGGGTCATGACCTATGCTTCTTATCCACATGTAAGGATCTGAAGTGTTTTAAGCGCCTTGCAAGCGCCGTTGGATGAGCTTAATTGCAGTCCTGTGTTTTAAGCACTTAGCTAGTGCATTGGGGTGGTCGTAACTGTCACCCTGTAAAATAAACTGTAAGCCCTGTGGCAGTGCAATCAGGGTGAGCGTGAGATCACCCGGTGTAATAATAACTTCCGTGTTCTCGGAATATTCTTAAAAGCCTCAACACTGTGTGTGTGTGTTGTAATTTAATAAGATAAGTGCAGTTAAGCACATAATTAAACTGTAAGCGCTGTATAGTGCAATCAGGGTGAACGTAAGGTCACCCGGTGTAATAATAATCTCCGTTGTTTCTCGGCATAATAATGTTAAGTCCCGCATGTGGGTTGTGTGTGTTTTAATTTGGGTTGACATGATTGTCACCCTGAGATTTAAGCTGTGTGCCGCTCTTAATAACATTAATGTGTTTCAGTAATGTGTGTTTTGTAATTAAATAAGATATGTGCCCGAGTGCACATGATTAATAAACCTTTGGCGAGTAGTGCAGCTAAGTCATAGTACAGCTAGGAAAACTCGTCTTGACTTTGATCATAGTACGTTCTCTTTCCAATCTGGATTCGCTGTAGGCGATGAGGTTGGTCGTGAACCGAAGCATCTCAGTCAACTTTTAAATCATTGTTGTTTGATTCTGTTAAAGATTCCAGATTTGTCATAATTCCTTAAAGACTCAATCTCTTGGAGTCTCTTTTCGAGTCGATTTCTGTGAAGATGAAGTCTTCCAGAATCTTCTCTCATGCATACCTCTTGTTGTTATTCCGTGAAAGTGCCGGGTTATGTATCGTCCCTTCGGTTATTATTCGAGGGACAATGATAGTAAACGGTTACGATCACTCGAACCACTCTGCTTTTTACCCTTGCTAGTCTATTCAAGTAGACTAACCCACGAACATTGTTCTCCGCATGTGGCCTGGTGTCATCCGTTCGATTCGGCACATCAAATGGAGTGTAGATGAGAAGACTAGAAGGACTATGGAGTCGACGGTGGTTTTTCCGACGTTTTTAATAATTTCTTTAATCAGGTTGAGATCCTTGGGCATGTGATCATTACGATCACAACCCTTTTTGTAATATCTTTTAAAAGTTTTCCGTTGTGCCTTGTGTAAGATTTCCGTTGTAATTTATTTAAACTCTGTGTTTGTTCTATTCGGGATTGGGATGTAATCCCGGGACTCGTGTTTTATGTAAATAAGGTTATCATTTTGTATCATTGTATTTAATGATTTGTATTTAAACGGTAAAGCCTTGGGTGATCTCGGTAAGGAACACTGGGGTCACTGGCGGTAATACCTTTCCAAAAGGGTTAAGTTTTGGGGGTTATACAATTTCCACTTTTTAGGATGGGGGTTATGAAAGTCAAAAAAGTGACAAAGTGTTAAGAAACTGAAAAATTAAAGTGAAGAACAACATATATGTTATTTTTCGATTCAGTTTCTTATTTTAATTTTTTTTTCTAATGTGAAGAACTTTTAGTTAAGTAAATTAAATTTGATTTGGATATATATACGTTTATTTGTTTTTATACTTTGTATTAATCTACAACATTTCCTGATCATGTCATAAGAAGATTGATAATTGCAATACGTTATGTAGAAAGTAGTAGTAATTTATTCCACTTTAGTATAGTATTGGAAGGTAACAAGAGTTTTACCCAAAAGCATGTGCATATTAAGCTGAAATGCACCTTACGTGATGCAGATAGTTTTTCTAATGTGTGTCCACGACACACAATAAAACATTTATATACTTATTAAGGATGCGGATCTGGTGAGAACACTTCTTAAATGAGAACTCTCTTACAATGCGAACTGGTGCACAAGTCTGTGTAACAAGGTGCACAAGTCTGTGCAAGAAGGTGCATGTGATACCCCGTATTTCTGTAAGGTTATTTTGGGAATTTTGGAAATTTTCCCGAACAGCCGTTTTGTACGTCGGATTTAATTCAGAGAGTTTGAGACATTCTGTAATGTGCTCAATATCTGTAATATTTTTCTAAGTGAAATAATATACAGTCGACGTATTTTGGGAGTTAATACTCGTTCGTGTACGATTATTTTTATCCCGGGTTAAGCCAACGTCATCCAAAAGCCAATCGGAGGAGGGTGACCGGGCGGCGCCCGCCGTAAGTATGGTGGCGACCGCCGTTCGTGGCTCGAGACAGCCGTCCCCTCGTCTTCTAGCTGGGCACCAGGGCTAGGAAACGGCGACCGCCGTACAGTGCGGCGACCGCCGCCATTAGCCCGCCGCCGTTGTATTTGCAAAGCGGCGACATGTAGAGGCGCGGCGCCCGCCGTGAGCTAGCTGGGGGCGTAGGCCTGTGGTCACCGGCGAGCGTCTGACGATGCCGAATTAGCCTCTCCACGTCTCCCCTATAGCCATCATTGTGTTCCCTGATCCTTGGCTATAAATTGGAGCACTTGGGGATCGGATTGGAGCACAAATCAGAAGCTCAATCCTCAAAATTCTTCTCGCCGGAGTTTGGGTGCCTCGCCGGAATTGTCGAAGCGATCGCCGGGGTGTTGTTTAGTGTTGTTTCCAGTGCCATTGTGAAGCCTTGGAGGCCCTCAGACGCCTAGAATCCAAAGCAAGGATAAAGGAGGCCAATCCGATCGTCGTTGGTGAGTTTTGTTCTCGCCGTGCTGTTTTCTGGGTTCATCGCGGCGCCCGCCGTGTTGATGGCGGCGACTGCCGTGATGAACAGTGGCGCCCGCTGCCAAGAGCAGCGGCGACCACCGCCAGAGGGTTGTGGCCTTTTTTGGCCTCGGCCCTGGTGGTCATCTTTCGGGCGTCGTTCCTCTCGATTTCTTTCGTTTGTCCTTAGATTCGTACTAGTTTATGTCAGATCTAACTCAGGATTTCTTTATGGGTCGACCCGAAGGAATCTGTGCTGTCGGAGCTGTCCCTGTGTCGAGCCCGGAAACCCGTTGTCTCTAGCTTTGTTCCAGATCTGCGGATTAAGGCAAGTGGCGGTTCGCTCTTGCTCATCGTTCCATATTTACATTAATTATCAGTTAGTTATCTGAGTAATTAATTTGGAATGATTATTGTGTTTGTCTGGAAATGGTTTTATAAACTATTTTGGAGAACTGTAATAATGATATTATAATAGGTTGTATATCTGTTAGAACAATGCAATTATATGTGATAATTACCGTGATGGTATTGTTGTGAATTTAATCTTAATGCTAGAATAGCATGTGGATTAATAGGAAAGCTAATCCAAGTAAGGATTAGCCGTTTCTATTATCTCTATGTTTAAGTCGTTTGCCTGGATGACTTTAATGTGATTAATTGCCGTGTTAGACTGTTTAGTTAGCACGAGTGTTCGTAGGAACGCTAATCCAAGTAAGGATTAGTCATTTCTTTATAACGTAATATTCCTCGGAATAATTCCGAATAATAATTTAAGGGTCATGACCTATGCTTCCTATCCACCTTTAAGGATCTGAAGTGTTTAAGCGCCTTGCTAGCGCAATTGGGTGAACATAATTGTCACCCTGTGTATTAAGCACCTAGCTAGTGCAATTGGGGTGGACGTAACTGTCACCCTGTAAATTAAAGCGTAAGCACTGTGGCAGTGTAATCTGGGTGAACGTAAGGTCACCCTGTGTAATAATAACTTCCGTTGTTCTCGGAATAATATTAAGCCTCGTGTGTGTGTGTTTGTGTGTTGTTTTAGTTTGGGTCGACATAATGGTCACCCTGAGATTTAAAGCGTTGTAGCCGGTCTTAATAATATTAATGTATTTCAGTGGCGTGTGTTTTATAATTAAATAAGATAAAGTGCCCGAGTGCACAAGATTAATATACCTTTGGCGAGTAGTGCAGCTAAGTAAATAGTGCAGCTAGGAAAGCTCGTCTTGACTTTGATCAGAGTACATTCTCTTTCCAATCTGGATTCGCTGTACGCGGTGAGGTTGATCGTGAACCGAAACATCTAGTCAGTTTTTAAATCTTGGGTATGATCCTTTAAACGTTCCAAATTTGTCATATTTCCTTGAGACTCAATTCCTTTGGAGTCTTCTTTCGAGTCGATTTCTGTGAAGAGTCAGTCTTCCAGAATCTTCTCTTCTGCATACCTCTTATTGTTTTCAGTAGAATAAGAGGTATGCACAAGATGAGTCTAACCTAATACAACTACTTCGAACCTTCTGCTTTGTACCCTTGCATAGTCTTTCATTAGACTAACCCACGAACATTGTTCTCCGCATGTGGGCTGGTGTCATCCGTTCGATTCGGCACATCAGATAGAGTGTAGATGAGAAGACTAGAAGGACTATGGAGTCAACGGTGGTTTTTCGATGTTTTTAATAATTTATTTTAATCAGGTTGAGATCCTTGGGAGATGACCATTGTGGTCAAGATCCTTGTTTGTAATATATTTAAAAGACCTCCGCTGTACTTTGTTTAAACTCTGTGTTTATCCTATTCGGGATTGGGATGTAATCTTGGAACCCCTGTTTTACTATGAATAAAATTATGCTTTTGTATCCTTTGTATCTCATAATTGTATTTAAACGGTAAAGCCTTGGGTGATCTCGGTAAGGAACACTGAGGTCACTGGCGGTAATACCTTTCCAAATAGGTTAAGATTTGGGGGTGTTACAGTTGTGGTATCAGAGCCAAAGTTTTTAAAACGGGTTGGGTATTTGAAAACAATTTACTCGTTTTAATTGAAAAGTGTTTTCAAAGGACACTGAATTTTCAAAGTGAAAAAGAATTTGAAAACTCCGTTCATAATCCTGTCTTCTATATAGTCTGATATAGTAAGCTTGCTTCTATATCTAAAAAGAATAATTCCTTCTCCGTTGCCCCGTAAGATTTGAGTGCATTCCGTTCTCTTCAGAGGAACCCAGGAGAAGCCAAGGTGGTTTCGCCATACCCAATAAGGCTTGAATTCCCAGTTCCCTCGTTTTGAGTTAAGATTGTAGAATCTAGTAACTCGGTTTGAGTTCATCAATAGAAGTTACCAAGTTGATCTATTATAAGTTGATTTTATTACAATAAGTATATCAGAATGATATTAATGTGATAAAATCCTTGGAATTTGATCGGTAAACAGATGGTGAACACAAGGAACGTTATCCGTACTGGTACTGGGCCAAGTAATGACCCCAGACCAAATGCGAGGAATGCTGCAGACCCAACAGGAGAGCGTGAGTTTGTCTTCAACAATAATCCAAGAGGCAATGACCAAGATCAGCCCAACGCACCGATAATGTTTGATGCTACAGCAGTTGAGGCAAGTCGAGGAATTGTCATGCAAGCAATCACAGATGTTATGCGACCAGTCGTACCACAAGCACAAGGTGGTCCAGTTCCTCAGGCTATTCCTGAAGTTGAGGAGTCAGTGGAACAAATACCTCAGATCAATGTTGTCAGGAACAGAGGAGCTTACGGTCAAGCATTAAAAGCCGTGAGTTCAATGAGGCCTGACAGCTACGACGGTACTGGAGAACCAGTCAGGGTGACATATTGGTTCTCGCATATGGAACGGTTGCTCCAGAACATTACTTGCACTGAGGCTGAGAAAGTGCACATCGTCTCCCTTCAACTCAAGGATGTGGCTAGCGAATGGTGGGAAAGCACCGGTCTGACATATCATCCCGAGCTGAATTGGAGCATGTTTAAAACAAAGATGACTGATCGTTTCTTTTCCCGTGCTATGAGGGACGAGAAGCATAAGGAATTTCTATACCCAAAGACTGATGGGTTAAAGGTGACTGAGCTCGCAGCTAAGTTCAATCACTTATTACAATACGCTGGGCCTGAGGTGTCAAGCGAAGAACAAAAGATTTGGTACTTCCATGGATGAATGAATCCAGAAATCAAGCCTCTAATGTTGCGTCACGGTTGTTCTACGTTAGAACAATATGTGGACGCAGCCTACAAGACATAAGTCACACTGGAAGAATCCGCCCATAAACGGGAGAAGCAAGTTAAGGGAAATGATGGGCAACAGGATCGCCAGGTTGGTTCGTTCAAACGACCGGCATCACCTACCAAGTTTGAGAAGTCTGGTCGTGCTAAGACCGAGACAACTCAGTCTGACTCTGCCAGAGGCTCAGGTTGGAGCAGTGGAGTAATTCAGTGCCACAACTGTGGTGAAGTTGGGCATAAAAATTTTAATTGCCAAAAGGACAAGAGAGTATGTCATAATTGTGGGAGAGAAGGCCACATAAAAGCATACTACAGACTGAAGGGTCAGGGACCAATGCAGTCTTATCAAGCATCAAATGTTGGCGGTGGACAGAACCCAATGCCAGAGGTATCTGCTCCTGAGCAGTCTATGGCTCGTAATAAAGGCAAAGCGCCTATGGGGTCTTCAGGCCAAGGGCAAAGACTCTTTGTAATGAGCCAAGCCAGCGAAGAAGAACCCTGATCCATTAAGTTGTATTTGTGTTAAGTCTTTCTTTAAGATTAAGGAGTAGCGACGTGTGTCGATAATCTCCGTGGTATCGTGATCTGGTTGTTCAACTTTTGTCAGTAATGTAAGGTTTGAATGATAATGAAGTGTTTCCTTGTTTTGGAAATTTCAGAATGCGTTATCGTTACGAATTAGTTCTTCATACGAAACCTCGTAAGTGTCGAGAACAGCTTATGCCAAGTAAGGATAAAGACTGTCAGACTTATGGTGGTAGAGTAGTGTGGGCAACTTAGATATTCGTCCCCTATATGATTAATCACAGGGTCGACTCTACTGCTGTTTAAATCTAAATCCATTCCTAAGATTCTTCTTCATACATAGAGTATGTGATGCGGGACAGCCCGTGACATTGACGGAGGCCGAGGAGGAAGAGTCGCTTAGCATTCGGTCAGACGGACCAATTACGAGAGCTCGTGCCAGAGCCATTGCCCACGCGACTACGAGCATTGTCGCTAAAGCATTTGCAAGGAATGGAGCGACTTCAACTTCCACACCTACCGCTGTTATGTGTTCGGTGGCCACTTATCAAGAGGAGTAGTCATAAACATTATTAGACATCTTGGGAATTATTTTTATTTGTTTACTCTCGTATTTTGCATTATTACTATTTTTGGGCATTAGGAAAGTTACTATCTTCGGTAACTTAGGAGCCTTTATATTAAAACTTGGAACCCTAATTTTATCACGTTGAATTTGAAGCAAGGCTATGTCGTGCGCTTGATCTCCGCCCCCTTGTATCAACGTCAACAATCTTGTTCGAAATCTCCACTGACCGGAATTCACTGTTGCATCGCCGGCGTTGAAGACGATCTTCCTCTTCCTCGCGACACCGGTGCCGCTCTTCCCCTGTCCATCTCTTCGCTTCCTTCCCAGCATCCGTTCGATCTCGTCATCGGCATCCTTGTGCCGATCGGTGTGGTGTCTCTCGTCCAACTTCTTCCCTGGCGTCCCGCGCTGCCTGACCTGCCCTCCGGTGTCCCTCTCCGATCGATTCCAGTCGCCGATCCCGCTTCTCTTTGAGCTGTCATCACGTACTCCCTCCTGCTTGTTTCCTCTGTTGTTTGTTCCTTCTACTGATCGGAATTGCTGCATCAACGCCACTGGTGTCCCTCTCCGATCGGTTCCAATCTCCGAGCATGCCATTGACGAGCAAGCTCTTCCCGTGACCGAGTTCCCTGTGTTCGGTCGTTATAATTCTGCTGAGGCCATTAATTAATTAGCAACCCATCCTTGCTAATTAATTATTGGTTTCAACCTTCGTTCGATCCCCAAGAGTCGTCCCTTATTTGCGTCCTGTCTAGATCCATCCCAGGCGAAGCCATTTCAAAGGGGTTTTCGCATCGACTTGATGTGATCGAGCGGCTACACACCGCGGAGAAACAACTTCAACAATACAAGGGGCTCGTAGACGCTCAATTGGGCCCGACTTTGGTGCTTGAGGACGACCACTGGGACGCACGTGACGGGCGACTCCTCCGTCATGACTCTCGCTTTGACAAAGGGAAGCACATTGCGTCCTCTTCACACCATCCAGGCGACACCACTAGGCAAACCGGCAAGCTGCGCTCGGTCGTGGTGAAGCCCACAGGTCCACCCATTGACGATCGATGGCAACCTCGGTCCAACTACAAGGACCTAGATGACAATGGCCACTACTCCGACCATGTCGACACTCCACGTCGGCAACGTCGATCTCATGAGAGAACCAGGTATGATTCCTATGCCCCTAACCCTTATTATGATAACAATCATGCCACTTTTGCAGACCGTACTACCCGAACACCACATGGACGTTCGCATCCGGTGCCCCAAGCCCCTTCTAGGATGTATCCCCAACGTCCCTTTGCTAAATATGATGAGGAGGACATGCACTTGGCTGGCCAAGTGAACCCGGGTAACTTCCATCCTCCCCTAGTTGAGCCAATTGAGCATCAAGTGCACCCGGAAGGATGGATACCGCGTAAGCTTCCTCCCCCTCCTGTTTTTGATACTCACCCCGACGACTATGATGAGTACGAGCAAGCGCCACCGCGGCGTCATAGGGGACACAATGGAGGACGTGGTACTAGTCGTGGCTACCAAGGAGAGCGCGCCTATGAAGATAGATGACAAGTGCAACCTAACTACGGCGCTCGCAGAGAAATTAAGGTAAAAATCGAACCCTTTCTTGGTGATTATGATGCCGCTGTCTTTTTGGACTGGTTGCAAGGCACGGAACATGCTCTTGCACATTGCCACTACAACGAGGAAGACAAGGTGGAAATCGCCACGTTACAATTTCAAGGAGCCGCTCGTTCATGGTGGCATATGGACCAAAATAACCGGGTTCGTATGGGATACGACCCCATTGAGCAATGGCATCAACTTGTCTATGTCATGACTCGGAAGTACATGCCCCCAGAGTACAAGCAAGAAATGCATTTGAAGATTGCTCTCGCACACCAAGGTACGAGTACTCCTCTTGAGTTCTTTGCTCACCTCGAGGATTTGTATTTCAAGGCGGGCATTAGCGTCACTCCCGGCACGTTCAAGACGAAGTTCCTCCAAGTGATGCATGTCGATCTGCGAGAGGAGGTCGATGTGTTACCTATCTATGATTTGACCGCTCTTGCGCACGCCGCTCAAAAGGTTCATCAACGTTTGGTGCGCAAGAAGGTTTATCCATGGCTATCGGGATCGTCATCCCGCAGGTATGATTCTAAACCGAATCCTTCATCTTTTTCTCCTAACCCCGTTGTGAGTACGCAGCCTCGGCCACAAGCCCCCTACAACCGGGCCCCGCCTCATCCTGAAGCACCCAAACCACCCATGACGCGCGTTCCACCAAAGCAGGACACCCGTTCGGAAAAGACGAGCGATCGGATTTGCTATAAATGTGGCGGCCATGGTCATTTCATGCGCAATTGCTCGAACTCGAGACGCGTGTTGTTCTCTCAAGCCACGGGTTACAAGTCATTTGATGACGAAGAGGAGACCGAGGACGCACCACCACCGGTGTACGACGATTACGAAGATGAGGAGCCGTATGAATGTGGACCACCGGATTTGAATGAAGGTACGCCTCTCTCTCTTGTTGCTCGCCATACTTTGACGGTGAAGGACGCGTCTCTAGTGGACCAACGCGAGAATTTGTTCCACACTCGCTGCATTGTGGGCACTTCTTCGTTGAGTGTGATTGTGGATAGCGGATCGTGCTGTAACATTTTGAATGAAAAGGTCGTTCACGCGCTCAATTTGCCTACGATTGCACATCCTCAACCATATAGTTTGCAATGGATCTCGGAAGTTAAAGGTGATGTGGTAACCAGGCAATGCCACATTACATTCTCTATTGGTCAATATGTTGATTCCGTTACTTATGATGTTGTTGTTATGGATGCGACTCACCTCCTTTTAGGTCGCCCATGGCAATTCGACAAGAAAGCGGTACATGATGGTTTCTTGAATACGTACACTTTCCAAAACAAGGGACGTCGGGTCACACTTTTACCCATGACGCCACAAGAAATCATTCATGATCAAGTCGAGAGAGACCGGATCAAGGCATTAGAGAAGGCCAAGTCGACGACACCAAAGCCAACACCGCCCGTGCCCAACCCGGCGAAAGGAGCAAAGACGCCAGGCCACAACTCGGCCCAGAACTCGACCGAGTTCTGGACTGAGTTCCCGCACCAGTGAACAACTCGGCCATGGCCCAACAGAAACTCGGCCGAGTCAGCCAAGGCGAAACCAAGTCGAGCCTAACTCGGCCCAAAACTCGGCCGAGTTCTAGACCGAGTCAGAGACTGCTCCTCCACCTTCTTCTGGCGATCCTTCTAATGCGATCAAGGGTCGATGTGAACGTCGTTTGCTTATGGCACGCTCACGGGACCTCTCTCTAGTTATTCAGGGACGTTCTCCTTGTATTTTATTGGTTCCAAATGCGTGTTTTTCGGTTTTAAAGAATGTCGATGAGCTACCCGCTTTTGTGATTTCTCTTTTGCATGACTTCACGGACGTCATGCCCGATGAGTTGCCGGACATTATACCTCCTATACGTGGGATTGAGCACCAGATTGATTTGGTGCCGGGCGCCTCCTTACCCAATCGGGCGGCATACAGGGCGAGCCCGGAGGAGACTAAAGAACTTCAACGACAAGTTACCGACCTCTTGGACAAGGGCTACATTCGTGAAAGCCTAAGTCCTTGCGGTGTCCCGGTAATCCTCGTACCGAAGAAGGAGGGCTCATGGAGAATGTGCATGGACTGCAGGGCCATCAATCAAATCAGGGTGAAGTACCGTTATCCAATCCCCCGCCTTGATGATATGCTGGACGAGTTGCATGTGGCCACATTATTTTCAAAATCGATCTTAGGAGTGGCTACCACCAAATCCGCATGAAGGAAGGCGACGAATGGAAGACGACATTCAAGACGAAGCATGGCCTTTATGAGTGGCTAGTCATGCCGTTCGGACTCACCAACGCACCGAGCACTTTTATGAGGTTAATGAATCACGTCCTTTGTCATTTTTTGGGGAAGTTTGTGGTTGTTTATTTTGATGATATTTTAGTGTACAGTCGGTCGTTGCATGAGCATGTTTTACACCTTAGACAGGTTCTAGAATGCCTTCGGAACGAGCAATTATATGCCAACTTGGCAAAATGTGTGTTTTGCTCGAACACAATGATTTTTCTAGGATTTGTTGTTTCTAAGGATGGGTTGCGGGTTGATGAAGAAAAGGTCCGCGCCATCAAGGAGTGGCCTACCCCAACTACACCGACCATGGTTCGATCTTTCTTGGGGTTGGCTGGCTTCTACAGGCACTTTGTGCGCGATTTCAGCTCCATTTCCGCGCCTCTACATGACTTGACAAAGAAAGGCGCCACCATTACTTGGGAACCAAAGCATGAGGTAGCATTCAGAGTGCTAAAAGACTGCCTATGCCACGCACCATTACTACAGCTGCCGGACTTCAACAAGGCCTTTGAGGTTGAGTGCGACGCCTCCAACATTGGAATCGGTGGGGTGCTTCTCTAGGAGCGCCAACCCATCGCGTACTTCAGTGAGAAATTGTCAGGTGCTACACTTAACTATTCTACTTTTGATAAAGAACTGTATGCTCTTATTAGGGTGTTGAAGACGTGGCAGCATTACTTGTGGCCAAAGGAGTTCATTATCCATACCGATCATGAGGCCTTGAAGTACCTTAAGCATCAAACCACACTCGGACGTCGGCATGCGAGATGGGCAGAATTCATGGAGACCTTTCCCTATGTGGTGATGCATAAGAAAGGTAAGGAGAATGTGGTAGCCGACGCCCTTTCTCGCAGGTACGTCCTCTTGTCTTCCCTTGATGCTTCAGTCTTTGGTTTTTCATTGATTAAGGAATTGTATTCGCATGATACTTTCTTTAAATCTATTTATGAGACTTGCGCATCTCAGGGCTCCTTAGATTCCTACTTCATTGACCAGGGGTACCTTTATAAGGGTGGAAAGCTATGCATACTATTGGGCCTGGATTCTCCAGAGAAGATGGGTCAAATCGGTCGAGCCCAAGTCCATTGCCAATCGGAAGATCGAAGAAGAAAGCCCAGAGGATCCGACGAGACGTCTCTGGTCGAATGCCTTCCGACAGGATCGCGAGGATCTCGCCAAGCATTAAATGCTAGATCACGCAACGGCCACCGCCTTCAAACCACCATAAATGCAGAGATTTAATGGCGCAATCTTCACCATCACTCCGAGCATTGAAGATGGAATATTCGGCCGAAGCATAAACGGTCACAAGAGTAAAAGACTTACCATATCAGGACGACGAGGAAGATAAGAAGAAGACTACACAATTACACACAGGACATGCATTCTTACTCAGAAAACACACCAGAATAGCACTCTCGCTCTCCATCTAGCTCTCTAACGGCTGCCTACGCCTGACCCCTGCCGGTCGCCACTCACAAGTCATCGATCGAGTCCCACTCGATCTCTGGTTTTATTACGATAAGTTGTATCACGATTTAGTCTGGTTAACACGACATCTAATAAAATCATCACGCTATTATACATTTATTCTGTGTTTATCTATTTTTGGCTTGGTTTGGATTGTTTTCTATCACCCGATCGACTAGTTACCCCGTCTAAGGCGATTTAGGTCGTCCGATCTTTTCGCCCCAAAACAATTTGGCGCCCACCGTGGGGCAACTTGCCGATCACCCTTCCGAAACCTTCCAACCATGACTATTGACCCTCCTACTGACAATCAAGAACTACGTCTCGAAGACGAAACCCAAACTACAGAAAACCCAACCGAAAATCCTACCCCAACCCAGTTCCAAGAACTCTCTCAAAAAATGGCTGCCCTTCAAGAGGAACTAGCCCAGCAACGTCAGAAAACCAAAGCCCTAGCCGCTTTGTCAACCCAATCCGAAGCCGAGATTGCGCAACTAACTCGTGATAATGAGTCTCTTAAGTCGCAGGTACAATCAGTGGCTTCAGGATCTAGGAACGCGCCCATCCACGATGGCATCCGAACACGCCTCGACATGGACAGTATCGAACCAACGCCTCCAAGCATACGACGTCCCGGACACACTGAGGGTACGTCTCGAACTCCTTTCGCTAGTCCATTTTCGACTAACCATGTCACCTTTTCTACACCGATCGGGTCTGTCGGGGCCCGAATCAACGAAACACAGGTTGCCAATCTGCCAGATGTCATGGCTCTTTTCCAGCAAACGCTCGACCGACACATGAAGACGATCGACGATTGCTTCAACAGGCTCCCAGGAGTCCCGCAACCGATCGAGAGAGAAGCATCCGACGGATTCGAAGAATCCCCATTCGTCGAAGAAATCGCAAGGGTCGAGATCCCCAAGAAGTTCCATCTCCCCAACATGGCGACATTCGACGGCACCACCGATCCAGATGACCATATCTCTCTCTATAAACAAAAACTAATGGCTGCATCTGTTTCAAGGGAGAGCCGCGAGGCTGTCATGTGCAAAAGCTTTGGCACGACCCTCGCGAGCCCCGCACTAACTTGGTTTATGCGTTTGCCTCAGGGAACGATCGCATCATTCATGGATCTGGTTAACTCTTTTAAGAGTCAGTTCGCCAGTAGTCGGAAGCATGAGAAACAATCGAGTGACCTCTACCGAGTCACACAAAGGTACAATGAACCTCTCCGGAATTATCTCAACAGGTACAACAAAGAGAAAGTGGGAATCCCCCACTGCGACGTCACAACGTCTATCGAAGCCTTCCGACAAGGCTTGGTCAAAGATAGCAATCTCTACGACGAGATTACCAAGTACCCGTGCAAAAGTTTTGAAGATGTTCAGGCCAAAACTATGGCTGAGGTAAGACTGGAAGAGGACCGTGAGTCGCGTAAAGCCTCCCGCGGACCCGATCCATCCGATCGTAAACATTCCTCCGATAATCGTCGAGACATACGTCCACATCCCTATTCTCGTAATCGGAATGAACCAAATCAGGTAAATGCTTTCCAAGACAGGTCACAGGAATGGAGAGACGGCTCTGCGTTGCCTCCTAGGGTCCAGTCTTATAACTTCAACGTTTCCGTGTCGGAGCTCGTCAAGAGTTTCGACAAGTATGGAAAAGACGTAAGATGGCCCCGAAAGAGCGACCGACCGGACGTCAAGAAGGACATGAGTCGATGGTGCGAATTCCACGGCGACCACGGTCATTCGACCGACGAGTGCATCGCCCTGCGAAAGGAGGTCGCTAGGCTTCTCTCACAGGGGCTCCTATGCGACATCATCTCGGAACGGGCAAAAACCACCATGGAACGCCGAGATCAGGTAAAACAGAACAAACCCCCATCTCCTGTCCATACAAAAGTTGTCAATACCATTTCAGGTGGGTCCGACATATGTGGGAACACATACTCCGCGGCCAAGCGACACGCCAAGGAAAGAAAAGGCGACAAGCCCGAGGCATCGGAACTCAAACCAAGGAGGGCATCTAACCTTCCGACGGTCACATTCGACGAGTCCGACTCCGACGGGTCGGAAAGCCACCATGACGGACTGGTAATCTCTTTGTCCATTGGTAATTGCTTAATACGGAGAGTACTAATCGATACAGGGAGTTAGACAAACCTCTTGACCCTCGATGCTCTCAAAGAAATGGGTCTGACCGAGAACGACCTAATCAAGAAGTCGACCCCACTGGTCGGGTTCAGCGGTGAGGTTAAACACACGACTGGTGAAATCATTCTGACCACATACGCTGGAGGAATCAACCAACAGGTTAAATTCTTAGTCCTAGACTGTCCGTCTCCCTATAATTGTATCCTTGGCAGGCCGTGGATACACGCTATGAAGGCAGTACCTTCAACATATCACCAGGTCATCAAGTTTCCTACTGAATGGGGGGTCCAAGAGATCAGAGGAGATCAAAGGACCACAAAGGAATGTTGCGTCGCTTCCATGAAGAATGCAGTCGAACACAAGACCGCATAGTAATCACGGAACGGCAAAGGACCTAGTCGATACGTTGAACCAGAAATGGAGAAACTCGACGAGATCGCACTAGATCCTTCAAAGCCAAGCCAAACGGTAAGGGTCGGGTCGGATCTGGACGACTCGACCAGACAACAACTTCTCGATTTTCTCAGGACCAATGCCGACTGTTTCGCATGGTCGCATGAGGATATGGTCGGAATATCTCCCAACGTTATTACTCATAAATTAAATGTGGATCCATCTCATCCCCCTATTAAGCAAAAACGCAGGAAGTTCGCTCCCGAGCGGAACAAAATAGTCGACGATGAGGTTAAAAGCTTACTGGAATCAGGAAAAATCAGAGAAGTCCACTATCCCGAATGGCTAGCCAACGTGGTCGTAGTCCAGAAGAAGAACGGCAAGTGGAGAGTCTGCACCGACTTCACAGACCTCAAAAAGGCTTGTCCCAAGGACTCGTTTCCTCTACCCCATATCGACGCCAAGGCAGGGCACGGAATGCTCACTTTCATGGACGCTTTCAGCGGCTACAATCAGATCCTCATGGATCCCGACGATCAAGAAAAAACAGCATTCATCACCAGTCAAGGTATCTATTGTTACAAAGTAATGCCCTTTGGTCTAAAAAATGCAGGGGCTACGTATCAACGACTAGTCAACAAAATGTTCAAAGACCAAATCGGAGACACGATGGAAGTCTACATAGACGACATGTTGGTCAAATCCAAAAAGAAAGAAGATCACGTAGACCACCTATGCGACAACTTCGAGGTGCTCAAAAGGTACAACATGAAACTAAACCCTACTAAATGCTCCTTTGGAGTGTCGCCAAGGAAGTTCTTAGGTTACATGGTGACACAAAGAGGAGTAGAAGCCAGCCCAGAACAGATCAAGGCTCTCATCAACCTTTGATCCCCCCGATGTGTCAAAGACGTACAGAAGCTCACAGGTTGGATAGCAGCTCTGAACAGATTCATCTCCAAATCATCCAACAAGTGCAAACCCTTCCACGACGCACTCAAGAAGAACAAATCCTTTCAATGGACGGAAGAACACGAAACAACATTTCAGAACCTCAAAGAATACCTGGCCAGTCCCATGTTACTGACTAAACCTAAAGGCGACGAGCCCTTATTTCTTTATCTTGCAGTGTCAGAATCGGCCGTAAGCGCTGTACTGGTCAGAGAGGAGGATGGCAAACAGTCGCCAATATACTACGTCAGTCGGACGCTATTATCAGCCGAAACGAGGTATTCGTCACTTGAAAAGCTCGTATTATCATTGGTAATGGCTTCGAACAAACTCAAACCATATTTTGAATCCCATACTATTATTGTTCGCACTAATCATCCCATGAGAGCTATCATGAGGAAACTTGAGTTCACAGGACAAATGACCAAATGGGCCATACACCTCAGTGGTTACGACATCGAATACGAGCCTAGGATAACGATCAAGTCGCAAGCTTTAGCCGACTTTGTGGCTGATTTCAATCCGACCCTAGAGCAAGAAGCCGCAAAAGAAGCAACTCAACTACTCGCGACAGACGAAACAGGTATATCGGAGCTCCACACAGATGGGGCATCGAACGCCAGAGGATCGGGGCTTGGGGTCGTACTGAAATCGCCACAGGGGGACAAGATAGCCCAAGCTGTCAGATGTGAGTGGGATGCGACTAACAACGAAGCTGAATACGAAGCACTCATATTCGGACTCATCCTAGCTCGCGACCTAGGGGTCCGGGAGATCGAAGTCGTTTGCGATTCCTTGCTGGTCGTGAACCAAATACAGGGGTCGTACAATGCCAAAGATACCAGAATGATAGCCTACCTGGAGGTAGCCAAGAAACTGATCGCACAATTCCAGACATTCAACGTCCGACAGGTGCCCAGGGATCTCAACTCCCAAGCTGACGCACTCGCCAATCTAGGATCCGTCCTAGACCCGAAAGAATTTCCACACATACCATTGGCCCACATCATGACGCCAGCCGTCCCAAGGACATCCGTTGAGTTAACAACACCACTCGAAGAACTCGTCGCCATGGAAATAGGCGACCGAGCAGAAGAAGACATCATTGACACCAATAACGACTGGACGCTACCTTACATCAGGTGGTTAAAAGACGGTATTCTACCCGATGACAAGATAGAAGCAAAAAGGCTCAAGGTACAAGCACTCTCTTACGATATCATTGACAATATCTTGTACAAAAGATCTGTTACAGGGCTACTCCTACGATGCCTTAAGACTCCAGAAGTCGGACGTATCTTACAATCATTACACGAAGGAGAGTGTGGAAACCACACCGGCGGACGAAGCCTCTCAGGAAAAGTCCTCCGAAACGGGTACTATTGGCCAACAATGAACCAAGACGCCATGAAATACACCAAGAAGTGCGACGCCTGCCAGCGGCACGCACCCGTCCATCATCAGCCTTCAGAGCTCCTCCATCCGACCCTGGCTCCATGGCCCTTCATGCGATGGGGAATGGACATCGTCGGAAAGCTTCCCCCCGTGTCGGGTCAAAGAGTTTTCTTCCTTGCCATGATGGACTACTTCTCTAAATGGATCGAAGCCGAAGCCTACAGAGAGGTAAAAGATCAACACGTCATTTCATTCATAAAATGCAATATCTTGTGCAGATTTGGCGTCCCATCAGAAATCGTGTGCGACAACGGTTCCCAATTCATCAGTCATAAGACTCGAGCCTTTTGCGACCAATGGAACATTAAATTGGTCACATCCACACCTCGGTATCCGCAATCCAACGGACAAGCCGAATCCAGCAACAAGATCATTATCAACAACCTCAAGAAATGCCTCACAGGGGCTAAAGGCAAATGGGCAGACGAACTCCCACTTTTTCTCTGGTCCGACAGGACTACTCTAAAGAATGCGACTGGGCAATCGCCTTTCTCTCTCATCTACGGGAGTGAGGCGGTCATCCCGGCTGAGTTACTGGTTCCGACCGCTCGCTGCAACCTTCAGACAAACGAACAAAACGACATCGAACTAGCACATAATCTCGACACAGTGGACGAAATCAGAGAGAGAGCTCGAATCAGGATGGTCAGGTTCCAACAACAAGTCGCAAGGAGTTACAACAAGAACGTCCGAATCAAGGCATTCAAGGTTGGAGACTGGGTCCTAAGGAAGACATTCCAGAACACCAAGAACCCATCCGACGGAAAGCTAGCACTACAATGGGAAGGACCTTACTTGATCACCGAAGTGGTCGCACAAGGAGCGTATCAGTTAGAAGACAAAGATGGACAACCAATCCCGAGGAGTTGGAACACAGCACATCTCAAGCTATACCATTTCTGAACCGATAAGGTAAAAACATCACGCAAAACTCTATACATCGCATATACATTGCTACCTATCGCATGCTATCATACATACATTGCCATCTATCGCATATACATTGTCATCCGTCGCATACATATCGCATGTCATCGCATATACATCGCTACTTTCTTTTACATGTCATCATCTGACAATAAGCGAGGATTTCCTCCTTACAAAAACACAAATGCAGAACAACATTTACATTGGACCCCGTCGTTCACAAATGGACCCAGTCGTCCGCAAATGGATCCTGTCATCCACATATAGCGCTTACATTACACGATCGATCGGATTACGGGGAGATGACAACACAGGCACGTCGGCACACCGCATGCCTTATACAAAACATAAGGTGCAACACCTTATTACATTCACGCAATTAAACATAAGGAACAAACACCTTATTATATATTGCTTACCTCCCCGGCATAATGTCATGACTAACACATACACAAACACATCGCAAGCCTGCTCTACATACATACACACAGTGAAACCCCACTCGACGGAGCACACGGGTGAAACCGACATACACGACATACTAAACGTCGTCGACAACTTCCTCGAAAGTTCGACGAACATGTACGAAACAAACTAGAATGCAATTCTACATGTAAAAACGCATTTGCAGCAAAATAAAAAGCATTTTTATAAATACGCGACCCACGATGGCGGACGGGTCGCCAAACCACATTGTCTGCCTACACATCTATAGGACTTCATCAAACAGAAATATTCTGCGACCCGCGATGGTGGACGGGTCGCCAAAACATACATTATCCAAAGGCACCAAATGTCTAAACCCACACACAAGTGGGACAAACAAAGTCAAGCATCGGGAACAACAACGTTACCTTCGGCAGGGGCTGGCTCCAATGGGGGTATCTCGTCGGTCGGCTTAGCATCTCCAGAATGAGCTTCGTCCTCATCGGCACCTTCATCCACAGCCTCTTCTCCGACGCCGGCTAAGCAGAACATCTCCTGACCAGGATCGCCCTTTGGAAACATGGAGTCCAAAGTCTCCTTCTCCGCCTTCAGGTCCCAGAGCTCATGCTTGCCCTCGTTGCACTCTTCAATCACTTTGATGCGCGATTTCACCGCGTAGAAGGCCCCAACGTCGCCAGTAATCTGACTGTCGGCAATCCGAGCCCGCTTCACTTCCTCCTCAATGCCTGCCCTGCACTCTTCAAACTCCCTCTGACATGCGACCATCTCCCCTTGACAGCTCTTCAGCTCCCTGGTGAGACGACGCTCAGTCTCACGACAGCGACTCTCCGCTCCCTCCAGCTTGGTCCTTAAAGAGGCAAGGTCGGACTCTGACCTAGCAGCCCTGTCCTCAGCCTTGACAAGCATCGCCTGGACACCGGAGTAAGCTCCCAAGAAGTATTGAAAAGCCTGACAAAAAGGCATACGACAACACAAATACACGAATCAGAAAACACAGTCAAACAAAAGAAATACAAAAACGCACAAAACAAAGGGCAACACACCCTCCATGCGGAACTGCCCGCTTTACCAATGCAGTCCAAAGGGGAGACGTCCTTAACTTCCGACTTCAAAGTCGTGTCTTGAGCGCGAAAAAGATCAACGATCGACGGCCCTACGGCACCGATCTTGCCGACCCCTTCGGCGGTCGCGCCTTTCTTCTTAGGGACGTCCTCCGCCTTGACATCATCAGGACGAGCGCTCGCTTTCCTCTTAGAGCCAGCTTTAACCGTAGTCGTCAGGTCAATCAGAGCCGGTTTGCTCGACGCCGCCTTGGCTGCTGCTTTCCTTTGCTCAATCAAGCTTTTTCCCGATGCCACCCTCAGGCGAGCACTCGACCGACCACCAGGGGAACCTGACACGACAGGACAACAAAAAAGTAGAAATCCTAAAGTACACGACAAAGTGAAAAACAATAAAAAGACTCCTAAAGCCGAAAGTCTACCTTTCGCACGAGATGAAGAAACATTCGACATATCTTCTTGTGAGGCAGGAGTCGTCGCCAGCAAGTTGACGTTCACAAATTTCCTTTCAGACGCGGGAATCTCAAGCACAATCTTTGACAAGCCCTCTGATCGGCTACTCACTTCTAGATCCTCTGGTTCGGGGACTACAAAAAAGAAAAGTTAAAGCAAGAGTTAAGACACACAAATACATGAAAGAAAAGACAAGTACATACTATCGACTCGCCATTCCGTCAACAAAAACGGACATTCTCCCTCCTTCTCCAGAGAAGAGCGTTCGACGAAAAAGAACTTCGACCCTCATCCGCGGTCGTTAACATCAGGGCTCTGTACCAAGGGTTTCCGACCAGGTCGGACACGCAACTGAACGCGACAGGAACTCTTCGATCCTATGAAGTAGTTGTACCACAGGGCGTCGAAGTCAAAATCAGCCCCAGTTTGAACATTCACAAGGTCTAAAACCCTAAGTACTCTCCACGCCTGAGGCATTACTTGACATGGCGCCAGCGCCAACATAGCTAAGAAGTCCCTGACAAGGGGGGAAAAAGGAAACATATGCCCTATTCTAAACGGGTAAGAGTAGAAGCAAACCCATCCCTCATAGCGAGCATCGGCCCTCTCGTCTGGGTGAGGCAGCCTGGCAACCGTCTCCGGCGGAAAACCTCCGACTTGGAGCACCTGATCCAGTTCCGCCTGGGACATAGTGCTAACCAATGCATCCGACTCCTTCAAAATAAAACGAGGAGGAGCTTCGCCTTCACGAGAATCGGAGAGAGTCTTCGACGACTTAGAAGCCTCGAGAGAAACCATTTCGAGAATGGGAAAAGAGGAGAATCGAAGAGCTACGACTAAGAGAAATCAGAAAGCTATGGCAAGAGAAACCAAGAGGCTTACCAGAAACTTGCAAAGGAAGATGATGAAGAGTAATCGATTCCTTCTGCTACGAATTTATGGAGGGAAGTGAAGGCCTGCAGAGGCGTCGCATCATGCCTTGATCACGTTCCACGTAGCCCTGAGCAAACGCGCCAAATTGGAAGGTGGAGATCGCGTCTAGAGAAGTTGCCACGGATTCCGGTCAACTTGCCTAAACCGTAAGCCCATAGTAACTTGGGGCTATTGTTGGGCCTGGATTCTCCAGAGAAGATGGGTCGAATCGGTCGAGCCCAAGCCCATTGCCAATTGGAAGATCGAAGAAGAAAGCCCAGAGGATCCGACGAGACGTCTCTGGTCGAATGCCTTCCGACAGGATCGCGAGGATCTCGCCAAGCATTAAATGCTAGATCACGCAACGGCCACCGCCTTCAAACCACCATAAACGCAGAGATTTAATGGCGCAATCTTCACCATCACTCCGAGCATTGAAGATGGAATATTCGGCCGAAGCATAAACGGTCACAAGAGTAAAAGACTTACCATATCAGGACGACGAGGAAGATAAGAAGAAGACTACACAATTACACACAGGACATGCATTCTTACTCAGAAAACACATCAGAATAGCACTCTCGCTCTCCATCTAGCTCTCTAACGACTGCCTACGCCTGACCCCTGCCGGTCGCCACTCACAAGTCATCGGTCGAGTCCCACTCGATCTCTGGTTTTATTACGATAAGTTGTATCACGATTCAGTCTGGTTAACACGACATCTAATAAAATCATCACGCTATTATACATTTATTATGTGTTTATCTATTTTTGGCTTGGTTTGGATTGTTTTCTATCACCCGATCGACTAGTTACCCCGTCTAAGGCGATTTAGGTCGTCCGATCTTTTCGCCCCAAAACACAAACCATATTCTTCTATTAGGGAACTCTTAGTTAAAGAGGCACATGAGAGTAGGGCACATTTCGGTATAGCCAAAACCGTAGCAGCCCTTAAGGAGCATTTTTATTGGCCCAATATGACTAACCAGGTCACTAGGTTTTGCAATGCTTGTGTCACTTGCCATAGGGCCAAGTCTAGATCCAGTCCCTCACTATACACCCCTTTACCTATACCTGACCGTCCTTGGGAGGACATATCTATGGATTTTGTGATGGGGTTGCCTAGGTCTAAGAAGGGGAGGGACTCTATTTTTGTCGTGGTTGATAGGTTCTCGAAGATGGCACATTTTATACCATGTAAGGGCACTAACAATGCTGCGGATTGTGCTTCACTTTTCTTCGACAATGTTGTGCGTTTACATGGTTTACCGCGTTCTATTGTTAGCGATAGGGACATGAAATTTGTTAGCCATTTTTGGAGGACTTTGTGGGGTAAGCTAAGTACCAATCTCTTATTCTCTACTAGCTACCACCCGCAGACTGATGGCCAGACCGAGGTGACCAACCGGACCATAGGGACTTTGCTTAGGACCATGCTTAGGACCAACCCGCGCCGTTGGGAGGATTTACTACCATTTGTTGAGTTCTCTTATAACAGGTCTGTCCATTCCGCGACGAACATGTCGGCATTTGAGGTGGTGTACGGTCGGAACCCGCTATCACCGCTGGACTTAGTGCCACACCCGCTGAAGGATGGTGAGCATGTACGTGGAGCTGCTCGGGTGGAGATGATACATGAGTTGCATGTTAGGACAAAGGAGCAGCTGGAGAGGAGAGCCCGGCAGCTGGAGCAGAAGGCCAACAAGGGCTGGCGTCGCGTCACTTTCGCGCCCGGGGACCTTGTTTGGTTGCATTTGAGAAAGGATCAGTTTCCGTCAAAGAGACGATCCAAGCTCGACCAGAGAGGTGATGGCCCGTTCAAGGTTTTGGAAGCTTACGGCCCCAATGCCTACAAGCTTGATCTTCCCGCAAAATATGGAGTTCACAGTACCTTCAACATTCGAGACCTCTCCCCCTACACACCGCCAGACCTTGACATTGACGGATCGGGGACGATTCGAGGCCAAGAAGGGGAGAATGATGCGGGACAGCCCTTGACATTGACGGAGGCCGAGGAGGAAGAGTCACTTAGCATTCGGTCAGACGGACCAATTACGAGAGCTCGTTCCAGAGCCATTGCCCACGCGACTACGAGCATTGTCGCTAAAGCATTTGCAAGGAATGTAGCGACTTCAACTTCCACACCTACCACTGTTATGTGTTCGGTGGCCACTTATCAAGAGGAGTAGTCATAAACATTATTAGACATCTTGGAAATTGTTTTTATTTGTTTACTCTCGTATTTTGCATTATTACTATTTTTGGGCATTAGGAAAGTTACTATCTTCAGTAACTTAGGAGCCTTTATATTGAAACTTGGAACCCTAATTTTATCACGTTGAATTTGAAGCAAGGCTATGTCGTGAGCTTGATCTCCGCCCCCTTGTATCAACGTCAACAATCTTGTTCGAAATCTCCACTGACCGAAATTCACTGTTGCATCGCCGACGTTGAAGACGATCTTCCTCTTCCTTGCGACACCGGTACCGCTCTTCCCCTGTCCATCTCTTCGCTTCCTTCCCAGCGTCCATTCGATCTCGTCATCGGCAGCCTTGTGCCGATCGGTGTGGTGTCTCCCATCCAGCTTCTTCCCCGGCGTCCCGCGCTGCCTGACCTGCCCTCCGGTGTCCCTCTCCGATCGGTTCCAGTCGCCGATCCCGCTTCTCTTTGAGATGTCATCACGTACTCCCTCCTTGTTTCCTATGCTGTTCGTTCCTTCTACTGATCGGAATTACTGCATCAACGCCACCGGTGTCCCTCTCCGATCAGTTCCAATCGCCGAGCACGCCATTGACGAGCAAGCTCTTCCCGTGACCGAGTTCCCTATGTTCGGTCGTGATAATTCTGCTGAGGCCATTAATTAATTAGCAACCCATCCTTGCTAATTAATTATTGGTTTCAACCTTCGTTCGATCCCCAAGAGTCGTCCCTTATCCGCGTCCTGTCTAGATCCATCCCAGGCGAAGGCATTTCAAAGGGGTTTTCGCATCAGTATGTCATCTATAAGGCTGGGTGCAACTCTTTGAGGAAGAATAAGTTGTAAGAGTTGTTGTGTTAAGAAGAAAGGTTTCAGTTGAAGACCGGGATATGTTAATGATCTAGATGCATTAAAGATTCAGTAAAGAGAATTGTCTATTTACATCTAAGGAATAAAGTGGTAAGCGGTATCCCATATGCTGAGTTCTTCCGAGATTTCTTAAGATATAAAGGATGAACTTGTGGAGTTATTATCGGAGAGATTAAGAGCTATCTATCATAAGTGAGTTGTGTTATAAGCATTGAGACAAGCGAATCATTTTCAGAATGATATCCTAAGGAAGTAAGAGTAAAATCTCTTGTGATCCATTTCAAGGATGAAGTGGTTAAGGATATTGGATCCAGATTAGTATTGAGGCATGATCCTCATTGGCTTAATGCAAGTTTCGGGGTCGAAACTTCTTTTAAGGGGGAGGTGATGTGATACCCCGTATTTCTGTAAGGTTATTTTGGGAATTTTCCCGAACACCCATTTTGTACGTCGGATTTAATTCAGAGAGTTTGAGACATTTTGTAATGTGCTCAATATCTGTAATATATTTCTAAGTGAAATAATATACAGTCGACGTATTTTGGGAGTTAATACTCGTTCGTGTATGATTATTTTTATCCCGGGTTAAGCCAACGTCATCCAAAAGCCAATCGGATGAGGGTGACCTGGCGGCGCCCGCCGTAAGTACGGCGGCGACCGCCGTTCGTGGCTCGAGGCAGCCGTCCCCTCGTCTTCTAGCTGGGCACCAGGGCTAGGAAACGGCGACCGCCGTACAGTGCGGCGACCGCCGCCATTAGCCCGCCGCCGTTGTATTTGCAAAGCAGCGACCTGTGGAGGCACGACGCCCGCCGTGTGCTAGCTGGGGGCGTAGGCCTGTGGTCGCCGGCGAGCGTCTGACGACGCCAAATTAGCCTCTCCACGTCTCCCCTATAGCCATCATTGTGTTCCCTGATCCTTGGCTATAAATTGGAGCACTTGGGGATCGGATTGGAGCACAAATCAGAAGCTCAATCCTCAAAATTCTTGTCGCCGGAGTTTGGGTGCCTCACCGGAATTGTCGAAGCGATCGTCGGGGTGTTGTTTGGTGTTGTTTCCAGTACCATTGTGAAGCCTTGGAGGCCCTCAGACGCCTAGAATCCAAAGCAAGGCTAAAGGAGGCCAATCCGATCGTCGTTGGTGAGTTTTGTTCTCGCCATGCTGTTTTCTGGGTTCATCGCGGCGCCCGCCGTGTTGATGGCGGCGACCGCCGCCAGAGGGTTGTGGCCTCTTTTGGCCTCGGCCCTGGGTGGTCATCTTTCGGGCGTCGTTCCTCTCGATTTCTTTCATTTGTCCTTAGATTCATACTAGTTTATGTCGGATCTAACTCGGGGTTTCTTTATGGGTTGGCCCAAAGGAATCTGTGCTGTCGGAGCTATCCCTGCGTCGAGCCCGGAAACCCGTTGTCTCTAGCTTTGTTCCAGATCTGTGGATTAAGGCAAGTGGCGGTTCGCTCTTGCTCATCGTTCTATATTTACATTAATTATCAATTAGTTATCTGAGTAATTAATTTGGAATGATTATTGTGTTTGTCTGGAAATGGTTTTATAAACTGTTTTGGAGAACTGTAATAATGATATTATAATAGGTTGTATATCTGTTAGAACAACGCAATTATATATGATAATTACCGTGATGGTATTGTTGTGAATTTAATCTTAATGCTAGAATAACATGTGGATTAATAGGAAAGCTAATCCAAGTAAGGATTAGCCGTTTCTATTATCTCTATGTTTAAGTCATTTGCCTGGATGGCTTTAATGTGATTAATTGCTGTGTTAGACTGTTTAGTTAGCACGAGTGTTCATAGGAACGCTAATCCAAGTAAGGATTAGTCGTTTCTTTATAACGTAATATTCCTCGAAATAATTCCGAATAATAATTTAAGGGTCATGACCTATGCTTCCTATCCACCTTTAAGGATCTGAAGTGTATAAGCGCCTTGCTAGCACAATTGGGTGAACATAATTGTCACCCTGTGTATTAAGCACCTAGCTAGTGCAATTGGGGTGGACGTAACTGTCACCCTATAAATTAAAGTGTAAGCACTGTGGCAGTGTAATCTGGGTGAACGTAAGGTCACCCTGTGTAATAATAACTTCCGTTATTCTCGGAATAATATTAAGCCTCATGTGTGTGTGTTTGTGTGTTGTTTTAGTTTGGGTCGACATAATGGTCACCCTGAGATTTAAAGCGTTGTAGCTGCTCTTAATAATATTAATGTATTTCAGTGGCGTGTGTTTTATAATTAAATAAGATAAAGTGCCCGAGTGCACAAGATTAATATACCTTTGGCGAGTAGTGCAGCTAAGTAAATAGTACAACTTGGAAAGCTCGTCTTGACTTTGATCAGAGTATGTTCTCTTTCCAATCTGGATTCGTTGTACGCGGTGAGGTTGGTCGTGAACCGAAACATCTAGTCAGTTTTAAAATCTTGTGTATTATCCTTTAAACATTCCAGATTTGTCATATTTCCTTGAGACTCAATTCCTTTGGAGTCTTCTTTCGAGTCGATTTCTGTGAAGAGTCAGTCTTCCAGAATCTTCTCTTGTGCATACCTCTTGTTGTTTTCAGTAGAAGTATGAAGGTTGATTATCGTATCGGTTATTATTCGAGAAACGATGAGTCTAACCTAATACAACTACTTCGAACCTTCTGCTTTGTACCCTTGCATAGTCTTTCATTAGACTAACCCACAAACATTGTTCTCCGCATGTGGGCTGGTGTCATCCGTTCGATTCGGCACATCAGATAGAGTGTAGATGAGAAGACTAGAAGGACTATGGAGTCAACGGTGGTTTTTCGATGTTTTTAATAATTTCTTTTAATCAGGTTGAGATCCTTGGGAGATGACCATTGTGGTCAAGATCCTTGTTTGTAATATATTTAAAAGACTTCCGCTGTACTTTGTTTAAACTCTGTGTTTATCCTATTCGGGATTGGGATGTAATCCCGGAACCCCTGTTTTAATATGAATAAAATTATGCTTTTGTATCCTTTGTATCTCATAATTGTATTTAAACGGTAAAGCCTTGGGTGATCTCGGTAAGGAACACTGAGGTCACTGGCAGTAATACCTTTCCAAATGGGTTAAGATTTGGGGTGTTACAGTGCACAAGGGGGGAAAGTGCACAATGTACTTGTAATCTCATGCACACATATTTGGGTGCACAATTATGCACTACGTTGGTGCACAACTGGTCTCCCCCTTTGACCCATTGGAGCTCTGGCATTGACCATCGTTGACCGGGCATTGACCACCGTTGACCGATGTTGACCTGTCGTTGACTGGTGTTGACCGACCCTTGACCGGTCAATGCTCTAGCTTGTGCACCACTTTGGATGTGCATCATGTTATGAATATTTGTGCACCATGTTAGAAATAATTGTGCACCATTTAAATAAAATACAAGTGTACAATTAAATAAAATACAAGTGCATCATGTCATAAATAAATGTGCACCACGTTACAAGTAATTATGCACCACAGTTCATGTGTTTGTGCATTGAGAAGGTTCATGTGTTTGTGCACTCCATTGTATTCAAAAAAATACAAGTGCGCTACTCAATAAAAATCGGGTGCACAATTCAACATATTATGGTGCACTTTGCAATAGACTTTGGTGCACAAAATCATACAACTTGGTGCACAAACATTGTGCATTGCTATTGTACTTAGAAAAAAAACTAGTTCATTACTCAATAAAATTCTGGTGCACAACTTCACATATTTTGGTGCACTTTTCAACAGACTTTGGTTCACAAATTCGTACAACTTGATGCACAAGACTAGTTCGCATTTTAATAGAAGTTCTCATTTTAAGAACATTTCTCACCAGATCCGTTTACTATTTATTAATAATATTTTTGCCACTAGTGTAATTTTTTGTAGGGGTTTTGTCCTTTATATTTTGAAATAGTTTGGAAACAATTTCCAAATTTAAACTCTTAGCACATGCCTATGTGCACACATTAGAAAAACCGTTTATTAATTAAGTCTTTCTCAATTTAGTCAGTGACTATGAAAGCATTCACGGCTTTGAAAATCGAAAAAATAAAATAAAAGTCATATAATTATTGTTATAATTGTTTTTGAAGAGACTAGCACAAGGACTAATGTACTTAGGCTCCATCGGTATATTTAGTTAGGAGCTGGGGTTAGATGAGTAGCTGAAATTGAAGGTGAAGTTGAATGATTAGTTGTAGCTGGATTAAATACCTTTATTATTAAAAAAGTATAACTAATGTTAGGTATTAAAATCTGAAATGGGGTAAAAAGTATATTTTAGTTTGTTAATCTTGAACAATCTTGGAGAGAACATTAAAAAAATAACAAAATTAAGCTATATTAATCTACTACAAGCTCTTTAAGCTAGATTAATATTTTTCACCGAACATATATCAAGTAGGTTAAAAAAAAATCAAGCTTCGTGAATCTCATGAAAGATTTACCGAATGATGCCTTATTCTATGACACATATGACACGTCTCCCCTTCTATTTTTCCATTTTTATATTGTTATATTAAAATGTAAAAACTCAAAGTTTCTTCATTGTAAATGCCCTATCATCCTGTGATCACGAGATTACTCATTATGAGTTAGAATATTTCTTCTTCATTGTTACTGCCTAGTATCTCTTATAGATATTAAAGAAGAAAATGCTTATAATATGTACTTTTATTTTATGTTAGTAATGGTTGTTAAAAAAATGATAACGATCTTCAGATGTGGAATATCAAATATGTATTAGGTATCTCAATAAGTCCTCTCAAGTGTGTTAGCCGTAAATTATGAAAGGGGCCTAGGACCAGACTTCGCTCGGATACCATATGTTGGCTTATATATAGGTAGGTAGGTAGATTAGGGGTCATGCACGTAAAATAGCACATGCACGTACAAGCCTAGTGATGTGAAACAAGGAGGTTAAAGGCCTCGCTTTACTTGCTTGAGCTCCGGATTGTGGCACAAGTAGGCGTTGGACTTCTTCTCCGGGCACCGGCTGGATTTGATGTTGTTCTTGAAGGCGCAAATAGGCAAAAGTCTTGAGAATAGGTGTTTGAGTGTTTGAAGAACAAGCAAGGCCAAGGGAACCTCAAAGTGAGGTTCCTTGGCTTCGGTTTAAACTAGTGCAACAATGAGGATGTTTTCTTGACAACAAACTTGATTATCTTGATTGAAAGAGAGTGAAAGGAAGATACAAAGCTTGTGTTGATAGATTCGACCAAGTTGTGGGGAGGTAATCCTACACCCAATGTGAGAGGAGGTATTCCTCAACTCTCTTGTCAACTTGACACAAAAATCTTTAACTAGTTCTAAAGAGAGCAACTAAAGGCATTTAAATACTAGGGTTGCTAGTGGGCCGAGCCCCATGTGCAAATGGATCTACACGCCCAAAATAGAAGGTCCAAAACATAAGTAAATGACTAAAAATAGAAGGGATAAGAGCCAAGGCTCAGATAGATATGGCATCGGCTGCGTCGATGTCCATGAGGCCATGGCGTCGACGTCCTTGATGTCATGACGTTGAGGTTAGTGGAGGCCGGCCAAGTGATGGCATTGGTGAGTGCTCGACCAAGGTGTTGATGAAGGTCATTGGAGGTTGGCATCTATCAATCTCCCCTTCTTGAGGTAGAATTGTCCTAAATTCTTCTCCTAAATTCGGAGGCACATATAGGAGAGGGACTGCCAACATGAGAGCGGGGTGTGCGCCGTAGTCCTCGAGAAGCTCCGCCACATAGGCATTGTCTTTGAACCACTTGAGCACCTTGAAGGGGACATCGCCGCGTGCGTTAAGCTTGGAGCGGCGCCGGCCGGGGAACCTCTCAAAAGGAGTAAGCATGTCCGCCATGGGTATGGTCCTCCTAGACAAGATGGCATCAATCCTGTCATGACCCTTCTTGCACTTGACACCATAAGGACAAGTCTCCACAAATTCCATCCCATGAGTATAGCGCCAGCCAAAGTGGACGTGTCTCTTCAAATAGGCAAGGGTCTTATGATGCAAGTGGAGGGAGAACTCCTTTGGTGGTGAAGGAATGAGGCACCGACCTCCGTGGGTGTGGGGCAATTGTGAGGCACCGAGAGGCAACAAGGGCACCGGCCAAGGTGGTAAAAAAAGCAACGTCTTCCATGGTGGAGAGGCAATGGTGAGGCACTAATGGGAAACAAGGGCGCCGGCCTTGTGGCACTGGTGGGAGGTAGCGGTGGCAAGCCAAGAAGAGCCGAGGCTGGCAACGCCCTTGTAGGGAAGCCGAGGCGTCGTGCGTTGCATGGGGGTTGGATGCCATCGACATGGGCGTCGCGCCGGTGGAGGCGGAGGCTGTGCCGGTAATGAGCGCGCCAGGCAGTGGCTGGGCACCGGTGGCTATGCTCTCACCCTTGCCCGGGCGTTGAAGCACCGGGGCGGGTGTTGGTCTAGGAGCCTCATCCTTGGGCCGAGGCACCGGGGGCGTGGAGGCTTCAATGGACTTGAGGCGATTGCGCTCGACTTGGTCCTCAAGAATTTTTCTCGGGGACATGGACAAAAGTGTGATGCGCTTCCCACCATGAACAAACATACAAGTATTGAGGAAGCCATCATGGAGCATCCATAGACAAGACATCACACAAAACCGAATCATAATAAGGACCAATAGAGAATGTGATGTGGCATTGCCTAGCTACCACATCATTTTTACCGTCGGTGAGCCCTTGGGGGCTATAAGTTTGAGGGTGAGCCGTGGTGGAGAGGTTGAAATGCTTGACCACGCGCTCGTTGACAAAGATGGCACAAGACCCGCCATCAATGATCACACTAAGTGATGCGGTTCCCATGAGGCACCGAGTGTGAAAAAGATTCTCCCGTTGGTCCTTGGTGTCACCTTCTTGGACCGAGAGCACACGGAGAGTCACCAAGCTAAGCGGGGTGACGGCTCCATGCGCAAGAGGGGCACAAGCATTATCCTCATAGGTGGACTCCTCGGTGGTCTCATGCACTCCCTCCAGGGCCTCGTCCTCATCCTTAAAAGATTCATACTCGCTTGGAGAGGTGAACAAGACCCTCTTGTTGTTGGGGCAATCTCGTTAGTAGTGGCCATGGCCACCACACTTGAAACAAGCTCGGTCGCTAGACCCCTCAGAGGTGGGGGCCGGGGCGTGCACGCCAGGGGCTGGGCTAAGGGGTGGGGCATGCAAACGAGCGGCGCCGGTGGTGCCGGCTGGCATGGCCGGGGCACGGCTGCGGGGCAACAAGGGTGGCCGGAGGAGAGGAAAATGAGGGACTAGAAGTATAGCCATACCTTGGCGGTTGTGACCGAGCCCAAGTGGCTTTCTTCTTTCTTTGTTGTTGGTTGTATTTCTCAATGGCCGTGTGAGTGTGAGTGAGATTGTTGAGATACCGGATTGGGAGGAGAACCAAAGGCTCATGGATTTCAATGTCAAGGCCACCTAATAACATGGTGCGAAGAGAGGCGGCCATGGTGGCCACACCGGCCTTGTGCACAAGCTCTTTTAGCTCGGCAAAGAACTCAAGTGGAGAGTGGTTCCCTTGGCGAGCTAAGGCGATTTGGAGGCGCACTTGTTCAATGTAGTCCTCGGGAACATATCTCTTTGTCATGAAATGGACAAGTTGGTTCCAAGACACCATCGACTCTAAATCAAGCCTAGCTCTCTCGGCCTTGAAGCGTAACCACCAAGATCGAGCATTGCCGGAGAAATGGAGCGTAGCAACCTCAACCTTTTCACGCTCATCATAGTGGCAATGGGACAAAGCATACTCAGTTGCTTGCTTCCAATCAAGGAATTTGGCCGCATCATACTCTCCATGAGAGCTCTATTTGAACCTTGATCTCTTGGCGTTGGCCAAAATTTTGTTGATGGCCATGATTCTCTTGGCACCGATCTTGTTGAGGGCGGAGATCATTGCCATTTTCTTGGAAACCGGCGGGTGGTGGTGGCATCCAATGAGGATCTCGGCGGTCTAGTGGGCGCCGACGGTTGCCTTGGACTCGACCATGATCTCGGGGGTGCACGTCCGCCAAGGGATCCTCCGCATAGGTCTCTTGGTACATCTCGCCATAGGGATCATCCCTCTCATTGACCCCAAAGGTCTCATCTTTCTCATTGAAGTCTGCAAAATCCCCGTAGCCATACCAGGCATTAGGCTCATCATGGGCATGGGAGACTAGGGCGGCACGTGAGTAAGGGCCACTAGCCATGGGGGCGGATTGGTTTTTTGGACGCCGGCCGAGCGGCAGCCGAGCGTCGTGATGTCCTCAGGGCTCCACATACACCGAATGGTTGTCGTAGTAGGAGGGCTCATGCGCTGGCGGTAATCTCCCGACGAGGACCCTAGCCTCGGAGTGAGATGGAGGGTACATAGGGCTTTTTCCTCGGTCACGCGTCGAGCCCTCATGGTGGTGGTGGTCAGTTGGGCCATGGGAGGAGGCGTCGGGCGGGATGACACTAAGGCCAGAGTAGGCATTGGAGAAGTGGTGGAGAGGTTGGCCAAGAGGTGCTCAATGACGGCCAACCGGGCGTCGGTGATCTCCTTCTCTCGGCGCTTCTCGGCGGCCTTGATCTCCTTCTCTCGGCGGAACTCGGCCATCTCGACTAGAGTGGCGCGCAATTCCTCGGCTGTGTCCTCTTCACGGCGGGCGGCGGCCGCTTTGGCACGGTTCTCTTCGGCTAGCCTATCCTTGAAGGACTCGAGTGAATGTGTGGGTGTGGAGCTTCGTTGGCTCCAGGCGTCGGCTTCGAGGGTGTCTTCCATGGCCTCGTCACCTAGGACAACCAAAGAAGATGCAAGTCAAATGCTCAAAAAGAGTAGACAATGACAAGGAATGAAACAAAACAAGACCAAAGAACAAGGTAATGCTCGACAATTTTTGGGCAAGGCAAGGCAAAGAGAGCAAGTCAAAGTAAACAAGTCAAGAACATGGCAAATAATTCCAAGATCATTATAAATATTTTAAACAAGTATGGGACATAGGCATGCAACTTAGTAAAATGAGTTTATAGTAGTTGAGCAAAGTGACAAGGAAAGAAAGAATGATGGGGAGGCAAGCTTAATGAGCCTTGGATGCCAAGTGAATGGAAACTTCCCTTTGGGCATGAGGCCTTTGAGTGGTTCGTCCAAGAATGTGAGCTTTGCAACCTTTGATTTTTCTTTGCTAGACTTTGTTTCCTTTCCTTTGTTTTTGACTTTCTTTGTATTTCTTTTTCTCTTTCTTTTTTTTTTTACTTGAAAAGACAATAATAATAAAAAATGTATAGCTTTGGAAGACTACTTGACCTTGGACTTGGGAAGACCACTAATGTGTTTGAATGGGCGGCAACCAAGGTGTGTAGACGTTTTTGGAATGTACCACAAATATGTTTAGTGGTCAAACTTTGAATGGAGAAAAAGAAGAGAAGACTTGCCACTTTGGGTGACTACCTTTCAACCCACTTTGCTAGACTATACACACGAAATCCCACACAAGCTAAAGGAAAGATAGCTTTCTAGGAATTACCCGAAATGGCACTAGACAAGTTTACTTTTGACCAAAAAATATGTTGGGGTTTGCCACTTTGGGAGATGTCACATGAATGTGTAAGAGCATGGAAGAATGGGGTTATCTTCTTCAACCTTGGAGCAAGGCCGAATGTACGGCTTAGTGGCTATGACAGGGAGGTCGGTGGAGGGATGGTGGCCGGCGGCGGTAGGGCGGAGGGTGGTGGTGACAAGGCGGCGGAAGGTTATTTTTTGCGGATTTTTTTAGGGGAAAGAGATGCAAACTTAACAAGCATAAAAAGAGAAAAAGAATTGAGAAGAAAATGCACCTAACTTGGCCATTGAGCTTTGATACCAATTGATGTGAAACAAGGAGGTTGAAGGCCTCGCTTAACTTGCTTGAGCTCCATATCGTGGCACAAGTAGGCGTTCGACTTCTTCTCCGGGCACCGGCTGGATTTTATGTTGTTCTTGAAGGCGCAAGTAGGCGAAAGTCTTGAGAATAGGTGTTTGCGTGTTTGAAGAACAAGCAAGGCCAAGGGAATCTCAAAGTGAGGTTCCTTGGCTTCGGTTTAAACTAGTGCAACAATGAGGATGTTTTCTTGAGAACAAATTTGATTTTCTTGATTGAAAGAGAGTGAAAGGAAGATACAAAGCTTGGGTTGATAGATTTGACCAAGTTGTGGGGAGGTAATCCTACACCCAAGGTGAGAGGAGGTATTCCTCAACTCTCTTGTCAATTTGACACACAAATCTTCAACTAGTTCTAAAGAGAGCAACTAAAGGCATTTAAATACTAGGGTTGCTAGTGGGCCGAGATCCATGTGCAAATGGATCTACACGCCCAAAATAGAAGGTCCAAAACATATGTAAATGACTAAAAATAGAAGGGATAAGAGCCAAGGCTCGGATAGGCATGGCATCGGCTACGTCGATGTCCACGGTGCCATGGCATATCATGGCGTCGACGTCCTTGATGTCATGGCGTCAAGGTTAGTGGCGGTCGGCCCAGTGATGGCATTGGTGAGTGCTCGGCCAAGGTGTTGATGGAGGTCAATGGAGGTTGGCATCCATCACCTAGTACATAAATCTAGTGAGGTTCCATCCTAAAATCAATTAACAATAGAAAGAGTAGTTCACCAACCTTATATACTAGAATTAATTTAGTTTCAACTTCACATTTGGAATAGATATTAGGTATTTCAACATATATAATAGTAAACTCACCGTGATACCAAACATACCTAAATTAGGTTCAAAGTTAGGATATTATTATTTTTGTTTAAAACTTAAGATGTCCTATATGTGCCATCAAACCAAACTTACTCATAAAAGTAGAAATTTTAAAGTTTGTATGCTGCGTCCAACTGAGTGTTAGTAATAAAGTAAGGAATTTTTTTTATGGGAATGATTTTCTTTGAGCATCAGAATAATATAATATCAACAATTAAAGATATAATCCTCATAGTGAAAACCCTAGTGAACCAAAATATACATGTACATACTAAAACAGGATCACAAAACCGAAACACTCTCTCCTATCCATAAAAATCAAAACCCAAAAATATCAATCCTTAAACAATAACCCCAAACAACAAAAACACCATCAAACTAACTCGGGGCAAACCCCCAAATAATAACAACTTAATGCACTTTGAGGGAGCCAAACAAGAGTTTATCTCTTTTTGGGAACAATTCCGTAAAATAATGGGTGAGAAACCCACTTCAAAAGCTTTCTTTTGTTGGGGGGAAACCAAAAAAAAAACTGTAAAAATCGATGATTGGAAAACCTATATTCAATACATTTCTCCTTCAATCCATCTTACGAGGTTCTTGAATGACCCCATTCATGGAACCACCTAGCCTAAGTCGCTGTTGTCGATCCAACCCACACCCATCTGGTTCTATCTTTGTCAAGACGGATCCTAGCTTTCTCGCCAACCACAATAGTGATAAACCAAGATCCCAAGCCACTTCACACCAAGAACAAAAGGGGAAAGAAGAATAAGAAACAACGTTAAGGGGTGAGCCCAAAACACCACTTCATGATGAATTTGTTCACCAAATTAACTCACCCAAATATGTCTCGACCTAAAAACGCATCTTAGCCCCTATCCAATTTCTATAATTGCAACCAATTTTCCTACCTAAATTTCTTGAGGGGTCTAAATGTTTTGTTTGTACCACCACATATCCCCCTCACTCTTGGCCGAGCTACACTGGATCACGCCACCCCAATCCTTAACCACTCCATATTTGATGAGTTCGGACCCCTACAAACCACCTTGATCCCAAACATGAACCGTCAAGTCAAGCCACCAAAAACCTCTAACCACATCTCTTTAATATGACCTACTGTTCGGATCGCTAAAATACACACTAGAAACCCGATCTCGCCCCGAGCTTCATTCGGACCACTTTGCCTCACCATTCCACTGTGATTTCTTTTTTTTGTTGATAAGGTAAGGATTCGAGTTACCGACAACAACGTCGGATAACTCGAGAGGCCGATAAATCGGCGGAAAAACCAGTTAAGAAAAGAGTAACAAAGCAAACAAAGGAAATTACAACAAAGCAAAAGCAAGCTAAACGAACTAATGAGAGAGATGAGTCAAGCATAATTAACAAATAGTGCCATCAAAAGATGGGTCAAACAGGATGAATCTTGGGCAAGTGTTGAATGGACTACCATGACGTTCCCCTACCTAGATAAGGGATCTTTAGGAGTCTCGACCACCTTGACGTTGCCTATAATGGATCTTCAGGAGCTTCAAACACAACCTCGACCACAACCAGAACAACTCGGTCTCCACCCTAGATCAACTCAACAAAAGCAAATAAGTACTAACACACAAGCTTGCAAAACAGATTCGCAACCAATCAGGTTCAAGCAACAAAAGTTAATGAAAGTACTCAAAAAATACTCAAGCGACTTTGGTTCCAACATCGAATCCACCGCCTTGTTTAGATTCTGATTGATAGGATCGGGATTCGGATTTTGGAGTAGCCATGAAGCTGCCTCATCCTCCTCTTTGTCTAGGTTTTCAGATTAGTAATCTTCCTTGCCATCTATCATGTTGATGGCGGCGGTAGGGGGCGGGTTTGTTGACGTTAGCGAGAGTGTTTCGTTTTAATTGTGTAGTTGTATCTGGAGATACAAGACCAATGTGGAAATTAAAACCACATGAACTGATGAGCACGCTTTTCAGCCAGCAAGAGGAGAAGGAGAGCCATCCACCTGGTGCGTTGCACTGACTCCAACCCAGAGCAGCCCGACCCTTGTGCCACCTCCAGAACCCACAAGCCACCTTGCCACCATCAGCTCTTGCCCTTCGAAAGTGGGAGGTTCCACAGAAAAGATTCGATTGGTTTAATTGCCAGATCCATGAAAGGGGTATACCCATGAACCAAGCCTGAAACAAGGGGTAGCCTTTTGGGGCCGAAATAAAAAACGACATGAGATTTGTGGTAAAAGGAGGCGATGTTGTCCTTTATAGATTGAAATCGAGATTCATGGTGTCTTTGTAATAGTGGAGTAGAGAGATAGGTAGAGATTTGGGGTTTCATTGATAGGGAAAGCTTAGGTAAGGTTGTGGGTAGGAGGCGACAATCATGGTTTTTTATTCCACTACGATTTCTCGTTGTGCTTGTCTTGCAAGATTTCGAGTTTTGTTTGAAAGGAAAATAAAACAAAATAACCGCAGCATAAACTATGCTTGCTTAGCAAGAACTTCGTATATCCATTTTTTTTTTAAATAGGAACAATTTTGCTGAGCTTGTTTCTTTTTTAGCTAAAAGCAAGTCCAAATTCAATAAACTCATTACAACATCTAAAAAGATAATTGCAATATAAAAATTAATAGTGGTTCATGCCACTCATTAAACATTGTAGAAAGAAAAGGAAAACAAGATGGATTCCAAAATTGGTTGAAACCGACTCTCACCTAAAGCATTTCAAAGTTGTTTAATGGACTGAAAAGCCCAACTCCCCTCATCCAACCAAAATACTAAACAAAAATAAGTCAATATTTTTATTTATGAATGTCTACATCTTTTGTCAAGAAGCGGTCTGAATACTTTTGTACTTTTGCGGTGTTGATCCTGAGTGTGGACCGAGTTGTGATGGTTGAGGTTGTGGTTGTGCTCACGGATCCTGCAGATCTGTCATTTCGGTGGATGGAACGTCATAATAGTCCATTTTGTAGTTCCCTAGGTGATGCTCTGTTTAACCGGCTTCCCGCAGTGGTGTTTCTTGTTAGTGTTTTACTCAACCGACTCTCTTGATAGTTATTATTGATTTGTTGTATACTCAATTGCTTGTGCTTTTTATTTGTTATTGTTGTTGTCTAGCCAGTCTACCCGGATGCTGATTTATTCGACCTCTCGATTTTACCAGTGTTGTTACTATGGTATATCGAATTCTTTTCTGATTAAATAAACCTAGTGAACCAACTAGTCAATTGGGCTTAAAATCACTACCTTCTAGTTTTACCTAGATAAATTACCAACTAGGTGTACTTATCTTATTGATAATCACGAACTATATAAATTAAGCAAGGATTCCAACGTAAACTAGATTTCTCTTCTAGAATACTCTTTTAAGCTTAAAACCCTTAGCATACAATCTATATACTAATATTAAAACCCTTCTTCTCTATCCAACGTGTCGCTCTCTAACTTATACCAAGTCACCAAAATTTTATACCCATTTAGCCTTTCTACTATTCTAAAAATTACGGGTTTGTTTGGTGAGAGTATTTATAAGAGAAAATTGCAGCAAACCACCCGTTAAACGCGCGATTTTTAGTGGAACCACCCGTTATAGACGAAATTATTTTTAACCACCCATTATAAGCATTATGTTAGCATCGAACCACCCAAGAGCAAAACTCGTTAGTTTGGCCGTCAATTTGAGTGAAAAGACCAAAATACCCCTATCTTCTTCAGTGAAAGAACTCCATCTGATGTCATTAGAAGCGGAATCTATAATTTACGCTTGTCCCTGTAATTTTTTGTGTACTTCCCATCCTCTTCAGTGAATCTATAATTTACGCTGAATTAATAGGGAGGAGCTCGGGGATATGAAAGCAGAGAAGTATTCTCTGGTGGCGGAGACATTAGAATCGGAAAGGAACAAGAGGATATCCAAAGGATAATATTTTTTCCGACAGCCATGGCGGCACTTCATCGGCCGGAGAAGAGAAGAATAGGGTTAAGACGGTGGTTGCATTGTAGACTAACCCAACTTAAAAAAAAATATCCTCCACCACGAATTCATCAATTTCTCCATTAACGGAGCTTGGAAGCTCTGAACTTTCGGAGGTTTTCTTGACCTCTTCCTCCTCACCAACAACCCTAAAACCTTCCAAATCTCAATTCCTCACAGGTCAATTCGAATTTGAAATTCATCTGTGTAAAATGTCAAGTCAATTTACCTCTTTATTAGGGTGAAATTGGAGAGTGGGAATTCGACAATGCAAAATTGAAGTCGCCAAGAGATTAATGGTGGAGTTATTGCCATAGAAATGCATAGAGATGAGCTTGCGAAAGGAAGAAATCTCATGGGTTCAAAGTAGAAACTCTAGCAGCGAGTCAAATATGTAAATTGATGGTGGTGCTGCCGAAGCTTCATAGTCGTGGTGGGTGCAAGTCAATCACTCACATCGAAGATCTGGTGGTGGTGGCGCCGCCAAAGATTCCAATTTCACCAACATGTGCACAACGCTCGCCTATGATACGAATTACAGAACTCATGATTACTCATCAAAATTGAGGTAGCGTGACCAGAGGGTAGTGTGACCCGATTTCTAACCCGATCAATTTCACTTGTCTCTGCCCCAAACACCCCCAAATTCTTCAATTCTACTTGTTACCGTTCTGAATTCTTTTAAGTCCACTTGTCTTGGCCAACAATTGTGGAGATTTAAGGATCTGGTTCTGTTAAAAAATAAGAACAGGTGCATATGGAAGAAATGGGAAATATTAAGTTGGAGAAGAGAGAGTACAAGGTCAAACTTGTAATTTATGGGAAACAAACAGGGGTGTTTTGGTCTTTTAACTCAATTTAACGGCCAAACTCATAGATTCTGCTTTTGGGTGGTTCAACGCTAACAGAATGCTTGTAATGGGTGGTTAAAAATAATTGTGTCTATAACGGGTAGTTTCACTAAAAATCGCGTGTTTAATGGGTGGTTTACAGCAATTTTCTCTATTTATAAAGACTTTTTTGATTAAAAAGTATTTTTTTTAAAAATAGTTTTAAAATTTAGATGGTATGAAAAAGTGTATAAAGAGAAAAAAAAATTTTTTATAAATAAATATATTATAAATATTATGCCAAACAAGACCTATATTATCTTGTATCTAAAAAAAGTTTTAGTTACCAACATAGTATCAAACTTAAGATTTTGTTTATATTTCTTTGGTGTGCTAACTTAGCTGGTAGACTTTAATGCGTAGTGAAATTTATTAATATAGGTATACATTAAAATAATTATAAACTAATATATATGTTATACTATTTTTATGAGCATATTACCTACAATTTTATAACTTTTCTAATTGAATCAAATATATAAAATTCCTAATTTACATTCTATTATATTGATAGAAATTTGCATATCTATATATATATATATATATATATATATATATATATATATTAAATTTTTAATTCTCTCCTACGTGTCATCTAATGTAGGCAAATTTATTTGGCCAATTACTCTTTCACTCTTTATGTTTTTTATATTGATTTAGTCTCTCTATTAAGACTTTCAAAATTTTATATTTATACAAGTTACCATAATTATATTATATATACTACCATTTCAAAGATTACAAGATATCAAATCACATATAATGGAAACTATAAATGAAAATATATACTAAATAAAATATTAAATAAAATATTATAAAAATATATATCTTAGAAAGATACAATTTTTTTACTAGATTCATTTCTTTTTATCGATTCTTATACAAAATCAACTTAATATAATTCTATGAAACTCATAAGCCATAAGCGATAAGATATAATGTAATTTTTTTCATTTAGATTTTAAATTTTGTACAATTTACTTTTTATTCCAATAATAGTTGTGCAATTTTATATATTAGATCCATCTTAGAGTTTCTCTCTCTATTATGTTTTTTTCTCTAAGTTTGTCTATATAAAATACTAATGCCGAACTAATTTGTCATACATTTTGTCCATTTAGCTATATCGATCACGTAGGAAGTTTTTTTACCAATTACCTTTCACCCTTCACATTTATTGTTTGTTACTTGACATTTTAAAAAAAAATTGGCACATTTATTCATCAAAATTATCTATATCATATGTATAATATAATTTCAAACAATTTTGTATGATAAGGCCGATACTTATTTTACTACAATAATAATATCAATGTTTTATATCTCACCAAAATTTTACCTATATGGAATAAATTATTCTCATATATTAACAAAAACTTATCATTTTTGAATAATCTAAACCTTACTTTAATAACATACATTATTCTAATTTTTAAGCATTCAAAGCCTTCCCATATTTTTTAATTAGCATCCTGATCAGCGCTACTTTGTAGGGTTTATCTGGGAGTTGTTACCGGTGTTTTGGGTGCAATTTGTATGAGTTTAGAGCACAATTGTAGAGAATGGAGTCGAGGAGTAGAAGTGCGGATATGGTGGTTTGGAAGAGCTTACAAGAAGACATTAAGAAGATGAGAAGAAGACCACAAGTGAAGACACTAGTGGAAAAAACCCTAATAGAGGCGGGCATTTTGACACTTATTGAGGCGAACACCGTTCGCTTCAAATGAGGGGGCTGCAACAAGTGGGGACCCTTTTTGAGGCGGGCAATATACGCCTCTAAAAGTCACTTGTTGAGGCGGGCCTCTATAGGCCCGCCTCAACAAGTGCCTCACTATGGCGCCAAAGTGGGGCACTTTTAGAGGCGGGCCTATGTAGGCTCGCCTCTAAAAGTCCACTTGTTGAGGCGGGCCTCTATATGCCTACCTCAACAAGTGCCTCACTTTGGCGCCATAGTGAGGCACTTGTTGAGGCGGGCCTATAGAGGTCCGCCTCAACAAGTGGCTTTTAGAGGCGGGTCTCCATAGACCCGCCTCTAAAAGTTATTTCAACAATTCGAGTACAACAACGCAACAAATTTATGATGCACCATACACACATTAAATTTGCAGAATAGATTCCTGATTTTATTCACAGAATAATATACAACAACACAACAGATTTCACCAGAGTACAGTCAGGTTCTCAACAACAGTTTACATGACAAGTACAAACAAGTTCAATCCGATAATAAATACTTCGATGTAAAATACTGTGCCCATTGCTCACGAACAACATCCATTTCTTCATAAGTATACGTTGTCTTCCTCTTAGGATATAGCTTCATAAAAAACACAGAAATTATTGACACAAAACACAAATACTATCAATATATAGTTAGTTAAGTTACATACCTTATCTAGTCGCTCATCAGAGTCCTCGAGTCCCGTGACTATCTCTAACATGAACTTCATGACATAATAGCCACACTCGGTTCCGCTGCTTTGTTGAGCGCACTAATTACACAACATAAGGGGGCTGTCTTAGATACAAGGCCTTTGATTATAAATAAACAAACCTAAAGCGTTTAAAATGCTATATGTACCTCTATATTGCAGGCTCTCAACGTCTTACGTTTTCCTATTGATTTATCGCACTTCCCACCTTGATACTTACACACTTGAAATGCCCTAGAAAATCAACATAATACAGTCACGAAACTGATATTGTTAATATTCCAAAAAAAACTAGTTCGTAAGCAAAATAACTTACAAATTCATGATTCCAGATGCATCAGTCGTTCTGTTGTCTGGACCTTTTAGAGAATCGAAAAGATAGACATGTGCTTTAAATAGGTCTATCACGTACAGAGTCCAATGATTGCTGCACCATTTAAACGTAAATTGATAAACATTAATGATTGCTTAAAATACTAATTATATATGAAACTTATTGAAAACACTTACTCTTGATTATATGGGAGCAAAAACAATTTGGCACTGTTAGCATTGAACACACGTTGCAAGTAATTTGCTGGAACAGATGGATCGGCCTTGATTCTAGTGCTTGACACCATCTCAGGACAAATGAACCCAATTCGAGAATTTTCAAATGCATATGTGTGATTGTCCAATAAATACCTGCACATTTAAAGAAAAAACGATTAAGAATGATAGTTGAACAATTAAAGAAAAAACGATTAAGAATGATAGTTGACAATTAAAAGATAAAGACTGATCAAAACATTTACATCATGTAGACTTGAATCACAGAAATCTTTAAGCACGCCCCCTTAAGGAACTCTTCTACATCGGATGCAGTGACGTATGTTTCTTGATCTGTCACATAATTCCAAACCGGCCATGTGCTATGTTGGCTGCTTAGAGTGCCATACGGATTCACACCATCTGTACATAAAGCAAGCCTCAGATTCCTATCCTCATCACCAAATTTAGAATATTTCTTATCAATATTTCTCCATTGAGGAGAATCAGCAGGATGTCTAAGGAGTCCATCTTTCTTTCTCCCTTCCGCATGCCACCTCAGATTTTTTGCTTCCTTCTTTAACGAAAACAAACGCTGAAACCTAGGTATTATCGGAAGATACCACATAACCTTAGCTGATGGGCCCCTCTTAGCCGAATTTACCCCTTTACGCTTGTAACGAGATGCACCACACTTTGGACACTCATTCAAATTTTCATGTTCATTTCTGTAAAGCATACAATCATTTGGGCAAGCATCTATCTTGACGGCCTCTAAGCCTAAGGGACACATCAATTTCCTGGCATAATAAGTAGAGATAGGCATCTCATTGCCTTCTGGTAAAAATTCACCTAACCATTCCAATAAGGTGTTGAAACTTCCATCAGTCCAACCAGAAGCACATTTCAAGTTGTAAAGTATTGACACAGCCTCTAACTTGCTAAATTTTGTACACCCGGGATACAAGGGAGTCTCTGCAGCCTTTGATACTTGTTCGAACATCTGAGGTCGTTCGTTCAAGTGATCTCTCACCCCATCCATCATCCCATTTATTTCATCATCTTCTTGGTCATCATCATCATCCATCTCATTATTCTCAGCAATATCATCATCACTATCATCAGTGTCTACCCGAACATCAAACTCATTGACACTAGAACTTGGACGATCAGGTATTTTCTCACCATGCCAAAACCAAACATGGTAATCTTGTTTGAAACCACGACGAAATAAATGATCCTCAATCTCATCAATATCATCTAACCGCCTTATATTCTTATAATCACGGCATGGATAATAGATTTTTTCGGCTTTCGTACTCCGTTGGTGTGCTAAAGCACATCTAATGAACTCTTCAACCCCACTCAAGTATTGTGTCGTAGTATGATCACCGTACATCCAAGGATGACTCATTTCTAGTAATAAATGCAAAACAAGGAAGATTTAATATCATTTCTAATAACTATCCCGCCAAGGGCCTAAATTATGAATTCTATCCCGCCAAGGGCCTAAATAGATAATAATACGCAACTAAGCAAGAAAAAATACAAACTCAACTATCCCGCCAAGGGCCTAAATTATGAATTCTATCCCGCCAAGGGCCTAAGGAATTAGGGTAGAAGTATTACCTTGACCCAATATCGATCCTTCAAGACAATGCCTCTATCAACCTGCAGAATGTAATTTCCCCAATTAAATAAACTGTAAAAATGTGATCCTCTAGTATATTACATCCTCATTGCCTTCAATGCACGAGCTTTAAACACAAAAAATACACAAATTCATACAAGCTTTAAACACAAAATACACAAATTCGAAATCAGTATTAGGCCCGCCTATTAGAGAAACGCATATTCATAGGGGCATTTCATCAAACACCTTCAATGCACGAGCTTTACACACAAAAATACACAAATTCGTACAAGCTTTAAACACAAAATACACAAATTCGAAATTAGTACATTAGGATTTGCTCGTATTTTACTTCTCCAAATCCGTACAAGCTTCAGTACTTATGATTTTACTTCTCCAATTCGGTATGAACCTAAATAAAATTATAAATGTGTTTGATGAAATTAAAGTAAAATAGGGTGTTAGATGTGCTTACCGGCCAGCGGAATCGGGTGAGGAAGTCGGAACTCTGGTGAAATCGAGTGCTCAGCGAAAGGAGAGGAAGTCGGAGCTCGGCGAAGACGACGATACGAAGATATGAACGAAGGCGCGCACGGAGCTGAATGTTTTTAATTTAATTAGGGTAGACTTATTTGATCAGTGCTACTTTGTAGGGTTTATCTGAGAGTTGTTACCGATGTTTTGGGTGCCATCTATATGAGTTTAGAGCACAATTGTAGAGAATGGAGTCGAGGAGTAGAAGTGCGGATATGGTGGTTTGGAGGAGCTTACAAGAAGACATTAAGAAGATGAGAAGAAGACCACAAGCGAAGACGAAGGAAGAGATGAGGAGAAGAGACGGAGAAGAGCAAAACCCGAGAATCCGCGGTCGCGGAAGTCCAGTGGCTGTGGTCGCGGAAAAGTCGAGAGCTCGGTAGTTCAACTTTGTATTTTCTGCGATCGCGGAAGCTTTTTCCGTGGTCGCGGAAATCCCATTCATCAACGCGGCGAGGAGTTTCCGAAGTTTACTTTATTTTATTTATTTCCTTTTTCTTTTATTTCTTTATTCCGGTTAGATTATTTTATTTCCTTTTAGACTATGTTTGTTATCTTTTTGGCTTTAGGTTTTGGAGTTAGGTTATTTAAACCTAATTCCTAGGAGCCATTTTGATCATCTTCTTTATCGTATATTCATTCAGTTTTAGATTCAGCATTGTTTTTCCCTTTGAGTTTTTGTTTCAAGACTATGAAGAACTAAGCAACCTTTGCTTAGTCCGACGATTGAAGCCTTCATTTGATATATGATTGTGAGGTTATAATTCTATTCCTATTCCTTTGGATTATATCTTTTCTCTTGAGCTTATTCCTATTGATTCTTATTGATTTGACTGGATTGATCACCTAGTTGATATTAGTAATTGTCTATTGCTAGGGTTTGGATATTTCGAGTTGAAATCCGTTATCTTGTGTAGCAACCATGATATTCTAGGACTAGTTGGACTAGTTTATTATGAAAGAGAATTGATTATGTGTTAAATGTTGCAAGTTGTGGTGTTGCATGTATCCTGGTTAATTCCTATGCTTCCTGCTGCTATTGTTCTAAATCTTGATAGTTTTTCATACGTTCGATAGTTAGGGTTGCCAGGACTAGTTGGACTGGTAACTAATTCAGAATAGGGACAAGAATAATCATAGGAAGGAATAAAGATAATCTAGGATCAATAAATCAAATGAATGGTGGATATTTGTCTGGCTAAGTACTTTTTTCCCAATTGATTACAACCTTTGTTTTACTTACTTTGTTTATTTGCGATCAACCAACCAACAACCCCCCCCCCCCCCATTTTTGTTACTTTGACATACACTTGTGCACTTAGAAAGATAACTCCTCCCTGTGGGATTCGACCCTTGCTTGCCTATTCTACTAGTTTAGGTTTTTAAGGATTTACTTTGATTGGGCATCACGACTTTAGCTCCTGTCAAATTTGGTGCGTCTGCCAGGAGGCAAGTTATGATTTTTCTTTGTGTGTGTGTGTGTGCCGATGTTAGTGTGGACCTAGCTTATGGTCCACACCCGTACTACTAATCTTCCACTTCTGAGTCTTAATACAGAAAGCCAGCCAACGAGAGAGGCCATAGTGTCTCACAAACCTTCGCCCCTACATGTTGAGATGAAGGAACTAAAGGAAATGATGCAGATGTATATGACAAAAAACGAATAGCAGCAGGAGCAGCAATATAACCCATACTCCTGCGCATACACTCCAGGGTGGAGAGATCACCCCAATTCGAGTTATGGGAATCAGCAATACCCTCTTTATGGTCATGACTACCAGGAGTTCTATCCGTGGCCACAGTCATGCTATCAGTAGGACACTCCATAGCAGTACAGTCCAGCCTACGAGGATAGACCACCGGTGTCCAATCCAAGTTCCTTCATGTCTACTGAGGATATGATTCGATCTCTCACGCAGAACATGATCCAACATTAGTCTAGCATCCAGAGTTTGGAGAAACAATTTGGGCAAGTGGTTCAAAAATTGAGTCAGTGGGAGGCCAGAGAATCAAGAAGAGTGTCATCTCAAATGGAGGTACAACCGAGAGAGAATGTCTTTTCGATGACCCTATGAAGTACTGAGCAACTGCATGTCGCCCCCTTAGCTGAAAGGCAAGAACAAATTAGTGAGACGGGTGCAGAATACAGCGAGATGTATGCAGAAGAGACACCGAGACCACGGGAGGTATACCACGATCGCGGTTTACTCACTGAGGAGCTGGAAATTCCAGACGAAGACCGTGACCGCGGTGATGAAACCCGCGACCGCGGTGTGCTCCTTGAAGAATATTGTCTTTGGGAACAAGAAGAATTTCACGACCACGATGAAGAAGGTCGCGACCGCGGGGTTCATGCTGAAGAAGAAGAGAAAGTTGGTGCATTTCCGCGACCGCGGACAGAATTCCGCGATCGCGGAACAGTTCCTGTTGACGATAAATTTTACGAAGAAAATCCGCGACCGCGGACAGAAATCCGCGACCGCGGACAGAAATCCGCGATCGCGGAAAACTCTCTACAAATAACCTTTTCCCAGTTGACGTGCATGATGCTTATACCCGCCCCGACTTTCCTCCGCTCCGTACATTGAAGCCCCCAACACCTTTCCCTGAGGCATTACAAGATACTCGAAGGCTGAAGAACAACATATAGATCTATGAAGCCTTCAGTAACTGCGAGGCAAACGTTCCTTTGGTCAAACTGGCAAACAACATCCCTCGCTGCACATAATTTTTAAGGGCGCTGCGCAAGATCAAGAAGAAGGCAAAGGAGAAGCACAAGAAGGAGATCGTGATTCAAAAGGCGAATTTCTCTATGCTGGATATGGGGCAGGACACGCATGCCGCCCCTGAGATGTTGGATAGGCCATTTCTTAATATGGCAAGTGCAATCATTGATGTGAACAGCGGTCCACCCACCATGAAGTGCAGGAAAATAGGGGTAAAGCTCAACATAGAGAATACAAAGAGGCACCCCCCTAATCTTGACCGTAGGAGTAAAGTTGCTGTGAACAACCCAAGTTGAGTGGGAGAGAACTAGGTCGAGCCACGACAATAACTAAGGCGCTGCTCGGGAAGCAACCCGAGGTATGTATTTCGTTTCTTGTCTTTTCCTTTCCAGTTCTTATTATTATTTTGTTTTGTTTTCCCTTGGTTTTTGTTTTTAGACTAACCTGCAGGTAGGAGACCCGGAACCACATTGAAGATGGTGAGCTACGCATTAGATTCTTTTCCGCGGGCGTGGATAATTTTCCGCGGTCGCGGAAAAGTTACTGTAAATCTCCTATCCTGAAAAAAAAAAAGTTCTACCGAAGGCCTACTGTCCGATTTCCCATTGAGAGATGGTGTGCATCATGCTGCCAAGGAGGAGACATTCGCCCCACATTTAAATTTAGCAACGATGATGGCCCAACATTCGACAACTAAGGAGGAGAAACACCAGAGCTATAATATCCCGTATATTTGTACGAATAAATTTTGAATTTTTCTTAAGCCATATTGCTAGTCAGATTAATTTTGAAGAGATACGAACATTCTGTGTAATGTTTGGCTTCTGTAATATTTTTCTGAGGAATATAAAATACAGTTAACGTATTTTTGGGTTAAATGATCGTTCGTGTACAAATATATTTAACCCGGGGTTAAGTAAAATTTACCACTTAAGGTAAATAAGGGCAACTTGCAAGCCAACTTGAGGCAACTGGAAACTAGCTTGGATGACTCATCGGGGCTACTTGGCCTAGCTTGGACACCTCTTGGTATACTTGTCTTCAGATTAGTCTTCGTGGTTCGCCAATAAATGAAGAGACGAAGTCGTGGGAGAAGCCAGAAGTCGGCTCCTCACCATCTTCTTCTGTCAAAAGCCCAGAAATTCAGCATCTGGCAAGCATTTTGGCACGGCTGGCAAACTAGCTTAGGTGACTCACCGGGGCTATTGGCCTAGCTGGTACACCTCATGGGGTACTTGTCTTCAGAAGGCTCTTCGTGGTTTGCCTATAAAAGGAGAGGCGAAGTCGTGAGAGAAGCCAGAAGTCGGCTCCTCACCATCTTCTGCTGTCAAAAACCCAGAAATCAGCACTCTGAGCTGAACTTAGAGCTCGGTTTGTGAACGATTCTCTCATTCGTTCGAGCAGATAGAAGTTGAATCTTGAAGGTGGTTTGTAGCTTAAAAGGGTGAGAAGATTAGCCAAGCTCGATTCGAAGTATAAGTCGATCGAAAGTTGGTAAGAAAACCCTTGAAGCTCACTGTTTTCAACCTCTGAAATTCATGATTTTTGCTGAACTTTGAACCCGATTTGTGTGGTCATCTCGACCTTGTTTCGATCCGTTTTCAGGAGGTTCTTAGAGCTTGTTGGTAGCTTAAGAGGGTGGTAGACTCGAACCAAGAAGAATCGAAGCCTAAAGGGGTCGATTTGGGTGAGTTCTCCTCGTTGCCACCACTGTCTTTCGCCCCTGCCTGTGCACCGCACCCCACGGCCCCATGACCGCTGCACCCCGCGGCAAGCGTGGTTCATGGTGCCGAGTGTGTGTTTTGGGTGTTTAGGCATGGATCGAAGCTTGGTTCCTTGATTTGTTTCGTATTCCATTAGATTCGTATATATAGATATTAAATCTAATTTAGGGTCTTGTTATGGGTTGTTCCATATGGATTTATTATCCAGGATCTGTTCCCGTTCCAGACTCGGAAACCCTTTAATTCTAAATGTGCGAAGCTTTCGTCGGATCTAAGGCAAGTGGCGGTTCGCTCTTGCTTATCATTCCATATTTCCATTAATTATCAATTGCTTAATTGTTAATTAATTTGGATTGATCATTGTTCATGTCTGGGAATAGTTTTATGAAACTATCTTTGGAAATTAAAATGGATATTATAATAGGTTGTATATCTGCTAGAACAACGCTATTATATATATATATATATACCTAGATTGAAATATATCTATGATGTTAGTCGTGATGGCTTTAATATGATTATTTGACTGTTTTGAACTGTTTAGTTAGAACGAGTATTCGTAGGAACGTCACTGAGGCCCTGGAGTCCAGTCGTTTCTTTATAATCAGGTAGAGAGGTGGCTCGTCCCCACCTAATACCAATTGGATGGTCATGACCTACCTCTTTACTCGGGTGAAGAGGTGGTGCACTTAAACAGTGTCACAAATCTTGGGAGTGTTCCCAAAAGATCTCTCGTCTCGGGACGAGCTGATCCTAAAAGTTTATAACATAATTGTGTGTTTTGGAATTACATAAGATAAGTGTCGTAGGTTCGCACATGTTTAATATACCTCGACGAGTAGCGCAGCTAAGTAATAGTGTGGCTAGGAAAACTCGTTTAGACTTGAATGTAGTACGTTCTCTTTCCAATATGGAGTCGTATCATGCGGTGATTCGCATTATACGGTGAGGTTGGTCGTGAACCGAAGCATCTCAGTCGGTTTTTAACGTTATATATATACATATGAAACTATAATGTTCCAGACAATTGTCATGTTTCCGAAAGACTCAATCTTTTGGAGTCTTCTCTTGGATATTTTCCTATAAGACTCAATTCCGTTGGAGTCTTCTCTTGATCATGTCTTTTGATATATTCCAGTAGAAGTATGGTGGTTGACTATCGTTATCGGTTATTATTCGAGAAACGATGAGTCCAACCTAATACGACTACTCGAACCTTCTGCTTTGTACCCTTGCATAGTCTTTCATTAGACTAACCCACGAACATTGTTCTCCGCATGTGGGCTGGTGTCATCCGTTCGATTTGGCACATCAGATAGAACGCAGATATGAGGATACTAGATTGACTATGAAGATGACGGTTGTTTTGATGTTTTAATGATTTTAATCAGGTTGAGATCCTTGGGCAGGTGATCATAGAGATCACAACCCTTTTTGTAATATTTTAAGAAAGACTTCCGCTGTGTTTGATTTAACTCTGTATAATTGTCCTATTCGGGAATGGGATGTAATCCCGGGATTCATGATTTAATTAAATATTACAATGATTTTATATCATTTGTATTTCATGATTTGTGTATTTCCGGTAAAGCCTTGGGTGGCTTCGGTAAGGAACACCGAGGTCACTGGCGGTAATACCTTTCCAAATGGGTTACGATTTGGGGGTGTTACAAGAGCCCACACCATGAGTACATCTGGGCTCTATTTTTGTGTTCGTTGAAGGTCGTGCAACCCCGATTCTTTGATGTACCACTACATCTTACAGTGGATCTTTTTGGTTGCACGGTGGAGTTTGTTTTGAAGACCGGCGCAACACCAGTGACATGTGCTTATTATTAGGATTTCTCATTTTTCCTGGCATGGTGACAAAAGAAGAGGTGATATAAGGAGGATTCGGGTAGGTCACTCTAGGAGGTATAAGAAGATAGATGAAGGCTAGGATTAGATGTTTATTCACTCTATGGTGTTCGGGATAAGCTTAGGGAAAGTACTCTGCTTTCCTTTAAGCTTGTGTTGTGTGTTGTGTTGTGCTTATTGTGTTGGTGCCTTGGAGTTTCATGTTTAGGTGCAATTCTTAGTGGAGATGGTTTTTTTGTGCTTCCTGAGACCTTGGGGATTTGATTGGAGGAGTAGGTTTACATTAGCTTACTCGAGGACGAGCAAGGTTTAAGCATGGGGGAATTTGATCAGTGCTACTTTGTAGGGTTTATCTGAGAGTTGTTACCGGTGTTTTGGGTGCCATCTGTATGAGTTTAGAGCACAATTGTAGAGAATGGAGTCGAGGAGTAGAAGTGCGGATATGGTGGTTTGGAGGAGCTTACAAGAAGACATTAAGAAGATGAGAAGAAGACCACAAGCGAAGACGAAGGAAGAGATGAGGAGAAGAGACGGAGAAGAGCAAAACCCGAGAATCCACGGTCGCGGAAGTCCAGTGGCCGTGGTCGCGGAAAAGTCGAGAGCTCGGTAGTTCAACTATGTATTTTCCGCTATCACGGAAGCTTTTTCCGCAGTCGCGGAAATCCCATTCATCAGCGCGGCGAGGAGTTTCCGAAGTTTACTTTATTTTATTTATTTCCTTTTTCTTTTATTTTTTTATTCCGGTTAGATTATTTTATTTCCTTTTAGACTATGTTTGTTATCTTTTTGGCTTTAGGTTTTGGAGTTAGGTTATTTAAACCTAATTTCTAGCAGCCACTTTGATCATCTTATTTATCGTATATTCATTCAGTTTTAGATTCAGCATTGTTTTTCCCTTTGAGTTTTTGTTTCAAGACTATGAAGAACTAAGCAACCTTTGCTTAGTCCGACGATTGAAGCCTTCATTTGATATATGATTGTGAGGTTATAATTCTATTCCTATTCCTTTGGATTATATCTTTTCTCTTGAGCTTATTCCTATTGATTCTTATTGATTTGACTGGATTGATCACCTAGTTGATATTAGTAATTGTCTATTGTTAGGGTTTGGATATTTCGAGTTGAAATCTCTTATCTTGTGTAGCAACCATGATATTCTAGGACTAGTTGGACTAGTTTATTATGAAAGAGAATTGATTATGTGTTAAATGCTGCAAGTTGTGGTGTTGCATGTATCCTGGTTAATTCATATGCTTCCTGCTGCTGATGTTCTAAATCTTGATAGTTTCTCGTGTGTTCGATAGTTAGGGTTGCCAGGATTAGTTGGACTGGTAACTAATTCAGAATAGGGACATGAATAATCATAGGAAGGAATAGAGATAATCTAGGATCAATAAATCAAATGAATGGTGGATATTTGTCTGGCTAAGTACTTTTTTCCCAATTGATTACAACCTTTGTTTTACTTACTTTGTTTATTTGCGATCAACCAACCAACAAACCCCCCCTTTGTTACTTGACATACACTTGTGCACTTAGAAAGATAACTCCTCCCTGTGGGATTCGACACTTGCTTGCCTATTCTACTAGTTTAGGTTTTTAAGGTTTTACTTTGATTGGGCATCACGACTTTAGCTCATGTCACATCCTTAAATAACTCAATCCATATAATATTGTATGTATTCACGTTATTCAATAATATGTTATATAGTAGAAATGATTCATTGTTAAATATAGCATTTATATTTATACAAAACCTTGCATGACACGAAGACATATGCTAATATTAACTAAAAAAGAAAACCCGTACACACTAAAGTTACATTAATCACCTTAGAAACGTGGTTTATTAATCTCTTAAAGATCGCAACTTTCCTTCAGCAACAACGTTCTTACTGCTACTAGAATTCTCCGTCAGTTGCGCATAACTGAACTCTTGACCTAATAGCATTTAAGTCCTTCTCTTGAACTCCAAAAGTTGTGTTCTTCTTCTTCAATGGTTACTTAAAAACCTTCAAGGACTCCTAAAGTCATCGTCTTCTCTTAGCTGCTTTGATGCTCCTATTTCTCTCTTAGAAGCATGCCAAACTAGGTTGATAAAGCCTTGTATTTATAGGGCATCAAAGGATGACAAACATATAATATATTTATGGTCCAATATGATATATTTTCCCATAAATAACATTATAACCTTCCATCAAAGACTTGCCTAAAATACCACATGCAACATCTTCCAACTTGACAATATCTTTTTGTATAGAAATATCTTTTCTCATTCCTAGATAATTCGGATTCATTAACTTGAGACATATTAATCTTTTCTTTCCGTGTTTGAACGTCTCTTTATGCCCCAAAAAAACATTCAAACTCCTACTAGTGTCTATATATCTTCCTTTGTCACATCTAGTGTTCCTTGGAACTCTGTAAACAGATCTCGTTCTTTCCTCTCCTTGAACCATGACTTGTAAACACACATTAATGCATGGTGTTTTTCATCATCAATACTCATAAAAAAACTCTGTTCCAACATTTTAGATGTACAAATTCAATATATTGTCATTCTCTAACAACCCCTTTGAATGCTAAGTAATGAGGGGGGAGGAAGAGGAGAGAAAATGAAAAAGATTAGGAAAATAGAAAGAAAGAGAAAGAATGTGAGAGAAATATATATTTTGTTGTTTAGATATAAGGAATGGAAAGTCATTTAATTTTTTTGGATAAGGAAAGAATTCGATTTACCCGACATAACAATGTTGGGTTAATCGAGAGGCCGATAAATCGGACAAGCATAAAACAATAAAACAAGCACGAGAAATTACAACAAAGCAGTTAAAGAGCCTAAAGGACCTAGGGAGAGAGGCGAGTGAAGCACTCTTGAGTGAAAGCGCCACCGAAAAATGGATCAGACAGTATCAATCCTTGGGAAGTATAGAATAGGCCACCATGACGTTGCCCCCACCTAAATGAGGGATCTTTAGGAGCCACGACCACCATGACGCTGCCCCCACAACAAGAGGGATTTTCAGGAGCCTTGAAACACTACCACGACCTAAACAACTCAATTTCCACCCTAGATCAACTCCACAATTGTTTCGAAGAATTAACACCCAAACTTGAATCAACGGACCCGTAAATAGAAGAATTAACACATTCGATTTGTGAAGGGTTAAATATTTTTTAAATAGTTATTAGTTTTTGTTTTGTATTAGTCAACTGTGCTTTAAGGCCAAAGGAGAATGGACCAATATGGGCCTTATTTTTGTTTTTGCTCAAACTTGTTTAAGAAGATGAAAACAATTGAATTGCCAAATAGTTTTATTAAACTTGCTAGCAAGATTTTTCATTAATATTTTCTTTCTTAGCATACTAAAAATGTTGTTTTTCCCATTTTTGTTTAGTTTTTTTTTCATGTTGTAGTCCTCTTCTTCCCTTAGGTTGAAAAGTGAAGAAAGGTTCGCTAAGCACCAAAAACGACGATCGAGGTAAACAATAGTTCAAAGAGGGTTAAGTCGGAGGAGATTTAGAGATGATTAAGAGGCTTAAATTTGGATCGTAGAGGATTGAGAGAGTCTAATTGCGAATCTAAGATTTGGCGAGGATGCAAGATCAGATATGACTTTAGTGTTGGTATATTTGCTAGTTATTGAATTAGATATGAGTTGATGCACCCTAGAGTAGACCAACACCTCCGAATCTGGGAGAGAGTCCTGATTTGGGTCGTTTTTGGGTGATAAGCAGTGCCATGCGAGGAGACACGACAGATCGGTGTCTTGTGAGAAAACGACAGAACTAACACAGTTATGGGCTTGGATTAGTGAAGATTGCTTGATTTTTTTCCCAACTGGTAAGACTTAGGGAATAAAGATCTGGTTGGATTGGCCCAATGATAACAAACGCATACCAGTTTGATCAAGTTGATTGCTTTTATTTGTACAGAAGAGGAGTTCTTACCAAAAAAGAGAGAAAATCTCTTGTTTGGCTCTCTTAATCTGCTGAGATTTGTTATTATTTGGGGTTTTCCCTAATTTAGATTTGTTGTTGATGATGATGGTTGTGGTGGTCGTGGTTGTAGTTTGGGGTTATTGATTGTTATTTTTTGGTTGATTTTTTTATGGAAAGTCATTTCATTGTTCAGCCTCGAAGAAGGAAAGGAAGAGAAAATTTATAATTGTTATTCAAAGGACCAACTCAAGAAGAACCGTTTGTTTTTCAATTTGGGCATATCCAACTCTCATTTATTTTTTATCCCCTTCTATTCAAATTCCCCCTCTTTTCTATCAATTTTTTTTTTCAATTCTTCTCCTTATGATTAGGCAAACAACACGACTTATCCCAATTTTGGAGTAAATTGCTTCTCCTTTTACACATTTTGGGCATATCCAACTCTCCTCTATTTACCATCCCTTTCCCTTTATATCCCCCCTTTTTGCTATCAGAATTTTTCTAATTCTCTTCCTTATGATTAGTCAAACAACACAACTTATCCTTGTTTCAGGGTAAATTGCTTCTCCTTTTACACGTTTTCCCTCAAGCACACCTCTTCACCTATCCTTATTATTATGATTTGATTTGATTTGATCTGGATATGATTTAGTCTCTCTACATACTTATAATATACTACTCTTTTTTTCAACCCGTTTAGAAATTATATAAAATTATTAATTAGTAATACAAATTAAAGTTGTAAAGTTATATATAGTGAAAGCAAACACAAGCATTTACATAAATATGTATAAGACACGAGTATTAAGCTAATTATTATTCAAAAAGACCAACTAAAGAAAAACTGGTTTTTTATTTATTTTCCACCCAAATTCCAACTATTTGCACATATCTAACTCTCCTCTATTTTCCATCCACTTTCCTTTAAATCCCCCTCTTTGCTATCAATTGTTTTTCCAATTCTCCTTCTTATGATTAGTTAAACAACACAACTTATTTCTCCATTTCCAAACCCTAAAAATTTCAAGAAAACTTTTTTTACATAATTTTTTTACTATGTATAGAAATATTCAGTCATGTTTTTTTAATTCGGATTCTTCATTTAAATTTCAAATTGTGACCTTCTAATTTAATCGTCTAAATTTTAATTGAGGACTAGTGTAAATTGATATATATATGAATATGTTTATAGAATAGCTTAATGACGGAATCCTACTTTTAAAGACAAAATATTAGCTTATGCTCCAAATTAAGAGTGTGGTAAAAAGAACATGCTTACCTTAATTGAACACTCCATATGAAGAATTAATAGATAGACCATTCAAAATCCTTTGGTCAGAAAAGTGCATCATACTATGTACTTGTAAACAATAAGCTTGAAAACATCTTCCAACCAACATGTGGAATCAGGCAAGGAGACTCACTGACACCATATATCTATATAATAGCTATGAAATTCCTCGCTAGAACACTAGCAAGAGAATCAACGCAATAAATCCAAAAGTAGGAATGAAACTCATTAATAATGGAATATCTATCTCTTTCCTTACCCTTGTAGTGTTGTAGATGACACCATAATACTCAATAATGCATCACAAGAATCTATGATAGCAATAAATAACTTTCTTGACATGCTATATGATATAGTTGGACTATCAATCAATTTCAGCATTCGCTCTATCCAATTATCAAGCAATATAACTGCCCAAATTGCGACAAGCCTCACCTCAACTGTAAACCTTCAGCTAATACGAAGTTGGAAAAATATCTAGGAACTCAATAATCAAAGGTCGTGTTTGTAACAGACAACCTAGAAAAAAACTCTCTAGATGAAAGGCCAACTCGTTGTCGCAAGCTAGTAGATCAATACTAATACATGCAAACTTAATCTTGAAAGTAAACTATCTCATGGAAAGCTTCTTACTACCAAAAGGTATATGGACGGAAATTAATAAAATTAACAAATACCTCTTCTGGAATAGGTAAACACTTCAGGCTTTCACCCCCTAATCATCTAGGAAAAATTTGTAGACCTAAGAGTGAAGGAGGTCTAGGTTTTCGAACAACTGAAAATATGAACAAAACACTACAAATGAAACTGCTTTGAAAAATCACACATGAACCTAATAACATATGCGTACAAATTTTAGAAGAGAACAAACTCCATCTTCACTATGGACAAAAAACCATCTCCATGGAAATTTGGGAGATTAATGCCAATAACAGATGAATTCAAAAACAACTTACGCTGGAAAATAGAGAATGGAGAATCAATAAACTCCTTGACAAACAAATGGCTTGGAGATGAACAAATTATTGCCAAATATCAACGAATTGGCCTTGAAGTAAAAGTGGTTGAGTTCATACAACCCAATAGATCATGGGATTTCGATAAATTACATAACATTTTACCAACTACCAATGCCGATAAAATATGAGAAGTTAGAATACCATATCATAACATGCCTGACAAGCTTATATAGTAGCTAGACATGAGCATCGGGAACTTTTACTGTCAAGGCGGATGCACACACCCTAAATAAGGGGCATACATGGCTAGATCTATCGTGGATCTAAAAATCAAAAGTCCCACAAAAAACAATTCCTATGGAAGGCGTGTACCAATTCACTACCTACAACTGAAAGGTTAAAGAAACATTTCAACTGAGTACATGATCATCATATACTTTTCGAGGAACAAAATATAAACACAAATCATTTGTTCTTTGATTACTTGCACATACACATGCAAAATACTGTCGCAATTGTTGGAAAACTACATCTCGATAACTCAACCACAAAACATAATGGATGACTCAAGCCAAAATATCCTACATATAGACATAAGGAACAAAAACTTTGAATTAATGTGCATCTCTTGGTGGACAATTTGGAACACCATGAATGCCATCATATTCCAAGACAAAATAGGATGAAATCCAAAACCGGCAATCCTAAACATGTATAACACTTACAATTTGGGGAAAATAAATTCAGATAAGGACACAACCACTTCCAAAACAAAACTAGTAACATGGAAGAAACTGCATGTGAATTATACTATACTAAACTTTGACGATTCCGAAAAAGGAAAAAACACCAGCTCTATAGGGTACATTCTACGTGATTGCAATGGAAAAGTGATCCACATGGTGAATAACAAAATAAAAAACTCCCTTGTCCTCTAGATAGGAGCTTTGGATATTTGTTCTGGTATATCATAGGCGTTGCGCTTAGAATCGGGAAATTTGTTATTGAAGGAGATAACCTCACAGTCATTAACAATGTTAAGGAGATTTGACATACACCCTAGGACGTCCAAATGATCGTAAAAAAACATCAATTCTTATCTACACTGGTTAAAAGATGTGCGAATTCATCACAACTGCTATAAAGAAGAAAATATAACAACAAATTATCTAACTACTTCAAATTGTAATCTTAGTAGTAACACTTTAATTATACTAAATAAATCGTACTACTGAAAATTTAGTAAAAAGCTAATGTAACCAGGTAGTTATATGAGTGAAATAATAAAAATTATCCAATAGTAAATTTAGGATACCACTTCCTTAAAAATATAACCTAGTGTTTTCCTATTTATAAATAAGTAAAACAAAAGGCATTGTAACTTTGAATTTGGTGGCCTTCGTGTTTGAACGTTGTTCTTTGTGTTGTTTTAACACGTTTACAAACTTCGGCTTATAGGATACTTATTGTTGGGCCACGTTTTGATCAGGTTGGACCGGCCCACAAACGGTTGACAGTTGAATCCCATCATGCGGAGAAAACGGCCTGCTTGCTGACGTGACCAACGGCTCCTTGAAACGTCCAAACGAAAATCACGGGCATGATCTTAGCACTTAAACGGATGAATGATCTCCCCAAATATGGCATTAAATCCCCTCATCTTAAATAGATTAGGAGGAGCCCGTTGTAAGACATGTTCTCTACTATTCTATTGCTGATGTACTAAAACTCCATAGCTCTCGATATACTAGAAGCTCGTTCAATACATTCGCACAGTTCATTCGATTGTGCTCGGATCCATTCGACATTCTCCATTTCGATTCGTCATAGCTAAGTTTTATTATCATTATTTCGTCTCATCACTTTTGTTCTCTGATTTGTTTGAAGTATTAATTTGATCCGTTCGACTAATAGCACCACATCGAAGGCAATTTAGGTTTGATATCTTTTTGCCCAAAACAATTTGGCACCCATCGTGGGGCCGTTAGCCGATTCGCATTCAGAAACTTCATCAAAAATCATCCAGAATGGTGAATGACGTTCCTCCCAGCACCTCCGAAGAAAGGCCAACCTTGGGAACAACCACTGACTACACGGTCGTCAATACCACGGAGGTTTCCACCCAAGAACAGATCCGTCAAATGGCGCAAACCCTATCATCCCTCCATGAAGAGTTAGCCGACCAGCGTCGGACTAACGAATCGATCTGTGCTACTTCTGTTACTGCGATTAATCGTTTGACTAACGAAAATGAGCTTCTCAAGGCACAGGTACAATCCGCCGCATCCGCACCGGCCGGAAGCAGATGCCCAACCGACCTTGAGGGGATCCAAACTCGGTTGGACATGGAGGGTATAGTCGTAACGCCAGCAAGCGAGCGAAACCAAATTCATGCGACCGGTATTCCCGAAAGTCCTCGTGTCAACCCTATTATGACTAACAATGTTTCTTTCGTCACATCGACCGGTTCCGAAAGGACCCGAGTAACCGGTCTACAGGTTACGACGACGCCGAGCATCCAGACGCTCATCCAACAAGCTATCGACGAGCATATGAAGTCTCTCGACGAACGTTTCGCGAAGATCCCAGGCGTTCCCCAACCCATCGAGAAAGAGGCATTGGAGGGCTTTGAAGAATATCCGTTCGTCGATGAAATCGCACGGGTCGAGATCCCAAAGATGTTCCATCTCCCAAGCATGCCCAGTTACGATGGAACGAGCGATCCAGACGACCATATCTCCCTCTACAAGCAAAATCTCATGACAATTTCTGTCTCCAGGACCAATCACGAGGCGGTTATGTGTAAAAGTTTCGGCACCTCCCTCGTAGGGCTAGCACTTACTTGGTTCATTCATCTGCCACAAGGATCGATTGCATCCTTCGCGGAATTAGTCAACGCTTTCAAAATTCAATTCCCTAGTAGTAGAAGACTAGAGAAACAATCTAGCGATCTATATCGCATTGTCCAAAAGCATAACGAGCCTCTACGTACTTATCTTAACAGGTACAATGAGGAAAAGGTTGCCATTCCCCACTGCGACATCCCTACGTCCGTCGAAGCTTTTCGACGGGGTCTGGTCCGGGGCAACGAGCTGTATCGGGAATTGACAAAATATCCCTGCCGAAGTTTCGAAGATGTCCAAGCCAAAGCGATGGCTCAAGTCAGACTGGAAGAGGACGAAGAACCCTTTAAAGCCGAGCCAAATTCGGATCGAGTCAACCGCAGATCAACGTCTGACAATCGCAGGGACATGCGTCAACAGCCGTACCTCTGAGGACACGATGATCAAAGTCGAGATAGGGGACACAAATGGAAGGAAAACCCCTCGCTACCCCCCAAGGTACAATCGTATAACTTCTGTGTTTTGATTGCAGAGTTAGTCAAGACGTTCGATAAATATGGTAAAGACGTAAGATGGCCGCGAAAGAACGACAAACCGGACTACAAGAAAGACATGTCGAGGTGGTGCGATTTCCATGGAGACCACGGGCATAAAACCGACGAATGCATCGCGCTGCGAAAAGAGGTCGCAAGGCTACTATCACAAGGACTCCTCCGAGATGTCATCTCGGATAGAGCCAAAGCCACCATGGAACGAAGAGATAAGGTACAAAACGAACGCCCTTCCTCTCCTATATATACCAAGATTGTCAACTCCATTTCAGGTGGGTCAGATATATGCGGGATCTCATACTCCGCGGAAAAACGCCACGCCAAAAGAAGCTTAGGCGACATTCCCCCACTGATAGCATCATGGCCATCCATCAGATGGTTCACTAAGGGACTGAGTCAACCAAGACCATGGCGTCCTCCCTGGAGTATTACTTAACTCAGTTTATTATATATTTCTATATTATTAGTTATGTCCAGTTTTAGTATATTTCTCATTTTCGTATTTCTATTTCAGTCATTTCTATTTCGGGTGTGTGCCAACTCTTGTAGAGTGGGCCGGCCCATTTAGCTAGAATTAGGCCCAAGCCCATTAGGGTTTTTGGGAGAGTTCTTTGGCTATAAGTAGCCCCCTTTGTACTTCATTTTAATTACGTTGGATTTTAGTTTACAAGTTGAGTTCGCTCCTTAGAAGTTGAGTACGCTGCTTCCTTGAATCCTAACGTCAACCCTTCGATCTCCGGATCATCCTATCCCGTAGCTCGTCGCTTCGAGCAAATCATTCACCGTCTCTTCGGTACTCAAGGTCATCTCTTTGACCTCTTCGTCATCTCTTTAACGCGTTAGAAAGGGTTATCTCTTTAACCCTAGGAAAGCCATCACTTTGGCTACGGAGGAGAAGATTCAACCTAGCTTGAGGAGTCAAGATCCTACATCGCGACATCGCCCATGGGTTGTTCGCATCACCCACCGTCTGAACCAAGACCCGAGGAAACAAGGGACTTGCCCACAGTCACCTTCAATGAGACCGACGCTAGTGGATGGGCAGAGCATCACGATAGCCTGGTAATATCTTTGTCCATTGGAAACTGTCTTATACGCAGGGTACTAATCGATACAGGCAGCTCCACCGATTTGATCACTCTCAACACTCTGAAAGAGATGGGCCTTACTGAGAAAGACGTGACCAAAAGAAAGTTACCCCTGGACGGATTCAGCGGTGAAGTCCGATACTCGCTTGGTGAAATCACCCTAACCATCTATGCAGGAGGAATCAACTGACAGGTAAAATTCGTGGTATTGGACTGTGAATCTCCCTATAATTGCATTATCGACAGGCCTTGGATACATTCGATGAAGGCGGTCCCTTCCACTTATCATCAAACGATAAAATTCCCAACCAAGTGGGGAGTCCAAGAGATCAAAGGAGAGCAAAGAATCGCGAAGGAATGCTATGTGACATCCATGAAGCAAGCGGTCGAAAACAATACGACATAGCAATTACAAGGGGAGGAGAGGTCGAACAAGTATATCGAACCAGAAATTGAAAACTTAACCCAAGTTGCTCTCGACCTCACCTTGCCAGACCAGACGGTCAGAGTCGGATCCGATCTCGACGACGCAACCCGTGAAAAGTTGGTGGAGTTCCTGCGGTCGAACTCCGACTGCTTTGCGTGGTCTCATGAAGACATGATATGTATTTCCCCTGACATCACAACTCATAAACTAAATGTGGATGCAAGTTTTCCCCCTGTCAAACAGAAATGCAGGAAATTCGCCGCCGAGCGAAACAAAATAGTCGACGACGAAGTCAAAAAGTTACTAGAGACAGGCAAGATTAGGGAAGTCAAGTATCCCGAATGGCTGGCCAACGTGGTGGTGGTCGAAAAGAAGAACGGAAAATGGAGGGTCTGTATAGATTTCAAGGACCTCAACAAAGCATGTCCAAAGGACTCGTTTCCCTTACCGTACATTGATGCAATGATCGACGCAACGGCAGGCCACGCGATGCTCTCTTTCATGGATGCATTCAACGACTATAACCAGATACTGATGGACCCCCAAGACCAAGAAAAGGCAGCCTTCGTCACTAGTCAGGGGACTTATTGCTACAAAGTCATGCCCTTTGGTCTAAAGAATGCAGGGGCAACGTACCAGAGACTAGTGAACAAAATGTTCAAAGACCAGATTGGGGACACCATGGAGGTCTACATCGATGACATGCTAGTCAAGTCAAAGCAAAAATAAGATCACATCGAACACCTGAAGGAAGCATTCGAGGTACTTAAATGCTATAACATGAAATTAAATCCCATTAAATGTTCTTTCGGAGTCTCTTCAGGGAAATTCTTGGGATACATGGTGACCCAAAGAGGGATCGAGGCGATCCCTGAACAAGTAAAAGCAATTATCAATTTAAGGTTGCCCAGATGCGTCAAAGATGTCCATAAGCTCACAGGACGTGTAGCGGCGCTAAACCGCTTTATTTCAAAATCGTATGACAAGTGCAAGCCGTTCTATGACGCACTCAAGAAGAATAAATCATTCCAATGGAGAGGAGAGCACGAGATGGCATTCCAAGAATTGAAGAAATATCTGTCGAATCCATTGCTACTCACCAAACCAAAGGATGACGAGCCATTGCCCATCTATTTGGCCGTGTCAGACACGTCGGTAAGCACCGTCTTGGTAAGAGAAGAAGACGGCAAACAATCCCCGATTTATTATGTAAGTCGGTCACTACTTCCAGCCGAAACAAGGTACACTTCATTGGAAAAGTTAGTTTTGGCATTAGTCATGGCCTCCAACAAGTTAAGACCTTACTTTGAATCGCATACTATTATTGTGAGGACTAACCATCCCATGAAAGCAATCATAAGGAAAACTGAGTTCACAGGTCGAATGGCTAAATGGGCTATACAACTGAGTGGCTACAAAATCGAGTACGAACCCAGAACAACCATCAAATCTCAAGCTTTAGCCGACTTTGTGGTAGATTTCAGCCCCACACTAGAACAAGAGGCCATACAAGAAGCAACAAATCTACTCGCGATAGACGAACAAGGCACTTGGGAACTACACACCGATGGAGCATCAAACGTCAAGGGCACATGTCTAGGTGTCGTACTAAAATCACCACAAGGGGACAAGATAGCCCAGGCCGTGAGATGTGAATGGGATGCAACCAATAATGAGGCAGAGTATGAGGCACTCGTAGTCGGCCTCAACCTAGCACGGGATCTCGCAATCGATGACATAAAGGTAGTTTGCAATTCTCTACTGATTGTGAACCAGGTCCAAGGAGTGTACGCTGCCAAACACGATAGAATGGCTGCATATCTGAGCATCGTTCGAAGATTAGTCACACAATTCAAGACATTTGACATCAGCCAAGTATCAAGAGAATTAAACACACAAGCGGACGCACTGGCTATCCTGGGATCAACGCTAGATCCAAAATAATTTCCCAACATTCCCATAGTCCACGTCACAACACCCGCAGTGTCGAGAATAGCCAAGGATACAAAGCAACAAGACGAATTGGAAGAGGTCATCACCATAACACAAGACAACTCTGAAACTCATTCGGCAAGTGATTCCGAAGACTGGACAAAACCGTTCGTCGATTGGATAGCACACGGCACCTGACGGTGGCTAAAAGTGCGCAGTGCAAGTATCGTTGCTTAGCCTAGTCAAAGTAAAATATCCTAACAGACCCACTAAACAGAAGTATAGCAGACAAGTAAGGGTCGAACCCACAGGGAAGATCTGATGCAGTATGCAAGTGTGAATGACAAGTAACACGAACGGGGGGTTTAGTTATCAAGAGAACACAAAGCAAGCAAAGCAAACAAGTTTGGTTTAGTTGAGGAAATATAATGAGGGAAAGTAGTCCTACTAGAGCGAGATCCACAGTACAGAGATATAATTTGATCACAGAAATCTATTTAACCCAAGTTCTTTTACTATCCTTATAGTTGTTCCCACCCTGATCTTAAGTACTATTGATTCTCACAGTTGTCAATAGACTTATTACTATGCCAATGATAAAATACCACTGATTCTCACAGTTGTCAGTATACTTTACCATCAACACAGCAATAGCAATGCACACAAGGATATAGGATACATGCAAATAGAAGGACGTACTAATACTCGCATGCAACTGATTCTCACTCACGATTGTACGCTCGGAATCCCTAAACACACAATCGTATTTGCCACTATATATGCACTCGGAACCCCTATATGCAATCCTAACAGTTGATAAAAAGTATTCAACCTAGTTGATCAGGCTAAGAAGAATAACAAGAAATCAATATTCAATATAACCAAGAGAATCAAACCAACACTTATAAGTATAAGAACAAGGAATAGAAATCTCACAAACACATCAACTGTACTGCTTCACATGTCTAGTAGAACAAGGGAAAGTTAGTTCTTCATCAAAGGGGATGAAAAACTCTAATGTGAAATAACGTCTGAAAAATCGTGTGTAGGTAAAAAAAGTCTCTAAGTGTCTATATCCTTCTTAACCTAGAAAGAGGGCTTAAATAGTCTTAGGAAACTAGGTTAAACTAATGCAAACAATAAAGAAAACAGAATAATAATAAAATAAAGTCTAAACGAAATAAAAGGAAAGTAACAGTCTTTTGGCGCGAGGCATTAAACGCGGCCACCGCGGGGCGGTGAGATCCACCGCGGGGCGTCAGGCTTTCCACCGCTGGGCGGTGGCTTCCTCTGGCGCGGGGCTTCAACCTTCTCTGGGAGTCACCGCCGGGCCGCGGTGAATCTGGCGCGGGGCGGTGAGCTCACTCCTTCAGCTTCTTCAGCTCCTCTTCTTCTCTTCTGCTGCTCTTCAATCCTACCAAGTGTTTGGTAGTCTTCTCCAAGTATGCTCCAGCAGCTCCATCTCCATCTAAGCTGTAAATCCTGGGATATCTTCACTTCTCTCCACAACTTCCAGATTACCGACTTAGCACCAAAACTCATCCAAAACTCCTCCAAATCATGCTAATAGTTGCTAGTAAAGGTGTATGAAATAACACTGTATGAAATAACACCTATCAGCACCCTACCGGACGATAAAGCCGCGGCCAAGCGTCTAAAGGTACAGGCTTTATCCTTCGAAATGAAAGAATATTTTCTTTTCAAACGATCTGTCACATGCTTGCTACTAAAGTGCCTCACGCCCATCGAAGCCCAAAAACTTCTTCAATCCTTACATGATGGGGAGTGCGGCAATAATGTCGGGGGACGGAGCTTAGCTTGTAAGGCTCGACGCATGGGATACTATTGGCCAACGATGAACGCGAACACATTAGAATATGCCAAGAGATGTGACGCCTGTCAACGACATGCGCCGGTCGCACATCAACCATCAGAACCCCTACATCCTACACTTGCGCCTTGGCCATTCATGAGATGAGGAATGGACATCGTCGGCAAATTACCACCAGCACAGGGGCAACGCGTCTTCTTCCTGGCCATGACCGACTACTTCTCCAAATGGATCGAGGCTGAAGCTTATCGAGAGGTAAAAGAAACTCAAGTCATTTCATTCATCAAACGAAACATTTTGTGCAAATTCAGCATGCCATCAGAAATCGTATGCGACAATGGCTCCCAATTCATTGATCGCAAGACTAGATCCTTCTGCGAACAGTGGGACATCAACTTAGTCACGTCCACCCCCAGATATCCATAGTTGAATGGGCAAGCAGAGTCCAGTAATAAAATCATCATCAACAACCTAAAAAAGAGATTAGAAGGCGCCAAAGGCAAGTGGACAGACGAACTCCCTTACATCCTCTGGTCCGACAAAACTACACCGAAGAATACGACAGGACAATCACCCTTCTCACTCGTCTACGGATGTGAAGCGGTCATACCGGCTGTTGGGCCCATCATCCTCCAAGGAAACCAGACGAGCAAGATGGGCCTAGGTCCAAACAAAATCGAAGCCCAAGAGAGAACGGAAAGAAGCGTCGGACACCCTGCAGACGAGTAGCACCCGACCAGCTCCGAGGATCTCGCTCGAGCATTAAATGCCTGATTAAAGGTAACGGCCACAACATTCAACACATAGATTATGACGGCAATTAAGGGCAAATCCCAACGATCTCGCCCAGAATTAAAGCACGAAATATTGCCAACGATGGATAACGGTCAGAAGGGAAAACTTGCCATATATGGACCTCGATTGGGCAGGCAAAGACACACACGATTACAACGCCACATCTGCCGATTTACTATGAAGAAAAACAAAGAAACACACTGATTCTAGCTTACTCTCCTCGAAACATCGCTCAATCCCCACCGGTCGATCCCTAGAGTCACTGATACACACAATTATGTTGTGTGTATCAGTATTTTAGCATATATTTAGTGGTGTTTAGGGAAGCATTGGAGCTTTATTGGAGCATTAGAGTGGAGACACTGAAGACGTCACTTGGAAGCATTGGAGCTTTTTTGGAGCTGAAGCGAAAAAACCCCAAGAAGTGCTCTGGCGGCGACCGCCGCACCCGTCAGCAGTGGATCCAAACTCTTTTATTTCCTTTTTTCATATTTTATTATTATTAGTGTTTTTATTATTTCGTTTTAATTTATCTTTAGAGACTTATTTCCTTTTAGCATTTAAGGGTAGAGGAAAGGCTTGTTTCCTCTCTCGAACCCTACTTTCATTGTTTTTTCCTTTCTACGTACCTTGCTATGAAGAACTAAGCCTCCCTTGCTTAGTCAGACAATTGAAGCTTTCGTCTTGATTTAGTTGTGAGATTTTCGTTCCTTATCTATCGCATGGATTCTATCTATTCTCTTGCTTGAATTGCTTATGATTAATATTGACAGTTTCTAGCCTGCGCAACTAGGTATTGTCTCTATTGATTGATTGCTAGATTTAGATTGTTACTGGTTGAGCATATCTTTATCGGAGTAGCAACTGCATTGTACTAGTAACTGGTTGTGCTAGTCTTATGTAGAAGAGAATTGATTTACATTCTAGTATAAAAGCTGGTTGTTTTATGCTAGATTGTATCCTATCTATATTCCTATCCTTAATGCTGCTGTTAAACTAAATCTTGATGGTTTCATGGTTGTTTAATTAGTTAGTGCTATAAGTATCTGGTTGTTCTTGTAGTTACTTTAGAAAATGAATAGGAATTTCCATTGCATGGGATATTGAATGATTATCTATGATCAACTTATCATATGAATAGTGGATGTTTGTTTGGATGAGCTATTTCCCCAGTTACTGAATTCATCATCTTTCGTTTGTTTGTTTTTGCATGCTTAGTGATTCTAAAACACACAAAACCCCCCTCTGGCTACTTAAAGATTGACATAGAAATTATACATAAAGATAGAATTTGTCTCCCTGTGGACTCGACCCTTACTTACTTAGGACTACGGTTTAAGGTTTGTTTGGATTACTTGCATAGTAGTAATTAGCACGACAAATTGCTGTTATCAAATTGGCGCTGTTGCCGGGGAGGCAATAATCTATTTTGTGTGTGTGATTTGTGTGCCAATCTTGGTGTGAACCTATCTTATGGTTCACACCCGTATTACTAATAATCTACCTCTTGCTTTTGATCCAGAAATCGAGAGAACTCTTTCCCAAACTCGCAGGGCTGCATGTTTACTACTACAGGAAGCTGAAGCAATGGCATTAGAACGTGTTACTCTTGAATCCTTGACAGCCCCAAACCTAGAGCAACCAGTTAGGGCTGTACGATTCCCTGCCCTTGCTGATGGGGTAAAATTTGAGCTTAAGACAGGAGTAATCCATTTACTTTCGAAATTCAATGGGATGCCACTGGAAGACCCTATCAAGCACCTGAATGAATTTCATGAAGTCTGCACCAGCATGTGCCCTTCTGATATCACTGAAGAGCATATGAAATTGAGAGCTTTTTCCTTCTCTCTGAAGGAGATGGCTAAGGACTGGTACCACTCTCTACCATCAGGCGGCATTACTACTTGGGTGAACTTGAAGAAGGTGTTTCTTGATAAATACTTTCCAGCAATCAAATCAAACCATCTCAAGAAGAAAATCAACAACATAGAGCAATGTGCTAATGAATCTCTCTATGACTATTTTGAGTGATTCAAGAGTCTGGTGACTAGTTTCCCTTATCATGGTTATGCTGCTCATGATCTGATTCTCTATATTCACGGAGGGCTCCGTGAAGAGGACCGTAGGATGGTAAATTCTGCTTGTGGTGGGAACATCATGAAAAAGACATCTGAAGAGGCAATGGAGATTTTTGCTACACTAGCTGATGATTCTAGGCAATTCAGCGGAAGAAGTTCTCAAGGTCTGCTGGTAGTTGGTTCTAAACCTCCTATTAATCAAGCTGATTTTGATGTGCTGAAAGAAGAAGTGAGGCGTCTGAAGCTGAAAGGAACACCTCAGCAGGCTAAAGCCTGTGAGATTTGTCAAGATGACTTGCATCCTACTGATTCATGCCCTATACTCCAAGAGGAAGTCAATGCAGTAGGAGGATATCAACATAGGCCTAGGCATGATCCCTACTCCAATACATACAATCCAGGTTGGAGGGATCATCCCAACTTCAGGTGGAAAGACCAGAACAAAATCAAGGTCAAGTGCAACAACATGGTAATCCTCAACAATCTAGGCAACCATATGTGCTAAAACCTCAAGAGCAGAGCTCAAACCCATCACCTTCCATGGCAGATATGATGCAGATGCTAGTGTAGAGCAACGTCAATCTCAATGAGACTGTTGCTAAGCTGAGTAAGAGCTCATTGCAATTCCATGAAACTACACAAGCTAGCATTCAGAACTTGGAAAGGCAGGTGGGTCAGATCTCTCAAGCAGTGAGTAAACTTGAAGCGAAGGATTCTGGTAAACTTCCATCTCAAACGGAAGCGAACCCGAACATTCGTAATGTCAGTGCTGTAACTCTGAGGAGTGGGAAGAGGCTCGAAGAGGACAATTCTGAGGTTAACAAGGAAGAAGATCCGAACTTGGAGTAGAGCGTCAGCGGCGACCGCCGCCAGGATCACGGCGACCGCCTCCCAGAAAATGGCAACCGCTGCCCTCCTTACGGCGACCGCCGCCTAGAAAGCAGCAACCGCCGTGACGGTGAAATTTCTGAGAATTCTGACGATGTCAGCGGCGACCACCGCCAGCCTTACGGCGACCGCCGCCTCCCTGTAGTCGATGCAGAAGTTGAGAAGGAGTCCATGACTCTGATTTTTCCTGATTGGAAGCCTGTTCCACCATTCCCATCTGCATTAAAGCGTACCAAGCCACTTGCGCAGGACAAGGACATGTTTGAGATGTTCAGAAACGTTGAGGTAAACATTCCTCTCCTTAATTTGATCAAATCTGTTCCTCGTTATGCTAAGTTCTTGAAGCAGATGTGAACAACAAAGAGAAATCAGGATAGGAACAGCAAGAAGAAGGTAAAGGTAAGCGAACATGTTTCAGCTGTGTTTCAGAAGCGCTTACCCAAGAAGTGTGGAGACCCAGGTATGTTCACCATTCCAATTACTATTGGAGGTACCAAGTTCAATAAAGCCATGTTAGATTTGGGTGCCTCCATTAATGTTCTACCTTCATCCCTTTGTGAATCCTTACGATTAGGACCCATGCATGCGACTAATTCCATTCAGTTAGCTGATCGATCTAGTGTGCGTCCTATAGGGATAGTGGAGGATGTATTGGTTATGGTTGGTGATCTTACTTTTCCTGCTGACTTCTTTGTACTTAATATGGAACATGATAAGCATGCAGCCCCTATTCTGTTAGGGAGACCATTCCTGAAAACCGCCAATACAAAGATTAATGTGAGTACTGGTTCCTTGACTATGGAATTTGATGGCCAAACTATCAATTACAACATCTATGAAGCCATGAATATCCTTCTGATGATCATTCTCTATGTGCAATTGATGTACTTGAGCCTGTGGTGCAAGATGTTTTTGATGTGGACTGCCTAGATGACACGCAATCTATTATTGTTGATTCTAGTTTGGATTTCACTTTATCTACTGACATGCAGGAAGTCGTCAATGAGTTGGATGCTTACTATAAGCTTCTGACGTGGCCTAAGGTTGTTATGCCAAATCAAAGTAAACCTCAACTTCCAAACTAGTATAGTAAGCAAGCAAGGGTCGAAATCCCAAGAGAATCACAAGCGTCTATATTCCTGTCACAAATTGAATACCAATCGAACAATAGTAACAAAAGGGTTTTTTTGAGGTTTTAATCAAGTAGAAAATAAAACAGAATAAATAGTATGCAATCAAATGTGAGAAAACACTTAGCCAGGCAATTTCCACTTAAGTTTTGGTTAGTTGATCCTAGATTACTTCCAATTCCTTCCTATGATTATTCCTGTCCCGATCTTGTGTAGATTAATAAGGAAACCATCCCTAAGAACCCTTACCAATGAATAACCCTAGCACCACTAGTGATTCAACCCAAAGGCAGCAATGAACATAAGAATTAACCAGGATACACATAACACCTCAACCAGAAGCATTCAACATGTAATCAAATCTCTACATAGATAAAATCCACCAAAGCAAATAAAACCTATGCTTGTCACTCCAGACCAGGACGTTAGCCCAATAGTTTCCTAGTCATAGCAATATGAGTAACAATCAATAAACCTAGATGGTCTGTCCAGACAAATCAATAATTATTCAATGATATTCTGCTTAAGAGAAGAGATATAGATCAATAGGAATTAAGAAAGGGAACATAACCTCACAACCAATAATCAAAACTTAAGCTTCCATTGCCAGACTAAGCAAAAGTGCTTAGCCTTCCATAGTCTTGAGAAAACAACGATGATGTAAAACTAAAACCTGATATGAGTGTCTCCCTAGAATGAGCTCTCTTCCTAGGTTAAATAGAAAAGAGAACTAATATGGGCCTAACAAGTTCCTAAGCCCATTAGGGAAAATAATAACAAGGAAAAAGAAATAAATAGAAAATAGGAAATAATGATCCTAAAGAAAAAGAATAGATAATAATAAAATACTAAAAAGTAGAAAATGATAGATCTCGGCTTGGCCTGCTCCTGGCTTGGATCCGCCTGGACCCGCGATCGCGGCCTATGGGCCCGCGGTCGCGGTTACGTTGTGTAGCCGCTGCTCCTCTCCTCGTCACTTCTTCAGCTCCTAATCCGCTCCTTGGTGGCTCCATATCCCGAATCTTCAAATATACTCCAATAAGCTCAAAACACCACCAAAACACCAATCTTCGCCCCCAAACACCATGCCACAAGAATGTGTCTAAATCTACCCGAATGGCACCAATAACCCTCTAACAACTCTTAGTTACGCCCTACAAAGTTACGTCTATCAAACTCCCCCATGCTTAGACCTTGCTCGCCCTCGAGTAAGCTAATAATGAGCCTACTCCTCCAATGAAACACCCAAGGCCTCAGGAAGCATCTCTCCAAACACAATGTACTAAGAGTTGCGCTTAACCCATGCCAAAGCTCCTGGCACCAATCTCATTCACAACACATCCTCCATCAACAAGCTTAAGGGGCAAGCAGAGTACTTCCCCCAAGCTTAGCCCGGACATCCAATAGTGTAAAGTGACCTCTAATCCTAGCCTCCATCTATGACTCCTTATGCCTCCCAGAGTGACCTACCCGATAATCCTTCTTTGTCTCCTCTTCTTATGTCGCCCCTCCAGGTAAAATGAGATCCTAAAATCACTCCTCTTCTTTTCACTCATTTTGCCTAGGAGCCCTTTCGGGTTTTCATCCTAGCCACTCGTATTTTTTTCATAGAGGTGCTCACATATGCTCACGTCACTCAGACACCTTTTTACCTCAGCCTAGCGCTGGTCCGGGCCACCTGCTTATTACCCAAGCCGCCCTTTCGGTTTTTTACTTGTCCCAGGATTTCCATGTATGTCTTTTTTGCTTTTTTGACTTTTTCTAAATTTTTATTATTTATTTTTTTAAAAGGGAATGCGAACAATGGACAATGCTGAATGGAAATAACAATGCTGAAATCGAAACTAATTTACAAGATAGATAGCAAGTACTTTCTACTCCCCCATGCTTGAATCATGCATTGTCCTTAATGTATGGAAGACAAAGAAAAATATGAGGGGAAGAAAGGAAGAACTCACTGAGCGTACGCCGGGGTGGTAGTCTTCGTCAATAACGCCAGAAAGGTACTCAGGGATGTAGGGATCCCCATAAACTTCATCACCACTTCAACAGTCGAACTTCCCAAGAGATAGATCATGGAATGCTGGAACTCCGAACTCAGTATACACAGGTGGTGACGCACATATGAAGACGTACCGCAGGGGACAACAACAATGGATGGATCAAGGGTACACCGATTGTTGCTCGCGAACATGATGAAGAAAGACCGCCTCAGAACCGCCATGAATGAACCGCCGTGGAAATAACCGCCATAAAGGAGGGAACCGTCGTGGAAGAATCGCCATGGAAGGAACACCGTGGAGGAACCACGATTGCGGCAGTGAAGGCCGCGATCGCGGGTAACATACGAATTTTTTTATTTTATTTTTTTTTCAAATTTTTTTCCTTGTCAGACTAAACCCTAATTCGCGGCACGCCATGGGGCCGCGATCGTGGGTTTTATGCCGCGATCGCGGTTTTTGCTCGACTTTCTCCGACCGCGATCGCGGGTTTTATGCCGCGGTCGCGGGTTCTTCTCGGTTTTTCTGCGTGGTTTAGTCGAACAAAAACAGAGCAAAAATTTCGAAAACAAGGGAAAACTAAGCTTCTGAAAGAAAAACTAAGTTGAAAGTCTTACCTCGGGTTGCCTCCCGAGCAGCGCCTTGGTTACTGTCATGGCTCGACATGGTGCTCTCTATTCATCCCGGGTCGCTTACAGTGACCACCCTTCTTGGTTCCAAATCTGGGGGGTGCCTCTTCAGGTACGACTGTACCCCCTTCCTTCTGCCTTTCATTGTGAGCAGATCACCCTTCGTATCCATGACCGCAGTTGTCATCTTCAAGAATTCTCTTCCCAGCATTGTAGAGGTTGTACGCCTATCCTGCCCCGTGTCTAGTATGAGGTAATCCAACATCTGGCCTGCAACCTCACTCTTTTGCTTCACCTTCGGCTTCTTTCCTATCTTCCGCCTCGCCTTCACAGAATCTGCACAACGAGGGATGTTGTTGGCCAGTGTGACCAAAGGAGCTTCTGGCTTGCTTCTATTGAGAGCCTCAGGGGGAGGTGTGATGGGAATTTGGGACTCCAGCAAGGGCCATTCATGTTGAGTGTAGTTTTGAGGCTCATAGTCCCTGTCCTCGTCCATGTCCTCTTCAATTTCAGGAGAACATACCGCGTCAGGTAGTATACTGTTCTTGAAGCTTTTGATTTCCTCTTCGAGGTCCTTCTCAACCTCATCATCAAATTCAGCACAATGCCCTATTTCACCCAGCATACCGTGGTTGCATCACTCCTCTCGCGGTCGCGGTTTCTCTTCTGCGGGGAGCTCTCCAAATTCTGCCTTCTCCTCAACATGCCGCTGGGCAGCATTGCCCTTGGGTTGAGATTCTGCTATAGCAGGTATCCATTGCGTCAGCCGCTCCATTGATGCACCCAAGCTTAACAAAGTTCGATGAGATGATTGGTGCTGAATATGATTTTGCTGAGAGAGCTGAGAGAATCCATCTCTCATCACTTGTGCGTTGTTTGCACCGGCTTGAATCACCGCTTATGTTAATGCTTGAAGTGTCTGGGTGAGTGCCAGCAGTGTGTTCTCACCATAGCTAGAGTTCTCCAACACTGTCATGCTTTCTTGCACCATAGCTAGAGTTCTCCAACAGAATTATCTACTCTGAATTGCACTTCGTCAATGAAAAGTTAGTAATGTTAGAGGGAACCGTAAGATAGGTTCCCTAGAAAGATCAATATTCAATTTATTTACAAGAAAACAGACAATGATTCCCCGGCAACGGCGCCAAATTTGACGTGGCCTAAGGTCGTTATGCCAAATCAAAGTAAACCTCAACTTCCAAACTAGTATAGTAAGCAAGCAAGGGTCGAAATCCCAAGAGAATCACAAGCGTCTATATTCCTGTCACAAATTGAATACCAATCGAACAATAGTAACAAAAGGTTTTTTTTTGAGGTTTTAATCAAGTAGAAAATAAAACAGAATAAATAGTATGCAATCAAATGTGAGAAAACACTTAGTCAGGCAATTTCCACTTAAGTTTTGGTTGGTTGATCCTAGATTACTTCCAATTACTTCCTATGATTATTCCTGTCCCGATCTTGTGTAGACTAATAAGGAAACCATCCCTAAGAACCCTTACCAATGAATAACCCTAGCACCACTAGTGATTCAACCCAAAGGCAGCAATGAATATAAGAATTAACCAGGATACACATAACACCTCAACCAGAAGCATTCAACATGTAATCAAATCTCTACATAGATAAAATCCACCAAAGCAAATAAAACCTATGCTTGCCACTCCAGACCAGGACGTTAGCCCAACAATTTCCTAGTCATAGCAATATGAGTAACAATCAATAAACCTAGATGGCCTGTCTAGACAAATCAATAATTATTCAATGATATTCTTCTTAAGAGAAGAGATATAGATCAATAAGAATTAAGAAAGGGAACATAACCTCACCACCAATAATCAAAACTTAAGCTTCCATTGCCAGACTAAGCAAAAGTGCTTAGCCTTCCATAGTCTTGAGAAAACAACGATGATGTAAAACTAAAACCTGATATGAGTGTCTCTCTAGAATATGCTCTCTTCCTAGGTTAAATAGAAAAGAGAACTAATATGGGCCTAACAAGTTCCTAAGCCCATTAGGGAAAATAATAACAATGAAAAAGAAATAAATAGAAAATAGGAAATAATGATCCTAAAGAAAAAGAATAGATAATAATAAAATACTAAAAAGTAGAAAATGATAGATCTCGGCTTGGCCTGCTCCCGGCTGGGATCCGCCTGGACCCGCGATCACGACCTGTGGGCCCGTGGTCGCGGTTACGTTGTGTAGCCGCTGCTCCTCTCCTCATCACTTCTTCAGCTCCTAATCCGCTCCTTGGTGGCTCCATATCCCGAATCTCCAAATATACTCCAATAAGCTCAAAACACCACCAAAACACCAATCTTCGCCCCCAAACACCATGCCACAAGAATGTGTTTAAATCTACCCGAATGACACCAATAACCCTCTAACAACTCTTAGTTATGCCCTACAAAGTAACGTCTATCAGCTTCCTCTTGAGCTACCAGGTAAATCACGTTTACCACTAACCCTGCCTAGCGAGAAGTTTTTGCCCTCTATTGTACAGGCACCAGTGGTTGAGTTAAAGCCACTTCCCGATCACCTCAAGTATGTATTTCTTGGAGACAAGGAGACATTATCGGTGATCATCTTAAGCAAGCTCACCAAGGATCAGGAAGAGAGACTGGTGGTGGTTCTCAAAGAACATAAAACAACAATTGGATGGACCATTGCTGACATCAAGGGAATCAGCCCTACCACCTGCATGCACCGTATTTTGCTGGAAGGAGAGGAGAAGCCATCTGGGCAGCCCCAGAGGCGTCTGAACCCACCTATGATGGATGTTGTCAAGAAAGAAGTCCTGAAACTCTTACAAGCAGGTATGATATTCCCTATTTCTGATAGTAAATGGGTTAGTCCTACACAGGTTGTCCCGAAGAAAGGAGGGATTACAGTTGTGGAAAACCAACAGGGAGAGCTAGTCCCCACCAGGCTGCAAACAGGATACAGAGTTTGTATTGACTACCGTAAGCTGAATGTGGTAACTAGAAAGGATCACTTCCCTCTTCCATTTATTGATCAGATGCTTGAAAGACTTTATGGTCGTGCTTTCTATTGCTTTTTGGATGGGTATTCAGGCTACTTTCAGATAGCCATTGCACCTGAGGATCAAGCAAAGACAACATTCACTTGTCCGTTTGGCACTTTTGCCTATCTCAGGATGTCATTTGGGTTGTGCAATGCCCCTGAAACCTTTCAGCGGTGTATGGTAAGCATCTTTTCTGAGTACATTGAGAATTTCATAGAGGTCTTTATGGATGACTTTACTGTACATGGCGATAATTTTGATGCATGCCTAAATCACCTATCACTTGTGCTTGCAAGATGTGTTGACACTAATTTAGTGCTTAATTCTGAGAAGTGTCACTTCATGGTAGAGCAGGGCATTGTACTTGGTCATATTGTGTCGTCTAGAGGTATTGAGGTCGATAAGGCGAAGATTGAAGTAATTCAATCTTTGCCCTATCCTACTAATGTTCGCGAAGTTCGTTCTTTTCTAGGCCATGCAGGTTTTTATCGCAGGTTTATTAAAGACTTCTCGAAGATCTCATCACCTCTGTGCGACCTGCTGAAGAAAGAGATTGGTTTTGAGTTCACAGTTGAGTGTCGGGCAGCCTTTGATGACCTGAAGGCTCGCCTGACAAGTGCCCCAATTATTCAGGCTCCTGATTGGTCTAAGCCCTTTGAGATCATGTGCGATGCCAGTGACTATGCTGTGGGGGCTATGCTGGGCCAAAAGGAAGCAAGAGCTTCTTATGTAATCTAGTATGCATCTATGACCCTGAATGGTGCACAGAGGAACTACTCCACTACAGAGAAAGAGATGCTTGTTGTAGTGTTTGCTCTTGAAAAATTCAGGCAGTACCTCCTTGGTACAAAGGTCATTGTCTATTCCGACCATGCTGCTTTGCGCTATCTGATGACAAAGAAAGAGGCGAAGCCGAGGTTGATTCGGTGGATCTTATTACTCAGCGAGTTTGATGTAGAGATCAAGGATAAGAAGGGGGCTGAGAATCTTGTTGCTGATCATCTCAGCAGAATTGTCCATGAAGATGGAACCCTACAGACTCAGATTCAGACAAGTTTTCCTGATGAGTCTCTATTCAGGCTAACTATTGTAGAGCCATGGTATGCTGATTTGGTGAATTTTCTCACCACGGGTGAATTTCCTCCACCTTTCAACAAGGCCCAGAGGGACAGGCTACGCAGTTCTTCCAGATTCTTTGTCTGGGATGACCCTTACCTATGGAAGCATTGCTCTGATCAGGTAATTCATCGGTGCATCCCAGAAAATGAGGTAAATTATCTCCTTACCTTTTGTCATTCAGAAGCATGTGGTGGGCATTTTGGGGTTCAAAGGACCGCAAAGAAGGTACTTGACGCAGGATTTTGGTGGCCTTCCATCTTCAAGGATGCGCATAGCCATTGTAAATCTTGCGACAGGTGCCAAAGAGTTGGAAACATGTCTAGTAGGGATGAGATGCCACAAACTGGTTTGATTTTTTGTGAAATCTTCGATGTTTGGGGCATTGACTTCATGGGACCATTTCCATCCTCTTGCGGTAATATATATATTTTGCTTGTGGTGGACTACGTTTCCAAATGGGTGGAAGCGAAGGCCACCAGAACTGATGACTCTAAGGTTGTTGCAGAATTCTTGAAGTCACATATATTTGCCAGGTTTGGGATCCCAAAAGCTCTCATAAGTGATAGAGGAACTCACTTCTGTAATAGGACAATCACTGCGCTATTGAAGAAATACCATGTCATGCAGAGAGTTTCTATTGCCTATCACCCACAAACAAATGGGCAAGCTGAAGTGTCAAATAGGGAGATCAAATCCATCTTGGAAAAGACAGTGTCTCCCAATAGAAAAGACTGGAGTTTAAGGCTTGATGATGCACTATGGGCATATAGGACATCTTACAAAACACCGATTGGAATGTCATCCTTTAGGTTGGTGTTTGGTAAGGCTTGTCACCTTCCAGTTGATCTAGAGCACAAGGCATATTGGGCTGTCAAGGATTGCAGCTTGAGACTTGATGAGGCTGGAGAGCTTCGTAAGCTGCAATTGCAAGAGCTGGAGGAAGCAAGGATCGAGGCTTATGACAATGCCATTCACTATAAAGAAAGGACTAAGGCATGGCATGACAGAAACATATTGAGGAAGGACTTTAAGATTGGTGACAAAGTCCTCTTATTTCAGTCACACCTTAGACTTTTCCCAGGCAAGCTGAGATCGCGTTGGGCAGGTCCTTACATAGTTACCCAAGTATTCCCACATGGTGCCATAGAGCTACATGATGAAGCAACACAGACAGTGTTCAAGGTGAATGGACAAAGAGTAAATAAGTATTATGAGGGATTCACCAAGGACAACATTGAAGAGGCGTTCCTGAAGGAACCCGAAGCTGAGAAATGATGAGCTAGCATGAGGTTGAGCCACGACGTTAACTAAGGCGCTTTTCGGGAGGCAACCCGATGTTAGGTAGTTTATTTCCTTTCCCTTAGTTAATTTCAATTGATTTTATTTTAGTTTTGCTTTCTGTGTCGAACTAACCTGCAGGAAGCGTGAAAAAAAAAAGTGAAGAAGGAGCGGCCACCGCCGCCAACCTTACGGCGAACGTCGCCAAAGCCTCACCTGCCAATTTGGCTACGGCAAATGGCAGCAACCGCTGTAATTACGGCGACCGCCGCCAACCTTACGGCGACCGCCGCCAACCCCCCCCCCCCCCCCCCCCCCCCCTTCGACACTTTGGCTACGGCAAATGGCAGCGATCGCCGCCATTCTCAGGTTCGATTTCTTCTCTAAAAAAAAAAAGACCCCGAAAAAATCTTAAACGGGGAGCAAAAGACAAAAAAAGAGACCCCGAAAAAAAATAAAAATAAAAGACTTAAGCGGGGAATAAAAGTCAAAAAAAAAAAAATTTGGTTCGACATCAGATTGCCCTTTTACCCCACTTTCCCCTACCACACCTTTTACCCCTTTCCCAACTCTCTCCCCTTCCTCACAAACACCCTCAAACCCTAAACCTCTCTAGCAGCGACCGCCGCCCCCCATCGCAAGCCGAGCCAACAGGGACCGCCGCCGCTGCAAGTCGCTGCCAATTTCCCCAGAAACCTTCGAAGTGTTCTAAGCGGCGACCGCCGCCTTCAACCCGGTGACCGCTGTCCTCCTTACGGCGACCGCCGCCACTTTTTTTATTCCGGTGAATTCTACTCCTTTTCTTTCGATTTGGGTGTTGTAGCTCAGTACTATATCATTATTGAACATGTTTAAACGTGGCTCTACATCCCGATCTCGTACGAGGTTGTCTGAAATTGAGGAAACGCATAGGAAAATTATTAAGAAAAAGCAAATGCTCACTACTATGTTCTTTGATCCTGAGACGATGCGGGCGCTTCGTCTATATGAGTGTACTGAGAGATTATTCGCTCAGTGTGGTTTGGGCGGTTTCTTCCATAGTGGGGCGCCAACCTTCCCCACTTGGATGGAGGAATTTCTGATCAGTTTTGAGAATGTGGAGGCTGAGGGTAGGATTACTTTTCGGTTGGCTGGCAGCAACCATTCCTTGTCCTATGAGGAGCTCGATGCAGCGCTTGGGATAACCAAGCCACCCTCTTCTCAGGAGGATTGGGATGCGGCACAGGGATTTGTTCATTTCTGGTGTCTTTCTACGGGAACCACAGTTTTTGATCCACAACATGGCGAGTACAACTATAAGTGGTCTCACCGGTGTCTAAGGTTGGCACATAAGGTGATTCGGATGGCATTCCTTGGCCAGTCCGAGATGAACAAGGTGTCATATCTTGATTTGGAGGCCGTCTGGAGCATGACACCCGGGTGCATAGTGGTGAAGGACTGGCGATCCTTGTTTATTGCGTGTTGTAGGAAATTCCAAAGCGACAAGAAGCACAAAATTGTTATCGGTGGGCTGGTTTCTCTGATAGGTCTGCATCTGGGTATTGATCTACCCGACCCGTCTCAGCAGCTTACTTCGGGCTATACTTATGATTTCCGTCAGCTTAGGACGGTGGGTGTCTTGTCTGGGAGTCCGCCACGTCAGTATTGGTTGTATGGTTCGAGGGGCTGCTACAAGCTCTTTATTCCTCTGCATGTTGAGGTGCCATATGGGCCTCGTTATGTGGACTTTGATCTGAGCCGATACAGGATTGGTGCTGGAGGCAGAAATGTTGCGGGTACCTCCGCTGTTGGTGTTTCTGCTGCACCTGTGGAGCAGCCTGAGGAATCCGAGGAGGATGAGGATACTACGATGCTTGAGATGCAGGCAGCTGCTGAGGAGCATCCCGATTTACAGATGAGGATGTGAGAGGCGCTATAGCAGATGGATACTCGTCAGAGGTCCATGGAGTCGGAGTTTGTCGACTTCCGACGTGAGGAGAGAGAATACCATGTTGAGCAGTCCACGATGATGCAGCAGTACAACGACATCATTAGAGCTATGGAGGAACAGATGCGTCAGTGGAACGCGTTCATGGGCCCACACTATATGTGATACCCCGTATTTCTGTAAGGGTATTTTGGAAATTACCTGAACGTCTGTTGTGTACGTCGATTTAATTTCAGAGACAGAAAGACATTCTGTAATGTTCTTAATCTCTGTAATATTTTTTCTAAGTGAAATAATATACAGTCGACGTATTTTGGGACTTAATACTCGTTCGTGTACGATTATTATTTATCCCGGATTAAGACCTTATTGTTCCAAGCTTAAACGGACGAAAAATGGGCTTGGCGGCGACCGCCGTAAGGCAGGCGGCGACCGCCGCCTGACAGGCTCTGACGTCGTCATCCTCTTCCGGCAAATTGGCAAGTGGCACCGAAAAGCAGCGACCGCCGTAGGCCAAAACGCAGCGACCGCCGCAGGCCAAAATGGACAGCGACCGCCGCCTAGATACAGGCCTAGCCCTGCCTCGCCGGCTGGACTCCGTGATGGTCGGCGAATCGGGTGACCTCCGATCTTATCCCTCCACGTGCCCTTGGTTGTCCCCTGGAGTTTTGGCTATTTAAAGGAGGATTTGGGAGCTGAATTGAGCACAAATTCGAAGCTCAATCTCCCTCACAATCATCTCGCCGGAAATCCAAGTCACGCCGGATAATTCACAATCAATCGCCGGAGCTCCATTTGGTGTTATTCCAGTTGCAAAGTGAAGCTTTGGAGGCCCTTGAAAGCTTAGAATCCAAAGCAAGGCAAAGGAGAGCCAAAACGATCATCGTCGGTGAGTTTTGTGCCTCTCGTAATTTTTCCCGGTGTTCGTAGCGGCGTCCGCCGTAAGGCAGGAGGCGACCGCCGCCACGAATAGACGGCGCCCTCCGTAAGGCAGGCGGCGACCGCCGCCCAGAAGCTCTTGGCTTGTTTCGGCCTTGGCTTCTGTGGCTTTCGATCGGGCTTCGTTCCTTTCGATTTCTTCTGTTATTCTTTAGATTCGTACTCGTTGTTGTCGAATCTAACTTAGGGTTTCTTTATGGGTCGATCCGAAGGAATCTGTGTTGCCAGATCTATCCCTGCTTCGAGCCCGGAAACCAGTTGTCGTCGTACCTAGCTTCGTTAAGCTTCTGCGGATTTAAGGCAAGTGGCGGTTCGCTCTTGCTCATCATTCCATGTTTCCATTAATTATCAGTTGTTTAATTGAGTAATTAATTTGGAATGAATACTATGTTCGTCTGGGAACAGTTTTGTTAATTGTTTTGGAAAACTAAAATATGATATTATAATAGGTTGTATATCTGTTAGAACAACGCTATTATGAATAAATATTTATGTTGATAGCCTTGAGGGCGGTTATGTTGATGTTGTGGACTATTGTTGTGCTTGAACTGTTTAGTTAGCACTAGTAGTTAGGAACGTTGGATACGTTGGAATCCAGTCGTTTCTTTATAACTTGGTAGAGAGGTGGCTAGACCCCACCTAATACCACATGGATGGTCATGACCCAACCTCTGATACACGAGTATAGAGGTGATGCACTTAGCTAGTGTCACAAACCTTGGGAAGGATTCCCTTCAATATATGTCCCTCATGACGAAACATATATCTAAAAGCTTATAACGTGTTGTGCGTTTGAGAATATCATAAGATAAGTGCCGTTGTCGCACATAATTAATATACCTTGGGCGAGTAATGCAGCTAGGCGCTAGTGCAGCTAGGAAAGCTCGTCTTAACTTTTAGTCGCTCGAATGCGATACTGTAATTCTGTGATTCTGTGATGTTCCAGACTTTGTCATATCTTCCTTTAAGACTCATTTCGTTGGAGTGTTCTTTCGAGTTGATTTCTGGGAAGACTCGGTCTTCCAGAATCTTCTCTCGTGCATGCCTTTTGCTGTATTCCAGTAGCAGTATGGTGGTTGACTATCATACTCGACTATTATTCGAGGGACGATGAGTCTAACCTAATACGACTACTTCGAACCTTCTGCTTTGTGCCCTTGCATGGTCTTTCATTAGACTAACCAACCAAAATTGTTCTCTGAATGGTTGGCTGGTGTCATCCGTCCGATTCGGCACATCAGTTAGAGCGCATATATGAGGAGACTAGAATGACCATGAAGACGACGATGGTTTTTGGATGTTGTTAATGTTTTAATCAGGTTGAGAACCTTAATTGGGCAGGTGATCATGGCGATCACAACCCCGTTTTGTATATTTTAAGAAAGAGTTCCGTTGTATTTTGTTTAACTCTGTATTTAGTCCTATTCGGAATTGGGATATAATTTAGGGACTCGTGCTTTAATCGAATATTATTATGATTTTGTATCATAAGCGTTTCATGGATTGTATTTAAACGGTAAAGCCTTGGGTGGCTTCGGTGAGGAAAACCGAGGTCACTGGCGATAATACATTTCCAAATGGGTTAAGATTTGGGGTGTTACAGTTGTGGTATCAGAGCCTAAGTTTTATAACGGGTTGGGTATTTGAAAACCAATTACTAGCTCATTTTCAATTGAAAAGTATTTTCAAAAGGGCTTTGAATTTTCAAAATGAAAAGAATTGGAAAATTAAAACACCGTTCATAGTCATGTCTTCTATCTATAGTCTGATGTAGTAAGCTTGCTTCTATGTCTAGAAAGACTAATTCCTTCCTCGTTATCCTGTAGGATATGGGTGCGTGTCTTTCTCATAAGAGGGACTTGGTAGATGCCGAGATGGAGTCACCATATCCAGGAAGGCTCGACTTCCCAATACCCTAGGGGTGCTTTGAGGTTGGAGAACCAAGCAGCCCACCTGAGGAGATCAAGCATGTGCTTCCTGAGTCGGTAGTCCTGGTGTCAAGGAATGTTGTAGTTCCTGTGGCAGCACCAGTTGAGCCACCAAGGGAGGAAGCAATGCATGAAGATGAATCGTCTAGGTACGCGAGAGGGTACTACAATGACGATTATCAGATAGAAATGATTCCTGAAGGAAGCGAGGAGGAAGACGAAGAAGAGGACCCCATAGAGGAAGACCCCGACGAGAAAGAGGACCCCATCGAGGATGATCTCGAGGAGGATACCGAGATGGACCTCAACGGGCAGAACCAGGAGTCCAATGACTTGAGGCATTTGCTGGTGGATAGTCAGGAACCGAGGATGCAATTTATTCACCCCAGTTCAGAGTTACCACCTGTGCAAGAGTTGACACCAGTGCCAGAGTACGCACTCATGTCTGATGCTGACTGGGAAATACTTTATACCGAGTACGGTATTGGAAGAAGTGGCAGAGAATCTCAGACTATCCCTACTCAAAGGAGAAGGAGGACGGAATCTGAACTACGATAGATCCTTTGTCAAAGCGAGATGATCTCTTCTGAATAGCAATACCAGATGGATAAAATGATCGCCAGTGTTCAGAGAAAGGCTGGGCTAGGAGAACCAAACTTGGATGATCCATACTTTACCATGACTGAGATAAGGCCATGGACACCAGGATCATGTGTTCTAGGGCCAAGCAAGGTGCGTAGTCCATCGTCAGAATCTGATGGAGAACCCCGTCCAAAGAAGCCTTGCATGGGAAGTCTACCGTATAGGAAACGTTTCGGAGCACTGTGATAAGGACCGATGTTGCCTGTAGCAGTAGTTTCCTTTTCTTAGTATTTCAGCATGTACCGTGTAAATATTCTAGTATTATGGCATGTACTTTGTGAAATACTACAATCTCCGAGCAATTTTGACCTGACGCTCGGGAGATCGGCTAATGTGCAGTTGTAAAATAGTTCAAGTTCATCTATAAAAATATCAAGTTGATCTACTCTGAGTGATTTTGCTACATTAAGTATATTGAATAATATTAATGTATAAAATACTTGGAACTGGATCGGTAAATAGATGGTGAACACGAGGAACACAATTCGAGCTGGTGTTGGGACAAACAATGACCCCAGACCAACTTTAGGAAATGTTGGACAAGACGAGCAAGAGTCAGGTTCCAACAATCATCCTGGGGGCAATGGTCAAAGTCAGACCAACAATCCAATAGTATTAGATGCTGCTGCAATGGAAGCATTTCGAGGAATGATTATGCGGGTAGTAACTGATATACTGTGACCAGGTGTGCCACAGGCACAAGGTGTGCCAATACCTCCACCGGTTCCCAGATTTGAGGAGCCAGTGAACCGTGTATTCCAAGAGAATGCAGTCAGGACTCGGGACAATTATGGTCGTGCACTGAAGACCATTAATTCCATGAGGCCTGACAGCTACAACGGAAAAGGAGAACCGATCGGGGTGACCCATTGGTTTTCCCATATGGAGCGGCTGTTCCATAATGTGGATTGTACTGAAGCTGAGAAAGTACATATAGCTTCTCTTCAGTTGAAGGAAGAGGCTAGCGAGTGGTGGGAGAGTACCGGCTTAGCTGAAAGTCCTGTTTTGAACTGGGAGATGTTCAAGACAAAGATGACATACCATTTCTTCTCTCGTGCTATGAGGGAGGAGAAACACAAGGAGTTTCTGTACCCTAAAATGGATGGATTGAAGGTAACCGAGCTTGCGACCAAGTTCAATCACCTGTTACAGTACGCTGGACCTGAGATATCCAGCGAGGCACAGAAAATCTGGTATTTCCACGAGTGGATGAGCCTAGATATCAAGCCAATGATGGTGCACCACACATGCTCTACTCTGGAGCAGTATATGAATGCAGCCTACAAATTGGAGGTGACTCTGGAGGAGTCAACCAAAAGACGCAATCGGCTAAGATCGATGCAGAATCAAGGGAGTGGATTCAAGTGACCTGCGCCACCGTCTAACTTTGCTAAGTTTGATCGAGCAAAGACGGACACGACTCAAGGAGGGTCAACGCAGTAGACGGGCCAGAGTAAGAATCCAGTCCGTCAATGCAAACAACTGCTCAGAATAAGGGGAAAGCCCCAGCTGCTTCTGGAGGTCACGGTCAACGCCTATACGAGATGCGTGAGGCGGATGAACCTAACGCTCCAATTGCACAAGGTACTTTATACCTTTATTCTACTTCAGTATGCATTCTGTTTGATTCGGGTGCTACCCATTCCTTTATTTCGGATAGTTGTGTTAGTAAGTTAGGATTAGTGTGCGACGAACCTTGCGAGTCTTTCGTTGTAAGTCTTCCTAATGGTGATCGTTTGGTTGGGACGAAGCGGTTGTCTGAATTTCCGATTACCATTCAGGGTAAGAAATTTGAGGCAGATTTGATTTGTATAGCCATGGCTCCATACGACATTATTCTCGGTATGGATTGGCTGACGCATCATGGGGCGGTGATCGACTTTAGTTCAGGGATGGTGACGGTGTCATCTAGGGGCCAGTTCGTGTGCAAGTTTAAGGGTCGGAATGACGTTGATAACGGCAGACTTATCAATGCAATGGCTGCGTTTAAGCTACTACGACAAGGTTGTGTCGGGTACCTTTTGATGCGTTCCTACAAGCGATGAAAGGATCGAGATCTTGTAACGGCAGCCGCTGCGACGAATTGGTACATTCTGGACAAAGAACGCGTTGATTTGGGAGGATGGAACGCGAGGAATTGTGATGATGAGTGGTGTTTGAGTGGATAAGGTGGAGTTGTGTTTGGTAGCAGCGGAGGGGGAAGTGTAGCAAAGAAGTGTAGGCAATGGAGCGGTGGTGGTAAGGTAGGCTCGACGTGGTCGAGTGGTGCCGGAGCGCGAGCAACGGTGGTGAAAGGAAGAGAAGTAGACGGTGAAGGAGGTGAGAAGCAGAGATTGTGACGCCCAAATACCCAAAGGGAGGAAGCAATGCTTTCAACTCAAGCTCTGAATTTGAATTAGACGTAAAACCCTTTACAATGGCCAAAGGGCCCTATTTATACAAGGCTAATCAGGGTCTTAATTACCCAAATCTATGAAGTAAATGCAAAGATAAGGATAAGATTACATTAATTACACAGATCACGTTTGAATTCAAAAATGGATTCAGCCATTAATGCCGAATATTCTCAATTAATGCTCATCAATGCTGAAGATCGTGATCTGGTTTGAAATGATCGCGTTCATTCAATGGTTGAAAGAAGACGCACTCTGAACGCGATCTCTGTGTTCTCTTGGAGCCTTTGAAGGGAGAACACGTTCTCTTGATTGGGCTCCCTGTTGCTTTGGCTTGCTTGAACGCGTTGAATTATAGAATTCACCGCGTTCGCAATGGACTTAGCGCGTGCCCTTGTGATTGGTCCTTCTTGTGGCACGCGCAAGGCTGTGTCCTCCTCTTCGGCACTTACGCTTGGTGGAATCGCATCACCCTCCCCCACTTGGCTGTGAAGCGTCCCCGCTTCACCATCATCACTGTCGGGTGCCACGTATGCCTCCAAGTCTGCAACGTTGAAGGTTTTGTGTACGCCATAATCCGGGGGCAGATCAATCTCATAGGCGTTGTCGCCAATTGCCTTAAGCACTTGAAATGGCCCATCTCCGCGTGGTGCAAGCTTGGACTTCCTTTTTGTGGGGAATCGTCCTTTGCGAAGATGTACCCAGACCAGGTCACTTGGAGCAAAAATGACGCGCTTGCATCCTTTCCTGTGTTGTTTGGTATATTCATCAGCGCATTGCTCCAACTGTTCGCGCGTTCTCTGATGCAACTCTTGAATCCAACGCGCACGATTTGCCGCACTTGGATGTTCGTTGTCCTTCAAAGGACGCGGCAGTAGGTCCAAAGGAGTGAGCGGGTTCCTTTCGTAGACAACCTCAAATGGCACGAGCTTTGTAGCCGAGTGCCTAGACCTGTTATAAGAGAACTCCACAGTGGAAAGTAAGTCCTCCCAACCTTTTGGGTTGGTCTTCAGCATCGTCCTAAGCAAGGCGCCTAGTGTCCTATTGGTCACCTCAGTTTGACCATCTGTCTGGGGGTGATAACTAGTAGAATAAAGTAATTTTGTACCAAGTTTCCCCCATAATGTTCGCCAGAAAATAGACACGAATTTTGCGTCGCGGTCACTGACCACGGAACGCGGTATTTCGTGTAGCCTTACCACATTGTCGTAAAATAGCACGGCAATCTCGGCCGCGCTTTGTGTGGTCTTGCACGCGATAAAATGTGCCATTTTGCTAAACCTATCAACAACCACAAAGATAGAATCCTTACCTCGTTTGGAGACAGGTAAGCCAGTGATGAAGTACATGGACAAGTCTTCCCAAGGCGCCAAGGGGATTGACAGTGGAGTGTAGACACTATAAGGATGGGAAGTGGACTTGGCGCATTGGCAAGTGACACAACTGTTGCAGAAGCGAGTCACCTGGTATGTCATCTTTGGCCAGAAGAAATGCTCGCGAAGAGCTGCCAGTGTCTTGTTGACGCCAAAATGACTGCGGCCTTCATGTGCTTCTTGTATCAGCAGCTTTCGGATGGGTGAGCTTGGAATGCATAAGCGTCCTGCTTTGTATAGGAACCCATCCTGCAAAAAGAATGTTTCTACCTCGCGGTTCCTAAGGCATTGCTCCAGAATAGGCTTGAAGAAGGAGTCAGACGCATACAACTCTTTAATCAACAAAAAACCAAGCAGTTTGGATTGAAGTTGAGAAATGAGCACATACCTTCGAGAGAGCGCGTCAGCGACCACATTCTCTTTACCTTTCTTGTGCACCACCACGTATGGAAATGTTTCCATGAATTCAACCCAGCGTGCGTGGCGTCTGCTGAGATGTGCTTGGCTCTTGAGATAACTGAGTGCCGCGTGGTCTGAATGAATGACGAATTCGCACGGCCACAGGTAATGTTGCAAAGTCTTCAGGACCCTAATCAGCGCGTACAACTCTTTGTCGTACGTAGGGTAGTTGAGTGTGGCCCCAGTGAGTTTCTCGCTAAAGTACGCGATGGGCCTTCTCTCTTGGTGGAGCACTCCACCAATGCCAATGTTTGACGCGTCACACTCCACTTCGAAATGTTTGTTGAAGTCTAGGAGCTGAAGTAGTGGCGCATTGCACAGTGCCTCCTTCAACTCATTGAATGCGTTGTTGTGGCTCTCTTTCCAAATCACCACGGCACCTGTTTTGGTCAGCTCATGTAAAGGCGCCGCGATTGTGCTGAAATTCCTTACGAACCTCCGATAAAAACCTGCTAAGCCCAGAAAGCTTCGCACCATGGTTGGCGTCGTCGGAGTAGGCCAGTCTCTAATTGCCGCGATCTTCTCTTCATCAACGCGCAATCCATCTCTAGAGACCACATAGCCTAGAAAATTTGTGGTGTCGGAAGCAAAGCGACACTTGCCCAAGTTGGCATATAACTCTTGCCTTCTCAAGCACTGCAAAACAAGTCTCAAATGATTAACATGATCAGCAAGAGATAAAGAATATACCAGAATGTTGTCGAAGTACACGACAACGAATTTGCCCAAGAACTCGCGAAGCACATGGTTCATCAGTCTCATAAACGTGCTCGGCCCGTTGGTCAATCCAAATGGCATGACAAGCCATTCATAAAGACCATACTTCGTCTTGAACACGGTCTTCCACTCGTCTCCCTCTTGCATGCGAATCTGATGATAGCCGCTCTTGAGGTCGATTTTTGTGAAGATCATCGCGTCATGAAGCTCGTCCAGCATGTCATCCAGGCGAGGAATTGGGTGTCTATACTTCACCGTGATCTGATTGATCGCGCGGCAGTCGACACACATTCGCCACGAACCATCTTTCTTGGGGACCAGGATGACCGGAACCGCGCAAGGGCTTAAGGACTCCCTTACGTAGCCACGATCAAGTAGCTCCTGGACTTGTCGTTGAAGTTCCTTGGTTTCTTTTGGGCCAGCACGACAAGCTGCTCGATTGGGAAGTGACGCGCCAGGCACCAAGTCAATTTGGTGCTCAACGCCTCGCAGTGGTGGCAATCCTTGTGGGAGCTCCTCAGGGAAGAGGTCCTTGAACTCCTCTAGCAGCTGGGTTATTTTGCTGGGCACGCCTTGCAGAATAGGCGCGTCTTCTTGACCTGGTTGTGGCACTAGTAAGAAACAAGGCGCCTTCCCTTGGAGAGCAGGCGTCATGTCACTTGGTCATGCCAAGAGGAGTTTCTGCTCACAGCCTCCTTGCAAATTTGTGCCTGCCTTGGTGTTTTGAGGCACCTCCTTGGATCGCGTTCTTTCTTGAGAAGCCACCTCTTTCTTTTGCTTGGCTTCCCTAGAAGAACGCGTACTTTGGCTGCCTTGGCTCTTGGCAGCCTCAATAGCCTTTTGCCTCTCGCGCTCTACCTGGTCCTGTAATATCTCATTCGGCGACATAGGTAAGAGCGTGACGCGCTTCCCGTGGTAAGTAAACACATAAGTGTTTAAATACCCATTGTGAAGAACGTGTCGATCAAATTGCCATGGACGCCCCAGCAACAAGTGTGTCGCATCCATGGTGATAACATCACACAGAACAGTGTATGTGTACTGGCCAATGGAAAAAGGAATTAAGCATTGACGAGTTACAGTATTACCTGAACTCGACGAGATCCATTGTAGTCCATATGGTTGTGGATGCGGGGTAGTTGGCAAATTAAAGTGGTTCACCACCTTTTCGTTGATGATGTTGCAACAACTACCTCCATCGATTATCACGCTCAAGGTTGCAGTCTTGACCAAACAACGCGTGTGAAACAGGTTCTCGCGTTGATCCACAAGACTAGCTTCCTTGACTGTGAGCAATCTCCTAGTGACGAGGCTTAGCGCGGTGCCTTCATGCAGCGCGGTTGGTTCACAAGTGTAGGCCTCCTCGTCTTCATCTTCAGCTTCAGCAGCAGTAGTCTCGAAGGCTTCCTCTTCTTCAAAGGACTCATAACCTTGTGAGACTGTGGAGAACAGGACCTTCTTCGCGTTGGGACAGTTGCGCATCATATGTCCTCTGCCTCCACACTTGTAACACTCCATGTCACGCGCTTTGTCTTGGGTAGAGGGAGTACCCTTAGCTTGTGGAGCGCGCGCTGTCGTCCCTGGAGTCATCGCGATCTTCCCTTGCCTGTTCTGAGAACTTTGGTTGTTTCCTAGGGCAAGACCGCACACATTAGTAGAAGGTAATGGACTTGAGTTAGAATCATACCTTCTTTGTCCATATGGTTGGTATGGGGCTTGGCGCTTGCGAACGAGTTGATTGTGAATCTTCATCGCGGCATGCGTCAAGTCGTTGATGTTTTTGATGGGCAATACCTCCAATTGGTCTCTGATGTTTGTGTTGAGACCACTCAGAAACTTCATCCTCAAGGTTGAGGGCGCGACACTGATAGACGCCTTGTAGTACATGTCCTCGAGTTGTGAGAAGAAATCAAGGGGCGTCTTGTTCCCTTGCTTGGCCATCGCGATGTTTAGTCGCAGCTGGTTCTTGTAGTCTTGTGGAACATACTTATGTGTCATCACGAACTTAAGCTGGTGCCATTCAGTCAGAGGCATCAGGTTTCGCCTTATCCTGTCATCCACGAATCGATGCCACCAAACTCGCGCGGCACCTCTGAAGTGGACAGTCGCCGCGGCCATGTAATCTTGTGGTGGAATCTGAGTGAAGATCAAGGTGTACTCCGTGGCCTACAACCATTCAAGAAACACAGCGGGATCATATTCGCCATAAAAATGTTCAAGTTTTACCTTAATGTCATGACAATTGAGACGCAGTGCATTAGGATCACGCGTTCTTTCCAGTTGAGCAGGTGGGAACTCCTGTGCGGCATATTGATTGATAAGACCTGGTGGAATTGGCCCTGACCTCTGTTGTTCCTTCGTGCGTCTCTGTTAGCGCGTTGATTCTCAGCGTAAAGCTGGTTGTTTCTCCAAAGAACGCGTTGTTCGCGTTGTTGATTCTGAGGGAGTTGTGCTGGAGGAAACCAGTCTTGGGGGTTGTCTTGTAGCTCCGCTGGATCCCCTAGTGGTTGGTGAAAGTTCCCCGGGTTGATCATCCCAGAGTCCTCCATCTCTTCGTCATCAAACTCCTCAAAATCATCCTGTGGCAGAGGAGTGGTGGAATAGTACCCATCTGAACCATAGCGCGAAGTGCGTGCACTTTGGTGGCCCAGGTGGTCCTCCACGTTGAAAGGCACTGGGGTGTTAGCATAATGCTTCTGACGTGGCACCATCTGTCTGTTGCGACTTGATTTTTGCGCCAACGTGGGATCACGTGTGCCCCTTTGTATTCTGCCAGAATGCGTGGTTGTCGCAACCTCGCGTTGATCTCTTTGTTGGTACATGTCATCATAAACGAGATCGTCAGGGTACTCACCTTGGTCATCGTCCGCATCTTCTGGATATTCCTCATCGCGAACTGGAGTAGCATGTGGGACATATCTATCGCGATGAGAGACATGGCCTTGTTTGCTCTCGATGACCGACTGGATCCTTTGGAGGCGTGGTTGAGGATTTGAAGTGGAGGGCATCACGCCCTTGCCCTTGTCCACGCGTTGCTGGTTCGGACCCGTCTCAATTGGATTGGGCACGAACATTAGATTCATCGCGACCTGCATAGTGGGGTCTGCTTGTTGCATAGCAGCGCGTCTTAGGGCCTCTTTCTCTTGTCGCTCCTCAGCGAGTTGACGTCTCAAGTCTTGGATCTCTCGCTGCTCCGGTGACAGCTCAAGGAGAGGTTGATTTGGATCTTGAGTAAGGTTGGGGTCTTGTGCTTGGGGTGGGGGATGGTTGTTCCCTTGTCCATTGGCACCAATCTGTGCCGCGACATTCCCTACAACATCCTGACCTTCCATTGCAAGTAAAAAAGCACAAAAGACAACGAAGCACAAATAAAGCAAGCACTACGAAGGCACAAGTGTTCACGTTGGTTATAAGGATTGTTTGGCCGTGAGGGCGGCTAACAGGCTAGCAAACAAGTGTGAAGTGCAAGCGTGAAAACCACTTAACCAAACAAATGTTGTCTTAAGATCTTGCATAAAGAACGCGTTAAAACAAGACAGAAACCACGCGAGACACTAGACGGCAGAGAGATTAAGAAATGAGCCTAGCCGTTGGTGGTGAAAGAGGGTTGCCTTATTTTGGCTTTTCCTATTTTTTTTTAATTTTTTTTTTGAATCGTCGCGATCTTTTTTTTTTTTTGTTGATGCGACTTGTTTTTTTTTTGTATCAGATCCAAGAACTCGTATTGATTGACGAGTGGATCTGAAAGGAAAGCAAAAGAAAAATAAAAATAACGGCTAAGTAACTAGAAGAAAGAAATCACGTTTTTGATGTCGTGATGGGGGAGAAGAAGTTGATGTAGATTTTTTTGGTCAACGCGTTGAATATGTCAAGTATTCACCGCGTTGTTTTTGCAATCACTTACGAAAACACACAATTAATTAAGGAAATTTTCAAACAAGCAAAACACACCAGTTTGCAAAGGTATCGCAATTCGGCCAAGATTTCTCTTGTAGGACCGATAGGTGGGTGAAAAAGAGAAAAAAAAATTGTGAAAATGGGGGTGGCGGAAGCAAGTATGATGGATGAAAAAAAAACAAAATTTGTGAACAAATGAGCTTAGTAGCGACTTACAAGATCAGGCTCTGATACCAGTTGATGCGTTCCTACAAACGATGAAAGGATCAAGATCTTGTAACGGCAGCCGCTGCGACGAATTGGTACGTTCTGGACAAAGAACGCGTTGATTTGGGAGGATGGAACGCGAGGAATTGTGATGATGAGTGGTGTTTGAGTGGATAAGGTGGAGTTGTGTTTGGTAGCAGCGGAGGGGGAAGTGTAGCGAAGAAATGTAGGCAATGGAGCGGTGGTGGTAAGGTAGGCTCGACGTGGTCGAGTGGTGCCGGAGCGCGAGCAACGGTGGTGAAAAGAAGAGAAGTAGATGGTGAAGGAGGTAAGAAGCAGAGATTGTGACGCCCAAATACCCAAAGGGAGGAAGCAATGCTTTCAACTCAAGCTCTGAATTTGAATTAGACGTAAAACCCTTTACAATGGCCAAAGGGCCCTATTTATACAAGGCTAATCAGGGTCTTAATGACCCAAATCTATGAAGTAAATGCAAAGATAAGGATAAGATTACATTAATTACACAGATCACGTTTGAATTCAAAAATGGATTCAGCCATTAATGCCGAATATTCTCAATTAATGCTCATCAATGCTGAAGATCGTGATCTGGTTTGAAAAGATCGCGTTCATTCAATGGTTGAAAGAAGACGCACTCTGAACGCGATCTCTGTGTTCTCTTGGAGCCTTTGAAGGGAGAACGCGTTCTCTTGATTGGGCTCCCTGTTGCTTTGGCTTGCTTGAACGCGTTGAATTATAGAATTCACCGCGTTCGCAATGGACTTAGCGCGTGCCCTTGTGATTGGTCCTTCTTGTGGCGCGCACAAGGCTGTGTCCTCCTCTTCGGCACTTATGATTGGTGGGATCGCATCACCTTTGCTACCTGGATCCGCCCGTGAAAGATGAACCTTCAGTTCTTGATATTCCTGTGGTTAGGGATTTTTCGGATGTCTTTCCGGAAGAAATTCCTGGATTACCCCCAAATCGTGATGTGGAATTTTCTATTGATCTTGAGCCTGGTACGACGCCGATTTCTAAATCACCGTACCGGATGGCTCCTGCAGAGATGAAAGAGTTGAAGAAGCAACTTGAGGATCTTCTCGACAAGGGTTATGTAAGGCCGAGCGCATCGCCTTGGGGTGCTCCGGTTTTATTTGTCAAGAAGAAAGATGGATCGTTTCGACTTTGTATCGACTATCGCGAGTTGAATAAATTCACGATCAAGAATAAATATCCTTTGCCAAGGATTGATGATCTGCTGGATCAATTACAAGGAGCAAAAGTTTTCTCCAAGATCGACCTGAGATCGGGTTATCATCAGCTGAGAATTCGTAAGGAAGACATTCCTAGAACTGCGTTCCGGACCAGATATGGTCACTACGAGTTCGTAGTAATGCCTTTTGGACTTACGAATGCTCCAGCAGTCTTCATGGATCTGATAAATCGATGTTTTCACTAGTACTTGGATAAGTTCGTGGTGGTCTTCATCGACAACATTCTGATCTATTCTCCGAATGAAGAGGTTTACGAGGAACATCTGCGGATTGCCTTATCAGTCCTTAGACAAAATGAGTTGTATGCTAAATTGTCTAAGTGTGACTTCTGGATGAGTGAAGTGGCTTTCCTAGGCCATGTGATCAATGAGAATGGGGTGATGGTTGATCCCCAGAAAATTGAAGTTGTGGCTAATTGAAAGCAGCCTCAGAACGTGAAGGAGGTGCGCAGTTTTCTTGGACTTGCCGGATATTATAGACGGTTCGTAGAGGGATTTTCGAAGATCGCTCTACCTATGACCGGTCTGCTCCACAAAGTCCACAAGAAATTTGTCTGGAATGACAAGTGCGAGGCCAGTTTTCAGGAATTGAAACGTCGTCTGACCTCGGCACCAGTGTTAGCACTTCCAGAAGGGAACGACGATTATGTGGTCTATAGTGATGCTTCAAAATGTGGTTTGGGTTGTGTATTGATGCAGAGAGGCAAGGTGATTGCTTACGCATCCAGACAACTCAAGACTTAGGAAGAAAACTATCCGACACACGATCTTGAGTTAGCAGCGGTAGTTTTTGCCCTGAAGATTTGGAGGCATTATCTCTATGGGGTGAAATACCAAGTCTTCACGGATCACAAGAGTCTCAAATATATATTTACTCAAAAGGAGTTGAATATGAGACAACGCCGTTGGCTAGAGTTGCTTAAGGACTACGACATCGAGTTGCTGTATCATCCGGGCAAGGCTAACGTGGTAGTCGGTGCACTAAGCCGGAAGACAACGCACAAGACAGTAGTTGCTCTACTTACTGCTCAGGCTAAACTAAATCAAATGTCATGCGAAGCTGAAGTCTTGTATGATCAACATAGAGGATACCTGACTATGCTGGAAATTCAGGCTACGCTACTAGATCAAATCAAAGAAAGGCAAGTCGATGACATAATCTTGGTGAAGTTAAGCAGTGAAGTAATGGACGGGAAGGCTCCCAGTTTTGTGATTCAGGATGATGGATCACTCTGGTTTCAAGATCGGATCTGTGTGCCTGACACAGAAGGTCTTCGCCAGTTAGTAATGAGAGAAGCTCATTCTTCAACTTATTCTGTACATCCTGGCTCTAGCAAGATGTACAAGGATCTTCAGAAGAAGATTTGTGGCCAAACATGAAGTGGGATGTAGCAGACTTCGTGGCAAAATGCTTAACTTGCCAGAAGGTCAAGATCGAACACCGCAGAACAGGTGGTGAGTTGCTACCTCTCCCCGTGTCAGAATGGAAATGGGAGGACATCGCCATGGACTTCATCACTGGGCTACCAAAGACTCAAAGTCAGAAAGATGCTATATGGGTAATTGTGGACCGGCTTACGAAGAGTGCTCATTTCATAGCCATCAAGACCACATGGGAAACCCAGAAGTTAGCAGAAGTTTACCACAAGGAGATTATCCGTTTGCATGGTATCCCCAAGACCATTATATCGGATCGAGATGGCCGATTCATGTCAAGATTTTGGCAAGAACTTCACAAGGCCATGGGAAATGAATTGAGATTCAGTACTGCATTTCATCCTCAAACAGATGGACAGTCTGAAAGGACCATCCAGACCCTGGAGGATATGCTAAGAGCATGTGTACTCGATCGTCCGACTAGTTGGGAAGACATCTTGAGTCTGATTGAGTTCACATACAATAATAGCTGGCATGCTACTATCAAGATGGCTCCGTTTGAAGCTTTGTATGGTCGTAGATGCAGATCTCCGATTTGTTGGGATGAGAATGCCGATAAGATTCTGCTCGGACCAGAGTTGGTCGAGAGAACAGCTTCAGACATTATTTTGATTAGACAAAGAATGTTGGCCGCCCAAAGTCGACAGAAGTCTTACGCGGATCGGAAGCGTAGAACTGTCAAGTTCGAGGTTGGTGACAAAGTATTTGTCAAAGTATCCCCATCCAAGGGTGTGTTCAGATTTGGTAAGCGTGGGAAGTTTAACCCTCGCTACGTGGGACCATTCGAGATTCTTGATAAAGTGGGATCTCTAGCGTACCGCTTGGCATTGCTGCCATCGGCACACCCAATGCATAATGTGTTCCATGTATCCTTGCTAAGGAAATACGTACCAGATGAGTCTCATGTGCTGAGCTACGAGGACATCGAGATTCAGGCAAATGGTACCTACGAAGAGATGCATGTGCGCATTCTCGAGCGTCGTGAAAAGCAATTGCGCAACAAGATCGTACCGTTGGTACGAATTCTGTGGTCCAAGTCAGGGACTGAAGAAGTTACTTGGGAAACATGGGAAACTGAGGCAGATATGCTCAGACGTTTTCCCGAGTTATTTGCGACCTAAGTTTCGGGGTCGAAACTTCTTTTAAGGGGGAGGTGATGTGATACCCCATATTTCTGTAAGGGTATTTTGGAAATTACCTGAACGTCTGTTGTGTACGTCGATTTAATTTCAGAGACAGAAAGACATTCTGTAATGTTCTTAATCTCTGTAATATTTTTTCTAAGTGAAATAATATACAGTCGACGTATTTTGGGACTTAATACTCGTTCGTGTATGATTATTATTTATCCCAGATTAAGACCTTATTGTTCCAAGCTTAAACGGACGAAAAATGGGCTTGGCGGCGACCGTCGTAAGGCAGGCGGCGACCGCCGCCTGACACGCTCTGACATCGTCATCCTCTTCCGGCAACTTGGCAAGTGGCACCGAAAAGCAGCGACCGCCGCAGGCCAAAACGCAACGACCGCCGCATGCCAAAATGGGTAGCGACCGCCGCCTAGATACAGGCCTAGCCCAGCCTCGCCGGTTGGACTCCTTGATGGTCGGCGAATCGGGTGACCTCCGATCTTAGCCCTCCACGTGCCCTTGGTTGTCCCCTGGAGTTTTGGCTATTTAAAGGAGGATTTGGGAGCTGAATTGAGCACAAATCCGAAGCTCAATCTCCCTCACAATCATCTCGCCGGAAATCCAAGTCTCGCCGGATAATTCACAATCAATCGCCGGAGCTCCATTTGGTGTTATTCCAGTTGCAAAGTGAAGCTTTGGAGGCCCTTGAAAGCTTAGAATCCAAAGCAAGGCAAAGGAGAGCCAAAACGATCGTCGTCGGTGAGTTTTGTGCCTCTCGTAATTTTTCCCGGTGTTCGTAGCGGCGCCCGCCGTAAGGCAGGCGGCGACCTCCGCCCAGAAGCTGTTGGCTTGTTTCGGCCTTGGCTTTTGTGGCTTTCGATCGGGCTTCGTTCCTTTCGATTTCTTCCGTTATTCTTTAGATTCTTCCTCGTTGTTGTCGAATCTAACTTAAGGTTTCTTTATGGGTCGATTCAAAGGAATCTGTGTTGCCAGATCTGTCCTTGCTTCGAGCCCGGAAACCAGTTGTCGTCGTACCTAGCTTCGTTAAGCTTCTGCGGATTTAAGGCAAGTGGCGGTTCGCTCTTGCTCATCATTCCATGTTTCCATTAATTATCAGTTGTTTAATTGAGTAATTAATTTGGAATGAATACTGTGTTCGTCTGGGAACAGTTTTGTTAATTATTTTGGAAAACTAAAATATAATATTATAATAGGTTGTATATCTGTTAGAACAACGCTATTATGAATATATACTTATGTTGATAGCCTTGAGGGCGGTTATGTTGATGTTGTGGACTATTGTTGTGCTTGAACTATTTAGTTAGCACTAGTAGTTGGGAACGTTGGATACGTTGGGATCCAGTCGTTTCTTTATAACTTGGTAGAGAGGTGGCTAGACCCCACCTAATATCACATGGATGGTCATGACCCAACCTCTGATACACGAGTATAGAGGTGGTACACTTAGCTAGTGTCACAAACCTTGGGAAGGATTCCCTTCAATATATGTCCCTCATGACGAAACATATATCTAAATGCTTATAACGTGTTATGAGTTTGAGAATATCATAAGATAAGTGCCGTTGTCGCACATAATTAATATACCTTGGGCAAGTAATGCAGCTAGGCGCTAGTGCAGCTAGGAAAGCTCGTCTTAACTTTTAGTCGCTCGAATGCGATACTGTAATTCTATGATTCTGTGATGTTCCAAACTTTGTCATATCTTCCTTTAAGACTCATTTCGTTGGAGTCTTCTTTCGAGTTGATTTCTGTGAAGACTCGGTCTTCCAGAATCTTCTCTCGTGCATGCCTTTTGCTGTATTCCAGTAGCAGTATGGTGGTTGACTATCGTACTCGACTGTTATTCGAGGGACGATGAGTCTAACCTAATACGACTACTTCGAACCTTCTGCTTTGTGCCCTTGCATGGTCTTTCATTAGACTAACCAACCAAAATTGTTCTCTGCATGGTTGGCTGGTGTCATCCGTCCGATTCGGCACATCAGTTAGAGCGCAGATATGAGGAGACTAGAATGACTATGAAGACGACGGTGGTTTTTGGATGTTGTTAATGTTTTAATCAGGTTGAGAACCTTGGGCAGGTGATCATGGCGATCACAACCCCTTTTTGTATATTTTAAGAAAGACTTCCGCTGTATTTTGTTTAACTCTGTATTTAGTCCTATTCGGAATTGGGATGTAATTCCGGGACTCATGCTTTAATCGAATATTATGATGATTTTGTATCATAAGCGTTTCATGGATTGTATTTAAACGGTAAAGCCTTTGGTGGCTTCGGTGAGGAAAACCGAGGTCACTGGCGGTAATACCTTTCCAAATGGGTTAAGATTTGGGGGTGTTACACTATCGCCCACCACCTTCACAGTAGTGGTACATTTTCTTACTTCCCCTATTCTTTTTGTCCAGTTTCATTGAGGACAATTCTTATCACAAGTGTGGGAGAGTGGATTCTGTATTTACTATTGTTATTCTGAAAATAAAAAAAAAGCCAAAAAGAAAGTAAAAAGGCAATAAAAAAAATCTTGGGATGGACTGAAAACCTGAAAGGGCGGTTCATGCAATAAGCAGGTAATCTGGCTGGCATTAGACCATGGCAAAAATAGATTCAGAGTGAAGTGAGGTGGTGAGTCCAATTTGAAAAATGAAAAGAGAGTGTTAGGTGAAAACCTGAAAAGGCGCCTAAGCAAAATGAGTGAAAAAAAAATTGAGTGTTTTAGGACTATCAATTTACCGGCGCAGGAGACATAAGAAGTGGAGTATAGGAGTGTTTTGGGTAGGTTTTCACTTGGAGGAATAAGTTGTAGTCATGTTTGATTGGAGCTGAGGATTAGATTGTTGTTGTTGTTGGTTGTTGCATTGTGCTGATTGATGAGTCTATTTTATATGGATGGTTAGGAGGATGCTGAGCTTTCATGTAGGTGCTAGTTCTCTTTGTTGTGAGCTTTTGTGCATGTTGAACATCTAGGGATTTTATTGATGATGAGTGGTAGTTTTCTATCCACTCGAGACGAGTAGAGATTCAAGTGTGGGGGAGTTTGATACACGCAATTATGTTGTGTGTATAGACGGAGTTTTAGCATATATTTAGTGGTGTTTAGGGAAGCATTGAAGCTTTACTGGAGCATTGGAGTGGAGACACTGAAGACGTCACTTGGAAGCATTGGAGCTTTTCTGGAGCTGAAGCGAAGAAACCCCAAGAAGTGCTCTGGCGGCGACCGCCGCCACGCTTGCGGCGACCGCCGCACCCGTCAACAGTGGATCCGAACTCTTTTATTTCCTTATTTAATATTTTATTATTATTAGTGTTTTTATTATTTCATTTTAATTTATCTTTAGAGACTTATTTCCTTTTAGTATTTAAGGGTAGAGGAAAGGCTTGTTTCCTCTCTCGAACCCTACTTTCATTGTTTTTCCTTTCTACGTACCTTGCTATGAAGAACTAAGCCTCCCTTGCTTAGTCAGACAATTGAATCTTTCGTCTTGATTTAGTTGTGAGATTTTTGTTCCTTATCTATCGCATGGATTTTATCTATTCTCTTGCTTGAATTGCTTATGATTAATATTGACAGTTTCTAGCCTGCGCAACTAGGTATTGTCTCTACTGATTGATTGCTAGATTTAGATTGTTACTGGTTGAGCATATCTGTATCGGAGTAGCAACTGTATCGTACTAGTAACTGGTTATGCTAGTCTTATGTAGAAGAGAACTGATTTACATTCTAGTATAAAAGTTGGTTGTTTTATGCTAGATTGTATCCTATCTATATTCCTATCCTTAATGCTGTTGTTAAACTGAATCTTGATGGTTTCATGGTTGTTTATTTAGTTAGTGCTATAAGTATCTGGGTGTTCTTGTAGTTACTTTAGAAAAGGAATAGGAATTTCCATTGCATGAGATATTGAATGATTATCTATGATCAACTTATCATACGAATAGTGGATGTTTGTTTGGCTGAGCTATTTCCCCAATTACTGAATTCATCATCTTTCGTTTGTTTGTTTTTGCATGCTTAGTGATTCTAAAACACACAAAAAAACCCCTCTGGCTACTTAAAGATTGACATAGAAATTATACATAAAGATAGAATTTGTCTCCCTGTGGACTCGACCCTTACTTACTTAGGACTACGGTTTAAGATTTGTTTGGATTACTTGCATAGCAGTAATTAGCACGACAAATTGCTGTTATCAGTCACCGGTCAGACCAGATCCGATCTCTCGTCCTCCAAGGATAAGTTGTACTTTGATCCGGCTCAATCGTCAATATATCAATAAAATCACTTTGCTTTCTCGTATTTCTTCTTTATTGGTTGATTATATATTTAGATTGGTTTGATATCTATAATCCGATCGACTAGTTACCCCGTCTAAGGAGATTTAGGTCGTTTGATCTTTTCACCCCAAAACAATTTGGCGCCCACCGTGGGGCAACTTGCCGATCACCATCTTGAAATCTCTCAACCATGACTATTAACCCACCTACCAACACCGAGGAACCACGTCTCGAAGACAACTCCCAAGCTCAAGGAAACACGACCGACAATCCTACTCCAACCCAGTTCCAAGAGCTTGCCCTAAAAATGACTGCCCTCCAAGAGAAACTTGCCCAGCAACACCAAAAGACCGAAGTCTTAGCTACCTTATCCACCCAATCCGAGGTCGAGATCGCGCAACTAACCCGTGAAAATGAGTCTCTTAAGTCGCAGGTACAATCGATGGCTTCTGGATCTAGGCGCATGCCCATCCACAGCAGCGTCCAGACGTGTCTCGATATGGATGGCATCGAACTGACCCCTCCGAGCGTGCGACGACCTGGACACACAGAGGGTATATCTCAAACTCATTTGGCTAATCCATTTTCGACTAACAATGTTACTTTCTCCACACCGATCGGGTTGGCAGAGACCCGAATCGAAGAACCACAGGTTACCAATCCTCCCGACATCCTAGCTCTCATCCAGCAGACGCTCAACCAACACATGAAGACGATCGACGATCGCATCACTAGGATTCCCGGAGTCCCACAACCGATCGAGAAGGAAGCGTCAGGCGGATTCGAAGAATCTCCGTTTGTCGGAGAAATCGCTAGGGTCGAGATCCCAAAGAAGTTCCATCTCCCTACCATGGCGACGTTCGACGGCACCAACGACCCAGATGACCACATTTCTCTCTATAAACAAAAATTGATGACTGCATCCGTTCCAAGGGAGAGCCGCGAGGCTGTCATGTGCAAAAGCTTTGGCACAACGCTCGCGGGCCCCGCACTAAATTGGTTTATGCGTTTGCCTCAGGGAATGATTGCATCATTCGCAGACCTGGTCAACTCTTTCAAAAGCCAATTCGCTAGCAGCCGAAGGCTCGAAAGACAATCGAGCGACCTCTACCGGATCACCCAAAGGTATAATGAACCTCTCCGAAGTTATCTTAACAGGTACAATAAGGAGAAAGTCGTGATCCCCCATTGCGACGTCACCACCTCCATCGAAGCCTTCCGACAAGGATTGATCAAAGACAGCAACCTCTATAATGAGATCACCAAGTACCCGTGCAGAAGCTTCGAAGATGTCCAAGACAAAACCATGGCCGAGGTGTGTTTTGGGGCGAAAAGATCAGACGACCTAAATCGCCTTAGACGGGGTAACGAGTCGATCGGGTAATAGAAATCAATCCAAACAAGTAGACAATCAACGAATAAAGAAGAGATGCAAAATAGTAAAGTAATTTTATTAATATGTCGACGATAGAGTCGGATGTAAGTACAACTTATCCTTGGAGGATGAAAGATCGGATCTGGTCTGACCAGTGACTCGGGGGTTCGACCGGTGGAGATTTGAGTGATATTTCTAGTGGAGTAAGCTAGAGTGGGCGTGTTCTTGGGTTCTTCTCGGAGCAAGTGAGCAGATGTCTTGTGTAATTGTGTGTAGGTGAGTGTAGATGAGCGTAGATGAGCGGAGAGGTGCCTTCGTTGTCCTCTTCGTGGTCTATATATGGTAAGCTTTAGCTTGTGATCGTTGCCTATTGATGACAATATCTCCCACTTAATTCCGGGAGTAATTGCTGGGATTTCTCCTTTAAATGCTCTTGATATCTCTTTAAATGTTCTTGATCTCTATATGGTAAGTCTTTAATCCATTTGACCGTTAACCTTTGATCACGTCCTTATCCTCAACGCTGGGAGTAATTGCAAAGATTTCGCCGCTAAATGATGTTATTAAGGCGGTGTTGAATGTTGTGGTTGTTGGAGATCTCGGAATAATAAAGGAGAAATTCTTGCTGGTCCGTTGCGTCTAGGAATCAGGCGACGGTCGCATGGCTCACGTCTGACGGGTCTGATGCGTCCGACAGGTCTGATGCGTCCGACAGGTCTGATGCGTCCGACCGATTGCGTCAAACAGTTGATGCCCATTGGACGAATGGTCGATTTTCCAACCCCAACAATAGCCCCAAAATTAAACTGGGCCAGAGCATCAAGTGATGGGACGGTTTGATTTTATAACTTCTATTTCTTCTGGCATGATCTTGATTTTGTTGTAGGCGTTCTGGCGACGGGGCCGTCATGTGTATTGCTCAAACTGAGAATCAACTCAATATAGCCAATAATCGTGTGAAGACGACTGAGAGCGTTTCTTGTGATGACGAAGGGTCAGGAGACCGCTCCTTGTTTGTCGTTTGTTTTGTTTTACAGGTGGTCTCGCCAGTCGCTTCCTGATCAAGTCGTGTGATGTTGGTCGTGTAAACCTATAATTGTTGTACGACGTTGGTCGTGTAGACCTATTGTTGGTCGTATAGACCTGTCATCGGTCATCTAGATCTGTAATTGTTTGCGACATTTGGTCGTGTAGACCTATCGTCATTTGTGCGACGTTGGTCGTGTAGACATGTAGTCGTTTGTGCGATGTTGGTCGTATAGACCTGTCGTTGTGTGCGACGTTGGTCGTATAGACCTGTCGTTGTGTGCGACGTTGGTCGTATAGACCTGTAATTGTTTGTGACACGTCGTGTAGTTCCAAGGAAGAGCATTGTAGTACTTGTATAAGACGTATACCTCAAGCGGGATAGGTCTTGAAAACATGTATCGTGTTTTTGTCCCTCTATTCCTTGTGTACCGATCGATCGCGTAAGGTATAAGCGCTATGTGCGATTGTGTTTTGTGTGCGTTGATCAATTTGTTTTGTTAGTCGCGCCTTGGTAGTGATGCGAAATGTTTGGTCATGACGACCTGTAATGTAGCATACTTTGTCTATCCGGGGAAGAGTTATATGTATGTGTAGGAAAAGACGAGTGCATTTGGACAGGACAAGTCTTGTAAGCAGTTCGTAGTATGCTGTTTCTCTTTGTTTTGCTTGTGTTTTATGCATTATCTGTCAGCGTCTCCGGCTGGTCGAGTTGCAGGCGTCATAGGCGTTTTTTACGTGTTGAAGTCTCGTGTCGAGATGATGAAAAGAGTTTGAAGAGGGCAAGAAGGGAACCTGAGATTTGAAGGCGGGTAAGGAGACCATGGAGGTCTTGTTTCAGAAGGGGAATCCAAGCTCGGAGCTTTCCCATCTGGCCGACGTCGGAGAGGAATCTCTGGTCGAAAGTGCCGGTGAGGATGAGGTTTATTCTGGTGACATCATACCACTTGAGCCCCAGTCTTCTCCCGACTTAGCCCTTGTTGCTGATGGCGTTTATAAACCCTGATGCTTGATTGTTTTTTTTTTTAATTTGTTTTGTCCAAACTCATCCTGCTACGTAGATAGTCGACGATTTGATGTGATGTGACGTTGCTTGTGTAAAAGCTTTTGTCTTTGGAAAGCGTTGAATTGAAGTTTTCAGCCATCGGGCGTTAACTCCGTAAAGGTATATTTGTATCGTACCACCGTTTGCGTAAAAGCTTTTGTTTGGTGAGTCGTGTGTAAGTTGTAGCCGTGTGAGGCATTTAACTTTGTAAATGTGTACTGCGCATGTTTGTGTATTTGTAGGTACCGTATGTAGGGTTTGTCACCCGTGATGTGTGTTTAGTCATGACGTTTGTGTAAACCGAGGAGGAAAGCAGTTTGTTTGCTGTGTAAATAAGGTGGGTTCCCTCATGTAAGGTGGGCAATGTGTCACTGAACCGTAAGTCATCTCCCCGTGTACCAATCGATTGTGTAGTGTAAGCGCTTTTTGCGGATGACTGGATCCAGTATGTATGCAAATGTAATGTGACATGTCAAGTCGATTTGTTCATAGTTGATTTGTGTGTCGGGTTTGCCTGTGTACTCCGTCGAGTAGGGCTTATCGTATGTATGTCGGGTTTGCCCGTGTGCTCCATCGAGTAGGGCTTACCGTATGTATGTCGGGTTTGCCCGCGTACTCCGTCGAGTAGGGCTTACCGTATGTATGTCGGGTTTGCCCGTGTGCTCCGTCGAGTAGGGCTTACCGTATGTATGTAAAGAAAGACTAAGGTGTATATTGTATTGTACCACCGTTTGCGTAAAAGCTTTTGTTGGTGGATCGTTTGTAAGTTGTAGCCGTGTGGGGCGTTAACTTTGTAGATGTGTACTGCGCAGGTTTGTGTATTTGTAGGTACCGTATGTAGGGTTTGTCACCCGTAATGTATGTAGTCATGACGTTATGCCGGGGAGGTAAGCAATATGTAATAAGGTGTTTGTTCCTTATGTTTTATTGCGTGAATGTAATAAGGTGTATTAACCTTACGTAATGTGTAAGGCAGACGGTGTGTCGACGTGCATGTGTTTGTTCATCTCTATCCGTGTTCCGATCGATCGTGTAATGTAATGTAGCGTTTTTTGCGGATGACTGGATCCAATGTGTATGTTAAGGGTCGTCACCCGTATGTATGTAAATGTGATGCGACAATAAGCAAAGTATGACATGTGAATATATGTATTTGCTAATGCGACGATAAGCAGTGTATGACATATGAAGATATGTAGTTGCACATGCGACGATAAGCAATGTATGACATATGAAGATATGTAGTTGCACATGCGACGATAAGCAATGTATGACATATGAAGATATGTTAGTGTCTTACCTTGTTGGTTCAGAAATGGTATAATTTCATATGTGTTGCGTTCTTTGGAGTGGTCCCGTCGGATCAGAGAATGAACGGGAGTTCATCCGCCCATTTGCCTTTAGCCCCTGTGAAGCATTTCGTGAGGTTGTTGATGATGATCTTGTTGCCGGATTCGGCCTGTCCGTTGGATCGTGGATACCGAGGTGTGGAGGTGACCAACTTGATGTTCCATTGGTCGTAGAAGGCTTGTGGGAGTATCCCTGTGACAAATCTTTTGTACAAGATGTTATCTACGATATCGAAAGAGAGTGCTTGTACCTTGAGCTTTTTTGCTTTTGTTTTGTCGTCGGGTAGGATGCCGTCTTTTAACCATCTGATGTAAGGCAGCATCCAGTTGTCATTGGTATCGACGATGTCTTCTTCTGGTCGGTCGCCTACTTCCATGGCGACGAGTTCTTCAAGTGGTATTGTCAACTCGACGAATGTCCTTGGGACGGCTGGCGTCATGATGTGGGCCAATGGTATATGTGGAAATTCTTTCGGGTCTAGGACAGATCCTAGATTGGCGAGTGCTTCATCTTGGGAGTTAAGATCCCTGGGCACCTGTCGGATGTTGAATGTCTAGAATTGTCCGATCAGTTTCTTGGCTACCTCCAGGTAGGCTATCATTCTGATGTCCTTTGCATTGTACGATCCTTGTATTTGGTTCATGACTAGCAGGGAGTCGCAAATGACTTTGATCTCTCGGACTCAGCTGACGGCATGAGTTATCTTGTCCCCTTGTGGCAATTTTAGCACAACCCTTAGCCCCGGTCCTCTGGCATTTGACGCACCATCGGTGTGGAGTTCCCATATGCCTGTTTTTGTTGCGAGCAACTGTGTTGCTCTTTGTTCTTGGATGTGTAGTACGATGACTTTCGTAGATCGTGTTGCATCGACTAGCTTGATGGGGATGGCTCGGGCATCATTATTTGTGAACCTGCTTCATCTAAAAGAGTAGAAGCTAGAAAGGGTTGTGAGGAGCCGGTTATCGGCTTCCTCATCGGTCTCTCCGTGTATATGTTAGTATGCATTAGTCAGAGTATATTCAGATCGAAGACGATGCAAGTATGGAGGAGATGATACACATGAATGAATAGAGGTGAAGAGTTTAGAAATGGTAAACGTTTTGATATGTTTTGCGAGATATGGTTACTTACCTTTGGTATCGTACCTCACTTGATCTCACCCTTTTCCGGGGTTCGTAGATCCAGATTGATCAGTCGACGCCATTGTACCTTTGAGTTTGTAAGTCATACCTGGTTTCCATACATAAGGCTCGTGATGGGATAGAGTTTGCTTGCTCATTCACCCCTTGCCCCAAGGAGGCATTTGTTGATGTTCTTGATGTTGATCCTGTTGCTGGATTGATTTTTGAATCTAGTTTGACTAATGCGTTGGCTTGAGTCTTCGACTCAAGATTATGTTTGTTATCCTCTTGTCTCTAGAGGTGTGTGTGTTTCCTGTATTGGAATGAGGATTATGGTGAGGTAGTAATTGCTTTAATACCTTGTATGGATGACCTTCGGGCAGTTTAAGCCAAGAGATTAGAGTCTTGTAGTCCTGATTTGTCGTTGGTCGCTTTCAGCTATGACGGATGTCTTGAACTATCTTGTCTTTTTGTTTTATGACTCTTGGATCTTCATCTGCCATTTTTCATGTGTGAAGTTTGGCTTGCGTGGTCTTTTTCTATGTCGAAGCGATGTGATGCTTCAGATGTGAGACTTGTTTGAAGATATGCTTATCCTGTCACTTGATTTGTAGATTTTGGTTTCCTCATGATAGATTTCATGGGATGGTTAGTTCGCAAAATAATAGCATGTGATTCAAGATGTGACCTCAATCTAATTGAGGATACCTTCAATGTTTGATATTCTAAGTGACGGACTACGTAATGTGTGTAGGTAGGGGTAATGCACTTACTTGGTGGTTTGGTAACTGTCATCCGACCCGTCGGTGGTTGATGTCTTCTAAGCATTTGTGTGACCCTGGAATGATGACCATTATGACTTGACCTAGGCTTACCTTGGTGTTGCCTTGAGTCGCCACGTATGCTGAGAGGTTTCGTCATCCATCATGCGTTTAGGTCTTGACCGTTGTCTCGTTCATGGGTCTTTGGAAGATTGCCCCTGGCGTATTTGTTAGTCCGAGTTATATGACTCTATAATACTGCGTACCTTGTTTGCTTTTACAGTATGTCTGTCTAGATGGATGTGACCTGCTCGTTCCGTCGTATTGACACGAAGAGGTCGTCCAAGATGCAGAAAGTTGTGACATGAGCTGTGACTGAGGATCGAAGAATGAAATGAAAGAATAGATGCAAGCCCATCAGAAAGTGTTTCTCTAGCAAGTGATAAACATCTGACTCAGTAGCTAACTCTCTTGATTCAAGAAAGGCATATGAATGCATTGGATAACACGATGAGCATGAGATGTCAGACGTGGTTGCAAAAGACTACTTAGATGAGCCTTGGATCGGTCAATTTCATGATTAGACATATCAAGGTGCAAGAATCGCAAAAAAGTGTATGACATGACACACATGTGCCAGTAGCTTAGATGTAATGCATGCGGATAGGTATGACATATATGCAAGAATACGAAGTAGTACATGACATATGCTTTTATATCGTATAATAGGTGTGGGAGAGCACTATATGGACACATGATGAATAAGAGATATGGAATAATGATCTTGCACTAGTATGCATGTATTTGACGATATATAAAACGTATGGGTGCCCCGACAATCTGAATGCTACATGCTCAAATATAATAGTCGTGTCATTAAGAGTTGCGGGAAAAATGAATTCCATGAATAAGTACTATATTATTGGTGTATGTAAAAGTTATATATGCATGCACTAGACAGTATATACGACATACGCGGATTTGAACAATAATAGTGTAGCATAATCAAGCATAATAGAAGTGACATGTATGTAAACGTATTCGAGAAAAACGAATTATGATTGTACAAACAAGTCAAGTGAGCGTAATCATAAAGCAGGACTAGACAATAGTATTAATTGAAGGTGCATAGAAAGAGACTTATCTTTCAAGATGGATGAATGCGTCCTCCGATGGTCTGAATGTCGTCACCATTTAGATATTTTGGAGTGAAAGGGTATCATGTGTGACCCTTTGGTTTACGAGTCTAGAGACGTTTTCCTTAGCGGTTTTCATTTGTCGGTGTTGGACAGCTAATGAGGTCTGGTCGAATCGTTAGATCTGTCGGATCGTTAGATCTGTCGGATCGTTAGATCTGTCGGATCGTTAGATCTGTCGGATCGTTAGATCTGTCGGATCGTTAGATCTGTCGGATCGTTAGATCTGTCGGATCGTTAGATCTGTTCGGATCGTTAGATCTGGTCGGATCGTTAGATCTGGTCGGATCGTTAGATCTGGTCGGATCGTTAGATCTGTTCATACTATCCATGTCGAGGCGTGTTCGGACGCTGCCATGGATGGGCATGTTCCTGGACCCTGAGGCCATCGATTGTACCTGCGACTTAAGAGACTCATTTTCGCGGGTTAGTTGTGTGATCTCGGCCTCGGATTGGGTTGACAAAACGGCTAGGGCTTTGGTCTTTTGGCGTTGCTGGGCTAGTTCCTCTTGAAGGGTGGCCATTTTCTGGGAAAGTTCTTGGAACTGGGTTGGAGTAGGATTTTCGGTTGATAGTCATGGTTGGAAAGTTTCGGAAGGGTGATCGGCAAGTTGCCCCACGGTGGGCGCCAAATTGTTTTGGGGCGAAAAGATCGGACGACCTAAATCGCCTTAGACGGGGTAACGAGTCGATCGGGTAATAGAAATCAATCCAAACAAGTAGACAATCAACGAATAAAGAAGAGATGCAAAATAGTAAAGTAATTTTATTAATATGTCGACGATAGAGTCGGATGTAAGTACAACTTATCCTTGGAGGATGAAAGATCGGATCTGGTCTGACCGGTGACTCGGGGGTTCGACCGGTGGAGATTTGAGTGATATTTCTAGTGGAGTAAGCTAGAGTGGGCGTGTTCTTGGGTTCTTCTCGGAGCAAGTGAGCAGATGTCTTGTGTAATTGTGTGTAGGTGAGTGTAGATGAGCGTAGATGAGCGGAGAGGTGCCTTCGTTGTCCTCTTCGTGGTCTATATATGGTAAGCTTTAGCTTGTGATCGTTGCCTATTGATGACAATATCTCCCACTTAATTCTGGGAGTAATTGTTGGGATTTCTCCTTTAAATGCTCTTGATATCTCTTTAAATGTTCTTGATCTCTATATGGTAAGTCTTTAATCCATTTGACCGTTAACCTTTGATCACGTCCGTATCCTCAACGCTGGGAGTAATTGCAAAGATTTCGCCGCTAAATGCTGTTATTAAGGCGGTGTTGAATGTTATGGTTGTTGGAGATCTCAGAATAATAAAGGAGAAATTCTCGCTGGTCCATTGCGTCTAGGAATCAGGCGACGGTCGCATGGCTCACGTCTGACGGGTCTGATGCGTCCGACCGATTACGTCAAACAGTTGATGCCCATTGGACGAATGGTCGATTTTCCGACCCCAACAAGGTGCGACTGGAAAAAGACCGTGAGTCGCGAAAAGCCTCTCATGGACCTGATCAATCCGATCGCAAATCCTCCTCCGACAATCGTCGAGACAGACGCCATCATCTTTATCCTCGTAACCGAAGCGAGCAAAATCAGGTAAACTCTTTCCAAGACAGGTCTCAAGACTGGAGAGACGGTTCGACGTTGCCTCCCAGGGTTCAATCTTACAACCTTAACATTTCCGTGTCGGAGCTCGTCAAGAGTTTCGACAAATATGGAAAAGAGGTAAGATGGCCCCGAAAGAGAGACCGACTGGACGTAAAAAAGGACAAAAGTCGATGGTGTGAATTCCACGCCGACCACGGTCACTCGACAGACGAGTTCATCGCCCTGCGAAAAGAGGTCACAAGATTGCTCGCGCAGGGGCTCCTACGCGACGTAATCTCGGAGCGAGCCAAAGCCACCATGGAACGACGAGATCAGGTAAAACAAGACAAACCTCCATCTCCTGTTCATACAAAGATTGTCAACACTATTTCAGGTGGTTCGGACTTATGTGGAAACACATACTCAGCTGCCAAGCGACATGCAAAGGAAAGCAAGGGCGATAGGCCCGAAGTGCCAGAATTCAAGCCAAACAAGGTCTCCGATCTCCCGATGGTCACATTCGACGAATCCGACGCCGACGGATCGAAAAGTCATCACGATGGTCTGGTAATCTCTTTGTCTATTGGGAATTGTTTGATACGAAGAATACTAATCGATACAGGGAGTTCGACCAACCTCTTGACCTTCGATGCCCTCAAAGGGATGGGTCTAGGTCAGGATGACCTGATCAAGAAATCGACCCCACTGGTCGGGTTTAGTGGCGAGGTTAAGCACACTATCGGCGAAATCGTTCTCACAACGTACGCTGGAGGAGTCAACCAACAGGTGAAATTCCTAGTCCTAGATTGCCCATCTCCCTATCATTGCATTCTTGGTAGGCCATGGATACACGCTATGAAGACGGTACCTTTGACGTACCATCAAGTCATCAAGTTCCCTACCAAGTGGGGAGTCCAAGAAATCAAGGGAGACCAGAGGGCAGCCAAGGAATGCTACGTCGCCTCCATGAAAAGCGTCGTCGAGCATAAGGCCGCATAGCAATCACAGAGCGACGAGGGACCTAGTCGATACATCGAACCAGAAATGGAAAAACTCGACGAAATCGTGCTAGATCCTTCATGGCCAAACCAAACGGTAAGGGTCGGGTCGGATTTGGACGACTCGACCAGACAACAAATTCTTGATTTTCTCAGATCCAATACTGATTGTTTTGCATGGTCACACGAGGACATGGTCGGTATATCTCCGAACATTATTACTCATAAGTTGAATGTAGATCCATCTCACCCTCCTGTGAAGCAAAAACGCATGAAGTTCGTTCCAGAGCGAAACAAGATAGTCGACGATGAAGTCAAGAGCTTGTTAGAAACAGGGAAGATAAGGGAAGTCCACTATCCCGACTGGCTGGCCAACGTAGTCGTAGTTCAAAAGAAGAATGGCAAGTGGAGAGTCTGCATCGACTTCACCGATCTCAACAAAGCTTGTCCTAAAGACTCGTTTCCACTCCCCCACATTGATGCCATGGTTGACGCAACGGCGGGACACGAAATGTTAACCTTCATGGACGCGTTCAGTGGCTACAATCAAATCCTCATGGAGCCCGAGGACCAAGAGAAGACGGCATTCATCACAAGCCAAGGTATCTATTGTTACAAAGTAATGCCCTTCAGACTAAAAAATGCAGGGGCTACCTACCAATGACTGGTCAACAAGATGTTTAAAGACCAGATCAGGGACACGATGGAAGTCTACATAGCATGCTAGTCAAGTCAAAGAAGAAGGAAGATCATATTGACCACCTTCGCGACAGCTTTGAGGTACTAAAAAGATACAACATGAAATTGAATCCTATGAAGTGTTCTTTCGGGGTGTCGTCAGGAAAATTCCTAGGGTACATGGTAACGCAAAGAGGAATAGAAGCCAGCCCAGAACAGGTCAAGGCCCTCATCAACCTCCGATCCCCCCGATGCGTCAAGGACGTGCAAAAACTGACAGGTCAGATAGCAGCTTTGAACAGATTCATCTCAAAGTCACCCGACAAATGTAAACCCTTTCACGACGCTCTCAAGAAGAACAAATCCTTTCAATGGACGGAAGAGCACGAAGCTGCGTTTCAGAACCTAAAGGAATATCTTGCCAGTCCCATGTTACTGACCAAGCCCAAAGACGACGAGCCATTATTGCTATATCTAGCAGTGTCGGAGTCAGCTGTGAGCGCAGTACTGATCAGAGAAGAAGATGGCAAGAAATCGCCAATATACTACGTCAGTCGGACGCTACTACCAGCAGAAACAAGGTACTCGTCGCTTGAAAAACTTGTACTATCATTGGTAATGGCCTCGAACAAGCTCAAACCTTATTTCGAATCCCACACTATAATTGTCCGCACTAATCATCCCATGAGAGCGATCATGAGGAAACCTGAGCTCACAAGACGAATGACCAAATGGGCCATACACCTTAGCGGCTACGACATCGAGTACGAGCCCAAAACGGCAATCAAGTCGCAGGCCTTGGCTGAATTTGTGGCAGACTTCAGCCCGACCCTAGAACAAGAAGCCGCTAAAGAGGCAGCACAATTGTTCGCGACGGAGGAAATAGGTAAATGGGAACTCCATACCGACGACGCGTCGAACGCCAGAGGATTGGGGCTAGGGGTCGTGCTGAAATCGCCACAAGGGGACAAGATAGCCCAGGCCGTGAGGTGCGAATGGAACGCGACCAACAATGAAGCTGAATACGAGGCACTCATATTCGGACTCATCCTGGCCCGTGACCTAGGAATTCAAGAGATCGAAGTCATCTATGACTCCATCCTGGTCGTAAACCAAGTACAAGGGTCATACAATGCAAAAGACGTCAGAATGATAGCCTACTTGGAAGTAGCTAAAAAACTGATCAACCAATTCCAAACATTCGACATCAGACAGGTACTGCTGCGGACGCTGGAGAAACTGTGGGGGCCTCTGCTGTAGACGGATGTAGAGACACTGGAACTCTGGCCCTGGGGTCTTTGTTCATAAGGAGCTCTAAATTGTTGCTGACCCCCAGGTTGTTGGTACTGCTGCGGATGTTGGAGAAACTGTGGGGGCCTCTGCTGATAGTCCTGGGTCTCCTGCGCCTGATGAGTGTTCTGCTGGTTCACGTACCTCAAATTTGGGTGATCTCTCCACCCGGGATTGTAGGTGCTGGAGTACGGGTCATATTTTGGCCTTTGAGGGCCATATCCGCCAATAGCGTTCACCTCAGCAGTTGGTTCTTGCAGGGTGGGACATGCATCAGTTGGATGTGTATTCTCATAGCATATCCCACATGATTTGACTTGCTGCAAGCCACCTCTCATCATGCATCTTTTCATCATCTCCTTCATCTCAGCCACTTCAGCAAGAAGAGTAGAATTGGGCTGAGACTCTGCAGCTTTCACGGATTGGGTGCCCGCCCTTTTACTGAACTGTTTTGAGCCCTCAGATAGCTCAAAGAAGGTCTCAAAAGCTGCAGCAGGAGTCTTGTTGAGGATGTTCCCTCCACAAGAAGCGTTCACCATCCTTCTCTCCTCATCAAGAAGACCACCGTACAAATAAAGTACGAGGTCCTGCTCAGAATAGCCGTGGAAGGGGCAGCTGGATATCATCTTCTTGAACCACTCATAATACTCGTAGAGCGATTCACCAGACTGTTGCTCGATGTTGCTGATAGCTCGCTTCAGGTTGTTCAGTTTTGTAGCCGGAAAGTACTTTTCCAGGAAGGCTTTCTTCATCTTGACCCATATGTCAATGCTCCCTGGAGTGAGATAGTAGAACCAGTCATTGGCCGCATCCTTCAGTGAAAAAGGAAAGGCCCTCAGCTTAATCTGGTCCTCAGTCACATTCTTCGGCTTCATACTGCTACACACCGAATGAAACTCAGCAAGATGCTTATTGGGGTCTTCACCACTCATCCCATGGAAGTGGGGGAGTAAGTGGATTAACCCAGACTTTAATTCAAAATTTACGCCCTCAGCCAACTCAGGAAACCGCACAGCCAGCGGTTGTTGTTGCAGGTTGGGCGCAGTCAACTGCCTCAACGTCTGTTCTTCTTCAGCCATCTCGAACGCAGGATTATCAAAAACAAAAGCACGATTTACTCTGCGACCCTGGGAAAGAGTCCTCTCAATCTCTGAATCAACACCAAGTAGAGGGGAGTTAGTAGCACGGGTGTGGACCATAAGATAGATCCACACCAAAGGAACACACACACACAAACACACAGAAAAATCAACACTTGCACTCCCCGGCAATGGCGCCAATTTTGACAAGCGATTGTCGTATACCACTAAATCAAAATAAACCTAGACAAACCTAAACAAGTAGTTAGGGCAAGTAAGGATCGAATCCACAGGGAGGAAGGGATTAATCTATGTGTTGTTCGCATGCAATAGTAACAAGAGGGGGGAGTTTTTGGTTGGTTTTGTAATCAAGAAAGTAAACAAAGCAAATAAGCAAAGAGTGTAATCAAATGTGGGAAAAACACTTAGCCAAACAAGATCCACTTTTCCTATGGTAGATTGGTCCTAGGTTCTCTCTATTCCTTTCCTTTGTTTATTCTTGTCCCTATTCTTGTATAGTTACTAGTCCTACTAGTCCTAGCAACTCTTATTATTGAACACACAAGAAACAATCAAGATTTAGAACAATAATAGCATTGGGCATAGGATCAAACCAGGATACATGTCAAATAATCACAACCCGCAATAATTTAGCATGCAATCAATCTTCTTTCATAATAATCTAGTCCTACCAGTCCTAGATAATTATGGATGCTACTCTAGATAAGGAATCACCGACCGGTCAATTCCAAACCCTAAGTGATCAGTCTACCAGTCCTAGATAATTATAGATAATTACTAAACCTAACTAGGTGATCAGTCTAGTCAAATCAATAACAATCCATATGAATAAGTGCAAGAAGAAAGATATAAACCCAAAGGAAATAGGAAATAGAGAATTAACCTCGCAATCAAACCATAGAAAAAGCTTCATATGCCGGGCTAAGCAATGGGTGCTTAACTACTCATAGTACTGAAAGACATAATTGTTGAAAGGGAAAAACTCTGAATACTGAACATACGATAATCCGGGGTTCATCTGGGATTCTGAATGGAGGCTGTGAGAGTTAGGTTAAATAAGTTAACCTAAAGCCCAAGATCACAAACCTCATCCCTAAAAAGGAAAAATACTAATATTCGGAATTAAATAAAACAACGAAAAAGGAAAAACAGAAAAAGATAACAGAAGTTCAGAGCGCGTCGGGTTGACTCCCGCTGATGGCCGCGGTCGCGGTTTGCTCTCGAAGTGCATAATTAATTTCTGATAATTCGGCCGCGGGCGCGGACTTCTCGTTATCGCCCATCTCCTTTGGAAATCTTGCCGCGGCCTTCTGCTCCCCGCAGCTTGGTCGCGGTTTCTTCACTTCACCGCCTTCTCACGTGGTTTCTTCATGGATCTTGCTTGTCTCCTCAGGTGGTCAATTTCTCTTCTTCTGGATGTCTCCAATAAGCTCCTCCAGACCACCAAAACCACACTTCTCTGCTCCAACTCCATAATCTCCAATTGTGCATAAAATCCCACCAAATGGCGCCTCAAACCTGGTAATAATCCCTAGAAATGTGCTACAAAATAGCACTGATCAACATATAATACGAAAATCACAAAGCAGATGACGAAATAAAAAACACAAGTATAACAGAAATCGAAACTCACACTTGACACGAGACGACGAGACAGTTGACATAACGTCTTGGGTAGCAGGGGAGGTCGATGGCAAATTGACTTTTGCAAACTTCCTCTCCGACGCAGGGATGCTGAGAATAATCTTCGACAAACCCTCCGATTGAGCGTCAACTTCCAACTCTTCCTCCTCAGGAACTACAAAAAAGAAAAGTTAAAACAAGGGGTTAAGACAAATAAACAAGCAAAGAGAGGTCGAACACATACTCTCGACTCGCCACTCCGACAACAAGAATGAGCAATCGCCCCCCTTCTCCAGAGACGAACGCTCGATGAAGAAAAACTTCGACCCCCATCCGCGGTCGTTCACGTCCAGATTGAACACCAGGGGCTTCCGACCCGATCGGATACGCAGCTGGACACGAGAAGAACTCTTCGACCCCAACGAGTAGTTGTACCACAAAGCGTCAAAATTGAAGCCAGCCCCAGACTGGACATTCAACAGGTCCAGAACCCTAAGGATTTGCCACGCTTGTGGCATAACTTGACACGGCGCAAGCGCCAGGGTCGCCAAGAAGTCTCTGACGAGAGAGGAGAAGGGAAATTTGTGCCCAATCCTAAATGGGTATGCGTAGAAGCAAACCTATCCTTCATAGCGAGCGTCGGTCCTCTCGTCTGGATGCGGCAACCTCGCAACCGTCTCCAGAGGAAAGCCTCCGACTTGGAGGATCTGCTCCAATTCTGCTTGCGACAGCGTACTCGTCAGAGCGTCTGTCTCTTTCAGAATGAAAAGGGGGGGGGGGGGGGGGACCTCGTCCTTGCTCTAGTTCGAATGAGTCGCCGACGACTCAGAAGCTTCACTGGAGACCATTTCTAAAACAGAAAGGGGAGGGAATCGAAGAGCAATCTTTGAAGGACTTGAGAAAACCTACCAGATGAAGATGCAAAGGGAGAAGATGAAGTCAAATCGGCAAAAGCCTGTTTCGAATTTATGGAGGGAGACGGCAGACTTCAAAAACATCCCATCGTGCCACGCGATTTCCGCCACATAGCCCTGGTCTGACGCACCAAAACCAGAAGGTGGAGATCGTGTGGTGGAAAGTTGTTTGGACTCCATCCCTTAGCAAGCCTCGAGCCCAAAACAACTTGGGGCTATTGTTGGGCCTATCATCCTCCAAGGAAACCAGACGAGCAAGCTGGGCCCAGGTCCAAACGAAATCGAAGTCCAAGAGAGAATGGAAAGAAGCGTCGTACACCCTGCAGACGAGTAGCACCCGACCAGCTTCGAGGATCTCGCTCGAGCATTAATTTCCTGATTGAAGGTAACGGCCACAGCATTCAACACAGAGATTATGACGGCAATTAAGGGCAAATCCCAACGATCTCGCCCAGAATTAAAGCACGAAATATTGTCAACGATGGATAACGGTCAGAAGGGAAAAGTTGCCATATATGGACCTCGATCGGGCAGGAAAAGACACACACGATTACAACGCCACATCCACTGATTTACTCTGAATAAAAACAAAGGAACACACTGATTCTAGCTTACTCTCCTCGAAACATCGCTCAATCCCCACCGGTCGAGCCCCAGAGTCACCGGTCAGACTAGATCCGATCTCTTGTCCTCCAAGGATAAGTTGTACTTTGATCCGGCTCAATCGTCAATATATCAATAAAATCACTTTGCTTTCTCGTATTTCTTCTTTATTAGTTGATTGTCTATTTAGATTGGTTTGATATCTATAATCCGATCGACTAGTTATCCCGTCTAAGGCGATTTAGGTCGTTTGATCTTTTCGCCCCAAAACACCGGCCGAGATACTTATCCCTACAGCCAGGTATGGCCTGCAAACCCCAGAACAGAACAACGAAGAATTGTCGCATAATATCGACACGATCGACGAAGTCAGAGAGAGAGCCAGGCTTAGGATGGTCCAATACCAGCAATAGGTCGCTAGGAGCTACAACAAAAATGTACGCGTCAGAGTTTTCAAAGAAGGAGATTGGGTCCTAAGAAAGACGTTTCAAAACACCAAAGACCCCAGGGATGGTAAACTGGCTCCACAATGGGAAGGGCCCTACCTAATCACAGACGTTGTTGGACAAGGCGCCTATAGATTGCAAGACATGGAAGGACGCATCATCCCAAGAAGTTGGAACGCAACATACTTAAAGTAGTATCATTTCTAAAAACCTTTTGTCATTTGTCGACTTATCAATTACACTTGTTCGAACCGATGTTTTTTCACCGGATGCATTCACTGACTTAAGCATCGGAGGGCCATTGGTTTCACCCCCAACAACCATTTCCTAGCGACCCTTTATCTCGTTTTGTCCAACACAGACACCACAAATTCAAACAAAGCAGTGGATCCACTCAAGACAAACGAAAGCGCTTACAACTTACACAACACGATCGATCGGCACACAGGGAGTTGTACAACAAAGGCACGATGGCACACCTCCCGCCTTATTACAAAATAAGGTATACAAAGCCTTAGACAAAACATTTAACGCAAGACACATTTGCTTACCTCCCTGGATTATGATATACAATTGTCATGACTAAACTTAACACAATTCACAGGCCTCCCCTCTTTCCGAAACAGAAAATGCATCCATACAAGCATACATCAAACGCAGCATTCGCTAGAACCGAAGAGTACCATTCAAAAGAAAAACAAACAAGGCGAAACGCCAATCATCATCGTCTTACAAACACGCGACCCGCGATGGTGGACGGGTCGCCAAAACACAGAGTTTGCCCACGCAACGGAGGGACTTTCAACACAACTAGTCTGAATATCCAAGCAACAAATCAACAAACTAAAGTGTAAACAGCTTCAAGCTTCGACCTCCTTACCTGGGGCAGCATCAGGGATAGGATCGGATTCCATTTCTGTCCGTCCAGAACTCACTTCAGCTCCTTCTTCCGCCACGACTCCAACAGTCCCACATGCTTGGAGGAAGTCGACATCGGGGCAACCATTGGGAAATTGCTCATCCAGGTAAGCCTGCTCCTTCTCCAGATCCCATGATTCGTGGCAACCGATCTTGAGATCCTCCATCATCTCGATCCTAGACTTAAGCGTGAAGTAGGCTCCAACATCAGTAGCGACCTCGCCGCCTTCCTTCTTGGCATTCTCAAGCCGAGCCTCTAATTCACTGATTCGTTGCTCAGAACCCTTCAAGTCAGCCTCAATGGCGCGACGCGCACCCTCCGACGTCTTCAATAGCGCATCCGCTTCCTTTGCCCTGCCCTCAGCTTGGGAGATCTTCAACTGAGCATCATCCCACATCTGTTTAGTCTTCAAGTGACTAGATCTAAGATGTTGGAAAACCTGCACACACGGATAGCAAGTCAGGAAACTCGCCAATGACACAAGTCAAAAAAAAAAAAAAGAGAGAGAAGTTTTAAGATCAACCGTCCAAGAACTCGTAGCAGCCACCTCCAAGCTCTCCCAGACGGGAAGGTCTTCAATTTCGTCAGGCACCGGCAAAGTCAAAAGTTCAGGGAAGTCAATGGTCCTTTTCACCGACTTGCCTTTCGACACATCGTCTGAAACACGAACAGACTTTCTCTTGTGGTCGGACAATTTTGGAGGGAGCAACTTCGAGGGACAACCTTTGGGGAGAGCCTTGGAACACATCCTCTTCTCTAACAGATCTTTCACCGAGAGACGAGCACTGGACCTCTAGCCACGAGACAAGGCTACATGTGACAAGAGAAGAGTCAGTTGTAGTGGATGAAAGAAACAAAGCAAGATAAACCTAACTGATACTCACGTTTCGAAGAAGACGACATCGGCGAAACTACTTCAACATGGAGAGGCTGAGCGGACGAAAAAACACTATTGTTGGCGAAGGTCCTCTCGATCTTCAAAAGCTTCAAGACCGCTTGCGTCTTCGACTTCAAGACAGGATCTTCCTCTGGTTCTGCAATCTCAGGTTCTGCAAACAGTTACATGTAAGCCAAAGTTAAAAGCCATGCGACCAATCTCAAGCACAGGAAAGAACACAAACCTCTCCACATCCAATCGGTCAGCAAGAACGGACAATCGCCCCCAGACCCAATGACGCAATATTCACAAAAAAGAACCGCTTTTTCCATCCACGGTCGTTCACATTCAACTTCAAAACCAAGGGTTGGCGATTGGAGCGGTATCAAAGGTTATATTGGTATGACCGCTTGGATCCCAGACAGTAGTTATAATCCAGAACCTTAAAATCTATGCCAACAGCGAAGTCTCTGTTCAAACGGTCTAAAACCTTAAGCAGGCGCCAAGCATGAGGCATTACTTGGCAAGGGGCTAGAGAAAAAGAGGAAAGCACCGATTGGACCAACTCAGAGAAAGGAAAGGTATGACCTATTTTGAAGGGATACTCGTAAAAGCATACCTATCCTGGACACCTGGAATCAGCGCGTTCGTCCGAATAAGAGAGACGAGCTCTGGTGCCCTTGGGAAAGCCTCCAACTTGCAAAACCCTGTCGAGTTCAGCCTGAGTCATGACATTCAGAATGCTCTCGTGCTCGCTAAGAAGGAAGAGAGGGGGGTGATCCTCAGAACTTGATTCCGAGTTAGAGGCGGCCATGGACAAAACGCTGAAAAGATTTGAACTTGGGAAGAAGAAGAGTTACCTAGGGAGAAGAAGTTACAGGCGGTAAAGGTAAGAAGAGAAGGCAGAGGTCAAATCAATTTATTGGCAAGGCTGGGATCCAACTCCACAGATGGGTCGTTCAATCCAGAGCCACGTGTCCACGTTCCACAAGGAAAGAAAACCGCACAAGTTCGACAATTACTCGTCTGGTTTCCTTTGGGGCAATTGTTGGGCCACGTTTTGATCAGGTTGGACCAGCCCACAAACGGTTGACAGCTGAAGCCCATCATGCAGAGAAAACGGCCTGCTTGCTGACGCGACCAACGGCTCCTTGAAACGTCCGAACGAAAATCACGGGCATGATCTTAGCACTTAAACGGCTGAATGATCTCCCCAAATCTGGCATTAAATCCCCTCATCTTAAATAGATTAGGAGGAGCCCGTTGTAAGACATGTTCTCTACTATTCCATTGCTGATGTACTAAAACTCCATAGCTCTCGATATACTAGAATCTCGTTCAATACATTCGAAAAGTTCATTCGATTGTGCTCGGATCCATTCGAACTTCTCCATTTCGATTCGTCATAGCTAAGCTTTATTATCATTATTTCGTCTCATCACTTTTGTTCTCTGATTTGTTTGAAGTATTAATTTGATCTGTTCGACTAATAGCACCACATCGAAAGCAATTTAGGTTTGATATCTTTTTGCCCAAAACACTTATATTTATTCTTATGAACAAATCTATTATATAATTACTAAATGAACTAGTATTATATGTTCTGTTAAGAATGCATCATTTTATTAAATGACATATGTCATCACATTCACGGTGTGTATGATGACTCCCTCAAATAGAACGCGTCCCCTTCGTCCCCTCTACGCCTCTCCACAAATCCTCACACCAGAAACCCTAGATCGACATTCTGCCCAAATTACTGCCCCCAAATCCAGTACTTTCTCACCTTCACCATGATACTGATCAAGCAACTCCAAAAACAAAGCTTAGCCCCTTCAAACCTCATCTAGTGGAGATTTCCCTGGAGCAGGATACGATATGGAAGAGCATCCATCTTCGTCTTCTGCTTCGCTCGAACTCGGAGTTGGCAGTTGGCTCCTCGATCCCGTCTCTACCCCCAAACACAAGAGCAAAGAAAAAATGAGAAGAGTGGTGCGATCTTTGGCGACACATCTTTCCTAAATAAGATCTAGGGTTTCGATCCCCAAACCTGGAGAAGGAGAACCAAGCGTTGGCGAGGCGATCCTCCAAGGCCAGGATGTGAGTCCAACCAACGACGACGGGACCTCTGGAGAAGTCCAGTGCTCGGAGGAAGGAGCCGACAAACAGAATCCAATCCCAAGCTGCTAATGGGTAATAAAAGCAGTAAAGGGCCTAACCCAAACTCATGCTTCGATCTAGGGTCCATCCTAAGATCCATCTGGAGAAGGATCGAATAACAAGGGCAAGCAAGCTTCTAGATCTGCAAAGCTACTCTACAATGGCGAACCAGTAACCAACCCCCCGAAACCCACCCGGTGAATCCCAGACGATGGACTCATGGACTGCAAAAGACGACACGCATCCTCGAGCTTAGAAATGGCAGTGGCGTTATCTACAAACACAGGTGCATCCCTTCCAATACTAGTATCATCTCTTTTTACAGTTCTAAAATTTTCAATTTCCTTGAACCAACTGACTGCCACACATACCTGCTTGATACTGTTGTTGAGAGAACATCATTTCCACAAAGACTACTCCACATAAATTATATTCTAAAAAGTTTCCCACAACCTTGTCATTTCTTGAATCAACTCCCGATCTATTTGAGTGTGATCTTTGAGGATACGGAGAAAGGAAATACCGTTACTATAGCTACATGCACTAACCCTACAGATTCCAAGGATAACAACAACTGACTGCCACACATACCTGCTTGATACTGTTGTTGAGAGAACATCATTTCCACAAAGACTACTCCACATAAATTATATTCTAAAAAGTTTCCCACAACCTTGTCATTTCTTGAATCAACTCCCGATCTATTTGAGTGTGATCTTTGAGGATACGGAGAAAGGAAATACCGTTACTATAGCTACATGCACTAACCCTACAGATTCCAAGGATAACAACAATAACAATGTGTATACCAACAGATTTGGGCTCACTCCCACACATCAAAACCCACCAAAAGATTCGGCTGAAAAAGCCACAACAAACCAAGGCTCAAAGAAGTCTTATGCTATGAACATAATCCCCATTATGTGGAATTTTGGCATTTACGGATTATATTGTGTTTTAAACTATTGAACTATGATAGCTCTTGATGTCTTAGAGATTATACTAGCTACCCTAATCTTGTTATAGCTCCAATATGCACAGTACTCAATGTGAAAAACTCTTATCTGAGTTCTTATTTATGCACCATGTATGAATCCCTCAAGACAATGGCTATGGGCAATATATCTTGTGTTAAGGATGTGTGGTCTAACCCAAATGAATCAATGGATATGAAAACTAATCCTACCTCTAGTAACCCCTCACCATTAGATCCTATTCAAGTACATGCTCCCATCAGCCTCTATACACATCAGTACTTAGGCAAACTCATTATCACACCCTCCCCTCATACCTATTTAGTTGTCCCTAATAATTTATCACTTCCTCTGTTCGATTGGTACATTTGTCGCCTTCTGAATGAATTCTCTAGAACTCATGAGAATATAGAAAATAGTAAAACATCTTATGGTACAGCCTTATGCTCGGGTTCACCCATCCAAGCTGATACAATAACCAAGATCACCACACCAAAAACTATCGGGCTCACTCCCAACCCAAAAACATCCCTAACCAGTTGTGCTAGTTACTCTCAAAAAAGATCATCTACCACCAAAGCACCTAACAATGTCTCTCATTATTACCAAGATAATTACCCTTTTACTAACAACGATGACAACATTTACTGCACTTACAAATATACTAAACAAGCTAAAGAAGTCTTGATAAAAACTAAAACTAAAAACAGTAGTGAGTGTCCAGCACCCGACTATGCCAAGCCTAAAGACCTAATCAACCAGGAAAGTCCTACAAATGAGCATAGCAACCATCCTTATTACTATGCATGTAACCACTCTAAGACTAAAAATAATCTCTACAAAGAAAAAACTAATCAGAATAATAGAAACACTAAATATTCTAATACTAATACTATACTCATTGCTAACTGGAACAAGCATCAAAACTGCACTGAATACACTAAGTCCACGAATAACGACCACAAAGAACTAAACCCCAACAAGCATAACCACAAGATTCTTCATCACGGTCTTTCTAAACCCCTGAAACATCCTAATAATATTTGGATTAAAAAAACACCAAGTTATATTATGAAACTACCTATGCTTCTATGTGCTCTAAGTGGCATAATAAACAAACCGAAAGAATAATCCTCAAATGATCAATGTCTATACTAACATGAAACTAAATAAGAATCCACTTAGTTGCAGTATTGACTATCCTTTACATCTACCTAGTATAAAGCCTATGAACTACTTTAATGTGTATCCTCCTTCTGTTACTAAGCAGGTCCTTCACAAGGTTGAAGCCCAAAATCGCAAGGACATGAACATACTACAGCTCAACAATAGTGAAACAACTACAATCCATCATATGTTGAATATGTATCAAGTGTATCGATTGTATAGCATTGCGTATCTTGAAACCAAGAGATGCAGGAAAAACCCAAACTCCATCATTACAAGTCCTATGATCCACCATTCAAGACAACAAATTACGACCAACAAAAATACCAAACAAAATGCAAAAATTTACAGCATAAGAATGATAAATCGATGACATACCAAGGGAACTATCCAAAGTACAAAAATAGAAACCAACGAATGCAATACGAGCTTAACCAGAAAATAATAACTCGATCCTACATGAAACAAAGAGGCAACGAAAACAGCCATACTAATGGACAACGGCAAACAAACCACAACTCAAATAAACAAATATACCCAACACTGAGAACACCATGGCCGGTGATGCGTTATGGGCTCCCAAAACGCGAGTCAGAGCGGATCTAGGTAGAAGGCGGACGAATCTTTCTTGCTCGATGAAGACTGTGAGGGAAAACGAGTGTCGCGGACTGTATTGAGGGCTCGCGGTGGTAACCGCGATCGCGGGCACGTCGCATGTCAGGTCGCGGGGTGGTTCGATTGGGTACGGGATCTCGGCTAGGGCCGAGAGCCAAGTTTGGTGAAGGGGAATCGTAGACAAGGTGTGATGGGTTCGGTTGGCTTGCATGTGGGGTTGGGTAGCCGGCGAAGGTGGCTTGATGGGGGCTCGGTTGAAGGAGTTAGGCCTACGGGCGGGAGCTTGGCTCAACGGCAGCACTAGGCTTTAACTCTCAATTCAACGTACTTTATTATTTAGGTTAAGAATGGCTTATATAGGAGCCAAAACAAGGTTCTTGCCCGATGGGCCTAAAAACATAAATGGATCGGCCCTCTTGGCACAAGAGAGGCCTGACATCCGAAAATAGAAACTTGCCAAATATGACAACATCCAAATATAGTAAATACTAAAAACGGTAACTTTTCAAACTTAGAAACATTCTAAGAATAGAAACTGCTAAGAAGGGAAACTGCTAAATACGAAAAAAACTAAAAATAGAAAGTGTCTCAGAATGTCTTAAAATTGGCATGTGAACCTCACAATACCAAAACAACTCAAATGGCACGAGAAGTGCCGAGGAAATATCCCAGCGCCATGTTGGACGATGTCAAAGTCGTAACCGGGGTTGCATCAGTCGGATACACCGAAGAACAACCGAGAAGATAGCAAAGCATTTTCCCAGAATGGGGAATCCGACACTATCAGATTAAGAATGGAAAAAACACAAACACACGAAAATATCATGACAAAACCTCTTGCTATTTCAGAATAGGAACACAAAGGAGAAGGCATATTATCACAAATATAGCTAAAAATCCACCGCCAAATAAGTATCAATGAAGATCTGTTTATGGAACATTAGAGGTATGGGCCGGAAAAAGTTCGGGACTGACATAGACACCTTCTGCAAAATCAATTATATCCAAATAATGGCGATAGTGGAAACTAAAACTGAAAAAATACCATGCGAGAAAAGATGGAGAAAGGCGGGTTTTGATAACACTGTCGTCTCCCCGGCAGTAGGCCTAGTGGGGGGTAACAGTACTGTGGAAAGAACACCAACTGAAAAATGAAACACTCAAAATACATACCATTGAAAATCGATTCATCAGCTTTGAATTCAAAGACTTCGAAAATAACCAAGAAAGCATAATCATTTTTGCATATGCACCCCACAAGAAAGAGACAAACCAGAATTCTGGAAAAATCTCCAAAAATACATTACAGATATATCAAAACCATGTATACTAATTGGATACCTAAATGAAATACAAAACCTGCAAGAGAAAAAAGGTGGTAACCACCAAAACCCAAGCAGATTCGCTAGACTAATAAACTTTAAAAACGCATGTGACCTACTCGACACACCAACAACGGGCAACCCATTTACCTGGAGAAAATCTAGAGATACACATGACAATATACTAGAGAAATTAGACAGAGTCCTAGTCCATGACCAAATCTTACAATGGTATCCTAATACGATCACCCACAACCATGCGTTCACATCTTCGGATCATTGTCCCATATCAATGGATATTACCAATTCAACAAGTAGAATAGCGCAACCATTTAAATTTGAAATGATGTGGACGAAAAGGAATGACCTTGCTAATCTAGTCAAACAAACATGGAGAAGCAACTATCAAGGAACCCACATGTTCGTGCTAACAAAAAAATGCAATTACTAAAAACAAAACTAAAAGAATGGAATAAAACGTGTTTCGGTAATATCTTTGAACAATTAAAAAAAGTAGAGCACGAGTTACTAATCTCACAACAAATAATGGCCACAATACCATCGAATGGAAATTACACCAAACAAAAAAACCTAACTAAAAAGAAAGAAAGCCTCTTATCCTTCCAACAGAAGTACTGGGGGCAAAGAGCTAAAAATAAACATATTACCTCGATAAACTCTAACAACAAATATTTCCACCGAATTGCCACTAGTCGAAGAAATAGGAAAAACATAAAGGAAATTACAAGCATGAATGGTACATGAATCATTGGACAGGAAAACGTCGAAAAGAAATCCAAAGAGACTTCGAAAAATTATTCAAAAAACAACACATCTTCCAAACAAAGATTGAGGAAGCATTACAAGTCATAGAAATAGAAGTAAACCAGGAGGACAACAATCAACTCACAAGACCAGTTACAAACAAGGAAATCAAAAAAGCATTGGATAATATCAAAGAAGACAAATCTCCAGGGCCTGATGGTATGCATCTGGCTTCTACAAGAAATACTGGCATATAATAAGCCCAGACATCATCAGAGCAGTAAAAAGCTTTTTCCAATCTGGGAAATTATTAAAACAACTAAACCACACCTTTATCACACTAATTCCCAAATGTGATAACCCGAGTTCAACGAATCATTATAGATTAATTAGCCTCTACAATACAATCTACAAAATTATCTTAAAAATTCTAACTGAAAGACTAAACACCATCATTCCAAAGCTAATCCATCAATTACAAAGAGCCTTTACCCAACAAAGAAGTATCCAAGATAACGTCCTTATTGCCCATGAAATTTTCCACTCCTTCAAGAAAAAAAAGGGGAAAGAAGGATGGGTAGCTCTCAAATTAGACATGAAAAAAACATATGACAGAGTTGACCGGGAATTCTTACAACAAACACTTACAAAATTCGGCTACTACCAAAATTCGTTAACTGGATCAAAGAATGTACCCAAACAGTATCATTCTCTGTTCTAGTTAACAATGGACCAACATAACAATTCTTCCCTAAAAGGGGATTAAGACAAGGAGACCCACTATCCCCATTTCTATTCATTTTAGGTGTCGAGATTCTCTCACGCCAATTACAAAACGCAACACTGGACACTAAGAACTCGCTAGGCATAACAATTAACCGACATGGAACAAAAATCCCTCCTAGCTTTTGCGGACGATATGATCATTTTCGCTTCGACTAAACAAACAATATGTACTGGAATAAAAAAGATCACTGACAACTACTGTGAGGTGTCCGGACAACTTGTAAACTTCCACAAATCCGCCTTCCAAGTCACAAAAAACACAAGTCAAACAACAAAAGACGAAATCCAACAAATATTTAATGTCGTTTCAACAACAGGCCTCGATAAATACCTCGGCTGCCCAATCATTAATGAAAGGGTAACAGCCTCCATTTTCTATCCTCTTATAGAAAAAACTACAAATCAATTAACCAAATGGAAGGCGAACACACTTTCTCAAGAAGGGAGGAAAGTACTAATTAAAGCAACACTTTCTGCACAACCAAGTTACATAATGCAAAATGTTATTCTACCAACAACCATACACAAAACGCTTGACAAAATTAACCGACAATTCTTCTGGAAAAAGGACAACAATCATAAACCATTAATAGGCTGGAACGAAATAGGCAAACCAACTAACAAAGGGGGACTTAGAATCAGGAAAAGTGAGGATATGAACAAAGCATTACAAATTAAATTACTATGGAGACTTCTGGCGGAACCAACCAACGTATGGGTTAAAATTATTACAGAAAAATACCTAAAATCTAAAACAATACTAGACTACGAAAGGAAAAAGAACACAACCTACTCCTGGCAATGGAGTAACCTAACCAAGTTACTACCCGAGATTAAAATAGGTATCCAATGGGAGCTAGGAAACGAGAACACAATTAATTTTTGGCAAGATAACTGGCTCTCTGTAGGGAAGCTAATTGACCACGCAAACAACACATCCGTTATAGATAAAACCGAAAAAGTTGCTAAATATCTTAATAATAACAAATCATGAACAACCCAAGAGCTACAAAAACATTTTGAGAAGGACATAATAGATATCATTCAAACCAAGCAACTACCTAACAACTCATTTCTAACAGACTCTACTGGAAACACAATAAGAATGGATGGTTTTCAACTAAAAGTGTCATGACTATGTGATGCGACCCTGCCCTCCATGACGGCCACAAAAGAAGAGGAAGCCATGAGCCTGCACTCAGAAGGCCCAGTGACTAGATCGCGTGCCAAGGCCATCGCCGATGCCGCCTAATCCCTCATCGCGCGTGTCGTCGCCATCCAAGGCACACCCGAGACAGAGCCCATGCTCAAGCTCCTCGCCACCATTGGCATCGCAGCAGAAGACCCATCGCACGCGGACCATGGCACGCCCACTAACGAACCCACTCCAGACTAGACGTGGCCGCTGTTCCTTATGCCCGCACGCCTCATGCCTCGCCGCATCAACGGCGCCTATCGTTAGCTTTTAGAGGTTATTTTGCTTGTTATAGACATTGCTATTTTTGTAAGGTTATTTTTGGCACTTTCTATTTTAGAAGGTTGGTCAAGACGGCTTCCTTGAGTGTCATCATAGATGGAGGAAGTTGATGCAACATCGCGAATGAAAAGGTGGTGACGCACTTCAACCTGCCCACCACACCGCATCTGCAGCCATACGGCCTCCAATGGATTTTCGCGAGCCCAGGTAACACGGTGTCTCGCCAATGCCTTGTTTTTTCTCCATTGGTTAGTATTGTGATTCCATTTTATGTGATATCATTGCAATGGACACCACCCATCTCTTGCTTGGGCGCCCATGGCAATTGGACAGGCGCGTGCTCTATGATGGCTATTTAAACACGTACGTGTTTACTTACAATGGGAAGCGTGTCACGCTGTTACCAATGTTACCCCATGAGATCTTGTAGGACCAGGTACAATGCGATCGCCAGAAGGCCATTGAGGCCGCCGCTATACGGCAGGAAGAGACGCCAGCGGCACCGCCAAAGCAAAACACCACCAACTCTGGCCATTTTTTGTCTCCAACAGGCACTGCGTCCAAGAAGTCCAACGCTTTAGGAGGGCCACCCAGTGCCTCCCTGAATCATGAGGACATCGCCAGCACTGCCGCAAAGAGGCCGAAACAGAGGCCCACTGAGACCTGGCCAAGCACTCCACTTTCTAGCTCGAGCACTGGTGTCCACAACCCCAGTGCCTCCCAAAGCGCCCCTAGTGCCTCGCTTCCTTTGCAGTTGGCCGTTCGATCGCCGCAGACGCCCTCGTTACAAGGTCGTTGTGAGCACAAACTGCTTCTCGCGCGGCCCATCGACCTCACTTCCACCTTGAGCGGCAAGGCGCCATGCTTTTTGTTGGTGCCCACTCCGTGCATCCTTGAGGCACCCGTCGCCGATCCATTTCCGCCTGACGTCGCCGCTTTGCTCGCCGAGTTCGATGACTTTTTTTCCAGATGAGCTTCCACAGGCTCTCCTTCCTTTGCGAGGCATTGAGCACCAAATCGACTTGGTGCCTGGTGCCTCACTGCCCAACCGCGCTGCCTATCGCGCCGGCCCTGAGGAGACTAGGGAGTTGCAACGGCAGGTGCAAGAGTTGTTGGATTGCGGCTACGTGATGGAATCCCTGAGCCCTTGCATTGTCCCCGTGATCCTTGTGCCCAAGAAGGATGGATCATGGCGCATGTGTGTCGACTGCCGTACCATCAATCAAATCACAGTGAAGTACATGCACCCGATTCCGCGCTTAGACGACATGCTTGATGAACTCCACAGCGCGACTCTCTTCTCTAAGATTTACTTAAAGAGCGGTTATCACCAAATTCACATGAAGGAAGGTGATGAGTGGAAGACCGCCTTCAAGATAAAGTATGGGCTTTACGAGTGGTTCGTCATGCCTTTTGGGCTCACCAACGCCCCGAGCACATTCATGAGATTGATGAACCACGTGTTGAGAGCATTTTTGAGGAAGTTTGTTGTCGTGTACTTTGATGACATTTTGATTTATTCACGTAGCCTTTCTGAGCATGTTGAGCACCTTAGGCTTGTGTTAGAGTGCTTGAGACGTGAGAGCTTGTATGCCAACCTTGGCAAGTGTCGCTTTTGCTCTGACACTACTAATTTCCTAGGCTACGTTGTGTCCAAGGATGGCCTACGCGTGGAAGAAGACAAGGTGAAGGCTATAAGAGAATGGCCTACGCCGACGACACCGACCATGGTACGCAGCTTCCTTGGCCTTGCAGGTTTTTATAGGCGGTTTGTGCGCGACTTCAACTCCATCGCCGCGCCGCTGCATGAGCTTACCAAGAAGGGAGCCACGGTGACTTGGCTTGAGGCCCACGAGAAGGCCTTCGCGGCATTGAAGGATGCCTTGTGCCACGCGCCTCTTCTCCAGCTCCCTGACTTCGCCAAACACTTTGAGGTGGAGTGCGACGCATCCGACATCGGCATTGGAGGCGTCCTGCACCAGGATAGGCGGCCCATTGCCTTCTTCAGCGAGAAACTCACTGGGTCCACCCTGAATTACCCCACCTACGACAAGGAGCTTTACGCACTCGTTCGTGTGCTCAAGACGTGGCAACACTACCTTTGGCCACGCGAGTTCATGATTCATAGTGACCATGCCGTGCTGAGCTACCTCAAGAGCCAGGCCCACCTCAACCGCAGGCATGCCCGTTGGGTGGAGTTCCTAGAGACGTTTCCCTACGTCGTGGTCCACAAGAAGGGTAAGGAGAATGTGGTTGCCGACGCCCTTTCTCGCAGGTATAATCTCTTGACTCATGTTCAAACTAAGGTTCTTGGCTTTGCTTTGATTAAGCAATTATATATGGTTGATCCTTTCTTTAGACCCATTTTCGAACATTGCCTTAAGGACCGTGAGTTTGACACATATTTTCTCTTTGAGGGTTACTTGTACAAAGCGGGCCGCCTATGCATCCCTAGCTCTTCTATTAGGCTCCTACTCATCCAGGAGGCCCATGATGGTCGTGGCCACTTTGGAGTTGCCAAGACACTGGCCGTGCTTAGGGAACATTTCTTTTGGCCACGCATGACCGACCAGGTGACCCGCTACTATAGGAGTTGTGTGACTTGCCAGCGAGCCAAAGCCAGATCTAGTCCACACGGCCTCTACACCCCTATGCCTATCCCTACCTGCCCTTGGGAAGACCTTTCCATGGACTTCGTTACGGGTTTGCCCCTCTCTCGTCGAGGTAAAGACTCCATTTTTGTGATTGTGCATAGGTTTTCGAAGATGGCCCATTTTGTAGCTTGTAAGACGACCCATAGTGCTAGTGAGATAGCCGAGTTATTTTTTGAGCACGTGGTCCATCTACATGGGGTCCTTCGAACTATTGTGAGTGATAGGGATTCTAAGTTTGTTGGTCATTTTTGGAGAACTCTTTGGGGAAAGCTAGGTACAAAACTTTTATTCTCCACTAGCTACCACCCCCAAACCGATGGCCAAACCGAGGTGACAAACCGCACTTTAGGAGCCATCCTACGCACCATGCTCAAAGCCAACCCTAGGCGTTGGGAGGACTTACTCTTTATTGTTGAGTTTTCTTATAACAAGTGCAGGCACTCGGCGACCAAGCTTACCCCGTTCAAAGTTGTCTACAACAGGAACCCATTGACGCCCCTAGACATGTTGCCGCACCCACTATAGGAGCATGAGCACACCACTGTGGCCAACCGCGCCGAGCAAGTTCTAGAGCTCCATCGACGGACGCGCGCACAGCTAGAGCGCCGTGCTTTGCAGTATGCCTCGCAACACAACTGTGGACGTCATCGCATCGTGTTCGCACCCGAAGACCTCGTCTGGGTGCATTTGCGCAAGGAATGATTCCCTCGCGGCACAAGCACAAGTTGGCCCCACGCGGAGATGGACCATTCTGCGTTGTCAAGGCCATTGGAGATAATGCTTATGAGCTTGAGCTCCCAAACGACTATGGCATCCACGCGACCTTCAACATTGCGGATTTGCAGCCCTATGTGGAGCCCGAGTTTGATGATGGTGAAGCGGGGACGCTTCACATCCAAGTGGGGGAGAGTGATGTGACCCTGCCCTCCATGACGGCCGCAGAAGAAGAGGAAGCCATGAGTCTGTGCTCAGAAGGCCCAGTGACAAGATCGTGTGCCAAGGCTGATGCGTGAGGATCGGGATGAAGCCTTCGGTGCGAGGAAGTCCACAAGAGCCAAAGGAGTTAGGCGAGACAACACCAAACCGGCAAGGGCAATCGTCTGTATTCAGATGGATGGTTCTCTGTTCCGGGCTCCGAATTGAGAGATTCCAAATCCCAGTGGTAGATCCGGAAGTCTAGATGAAAGCCTCAAAATTTGAGAGTGAACCGATCTAGGAATCAGAAGATATAGTGAATCTACTGAGGTGTCACAGATGGTTTCCGCAAGGAACTTGGCTCCGGCGAGAGGAAGTTTGAGGGCAGATTGGAAGCACGTCTTGGGCTGGTTCTTTATATGATCTTGCGGTGATTCAAGGGTGGTTTTGAGGGAAAGATTTGAGGCGGAGAGATAGGGTAAAAGTCGAAGGGATATGGACTTACAAGGGTTGGATATGACGCACCGCACCTTGTAAGAACTAGTGAAGAACTCGCCTTGGATATGACGCACCAAAGGAGGCCTTGCACGAAGGTTGATATGACTCATAACCTGGGTTTTCAAGCTATCTAGATGATGAAATTAAACCCTAAAAGGCTGCAGAAACTCCATTGAAAAAGAGAGTGAAAAAGACAAGGTTTTGGTTCAAGTTTTGCATTTTGAAAACAAGGGCCGGCTACCCCCTTATAAACCCAACCCCTAATGCTCGAGTTTAACCATCACATAGCCAATAACTAAGGTAGAAAATGTCATGAAGACCCACACAAATTCGGCATTGAATGCCTCTTCAAAACAAGCCCCACATGGCTTAAGGAATCCTTGCGCCTTGGTCCGGTTGTTGCACCAAAGCACACATGGCATTCTCTTCCACTAGGCTCGGAGATCCCATGGTCACCAAGCCAGCTTGGAGTCCCTCTTGCAAGGCTCGAGCCCGAGCCCGAGTGATTCGACCCGGAAAGACCCGAGCGCCGGCCTCCCTTGCGCCAACATTAGGTGTGCGGCACTTTCTTGCTCCAACTCCTGATTCAAAGCATTCTTGTGCTCCATATCTCCTAGAGGACCAGTGGAGTCATCCTCCAAAAGATGGCTCAGAGAATGGTGAGAATTGTCGGGCCGACTTTCATGCCCTAGCTCGGATGCCCTAGACGCGGCGGTGGCGGAGCTTGACTCTTCTTGGCTTGAGTGGCTTGAGTCTTGTTGGTGGCTTGAGGTGTCTAGATCTTGATGGGACATAGTCACATCATCCTCCCTTCCTTAAAAAGGATTCGTCCTCGAATCTGAGTGCACTTCAAGAAATAGGTTTAGAGTACACAAAACCGCACAAAGAAAAACAAGGAAGTGAGGGACCAGGAAGTTCTTAGAGAATGAAGGACATGTGTACGTACACATCTTTAGATCTAGTGAATGCCCATGGAGGAATTTCCATGTACAAGTGTTGCCCAATTTCAGCCTGGCAACAAATGCAAGGAATTTCCATAGAACATGAAATGCATATGACATACTTGGCAACAAATGCAAAGCATAGTACAAAATTTTTCTCATGCAACAAGAATTGTGAATGAGAACAATGATGCACACATGAATGCCTAGTTTTACTTGAAGTAACTGGATGGCACAAAGGCAAGGACTTGTACACATGATTATCAAGAACTAAAGGCATCCAACAAGTTATGATTTGACCAAGAGAACTATGGTGTATGCATGAATATCTAATTTCACCTACAAAAACATATTCATGAGCCTTGGATTGCACATCCTTCTTCTCATGGTCACAAGTGTTCTTGAGTTCAGAAGGCTTATCATCATTTTCGTTAACCTCTTCTTGGAATAGGAACGACAAACATGAAGGAACCATAGATGTTGCATCCATCCATGGAGTACCCAAAGAGTTTAGTGAACTACGGGCAATGATGGGTGGACATTTGCCTTTCGTAGATAAAAGAGATGGTTCTTCAACTTCCTCCTCCTTTTCTTTTGGCTTTAGCTCATCTTCAATGAGCAAATAAGGCTGACATGATTCGGCTATAAGTGGAGGTTCTTCCTTCAACTCCCCATCACCAAAGGATGACTTCACAACTTGCAAGGGTTCAACACAAGGACTCCTAGGAACCATAGGTGTGGGTGGAGCGACTTGCCTCACTTCAGCTGGCCTAGAAAACTCAACATAGGAAGCTTGAACCTTTGGCTGAACTCTCATGGATTCAGTTTTGGCCATCCAATCCAAGCATTCATCCCCGTTGGAAGATCCTGCAAATGGTTGCACATGGAGCTTAACACCATGGTGTTGCTCCCTCCCTTGTGGCATTTCTTCATGATAGGCCGGGGGAACATGTCGTTGGGGAGGCATTGGAGGCCGCATATGTGCACGGGCTTGAGGTCCCCTCATCGCCATTTGTGGAGGGAAAAGATTGGCGGTGGGCGTAGGTGTAACTTGAGATTGCCCATATGAGTCATAGCCTCCAACTCCATAACCTAGAAGGTTAGTAGCACCAATAGGGATATTATTAGGAAATGAAGCAAACTCATTGAACATACTTACCCCCGAGGTTGCTACAAATGGTGGCGCTTCGTACGCCGCATATCATCCTTGTGGCGCCAAAGACACTCTCGGCGCATGAGAAGAGGACGCGTCCTCCCGGACTTGCACATGGTCCACATTATTAGTCGCGGACCCAATGAATTCTCTTGAAACTGGTGGCACAATATGGCCATGGCTTGGAGGATGGTTAACACTCAATTGTTGCAATTGCTCGGCGGTATCCTCTTGTTTGCGCTCCACACTTTCCAGTCGTGCATTAATAGCTAGCAAGGCTTGTTGATTGCCGAGCAAGACTTGTTCAATGTCTTGCAAGGTCACTTCCGGGGGTGGAGATACACGCCCTTGTGTAGATGTGTCAAGGTCCTTCCCGGCTCGGTGATCGTCCACCATCCTAGACAAAGCAAACAACCAAGCACCAAAGCAACAACACAAAACCAAGCAAGATATAGTATACCAAGCCAAACAAGATAGCCCCAAAACTGACCTAAAACTCAAATCACAACAAGATGCAAGTGAATGTAGGTCACGGCTAGGAAAGGGTTTGGCTAGGCGAACAAAGACTAGCTAGCTTGCCCGGACCTATGTCTAGGAAGCTACTAAGTACGCACTTGATTTGGAAAACTCCTTTTTCACTTAAAAAAAACTGAATTGGCTCTTAGGTTAGCTCACCTTTTTCTATGGCCTCTCCTATTTAGGCCGGGTTTTTCTTGAGCACCTTCTTTTTTCAAGAGCAAACAACAAGCCGAATGAGCTCACTTTTTTCTATGGTCTCTCCTGTTTAGACCGGGTTTTTCTTGAGCTTTTTTTTTTTAAAACAAGTAGAGACAAGCAAAGGCAAGTCACAATGAGCATTCAACAAAACAAAACAAAGAGAATCAACCAAGGCAACCGTTCCGGCCCGTATCCTAAACACAAGACTAGGCAAGCATTACTAGTCAAGATTGCATAAACTACAAGGGTGGTCCAGGGGATACAAGGCTCGGTTTATGGGCTGAAAATGTTCTGTTTTAATGTGTTTTAAAGCAGCCAAAGGTCAGTCACAAATGCACTAAATTCGGGCAAGTGAAAGTGCACAAGGAAACCGAACAATTCAATGCACAAGACCTTTCATCAAACCACAACTCCTAATCTTTTATGGCTGCATTAACCCTTCATCTCCACTCAGAAATATGCAGAAATCGAACCCAAAAATTTGCAGAAAAATGTCCAAGAACAAGACACAATACGCATGGACAACAAGGCCAACAACAATTCAGCTAGAACTTCACTTGCACTATTGTAACTTGAAATTCTAAGCCAAGTTTAGGACATACCTCGCGTGGCTCTGATACCACATGATGCGTGAGGATCGGGATGAAGCCTTCGGTGCGAGGAAGTCCACAAGAGCCAAAGGAGTTAGGCGAGACAACACCAAACCGGCAAGGGGAATCGTCTGTATTCGGATGGATTGTTCTCTCTGTTCCGGGCTCCGAATTGAGCGATTCCAAATCCCAGTGGTAGCTCCGGAAGTCTAGAATAAAGACTCAAAATGTGAGAGTGAACCGATCTAGGAATCGGAAGATATAGCGAATCTACTGAGGTGTCGCAGATGGTTTCCGCAAGGAACTTGGCTCCGGCGAGAGGAAGTTTGAGGGCAGATTGGAAGCACGTCTTGGGCTGGTTCTTTGTATGATCTTGGGGTGATTCAAGGGTGGTTTTGAGGGCAAGATTTGAGGCGGAGAGATAGGGTAAAAGTCGAAGGGATATGGACTTACAAGGGTTGGATATGACGCACCGCACCTTGTAAGAACTAGTGAAGAACTCGCCTTGGATATGACGCACCAAAGGAGGCCTTGCACGAAGGTTGATATGACTCACAACCTGGGTTTTCAAGCTATCTAGATGATGAAATTAAACCCTAAAAGGCTGCAGAAACTCCATTGAAAAAGAGAGTGAAAAAGACAAGGTTTTGGTTCAAGTTTTGCATTTTGAAAACAAGGGCCGGCTACCCCCTTATAAACCCAACCCCTAATGCTCGAGTTTAACCATCACATAGCCAATAACTAAGGTAGAAAATGTCATGAAGACCCACACAAATTCGGCATTGAATGCCTCTTCAAAACAAGCCCCACATGGCTTAAGGAATCCTTGCGCCTTGGTCCGGTTGTTGCACCAAAGAACACATGGCCTTCTCTTCCACTAGGCTCGGAGATCCCATGGTCATCAAGCCAGCTTGGAGTCCCTCTTGCAAGGCTCGAGCTCGAGCCCGAGTGATTCGACCCGGAAAGACTCGAGCGCCGGCCTCCCTTGCACCAATATTAGGTGTGCGGCACTTTCTTGCTTCAACTCCTGATTCAAAGGCATTCTTGTGCTCCATATCTCCTAGAGGACCAGTGGAGTCATCCTCCAAAAGATGGCTCAGAGAATGGTGAGAATTCTCGGGCCAACTTTCATGCCCTAGCTCGGATGCCCTAGACGCGGCGGTGGCGGAGCTTGACTCTTCTTGGCTTGAGTGGCTTGAGTCTTGTTGGTGGCTTGAGGTGTCTAGATCTTGATGGGACATAGTCACATCAAAGGCCATCGCCGACGCCGCCCAATCCCTCATCGCGCGCGTCGTCACCAGGCAAGGCACACCCGAGACAGAGCCCGCGCTCAAGCTCCTTGCCACCATCGGCATCGTAGCAGAAGACCCATCGCACGCGGACCATGGTGCGCCCACTGAATGACCCACTCCAGACTAGATGTGGTCGTTGCTCCATATGCACGCGCGCCTCATGCCTCGTCGCGTCAACGGCGCCTATCTTTAGCTTTTAGAGGTTATTTTGCTTGTTATAGAAATTGCTATTTTTGTAAGGCTATTTTTGGCACTTTCTATTTTAGAAGGTTTCCAATCTTGGCCCTTGCCATTTTAAGACTTTCTAGTTTTAGCACTTTCTAATTTTAGTAGTTTCCATTATTAGATTATTTCTATTTTGGGTGTGTGCTTCACGTGTGTCGCATGGGCTAGCCCGTTAGGCATGACTCGGCCCATCCGAGTCTTGCATCTACTATTTAAGGCCAACTCTCCCTCTTGTAATTCTTTACGTTCAATTTAATCTAAGCATAAGTTTGAGAGCCAAATTGCCTACTTCCTTTAGATCGAACGTCAACCCTATTCTGCCTTCGCATCTCCCTTTACCCGCCGCCGACGCTATGGCATCGCTCGACCCATCAAGCCACCTATCCAACTCATCGCGCCAAGTCCTGAGGCCGCGAATCACCCATCACTTTGCATCGCACCCGTTCGCGTCGCGAATCGCACCCACTTCATCGCCGACGTCGCTAGCGCCATCGCTCGCGCCATCGTCCTCACCTTCGCTATCGCACCCACTCCCTCGCCATCGCCACCGGTGTCATCTCTTGCGCCATCGCTCGCATGTAACACTCCCAGCGGCGCCTACTCCATCGTTGCCGCCTCCCACCGCAACTGTGTCAGTAAACCTCTAAAGTTACTGTTCACGTTCGCACATCCCATTGTCAATCTTTCGTGTAATTCAACAAGGGTCAAGCCCAAGGCTTCCACGGCTGGCTTGACAACGAGACGAGTGACTTCCCAAACAAGACTAGATCCACCGCCGCCTTCGACGACTTGACCGTCATCCGGAGGCAAGAACGCATCACTATGTTATACGAGAACAAAGGATTACCTGATACTACTCTAGATTGGATCTGGCAACTAGACACCCCACCAAAAATAAGAAACATCCTATGGAAAGTGAGCAAAAACGGCATGCCAACAAAATTAAATCTCCACGAAAGACATATAGTTGTCCCCCTAGAATGAACAATGTGTAGTAGAGTAGACGAAGATCTAACGCACATCTTGTACAAATGCCCAAATATGAAACAAATCCTTAGAAGCCTGGATCCAAAATTCGAACCAATACTTAACAATATAAACACGGAAAATAAACCCACTCCCAACTACTCAACGAAATAAAAGATATGCCAAACATGGAAATGTTGGAAACAATATCAATCAGCTGGTGGAGTATCTAGTACCAGAGAAACCTATAACTATTTGGCGACCAAAACAAGCCCAAAATTACCAATCTTAAAGAGTTCATACTAACACAACAACAAGACTGGAAAAAAGCAAAACTAGATAAAAAAACTCGGGGCACACATAAACAACCTAAGACGACAAGAAGCCAGACGAAAGAGGAAAATCATTAAATGGACAAAACCTCCCATAAATAAGTATAAACTAAACTCGGATGCGTCTAAAAACCCACAAGGACCCGCTACTTTTGGATACATCATTCGGGATCACCTAGGCCAACCAATCTCGATGGCCAATGGATCCTTGGGGAATATCTCCCCAATCCTAGCTGAAGCTATTCTGATGCGCATTGGCATCCGAAATGCGATTCGATTAGGGATCTCAGATATTGAGATCGAAGGCGATAACATTTGCCTTATCAATGCCTTAAATGGCAAATGGGACTGCCCGTGGGAAATCGAGCTAGTTGTCTCCGACATCCTACTCGACTTGCGACACTTCTCTTCATGCCGCATCTCTCACATCTTTCGGAAAATTAATAATGTGGCCGACTTTATCGCTAAACTTTACCACAGATCAATTTCACCAAACTATATAGCCATTCCAGATCTTCGTGATCTCATCCGCAAGGATGCTCTAGGGCGACCCACCTCTAGATAGAGGAGTCCCCCTAATCTCTTTCCTTATCAAAAATAAATAAAAATAATATGTCATCACATTATGTTCACTCATTATTTCTTTTTATACTAAAAATAAATTTTCTATATATTTTATAAATTTATTTTTTAACATATTTGTTTTAATTAGAGGTGTCAAACAGGTCGGATCGGGTTTAAGCATATCGGGTCGAGTCATTTACGGATTGGGTCGATTATGGTCGGGTCATTGCGGATCAGGTACGGGTTCGGGTCAACCCAGCAGGTCGAGAGCACCCCTAAACATTTATAAAATGAATATTAAAAAATAATAAATCAAAAATTATTATAATAAAATATATTATAATATTTAAATATAAAATATAAACACATTTGTAATGACCCAACGGGTCGATAACTCAAGCCAGAAATTTTCGGGTCGAACAGATCGGTTCACTTTTGACCCAAAACTTTTCGAGTCGGGTCTCAACCCAAAAAAAGTGGGTCGGATCGGGTCAGATCAAATTTTGACAAAAAAACGTGGGTTGGATCGAGTCAGATCAAATTTCGAAACTCTAGATGTGACTTCACATCTCTTTCGACCAATTTTAAGATTTGAATCGTGTATTATCTCATTTGTTATTTATTAGTATATACTAGTAAGTACTCCCGTGCTATGCACGGGTTAATTTTTATAATTTTGTTTTTATAAATGATTTAGATTCTTAAAATATATCTTATAGTGTTGAATTTATGTATTTTAGTTCTTTTTAACAATATTAATAGATGTTATATCTATTTTTATTTATAAATGGAAATTAGGTTATGTACATTTAATATTTTATTACATGTGCAAAGTTACATTGAATTTCTCTAACAATACCAAAATGTACATATAAGTGAATAAAGTATTTGTTTTGTGCAAGAAGTTTAATATCAACTGTATATTATATGAACATCAAATAAAATTATTTATATTTGTCAACGTTGTCCAAAAATAACTCTCTTCAGTTTTATATTAATTAAATGCTAGAAGAAAATAATAATTAATGAAAAAAAGTACAATAGGATACTCATTTTTAATAAAAAGATTTTTATGCAAGTGTTCATCTTTGAAGGGTGTGTATAGATCGAAAAAACAACATATTAAATTTTTCCATGAAATAGAAAAATTTCTTATACGGAGTACTCTTTATCAATGTAAGAGTAGCTTACATGCTTCCAATGTTAAAGGAGAGGCAAATAATCATGTTGTCTTCTTCATTTTGTAAAAACAATATGGTTAATATGACGTAATTAAACTATCTCCATTTTAACTCTTCCTAAAGTTAACTATATGTTATTATAATTAACGATTATTTTCACAAAACTCAAGATCTATACTAAGAAAAAGAGTATGAAAGTTATTAATTGGCAATTATTCATTTTATAAAAGCAAATATTCATTCCTGATTCAAGTCTCTATTTGTATTATACAATGGCAAGCTTCTATGAAAATTGACAATACAACCTAAAAATTCCATTAATAATCTACTCCATAAGTAATGATTTCAAGTTTTTTCTTCTAATGTTTGTTTTGTACATGTTTATGGTGTTTATTATATATAAATTTGACTTACATCATTTTAAATTTACTTTTTATTTACATTAGCAAACTACATATGTATAATGTAGGCAAACTAACATGATTATTGCAATTGTAAGATTCATATTTGTGTAAATATACTATCTGATTAACATGCATTGTAGTATTTTGAATTGATTTACTAACAATTATAATTATCACTAATTTTTAAATGTATCAGATGGTTTAATATACTGTGTATATAGATCAAATGTATGTCTTTTACTAAAAATTATGCATTGTATTATTTTATTTGTTTAAATAACAACTGTAATTACCATTTTCGTTCTTAGATATATTAGATGGGATATTAATTGTCTACAAACCTTTCACATAGAACGAACATTAATTGTGAAGTACTTATTCCATAATATATATATATATATATATATAGATTTAAGATCAGGTAAAACGGACTCTTAGGGTAAAACAAAAGTACTAATCTAGAGCGTTGGATGAGAATGAAATTAATGGTTACGATTTAATCTAAAAAGTTACAAAATAGGCTGGTAGACTCACCCACACATAATTTTTTCTTTAGCATATTTTTAGGGATTTGTTTTAATCCCAAATCTTTTACTGATTTGCTTCCCCTTTCATAACCTCTCTCTAACATTACGCTCTCAGCAGTGGAGCGGTTTCTTCCTCTCCCAAATTGGCTTTGTCATCCGAAGAAGGAGAGATCCAAGAGATCGGTCTCGTCAGCCCGGATCTACGAGATCGGTCGCAGGATGTGGATCGGACGGTAGAGGAAGAGCGTGAGGTCGCCGGTGTGGCTCGCGGGTCTGAGCAGCGTCAGGTACTGGGCGTGAGAGGCTGGGGATGGCTCGGAGCAGTGCGATGAAGTGGTCGTCGGTGGATCTGGGCGGCTAGGGGCAGGGTTCGCCGGCGCGGGTCTGGTGTGGTCGCGGGTGGTGGCGAGGGGGATCGCCGACAACAGAGGTAGGTTTCACAGTGGGGATTATGTGGCGGTTGACGTCAAGGCCGGGGTAGTACGGGACGAAGATCGCCGATGCCTTGGAAGAGTCGCCGGTCAAGCACTCGTAGTCCGCTCGTGGAAGAGGATCGCCTGCGAGAGTTGTTCGTCCATTACCAACTACCGCCGATGAAAACATCCGACTCGCCGGATTTGGAATCGGACAATGGAGGACCGAATCGGACAGTGGAGGTCTTCAACAGGTATGTACGACTGTGTGCAGAAGCAGAAACAAGCTAGTGCACCACCAAGGTTCCTCATCTTACGCATCTCTTCCTTTCTTCCTCATCTTCGAATTTTAAAATTTCTCGTATTTCCGATTTTGAAAAGCTTCGATTACAGCGAGATCTGCCATGGATGAAGAGTACGACGTGGTTGTGCTCGGAAGTGGCCTCAAGAAATGCATAATCAGTGGCCTTCTCTCCGTCCACGGCCTCAGAGTAAACAAATTTGCTCAATTTCTAACCATTTTCATTACTGCTATATAATTATTGTGATATGCTAGCTATCTTGTTACTAATTTTCCCTTCACCATTTTAATTTCCAGGTCTTGACACCTATAATACTAATGGAGGGTGTTATCCATTTCGATCGTCATCCGTTTTGTAAGTTTTTTTTATAACTGTTTGTTATGTATATATTTCCAATTTATTTTTTAATAAAGTAAAAATTAGACGGATCCTATATTTATGTTGGATTTAAGTCACATTGAGTAGTTGATATTCAAATTTTATGATGTGATATTCACTATAATGTTGTTCATATTCATGAGGTTTCATGCGTTGAATAGTCGATATTCAAATTTTATGATGTGATATTCAATATAATGTTGTTCATATTCATGAGGTTTCATGCGTTGAATAGTCGATATTCAAATTTTATGATGTGATATTCAATATAATGTTCTTGATATTCATTATAATAATGTTGTTGATATTCATTAAAATAATGTTGATATTCAGGTTGATCGTGTGACTGTGCGACCCAAAATCGACGCGACAATGTCATTGTTAAACCTTACCGCCATGAATCAAAGCTTCGAAGATATTGGGTGGTGATATTCGTGTAGTTAGGTGATGATATTCATGTACTTGGATGACTATATTAATGTAATTGGGTGGTGGGCGATATTCACAAAATGGGTAGTGATATTCACAAATTGAGTGGTGATATTCGTGTAACTGAATTTGATATTCATGTGATTAATTGAGATATTCATGTAACTTAGTGTGATATTCATATTATCAAGTGGTGAAATTCATGATTCAAGTAATGATATTCACATTTTTAAGATATTAAATGTTTACTTATTAAATAGAAATCGATATTCAAACAAACATGAACGATATTCATTAACAAATTATCGATATTCGTGAACACATTAACGATATTCACGAACTTTGGAAAATCATTAAACGAACATAACGAATTTAAATCTAAACGAATTTAAAATAATCTTCCCATTTAAATTTTAAATATTTGAAGATTATCATTCTCTCTCCAATTACAAAACAACTTCCTATTTTGTAGGATATTAATTTCGGTAATTCAATAAAGAAGGCAGGTTATTCAAATTCGGTACAATGCACCCCCATGTAGCTTATTTTGCTCCATCAAATCCAGCCCTCCAATCTCTTCAATCCAACGCTCCTTATTTGTACTTCCGTTTTACCACAATTCCCATTTTACCGGAGCGCGCCCCTATAGGGGCACGCTCCGGTAAAATGGTTGTTATGGTAGAACGGAAGTACTAATCTGGAGCGTCGAATTGATGTTGATGGATGGTTGGATTAATGGGTTATAGGAGAGATATGATAGAGCCCTAACCACCAAATCTAACCTAATAAGGATATTATTAATAAAAAATAATTAATTTTGGTTGTTACAGGAGAGAGAAATTAAAATAATAAGAACATTTTAAAACGTTCGTGAATATCATTAATGTGTTCACGAATATCAATCATTTGTTAATGAATATCGTTCATGTTTTTTTTAATATCGATTTCTATTTAATAAGTGAATATTTAATATCTTAAAAATGTGAATATCGTAACTTAAATCATGAATTTCACCACTTGATAATATGAATATCACACTAAGTTACATGAATATCTCAATTAATCACGTGAATATCAAATTCACTTACATGAATATCAAATTCACTTACATGAATATCAGCACTCAATTTGTGAATATCACTACCCATTTTGTGAATATCGTCCACCGCCCACCACTCAATTGCATTAATATAGTCACCACTCAATTTGTGAATATCACTACCCATTTTGTGAATATCGTCCACCGCCCACCACCCAATTACATTAATATAGTCACCCAAGTACATGAATATCATCACCTAACTACACGAATATCACCACCCAATATCTTCGAAGCTTTGATTCATGGCGGTAAGGTTTAACAATGACATTGTCGCGTCGATTTTGGGTCGCACAGTCGCACGATCAACCTAAATATCAATATTATTATAATGAATATCAATAACATTATATTGAATATCACATCATAAATTTTGAATATCGACTATTCAATGCATGAAACCCCATGAATATGAACAACATTATAGTGAATATCACATCATAAAATTTGAATATCAATTGCAAATAGTACAAACAACACCATCAACAAACAATTTGAATACTATAATAGCGATATTCATTCCATATGTGATAATATTCACGTATTTTATACTCAACATCATACAATGAGTTGATGCTGCTTCTCAGGAGGCTAAATCGACAACCAGTATAAGAAGAAAAAACAAAATCAAAATTCAAGGGATTTGGATAAAAAAGAATGGCAGTGAGAGTAATTGGACAAGGAAGACGAGAAAGGGGAAAGAAACCTCAAAATCGTAAAATTTGACCAAGCAAGGCTTCCCTTGGGTGTTGAGGACAATCACCGCCTTTATCATCGTCCTTCTAGAGTGGCGTTGCCCTGATTGTGTTCTGTGAATACCAAAATCTGGACACCAATCACGATCTCATTCCAGTATCTGTTAGATCAGGTTACAACATCCTCATTTCAGAACAACTAAAACGTCGAAATTGAACCAAATTCAACACAAATTCGCAAAATTTGTCAATTTCAGAACACTAGACAAAGTTCAAGAACAGAAACCGCAATTCGCTGTCTTCTTCCGTCGTGGGCGGGGACAGAGTTGGTGTGGGACTCGTCGGCGGCTACAAGGACAACGTCGGAGAAGGCGGGGGAAGCGCGGTGTTGGTGGTTAAGCGGCGACCACGTGAGGTCGAATCCGGCGTCGGATTGTTTATTCTAGAATGATCTTTGAATCCGGCGTCGGATCCGGCCAATTCGGCCCAGGCGAGGTCGAATCGGCTAGTGTGGGGCTGGCGGTGATATCTGCGACGCCGGGCTGACGGTGCTCTGTGTGGAGCGGTCGGATATGCATCCAGTGGCGGTGGTGGCAACGATCAGAGTTGTGCTTTGGGTTCAACTCCTCGCTGCTTCCATCAATGGTGCCGGCCTATGGATGAAGAACAGGGAGACGAAAGAGAGAGAAACCGAGGGTTGAAGACGAAGACAGATTAGGGGAGAGGAGCAGCTTCACGGCGGGTAAGGGTTCGGCTAGGCTTCACGGCGGCGGCGACGAGAAGCTTCACGGCGGGTAAGGGTTCGGCTAGGCTCATATTTGGGTTTGATCGGGTAGATCAAGGCGGGTTTGGCCTTCCGGCGGCCACGAGCACTGAGCGCCTCGATATCCTTGACGACGAGCGGTTTTCGGCGTCGGATCCGGCCAATTCGGTCCAGGTGAGGTCGAATCGGAAGCGAGGTCAAATCGTGGGAGTTGAAGACGACCTTGGAGGTTGGGTTGAAGACGATCGGAAAGAATGAGAGATAGAAAGCGATGAAATTGTGGGTTGAAGACGATCGGAAAGAATCGGAAGCGAGGTCGAATCGTGGGAGACGACCTTGGAGGTTGGGTTGAAGACGATCGGAAAGAATGAGAGAGAGGAAGCAATGAAATTGTAAAAGGTAACTGATAGATTTTTGGTGTGATAAAATCTCTAAAATCACGTTAATAAAAAAGATTCTGGTATGTGCATCTCCATTTTAGAAACATGCATCCTTTGGGATTCAATCAGGACCATTGATTGTTATTTAATCTAAAGGCTCTAATTTGTACCTTCGTTTTACTCTAAGGAGATGTTTTACTAGAACTAGAATCTATATATATATATATATACTACGTGTTGCATGAAACTAATTTTCCAATCTTCTACATTTATTAAATATGCGAATAATATTATTTTCTTTGATGGAGTTTAGTAATATTTATAATCCGTATAATGATTAAAGTGTAATGTATTTTATATTTATCAAATAATTAGTTTTTTTTATAAAATGGCTGAGAATTGGTAATAACATAATTTCTTTAATCTAGGATGAGTTGTATATATATATGTTACATGCATTTTATTCATCACAAAATTGAATTGATAGAATACAATAAGGATAATAGTATAGAAATAAAAGACTACAAAATACCAAATGTAAAGTGTAATATGATAGGGTGTAAAATATATACCTCTTCAGACTGTATAAAAGACAAAGGTAATACGCCATAATACTCTAGCTACTTGAATAAACCCAACCATCTAGCTTTATATATAAACTTTTTTAAGCTCTCTCCCTCGTCTTTTTTTTTCATACAAACGTCTCTATTTTGTACTTTAACACAATGCCTCATTTATAGGAAGCTCATATGTATACGTAGGAACATCTAATTCAATTCAATTACTCCTCAATTAATGGTTTCACGGTTACAATTCTATTTAAATGCTTATGTCGATTCATTTCCAAGTAGTTTAAACGAAATAACTAAAATCATTATCATCGTATATTTAGCAACTAATATTCCCAATAGAGTTCTTAAAAATTGATCATTAATACAAATCGACCCTTCCATTCTAGTAAAAGAATACATGCTTTGTTACAATTCTTATAGATATGATGTACATGTCCATGCCTTTAACAATGTTGTATAATTTCGTATGTTAATGCTTTTATTATACAAGCTGACTGTATTGTTTATTTTATAGTCTAGTCTAGATAAGCTAAAAGTTGAGAGGATGTTTCAATTATTGTGAATTTCATACTTCATTGTTTGATATCTTGATAATGTTGACACTAATTTAGCAGTCTCATAAATGGTCATTGCCACTCGAAAAGAAAAATGGCCTTTGACTCATACAATCAACCGTCGTTCCCTCATATAATTGAACAATCGAAATTGTGAATGTGTGTTTTAGCTACTTTTATTCCATTGACATTTACTGCCAATTCAGCCTTTTTCATTTCATGGTTATTTATTGTGCGTTATTTGTAAGAGAAAGTAACAATCGGAATTCAAGAGGCCTTGGTGTTTTTTTTTTCAATTTCTTATTGCTTGCTTTTAAATGTGAATTGCAGGCAAGGAAAAATCAGTATAAATATGGTCATTAATTAGTAAGTTATAATGTATATCAGTAGATATTATGATTTATAAAGGAAAAACACTATGTTGCGCCTACTTGACGTTTTTAATATTTTTCTAAAAATTTTAATTGAGCTTCTATAATTTTAGGTTAAAATTTTCTCAAAATCTCAATTGGTTTTATTTATTTATTTATTTTAAAAAGTCTAAATTTTAATTGAGTTTCTTTTATTTTAGGTCAAAGTTTTCTCAAAATCTCAATTGGCTTTTTATTTATTTAATAAATATTGCAAAATGTATGAATATTGCTAAATAAATTTACTTTATATGTTTATAGAATTATCAAAATCTTCAAACTAATTTCTATGACAAATTTATGAGTTAACATTCAATGACCTAGAATGCTAACTTTTAAATATATATAGATTTATTCGTCTTGTATCGGACGTAACTTTGGCGATACTAAAATATTAGAAAACATAAAGTAATTAGGAACTCAATTTGGCCAATATTGATAGTACGCGTCATAAATTATGACACTGACCGCGTGAATTCAACGTGTTAAACTTTATGAAAGACGCAGAGGAAAGCCAAGACTTTTTACCAACGACGTGTTATATATCTATCGTGTTACATCTTAACGCGTTGTCTACCAAGACTCGTCCAGATCACGATGAACTGCTTGAACCAATAGAAACACAACAACGATGCCCTTCACCCATGTCCGACATGTGTCATCTCGCCCAGTTGGTCTAATCAACACTCAATACACCCTTGCCGACTCCGATCACATGATTAACTACGAGCAGACATGCGTCCCCCCAATGCCACTAAGCAGAAACATAACTCATCCCCTAAAAATATCCTCCCAAAGCCCGTATAAATATCCTCCTAAAGGGAACTGCTCTTTCCTGTATGATGAATCAACAGCCGGGTAGCGTCTGGTCCTTTTCAAAGATGATTCAAGCTTTCTAGACTCATTTTAACAACGCGAAGAAAAGGCGGAACACGATCTAGGACATGTTTTCAATACGACAAGGGACTGAGGAGTCATTGGGAGAATTCTTCACGGGTTTTACCAACACCGCGTCCCAAGTCATCAGCTTGGAACTTGTTATAGCGCGTGAAGTGTTGATGAATAATCTGCCACATGGACAGTTCAAGTTGTCTGTATACCGCGAGCAGCCCGATACGTATGACGCGTTATAAAGCTATATTTCACAATAGGTATACGTGAAGGAAGCAGTGAGGGGCAAAGGGGGAAAGACTCAACAAAACAAATGGGACCGCGTTCAACCGCCTAAGGAGAAGGATAAACGTGATGCCAAGCCTCCACTACCAGATAAAGATAAAACACGAGGTGAATGTCGTCCTCTTGTGAGAGATGCATATGGGTTGGGAAAGTCAGAGCATCGCGAACATCATGCGGTCTACCGGCAACAAGGTCGGGAAACCAGGTCACCCCAACGCGGTAATTCTCACGATTATTATGGAGACCAACATGATAACTGTCGAGAATCAACCGCCCGTGACAAAAGTCTGCGATGGGGCGGGCAGTCGTCGTGGTGGAAATCAACTCCTGACAAGAAGCAAAATCACCCTGATCCAACGCCTCGCCCTGATGGTTATATCAACACCATAGCAAGGGGGTATTCCCTCGCAGGATCCAGCAATCAAGAAAGGAAGCGATATGCGCGAGTAAGCCATCATGCTCCCTCTGTCTTCAGTATTGCTTTGTTGTTGCGGCCTCATCCCAGCCTGACGTTCACAGAAGAGGATGCAGAAGGGCTGCATATGCCCCACACAGATCCCCTGGTAATCCACGCGTAGTCAAGAACAAATATGGTGAGGCGTGTTTTGGTTAACTCGGGCGCGTCAGTGGATATCCTATATTTTGCTGCCTTTGTAGAACTAGGGATATCCCCTAACGCCTTCAAACCCTTCGTCAGGAAGCTGGTTACTTTCTATGGGGAGGAAGTGGATGTGGCAGGTACGATTGAAATGAAAATGACGTTGGGAACTAGCCCAATTCGACGCGTGGAAGATATTGAATTTACTATGGTGCGTCTCCCTGCATTTTACAACGTCATATTGGGTTGCGTTTCACTCATGAACTTCCAGGCGGCACTTTTTATCTATCATTTGAAATTGAAGTTCCTGGTGGGTGACAAGGTGGGTGAGTCAAGGGGCCATCAAGAAGAAGCCAAGGCTTGTTACTTATCATCTTTGAAATCGAGAATGCAAAGTCTCGTGCTTATGGTTGAAAAGCAAGATGCTAAGCTTGAAATAGAAGACTGCATGCCAAGTGAAGTCCAGAGCTTCGAGAAAGTCACATTGACCCCATTCGAGAACAAAGGAGAGAAATTGTATGTCGGGGGGTGCATGACCGGCCTCCCAGCGCAGAAGCTAGAAAACTTGCTCGCCACTTCACGTGATGTGTTCGCCTGGGCTATTGAGGATTTGAAGGGGGTGCCCGTGGCAGTGACTCTCCACTCCCTTAGTTTTGATCACGCTGCTCGTCCTGTAGTCCAAGTGGCTGTTTTGATCACGATGAACAAAGAACGCGCCAATGCAGCTAACGCCGAGGTTGAGAGGTTGTTGCATGTTGGGTTTGTCCGCAAAGTCAAGTACCCCAAGTGGCTGTCAAATGTAGTGCTGGTAAAAAAAGGCCAATGGAAAGTGGAGAATGTGTGTAGACTTCAAGGATTTGAACAAAGCATGCCCTAAAGATAGCTACTCGTTGCCCTACATAGATGATCTTGTCGACTCCACCGCGGGAAACTCGGCGCTAAGTTTCTTGGATGCTTATTCGGGTTATAATAAAATTTAGATGGACCTGCGTGATGAGGAGAGTACATGTTTCATTACCAATCAAGGCACCTTTTGTTAAAAAGTTATGCCCTTTGATTTAAAGAATGCGGGAGCTACATTCCAACAACTAATAGACTGCGTATTCAAGAGTCAATTGGAGAAGAGTGAATCTTCATATGTTTACGACATTGTAGTTAAAAGCGCCATGAATGAAAAACATTTGGTGGATCTAGAGGAGGTATTTGAAACCATTAGAATGTTCATACTAAGTTTAAACCCAGAGAAATGTGTGTTTGGAGTGGATTCAGGCAAGTTTCTTGGCTTCATGATCAATGCTCGTGAGATCGATGTTAATACTGAAAGAGTCGCAGCAGATACCGCAATGAGGTCCCCAAAATTGAGAAATGAGATCCAAAAGCTCAATGGTACGGTCAACTATCTGAGTCATTTTTGCTCTCGGTTGGCTGACCACGCCCTTCCCTTTTTCTCCGCTCTGAAGAAGAATGAGAATTTTGTACGGACTGAAGATCTCGAGCGATATTTCCATGACATCAAAGCTTACCTTAACCTATTGCTCACTCTCTCACCTCCTCACCGCGGTGAAGACCTTCAACTTTACCTTGCAGTTAGCCCTGTAACTGTTAGCACGGTGTTGACTAGAGAGTCTTGATATCTTGTGTACTTCGTTAGTAGAGTATTGCAGCCGGTCGAGCAAAGATATTCCCCTGTTGAGAAAGTAGCATTGGCAGTAGTATCGTCAACGCGGCGTTTGAGGCCATATTTCCAAGCTCACTCCACCCAGGTTTTGTCTAATTTCCCCTTACGTCAAATATTACATCAACCTGCCCTATGTGGCCGAATGACTATGTGGGTTGTCGAGCTATCAGAGTTCGACATTTCTTATTTATCGCGTACTTTTATCAAACCTCAGGCGTTGACCGATTTCATCGTAGAAGCTAGCTTTATCATCGCAGATAATCCAAAATTGGAGGAATGGAGAGTCTTCGTGGACGGGTCAAAAAGTGACGCAAGAGGAGGAGCCGGATATTACTAGAAGGCCCCGTGTCTTTTGAAGTCCAATACGCTCTTAACTTTGCTTTCCATGTCACTAACAATGAAGTCGAATATGAAGCTCTCATTGCTGGCCTAGAAATAGCCTTGTTGAATGGCGCGCGGAGGGTTCAGGTCTTCACTGATGCTGAAGTAGTGGCGCGGCAAATGATGGGCCAATATGAAACTAAAATAGGATCTCTACCAGATTACTGTATGAAGGTCAAGTCCATGGCCTCCTGTTTAGACTCGTTCGCTGTGGAATCCATCCCGCGTACATCTAATACAACAGCGGATGCACTCTCGAAGATGGGTGTCGCGTTGCCTTTGGAAGTGGGTAACAAAGTATTGCTAGGAAGGAAGATGACCAAGGGAGTGACTGAGAGAGTGATGAGCATCCATCCCGAGAACAACTGGATGGATCCCCTTATTCAGTACATCAATCGCGGTGTTTTACCCGATGACTCCAAGGAAGCTAGAAGACTCAAAGCAAAAGCCTCATGGTATTGCACAAGAGGAGGTAGACTGTAAAGGAAGGGGTTTGTGGAGGCTGATTTATTGTGCGTTGACCTGAACAGAGCAGCTGAGATCCTGAATGAAGCCCACGAGGGAGTTTGTGGAGGTCATCCAGGATGGAGGTCGCTGGCACAGGGTATTACTCGTATGGGATATTTCTGGACCACGTTGAGAACTGACGCGACCAATTATGTCAAGCGATGCGACAAATGTCAAAGGCATGCCAATATCCCCCACCTCCCCGCTTCAAATTTGAAACCAGTTCTCGCGGAATATCCATTTACTCTTTGGGGAATGGACATCCTTGGCCCCTTCCCTAAGGCTGCAGGGCAAACCCGGTACATCCTAGTTATTGTGGACTATTTCACCATGTGGATCGAGGCTGAAGCTATGGCTAAAATAATCGCGTCTAATGTGTGCTCGTTCCTGTGGAAAAAGCTCATATTCCGTTTCAGTGTCCCTAAATTAATCATTACGGATCACGGTCCTCAATTTGAAAGGCAGGAGGTATGCGATCTTTGTTCTTCTTTGGATGTGGTGTTAAAGTTCTCATATGTGGCCCACCCTCAGTCGAATAGAAAAGTCGAGAATGTCAACACACAATTTCTAGATGATCTAAGAAGAAGGCTAACTAAGGCTCAAGGAATTAGGGCTGAGTTGCTACCATTGGTCCTCTAGACGTATCGTACTACCGCACAAAGAGCTATAGGGGAAACTCCTTTCGCGATGGTCTATGGCACCGATGTTGTGGTTCCCGTGGAAACTTTAGTACCTTATGCCCGAGTATTTGATTTTGACCAAAGGAGCAATGAAGACTCCCTTAGGCTGGATATGTACCTAAGAGAAGAACTGTGCGATGTTGTTGCCGTAAGATCCGAGGAATACAAGTGAAGGACTGCATCATATTACAACAAGAAGGTACACCCGCGTGTCCTCAAAAAAGGGGATTTGGTGTTGCGACGTGTTGATGGAGGCAAGCTTGATCCTAAGTGGGAAGGCCCATATCTCCTTGGAGATGAAGTCCATGAGGGAGCGTTCAAACTGCGCGATGAAAATGGAGCAGTCTTATCCAAAACCTAGAACGTTGCTCGTCTCAAGATGTATTATGCCTAAATGTAGTAAGTTAAACTCCATGAAGTTATGTAATGTAAATTACGCTATAAATAAAATATCGCCTTCGAGGAGATCACTTGTACAAATATCACGTTCTCCCTTGTAAACATAAGAACGGATGGGATCCCTCGAGCCTTGGCTTGGGGCTGCCACCGCGTTAAACTCAATAATGTGTGAGATCCCTCAAGCCTCAGTTTGGGGTTTCCACTGCGTTAAACTTAAGAACGGGTGAGATCCCTCGAGCCTTGGCTTGGGGCTGCCACCGCGTTAAACTCAAGAACGGGTGAGATCCCTCAAGCGTCGGCTTGGGGTTGCCACCACGTTAAATTGAAGAACGGGTGAGATCCCTCAAGCCTTGGCTTGGGGCTGCCACCGCGTTAAACTTAAGAACTAGTGAGATCCCTCAAGCCTCGGCTTGCTGCCACCGCGTTAAACTTAAGAATGGGTGAGATCTCTCAAGCCTTGGCTTGGGGTTGCCACCGTGTTAAACTCAAGAACGGGTGAGACCCCTCAAGCCTTGGTTTCGGGCTGCCACCACGTTAAACTCAAGAACGGATGAGATCCCCCATGCCTCGGCTTGGGGTGCCACCGCGTTAAACTCAAAAACGGGTGAGATCCCTCGAGCCTCAGCTTAGGGCTGCCACCACTCAAGAACGGGTGAGATCCCTCAAGCCTCGGCTTGAGGCTGCCACCCCGTTAAACTCAAGAACGGGTGAGATCCCTCAAGACTCGTCTTGGGGCTGCCACCGCGTTAAATTATAGAAAAAGGAGAAGCAAACACATCTAGGAAACACAAAACAAAGGATCCCATCTGCGCCAGGTAACTTAATACATAATTGTTTGGAACTTCATAAAAAGCAAAAGTCATAGCAGTCTGTTCAAAACACCCCAACAAGCCCCCAAGATTACAAAAAAAAAAGAAAGAGAAAGGGTCGCTACCAAACCAAAGTCTACACGCCTTGCGCGGGAGTAGGTTGAGCATCCGTCTCCATATTCTGTTCCACTTCAGGAGCCACGTAATTTACCTCCTCGTCCGAATCAAGAATCTCTAGCTCACCAAAGAGACTCGTATACTCTGGCTCAAAGTAGACGATTCGGGGGTCTATCTCTCCATACTTAGCTACGGCCTACCTAACCCCAATCCTGATGCCATGCTCCCAATGCGGCCCAATTTCATCTGCCCTCTTCAACTTGTATTCCTCCCTAAACCCTAAACATGAACCGCGTTGTCAGCCCTTTCACTCTCCTTTTGAGCCCTCGTGCTCTCCTCTCTAGCATTTTCTTCCGCAGCCTTGCGTTCTTTCACAACTAACTCATTTTTGGATTTTAGTTTGTCCACTTCATTCCCTTTTCTTTCCAACCTCCTCTTCACCTCCTCCAGCTCCTTCTTAGCGTTAGCAACCACTTCCTTAGCCTCTAAAGCCTCCTTCCTGGCATTGTCGCATTCAAGAGAAACCTCTTCCACTTGATTTTTGTAAGCCTCCGGTTGTTCCTGAACCCCACCACCTCCTTCCAACTCCAAGTACTTAGCTTCCATATCCTTGTAGTAAGTCATAGTAGCCATGATCCCCATTCGAGCTTGCGTATAAAGAAGAGAAAAGGTTAAATCACAAACGAAAGCTACCACACGAAATACAACGAAAGAAAATTACCATCTCTACATATTTTAACGTCTCGAACTGCAAGTGAGCGGCCGGCATTGTTTGGAACCACTCCCTCTCCGCAATACAAACATCCTGCGGGATATCCAATCTTCTCAATTCCGCCGAGGTAGGACCAGGAGCCGTGTACCTTCTCACTGTACCTTCTCACCGTAGCCTTGTCCCTTCAGAAGCCACCGTGGAAGATGAAGCCTCTCCTCCCTTGTTCCTTTTTCTCCTGCTTAGCAGCAACGAAGAGTTCACCATCTCTGCAAAACATGTTAAACAAATTACACATTAAGCTACACCCCAGCCAAAACACCAAAATCAAAACAAAGAAGCTAGATCCCACCCTCAACACGACCAATAGAGTATGGCAAGCTCAGGCCCGCTTTCTCCAAATTCTCCTATGTTATTAACCGTTTGAAATCAGGTGTATCCCCATCATTGCGAAATCTAGCCTTACACGCGTCAATTTCGTATTGTTCAGGTTTCTTAGGCCTTCTAAAGGGCACGGGGTATATCTGACAATTGAATACGTCCATGGATGGGCCCTTCACCAAGAACCATCTGTCTTTCCATTTTCCCACATTGGAAGGTTTAATTATCACCTTTAAAGCTGGAAGACTAAGATTGCACATCCCTATTTCGCACTTCATGGTGAAAAGGCAATGCATGTGTTGCGCGTCAGGTACAATTAATTCCCTCCTTGTAACATCTCATGGTGTACCCACTTAGGTAACTCCACACGTTAGGGTACAACTGAGCAGGACTCAAGCGAGATAACACCAAGTAATCGCGGTAGTGGTCAGGCAAGGGCAGACGAAACCCCCTTTCCAAGCTAAATAAATACACTACCAAACAATCCTTGCAGCGCGCTAAAGAAGTACCCCTACTTTCAGGCAGGCACAACTCAACCCCTCTTGGCCAAGGGACCTCACTCGCCAATCTCTCTAATGTCTGGAGAGAAACCTAAGTACGTGTCCCCAGTTCATGCATGTCTTCATCCCCCGAGCATTGTAGCATAGGCACCTCATTTGGGTTACCGCGGCAGGAGGTGGTGGCTCCATATTTAATCTATGACTTGGGAAGTTTATAGGGCTATCCCCCCTATGCGAGAAAGACTCGACATCACGATTAGTCGCGGGAGCGTAAGATACCACTCCCGCCCCAACAGTTGATCTCGCGATCAACACACGCCCCCCACAAACGTCGCGGCCTCGGGCGTCTCTTCAGTCTCTGAAGAATCTACCTCTACAACCCCCTGAAATCCTAGGAACCTCTCTTGCGGGAGAAGACCGCGGAGGACCGGTAGAAGACCGCGGAGGACCGGTAGAAGACGGCGGAAGATCGAAAGAAGACGAAAAAGACGCTTATTCTTCCTCCGAACTTGTACCCGAATCATCGTTCAGGTAAGCATCATCTACCGCGCGAACGATAGGGTTCTTAATTCCATAATTGTTTTCGCTGGACATCCTAAGAGAAAGGTTCAAAGTTGTCACGCACACTCTCCCAAATCCTCTGAAACATCACAAAAAACAAGAGAGGACTTAGCAAGATGGGTGCCATGAGAAGTTAAACGGGAAAGAAGAAAGGAAGAAGGTGAACAGTGCTAAATCGGGTCCAAGGAAAATAACATTAAAAGGCAACTCCGAATCAATGCAAAATCATGTTCAGCTCAAAGCTGGGAAAAGTGGAATGGCGGTGTCGCCTCCTCAACCCTTCTCGTCGGCGACCATTCCTCCTCTCCCCCAAACGAAAACCCCCACCAGAACCACGAGACCAAAATGTGAAGAACTTGCGCCATCTTAGCCCTACTCCCCCCTGAACTCGCCCAAACAACCACCACCCCCGCATCGGAAAACCCCAAAACCCCAACCCGCAACCCTCATTTCCACCCTGAGAAGTCGCAAACTCTTTGGAGTTCCAAAAAAAAAGAGGAGAACAATCCACCCTAACTAGAAAATCATAAGCATGCAAAGGTTTATTAGCAAGAATCATCAGGAAAGAAAGGAAGAAACGCATTTACTTGAACAATCGGCGCAAGAAATCGACACGGAAGATGAAGAGTCGAACAGTAACCGATGGAACCGCAAAAGTCATGAGAGAAAAATGAGGAAGACGAAGTGAGGGAGCGAAAAGCAGAAACAGTTCCTGCCTCTCCCATTCGGGCCCCTTTATAGCCTCCAAACTGGGCCACCTCCAGCTAGGCCCAACAAAGAGCAGGTGGGCCCACTAAAGGAAAGAAAAGTTGTACAAGTAAGCAAACAAAAAGGCCAATTATAATCTCAATAGAACGCGTTGAATATCAAGCGTCCTCTATTTTTTATTGTTTCGCCTGTCTCGCAAAGCAAGTCGCCGAAACAAGGGGTTGTGATAGTACGCGTCATAAATTATGACACTGATCGCGTGAATTCAACGCGTTAAACTTTATGAAAGATGCAGAGCAAAGCCAAGACTCTTTACCAACGATGCGCTATATATCTATCGCGTTACATCTTAACGCGTTGTCTACTAAGACTCGTCTAGATCACGATGAACTGCTTGAACCAATTGAAACACAACAACAACGCGCTTTGCCCCTGCCCGACATGTTTCATCCCGCCCAATTGGTCCAATCAACACTCAACACACCCTTGCCGACTCCGATCACATGATTAACCACGAGCAGACACGCGTCCCCCCAACTCCACTAAGCAGAAGCAGGACTCATCCCTTATAAATAGCCTCCCAAAGCCCAGGAGAGAGGGGGATTTTGGCCGGAGATTCATTTCTTTGAAAGTGTTTTGTCCCTTCAAAATCAAAATCTTTATATTTGTGAGAAAAGTGTAAAGTGTTTCGCTATAAATAAGAAGAGGAGTGTTTTATATATATTGCGTTCTTTTCTTCGTTTGTTCATCTTACCAAGTTGCCGCATTTTTTAGATAGTCAAAGTCTTGTAGAGACATTTTTTCCTTCACTCGCTTAAAAACACGGGAATCATTAAATATATATGCCCATAATCACCTACAATTTTAAAAAATTCTTTTGTCAAGGTCCGTAATCGCTACTAAACCAAACAATACTTAAATTTTATAATTGATTTGGTTGTATAGTGCAAACAATGAGATCTTGAATATGTTTCAAGTTCACAAGGCACAGAAGATTATAATTGCGCGCTTGGAAAGGTCAAAACTTTTATTTGATGATCAAACTTACACAAAAATTTATATCTATAGTTTACATATATATATATATATATATAAGGATGCGGTTCGGGTGCGAAAGGCATTTAAAATACAAAATACGAAAGATTTCTAGCCGTCCACCGTGGCCAAATCTACGGCTAGGGAGAATAGGAAAAAGACGCTTTATTTATTCACATGCGCTTTATTAATTTCAAAAAGAAGGCAAGCGAACCGTATTATTCGCTCACTGTGTTATTCGCTCGCCTTCAAATTAATCTTTATTTATGTTTGTTTGCACTTTGTGTTTATTTGCTTGCACTTTGTGTTTTTTTCGCTTGCATTTTTTTATTATATGCTTACACTTTATGTTTTCTGATTACATTTTTGTTTATCTACTTGCAGATTGTGTATATTCGAATGCACCTTATGTTTATATGCTTGCATTTTACATTTATTTGCTTGCACTTTATTTTTGTTCGCTTGCACTTAGTGTTTATTTGCTTGCACTTTATGTTTTTTTACTTGCATTTTTTTCTTATATACTTGCACTTCATGTTTTCCTGCTTGCACTTTTGTTTATCTGGTTGCACATTGTGTATATTCGCATGCACATTATGTTTGTTTGCTTGCATTTTATTCTTATATGCTTGCCAACAATGTTTGTCTTCTTGCACATTGTGTATATTCAAATGCATTTTATGTTTATTTGCTTGCACTTTATGTTTATTTGCTTGCACATTATAATAGGTTTAAGGGATTAAACAACAGAAAGTGCAAGCCAATAGGAAGAAAGTGCATGGAAATACGGAGTAAAGTGCAAGCAAGTGAACATGAAGTGCAAGCAAATATGAGATTAAAAAATATTTAAAATGCAAGCAAGCGAACAGAAAGTGCATCAGAATAATGAATAAGTGCAAGCGAATAGAATGAAAGTGCAAGTTGTTAAACAAAAGTGCAAGTGGTTAAAGAGGGAGTGTAAATGAATAAAAAAAGTGCAATGGATGAAACAACAATCAAATTACAGTGTGAAATTCAAGTACATTGTGTATATTCGCATGCATCTTATGTTTGTTTGCTTGCACTTTATTCTTATATGTTTGTACTTAATGTTTTTCTTCTTGCACATTGTGAACAAAAAGTCAAGAGCAAGCAAGTGAACAGAAAGTGTAAGCCGATAAGAAGAAAGTGCATGGGAATAAAGAGTAAAGTACAAGCATGTCAACAGAAAGTACAAGACAATAAGAAGAAAGTGCAAGCCAATAAAAGAAAGTGCTAGCGAATAGAACGAAAGTGCAAGCTGTTAAACAGAAGTGCAAGTGGTTAAAGAGGAAGTGCAAAGGAATAAAAAAAAGTGCAAGGGATGAAACAACAATCAAATTACAGTGTGAAATTCAAGTATAGTGTGTGAAAATAGTAATGGAATCGAAAATAATAATCGTATACCTGGATCCATGTTCAATACTAAGATTTGGACAAGAAGATGTGAGGCAGAAGAATAAGATTTGGAGAAGAAGAAGAAGGTTGGAGCGAATAGCTGAAGCGAAAAAAAAAAAGAATTCGAAAGCGCGTGTTTAAATCGTATAAAACAGAGCAAAAAGTTGTGGCGTTCAATTTGCATAGATCGGATGGCTAGGATTCTTTCTTATTTTGTACATTAATAATCTTTTGTACCTGACACTTTTCCTATATATAATATTTCAGTGTCACTCTAATGCCATCCTTTGCAATTGGAAAAGTACGTCGATTCAACTAACTGTGAAGCCAACAGCTGAGGTGCATGACTGTCCTCATGGACTCTTTCGACTTGTTCAATTTCTCGGTTGCTCTGACTTTGCCTGCAATCACAGCCGTTGATCTGGAAGGCACGTACTTCTTAGCGTCCTGCGCCAAGGACTTGAGATTGGACCTGGCGTGGTGGTGCAGGGAAGTGAGGGTGTGGTTCCACCTTGTTGGAACAATGACGTTCCCTCTAGTTTTGATGATGATAAACTCAAATGCTTTTGATGGTTTTTAGTGTGACTATGAGTTTGAGGGAACGATTGAGTCAAAGGAACGATGAAAATCAATGAAGAGTCAAAACTGTGAAGCAAAGGAACAGAGAAGCCAACAATGAGGAAATCAACACGCTGGAACGAAAGAAGAGAAGAGACGTGTGATACTGAATAGAACAGAGAAGGGGAACAGCACAAGGAACGGAGGACGCGCGCTGAAACCCTAAAGCGCCGCCGAATCTCTATTATGGAAAGCAGATTTGGAAGTTGCAACTTGGGCCTCAAGGAAGATCTCGGTGAAGAGATAATTTGGTTAGCATATTTCTAGAAAAGATTGTATAGGATTTTAGGATCTTATTTTTCCTTAAGTAAATTTAGGGTAAATCAGAGAAAATTTGGAGACTACATATGAGACAGCTGTGAACTTCATTTACTATGGAACTGAGAGAATATTCAGTGAGCAGACCATTCAGAAGAAGAGAAGAGGATTCAAAAGAAGAGAAGAGTATTCGAAGGAAGAAGAAGAAAACCTACAAGGACGAGACTTTGGTGAGTTGAGTACTTGTTAGGGTTTTGATTGTCTTAGGTGTTATTAGGAACGTTACATTAAGGAGTCTAGATATCTAGGAGTAAACTAGATTGAGATAAGGCTTGCTTGTTTGTAATTCCATGATTAATAATACAAGTAGACATTCGAAATCCTACTAGGGAAACCTAGAGGTAGAGATTTTTCTTAGTCAACTAGTTGGTTGATTAAGTTTTCCTCTCTAAGGAACTGAGCTCGTTACTTCATAAGTCTGTTGTTATTTTCCGCTGCCCAAGGAACGAACTTACCGTTCCTTGATCTAACACACTCGATTCAACAATTGGTATCAGAGCAGGTTGCTCTAGATTGTGTGTTACTTACAGATCTTACAGGTAACAATGGCTCCTAGCACTGTCGAAGTCGGTTTGAACTCCTCAAGGCCCCCTCTCTTGCTCGCTGGTCAATATCAACATTGGAAGACACTCTTCATCAAATGGGTGCAAAGCAACGATTACCAATGCTGGTTGGTGATCTCCCTAGGCGATATTGACATTGTTGATCTGGAGAAGAAGAAGAAACTGGAGAAATGGGATCAAGACGATCTCCAAATAATGGAGAAAAATTGCAAAGCAGCCATGCTCATCAACAACGCTCTCAATCAGCAAGATGTGCAAAAACTCCAATCTTGTGAGTCGGCCAATGCTAAATGGCTTGCCTTGGAACAGATGTATATGGGAAGCAAGGATCTGCGTGAAGTTGATCGTTTCACTGCGAAGAAGGACTTTTACAACTTCAAAATGGATGACAAGGAAGATGTGAGTTCCTACCAAGCACGATTTGAGAAGATCACATCAAATCTGACTGCTCACTCAGTCACGGATGAAGAAATCCTTCCTGACGAGAAAATCCTTATAATCATTGATGGGCTTCCTCATCGTCATGCAATGACTAAAGCCATCCTGAAGGAGAACCCCAATACTGTCAAACTGACGTTCCATGAGGTGTTCAGCAAGATCCAAAAGTATGACAATGAAGAGAAGGCCGCAAGAAACAAGAATTCCAAAGAGAAGGGAATTGCTTCGATGGTTGGAAAGGATGTTGACAGAATAGAGAACAACCTCGATGACAATGATGGTTCCGAAGACCCTGAAGTGGTGTTACTCACAAAAGCCATGCGTTCCCTTTACAACAAAGGAAGAAACAGTAGAGGAGGGAACGGTGAGACTCGTGACATCAAGGATATCACATGCTACAACTGCAACGAAAAGGGTCACTATGCTAGCTCATGCCCAAAGCCCAAGAAACCAAGCACACCTTCTGGGAACGATGAGAAGAGAGCTCTCGTTGCTGTGTGGGGCAATGATGATGACTCAGATGGTGAAGATCTTGAAGCCTGGAGTGGCAAGATGTGTGCAATGGCCATCAACGACTCCTCTGAGGAACTCGAGGTAAATCCTGAAACGTTCTTGAAATCTCTTGTGAATTATGATAAGAAATCCTTAATTGCTCTCATAAGGGAAATGTATTCTGAAAACTTGAAAACACAAGAGAAACTTGCTAATTCTGAAGATGAGTGTAGTAGTTTAAAAGAAAATCTTTCTAACACTGCTAGTAGCTCAACTGTTCCTTGTTCTTCATGTGATGCTAATCATGAGGAACTTCAGAGATTAAGAAATGAGAAAGTCTCTTTGCTTATGGATGAAGTCTCTAACAATACTGATGCAAGGAGTATAGCTGGTCCAACTAAGCTTGAAACACGGGTATCCGAGATGAAGTCCTATGTGCACAAGATTCATTCTGTTCTGATGGAACAGAAGGCTGAAGCTGAAAGCGTCAAGTTCGTCAAAGCAAGGTATGGTATTGGCTATACAGGTTCCAACCAAAAGGAAGATGATCCATCTATACTGGAACTACATGAAGCAAGAGATAGGGAACTTCAAGATGCTAGAGAGAAGAATCGCAATCTTGAGGAACGCATCAAAGTTCTTGAGAGTGGTCTGGATGAAACTCAGTCGTGGTACACTGGACAACCTGCCCACAAGATTTTTCTCAAGCAATCTCAAGGGACGCAACCCAACGTTCCATGTTCTGAACGTACCAAACAACGCAAGAGTATTGTTCCCAACAGAAAGTATGTTCAGATGGAACAGTTCAAGTTGTGTTGGTATTGTGGGGACGACAGACATGTGCAAAGAGACTGTAAAAAGAAAAAGAAGTTCTCTGAAGAGCACACAAAGAGAAGGAACAGTAGGAGTAACAATGTGAACTTGAATGATTTCTATGATGATTCACATGTGCATAATCATAATCATGCTAAGACTAGGAAGAAATCTGCTGTTAATGTTAGAACTATTCCTATGGAACAATTGCATTATGTGTCTCGACCAGGTAAGGGTAAGCTTGCCTGGGTCGCCAAACCTTAACTCTTTCTGTGCAGGTTGAAGTGAGGGGGAATGAGAAGTGGTATATTGACAGCGCTTGTTCATGCCACATGACCGAAAAAGAAGACCAACTCACCTCATTTCACAAACACTCAAGAGGGAGTGTTGCTCTTGGAGACAAGAGATGCAGAGAAATCATTGGAACAGGCGAAATACAACTAAACTCCAGCATCACGATAAAAGAAGTTAGTTTAGTTCATGAACTTGGTTTCAGTTTGTTGAGTGTTGCACAGCTTTGCGACCAAGGGAACAACAAAATGGCACGTAGTAGACCGCAAAAGCACTTTTGGAACGGCACAGTTCCTTGGGCCCTGTCTCGTTTCATGGGGTTCCAAGAAACAAAACTATGTGGCCCGTTCCACTGCAGAAGCTGATTACGTCGCTGCGGCAAGCCGTTGTGCTCAGGTATTGAGGATTAAACAACAATTGGAGGACTATGGTATGTCTCTTGGCACCGTTTTTATTATGTGTGATAATACTAGTGCCATCAATATTTCAAAAATCCAGTTCATCATTCATGTACTAAGAATTTTGACATTCGTCATCCTTTTCTACGTGATAATGTTGACATGGGCTTTATTAGAATGGAACGTTGCACGACTGAAAATCAAGTGGCAGACATCTTCACCAAAGCACTAGAAAAAGGTCCATTTGAGTATCTTCGATTACTCCTTGGCATGATCTCTCTGAATTGAGGACCTTCACACCCATTATTCCCTCAATGCTTGGCTAATTCGTTCCATAATATTCATAAGGTTCTCTGTCTATATGCCGCTCATAACTTGATTTTCATGACTTTAGTTCATTCGAATTGCCTTGTGTTAGGATGTAGATACTTTGTCTTTTGATTTGTGTTGAATTACTTGATTGCATGCTAACATCTTATTTAAAGACCCAAAACAACCAATTTGATGATTGAACCCTCACTACATGCCCACATGATAATTGGTTGTACAGCCTACCTTAGCCGTGATTCAGGTAAACGTTCCCTATGATCCTTCTTTGCTACACTCTTTACTGGGAATAATTACTTGAGTTATTTTTCTCCCTACCATATGTTTGGATATACTTAATTTTGTGTGAACCCAACATTGAAATATCCAGACAAGCCTCGCTAGCACTCTTGGTCTCAGGGGGAACGAAGATTGTTGCTCAGTGTGGCTCATCCAAAGATCAGTGGCGAAGACCTTTCCTTCTCTCCCAAGGTGATCTCCCAACTCTTATATGTTCCTTTGGGTGATTTTTATGAAGTTCCGTTGAGTGAGCTCAATGAAGAGAAGCTGGCTTCCATGGAACGACTGTTCGGTTCCGCTGAAGGTGAACTCTACACAGAAAGGCTGACTATGGCTCAGCGCATAGCCTTCCACATCATCTCCAGGGCTGTAGCACCTCGTTAAAAATGACACAACACCATCACCCTGTGCGATTTCTGAGAAGGGAGAAAATTGATCTCCCTCGGGTTATTCTATGTCACATGGATCGATGCAAAGCCAAGTCACATTCTTTGGCCTATCCAGGCCTGGTGAAAATGCTATTGCTACGAGATGTAGCCTATATCGAGGAAAATGAAGTTTCTATGGAGAGTGAGTTGGATTTTGCTACTGTGGAGAAGATGAAATTCAAAGGAGATACCAAGGGAACGGGCACTGTGACTGCAAAGAAAGCAGCAGGTGAAGGAACGTCTAAGGGGAGCTCAATTCAGCATCAGATCCTTGTTGAGCTCATTCTGCAGAAGACCCTGAGACATGAGTGCTCTTCGTTCCTATCCTAGCCCGTCTGACCCTCTGTTCTTGATTTTATATGTTTTTATGTCTTTTCTGTGATTGTTCCTTATCTTCTGATCTTAGTTGTTTACGCCCCTATGCTCTGTACTTCGCATGACTTTATGAATGAATTATCTTGTTTATGAGTTGCATGTGTGTCAAGTCTTTCTGTTTCTTGTGGAACTTTTGATGATGCCAAAAGGGGGAAGTATGGAAAATGTGAAACCCAAGGAAGAGTTGATGACAGAAGCTAGTGCTAAGGGGAACGACAATGCTACTTGAAGGTAAATTCTCGATGAACTTTCTGAGAGGGAACAGTGTTAACATCTTGAACATAGTATCTGTGTGATTAAATGTGAAAATGCCTTTACTTGTCTGTTTTGAACTGTTTGTTTAAAAACTTGCACATTTTGAAGGAGTTTGTCATCACCAAAAAGGGGGAAATTGTTGGAACAATGACGTTCCCTTTAGTTTTGATGATGATAAACTAAAATACTTTTGATGGTTTTAAGTGTGACTATGAGTTTCAGGGAACGATTGAGTCAAAGGAACGATGAAAATCAGTGAAGAGTCAAAACTGTGAAGCAAAGGAACAGAGAAGCCAGCAATGAGGAAATCAACACGCTGGAACGAAAGAAGAGAAGAGACGCATGATACTGAATAGAACAGAGAAGGGGAACAGCGCAAGGAACGGAGGACGCGCGCTGAAACCCTAAAGCGCCGCCGAATCTCTATTATGGAAAGCAGATTTGGAAGTTGCAACTTGGGCCTCAAGGAAGATCTCGGTGAAGAGATAATTTGGTTAGAATATTTCTAGAAAAGATTGTATAGGATTTTAGGATCTTATTTTTCCTTAAGTAAATTTAGGGTAAATCAGAGAAAATTTGGAGACTACATATGAGACAGCTGCGAACTTCATTTACTACGGAACTGAGAGAATATTCAGTGAGCAGACCATTCGGAAGAAGAGAAGAGGGTTCAAAAGACGAGAAGAGTATTCGAAGGAAGAAGAAGAAAACCTACAAGGACGAGACTTTGGTGAGTTGAGTACTTGTTAGGGTTTTGATTGTCTTAGGTGTTATGAGAAACGTTACATTAAGGAGTCTAGATATCTAGGAGTAAACTAGATTGAGATAAGGCTTGCTTTTTTGTAATTCCAGGATTAATAATACAAGTAGACATTCGAAATCCTACTAGGGAAACCTAGAGGTAGAGGTTTTTCTTAGTCAACTAGTTGGTTGATTAAGTTTTCCTCTCTAAGGAACTGAGCTCGTTACTTCATAAGTCTGTTGTTATCTTCCGCTGCCCAAGGAATGAACTTACCGTTCCTTGATCTAACACACTCGATTCAACAATTGGTATCAGAGCAGGTTGCTCTAGATTGTGTGTTACTTACAGATCTTACAGGTAACAATGGCTCCTAGCACTGTCGAAGTCGGTTTGAACTCCTCAAGGCCCCCTCTCTTGCTCGCTGGTCAATATCAACATTGGAAGACACTCTTCATCAAATGGGTGCAAAGCAACGATTACCAATGCTGGTTGGTGATCTCCCTAGGCGATATTGACATTGTTGATCTGGAGAAGAAGAAGAAACTGGAGAAATGGGATCAAGACGATCTCTAAATAATGGAGAAAAATTGCAAAGCAGCCATGCTCATCAACAACGCTCTCAATCAGCAAGATGTGCAAAAACTCCAATCTTGTGAGTCGGCCAATGCTAAATGGCTTGCCTTGGAACAGATGTATATGGGAAGCAAGGATCTGCGTGAAGTTGATCGTTTCACTGCGAAGAAGGACTTTTACAACTTCAAAATGGATGACAAGGAAGATGTGAGTTCCTACCAAGCACGATTTGAGAAGATCACAGCAAATCTGACTGCTCACTCAGTCACGGATGAAGAAATCCTTCCTGACGAGAAAATCCTTATAATCATTGATGGGCTTCCTCATCGTCATGCAATGACTAAAGCCATCCTGAAGGAGAACCCCAATACTGTCAAACTGACGTTCCATGAGGTGTTCAGCAAGATCCAAAAGTATGACAATGAAGAGAAGGCCGCAAGAAACAAGAATTCCAAAGAGAAGGGAATTACTTCGATGGTTGGAAAGGTTGTTGACAGAATAGAGAACAACCTCGATGACAATGATGGTTCCGAAGACCCTGAAGTGGTGTTACTCACAAAAGCCGTGCGTTCCCTTTACAACAAAGGAAGAAACAGTAGAGGAGGGAACGGTGAGACTCGTGACATCAAGGATATCACATGCTACAACTGCAACGAAAAGGGTCACTATGCTAGCTCATGCCCAAAGCCCAAGAAACCAAGCACACCTTCTGGGAACGATGAGAAGAGAGCTCTCGTTGCTGTTGGGGCAATGATGATGACTCAGATGGTGAAGATCCTGAAGCCTGGAGTGGCAAGATGTGTGCAATGGGCATCAACGACTCCTCTGAGGAACTCGAGGTAAATCCTGAAACGTTCTTGAAATCTCTTGTGAATTATGATAAGAAATCCTTAATTGCTCTCATAAGGGAAATGTATTCTGAAAACTTGAAAACACAAGAGGAACTTGCTAATTCTGAAGATGAGTGTAGTAGTTTAAAAGAAAATCTTTCTAACACTGCTAGTATCTCAACTGTTCCTTGTTCTTCATGTGATGCTAATCATGAGGAACTTCAGAGATTAAGAAATGAGAAAGTCTCTTTGCTTATGGATGAAGTCTCTAACAATACTGATGCAAGGAGTATAGCTGGTCCAACTAAGCTTGAAGCACAGGTATCCGAGATGAAGTCCTATGTGCACAAGATTCATTCTGTTCTGATGGAACAGAAGGCTGAAGCTGAAAGCGTCAAGTTCGTCAAAGCAAGGTATGGTATTGGCTATACAGGTTCCAACCAAAAGGAAGATGATCCATCTATACTGGAACTACGTGAAGCAAGAGATAGGGAACTTCAAGATGCTAGAGAGAAGAATCGCAATCTTGAGGAACGCATCAAAGTTCTTGAGAGTGGTCTGGATGAAACTCAGTCGTGGTACACTGGACAACCTGCCCACAAGATTTTTCTCAAGCAATCTCAAGGGACGCAACCCAACGTTCCATGTCCTGAACGTACCAAACAACGCAAGAGTATTGTTCCCAACAGAAAGTATGTTCAGATGGAACAGTTCAAGTTGTGTTGGTATTGTGGGGACGACAGACATGTACAAAGAGACTGTAAAAAGAAAAAGAAGTTCTCTGAAGAGCACACAAAGAGAAGGAACAGTAGGAGTAACAATGTGAACTTGAATGATTTCTATGATGATTCACATGTGCATAATCATAATCATGCTAAGACTAGGAAGAAATCTGTTGTTAATGTTAGAACTATTCCTATGGAACAATTGCATTATGTGTCTCGACCAGGTAAGGGTAAGCTTGCCTGGGTCGCCAAACCTTAACTCTTTCTGTGCAGGTTGAAGTGAGGGGGAACGAGAAGTGGTATATTGACAGCGCTTGTTCATGCCACATGACCGAAAAAGAAGACCAACTCACCTCATTTCACAAACACTCAAGAGGGAGTGTTGCTCTTGGAGACAAGAGATGCAGAGAAATCATTGGAACAGGCGAAATACAACTAAACTCCAGCATCACGGTAAAAGAAGTTAGTTTAGTTCATGAACTTGGTTTCAGTTTGTTGAGTGTTGCACAGCTTTGCGACCAAGGGAACAACAAAACGGCATGTAGTAGACCACAAAAGCACTTCTGGAATGGCACAGTTCCTTGGGCCCTGTCTCGTTTCATGGGGTTCCAAGAAACAAAACTATGTGGCCCGTTCCACTGCAGAAGCTGATTACGTCGCTGCGGCAAGCCGTTGTGCTCAGGTATTGAGGATTAAACAACAATTGGAGGACTATGGTATGTCTCTTGGCACCGTTCCTATTATGTGTGATAATACTAGTGCCATCAATATTTCAAAAATCCAGTTCATCATTCATGTACTAAGCATTTTGACATTCGTCATCCTTTTCTACGTGATAATGTTGACATGGGCTTTATTAGAATGGAACGTTGCAGCACTGAAAATCAAGTGGCAGACATCTTCACCAAAGCACTAGAAAAAGGTCCATTCGAGTATCGTCGATTACTCCTTGGCATGATCTCTCTGAATTGAGGACCTTCACACCCATTATTCCCTCAATGCTTGGCTAATTCGTTCCATAATATTCATAAGGTTCTCTGTCTATATGCCGCTCATAACTTGATTTTCATGACTTTAGTTCATTCGAATTGCCTTGTGTTAGGATGTAGATACTTTGTCTTTTGATTTGTGTTGAATTACTTGATTGCATGCTAACATCTTATTTAAAGACCCAAAACAACCAATTTGATGATTGAACCCTCACTACATGCCCACATGATAATTGGTTGTACAGCCTACCTTAGCCGTGATTCAGGTAAACGTTCCCTATGATCCTTCTTTGCTACACTCTTTACTGGGAATAATTACTTGAGTTATTTTTCTCCCTACCATATGTTTGGATATACTATATTTTGTGTGAACCCAACATTGAAATATCCAGACAAGCCTCGCTAGCACTCTTGGTCTCAGGGGGAATGAAGACTGTTGCTCAGTGTGGCTCATCCAAAGATCAGTGGCGAAGACCTTTCCTTCTCTCCCAAGGTGATCTCCCAACTCTTATATGTTCCTTTGGGTGATTTTTATGAAGTTCCGTTGAGTGAGCTCAACGAAGAGAAGTTGGCTTCCATGGAACGACTGTTCGGTTCCGCTGAAGGTGAACTCTACACAGAAAGGCTGACTATGGCTCAGCGCATAGCCTTCCACATCATCTCCAGGGCTGTAGCACCTCGTTAAAAACGACACAACACCATCACCCTGTGCGATTTCTGAGAAGGGAGAAAATTGATCTCCCCCGGGTTATTCTATGTCACATGGATCAATGCAACGCCAAGTCACATTCTTTGGCCTATCCAGGCCTGGTGAAAATGCTATTTCTACGAGATGTAGCCTATATCGAGGAAAATGAAGTTTCTATGGAGAGTGAGTTGGATTTTGCTACTGTGGAGAAGATGAAATTCAAAGGCGATACCAAGGGAACGGGCACTGTGACTGCAAAGAAAGCAGCAGGTGAAGGAACGTCTAAGGGGAGCTCAATTCAGCATCAGATCCTTGTTGAGCTCATTCTGCAGAAGACCCTGAGACATGAGTGCTCTCCGTTCCTATCCTAGCCCGTCTGACCCTCTGTTCTTGATTTTATATGTTTTTATGTCTTTTCTGTGATTGTTCCTTATCTTTTGATCTTAGTTGTCTATGCCCCTATGCTTTGTACTTCGCATGACTTTATGAATGAATTATCTTGTTTATGAGTTGCATGTGTGTCAAGTCTTTCTGTTTCTTGTGGAACTTTTGATGATGCCAAAAGGGGGAAGTATGGAAAATGTGAAACCCAAGGAAGAGTTGATGACAGAAGCTAGTGCTAAGGGGAATGACAATGCTACTTGAAGGTAAATTCTCGATGAACTTTCTGAGGTGGAACAGTGTTAACATCTTGAACATAGTATTTGTGTGATTAAATGTGAAAATGCCTTTACTTGTCTGTTTTGAACTGTTTATTTTGAACTTGCACATTTTGAAGGAGTTTGTCATCACCAAAAAGGGGGAAATTGTTGGAACAATGACGTTCCCTCTAGTTTTGATGATGATAAACTAAAATACTTTTGATGGTTTTTAGTGTGACTATGAGTTTCAGGGAACGATTGAGTCAAAGGAACGATGAAAATCAGTGAAGAGTCAAAACTGTGAAGTAAAGGAACAGAGAAGCCAACAATGAGGAAATCAACACGCTGGAACGAAAGAAGAGAAGAGACGCATGATACTGAATAGAACAGAGAAGGGGAACAGCGCAAGGAACGGAGGACGCACGCTGAAACCCTAAAGCGCCGCCGAATCTCTATTATGGAAAGCAGATTTGGAAGTTGCAACTTGGGCCTCAAGGAAGATCTCGGTGAAGAGATAATTTGGTTAGAATATTTCTAGAAAAGATTGTATAGGATTTTAGGATCTTATTTTTCCTTAAGTACATTTAGGGTAAATCAGAGAAAATTTGGAGACTACATATGAGACAGCTGCGAACTTCATTTACTACGGAACTGAGAGAATATTCAGTGAGCAGACCATTCGGAAGAAGAGAAGAGGGTTCAAAAGAAGAGAAGAGTATTCGAAGGAAGAAGAAGAAAACCTACAAGGACGAGACTTTGGTGAGTTGAGTACTTGTTAGGGTTTTGATTGTCTTAGGTGTTATTAGGAACGTTACATTAAGGAGTCTAGATATCTAGGAGTAAACTAGATTGAGATAAGGCTTGCTTGTTTGTAATTCCAGGATTAATAATACAAGTAGACATTCGAAATCCTACTAGGGAAACCTAGAGGTAAAGGTTTTTCTTAGTCAACTAGTTGGTTGATTAAGTTTTCCTCTCTAAGGAACTGAGCTCGTTACTTCATAAGTCTGTTGTTATTTTCCGTTGTCCAAGGAACGAACTTACCATTCCTTGATCTAATACACTCGATTCAACACACCTACAGAACCCCAGCTGGTCCTTTAACGCCTCCACCGCTGCCATGGTTGTTGCCACGGTCCAAGCTTTGCTCTTCGAACTCATTCTCGCACAAATTGGAAGTTGAGAGTTTTGTGGATTCGGTACGTAGTAGCAAGTGAGAGATTTGAGTGTGTTTTGGTATTTTAATGGAGAAGAATCTGGATATGTTTTTATAGTGAGAGGGTGGTTACAACTTACAAGTGGATTTTTGCCGATTGTATCGAAACGATTCTGGTGGGCCGATACTGCTGGTTTGTCAAGGCTAAATTTACGGTTTTGTACTGGACATCATAGTGGGCCAGTGCAATAATTGAAGGTTATAGTTGGGAGTTACTGTTTCCGGTTTTCCCGGAAAATATATAGATTAAATACTGTTGGATATATTTCCTCCTAAGCCCAATCTTGATGGAGGTTAAATAGGTCTAAGCACACGAGATCATTCTAGATTAGGCTAGCAAATATCATCATTGTTAGATGCGAGGTCGGTTGCAAATGTGAGCAATTTCACCGACACTCCACCGCTATAACCGCTATAAATATGGGTCATAGTTGGCCTTTTGTAATCATTCAAAAACCAATCAAGCAAAGGTGTAAGGAAGTAAGAGTTATATAAAGGTGAGTTCCCTAATTTTCTCTTAGATTGCCCATAAATTAATTAGTCTAGTACTAGTTTCTTTTCTAGTATATAAATAATAGCTTGCAATTTTAATTGTCTTATTTCTCATCTTAATCACATGAAAGAGGGAAAAAGCCTAGTTTTTCTCAACAAGTTGTATCAGAGTGTTGGGTCACTGTACGTGAGCGAAGCTTTCCAAGAGAGAGGTAAATCTCGCAAGCCATGACATAGAGACATGGCACCAAAGGCTCGGGCATATGAGCGAGAAAGGTCTATATATCCTCGCTCGAAAGAAACTCATTCCTGATATGAAAGGTACGTCCCTCGAACCATGTTTTGATTGTTTAGCATGTAAACAACATAGAATCGCTTTCCAGATATCCTCTATACCTACAAGGAGGAAACACATCCTTGATCTCGTGCACACTGATGTGTGCTCCATGTCCGAGAGATCCATTGGTGGTGCATCATATTTCATCACCTTCATCGATGACCACTCAAGGAAGGTTTGGGTGCACCTGTTGAAATCCAAAGATCTAGTTCTTGATGCTTTCAAGGAGTTCGTAGCCCGAGTAGAACGAGAGACGGGCCAGACACTCAAGTGTGTTTGATTCGACAATGGTGGTGAGTACCGAGGTCCTTTTGAGGCATTATGCAAATCTCGCGGGATCAGGCTGGAGAAGACACCTCCTAAGATGCCACAACTGAACGGGCTAGCCGAGAGGATTAACCGAACAATCGAAGAAAGGGTTCGATGCATGCTCTCTCATGCCAAATTACCCAAGTCATTCTAGGGAGAACCTGTGATGACCGCGATCGACATCATCAATCTCACACCGTCAATTCCTTTGAATGGAGATGTCCCAAAAGAGGTCTGGTCAGGAAAGAAGGTATCCTAGAACCATTTAGAGATGTTCGGGTGCAGGGCGTTTGTCCACATTCCCAAGGACGAACGAGCCAAGTTGGATTCCAAGACAAAGAAGTGCATCTATCTTGGTTCACCCAGAGATGAGTTTGGCTATCGACTTTGGGATACGATCAACAGAAAGGTTGTCAGAAGCCGAGATGGCATGTTCTTCAAAGACCAGACAATTGAAGGCATCCAAAGATCGGAGAAGCCAAGGTCAAGAGCTAGTAGGAGCATAGATTATCATCCTTCTCAAGAACGATGAGACAACTCAGAAGAAGCGGTCGAGACCGATGATACTGAAGACGGTGCCCCTACTCACGATCAGAATGATCAAGATATGGACGAAGGGGAGCAGTTGGAGCCAGAAGGAGAACCTAGCACCCAGCCAGAGCCTGAGCCAAGACAGTCCTCGAGAGACAAGAGACCGTCTACACGATATAGTGAGGACGAATATGTGACCCTCATGAATGAGGGAGCCTCATAGCTATAAAGAGGCCATGGTCGACACTCACAAGGACGAGTGGATAAAAGCGATGCAAGATGAGATGCAATCCTTGCATGAGAACCACACCTATGAGCTAGTGGAGCTACTGAAAGGCAAGAGAGCCTTGAAGAACAAATGTGTGTAACGGATAAAGTCTGAAGAGAGTAGCTCAAAGCCCCGATACAAGGCCAGACTAGTCGTGAAAGGATTCAACCAGAAGAAAGGCATCGACTTTGAAGAAATATTATCTCCAGTGGTGAAGATGTCCTCCATCTGAGTTGTTCTTGGTCTAGCAGCTACTCTAGACTTAGAGATCGAACAACTCAACGTCAAGACGGCATTCCTCCATGGTGACCTAGAGGAGGAGATCTACATGGAGCAACCTGAAGGATTCAAGGTCCCGGGCAAGGAGAATATGGTATGTCGACTAAAGAAGAGTCTATATGGCCTAAAGCAAGTCCCAAGGCAGTGGTACAAGAAGTTAGATTCTTTCATGGCGGATCATGACTTCAAGAAAACCATGAATGACCATTGTGTCTTCATGAAGAGGTACGCTAGCGGTGACTTTCTCATACTTCTGCTTTATGTCGATGACATGTTGATTATAGGTCATGATCACAACAAGATAGCTTCTCTAAAGAAAGATCTGAGCAATTGTTTTGCCATGAAAGACTTGGGACCGGCAAGACAAATTCTTGGGATGAAGATCACTCGTGATAGATCAAAGAAGCTGCTATGGCTATCCCAAGATCAATACATTGAGAAGGTGTTGGAAAGATTCAACATGCACAAAGCGAAGCCGGTGAGCACTCCACTTGCTGGACATTTCAAACTAAGTTCGAAGCAAAGTACAACAAGTGAGGAGGAGAAGCAGGAAATGAAGGCTACCCCCTATGCATCAATAGAAGGCAGTCTTATGTATGCCATGATATGTACCAGGCCTGATATGCCTAAGCAGTTGGAGTTATGAGTCGCATCCTAGCCAATCCGGGGAAGGAGCACTAGGCAACAGTCAAATGGATCCTTCGATATCTACGAGTTACGTCCAAAAGGTGCCTATGCTTTGGAAATGGGAAGCTTGAGTTGAAGGGATACACCGATGCAGACTGGGACGGCGATAGTGATTCCAGGAAATCAACGTCTGGCTATGTAACGACCTTTGCAGGGGAAGCTGTTTCCTGGTAATCGAAGCTACAAAAGTGTTGCCTTGTCCACTACTGAAGCAGAGTACATCACAGCTACTGAAGCTTGCAAGGAGATATTGTGGATGAAGAACTTCTTGCAAGAGTTGGGAGTAGAGCAAGATAAGTACGTCATGCTATGCGATAACCAGAGCGATATTCACCTAGCAACAAAATACTAAAAACATCATCTGTTGAGTCGATGTGTACCAACCTGAAGGCAACAAAAACCAAAAATACTAAAAACAATCCCAACAGCTCTTCTGGGCTCACCCCCACAACAAAGCAACCACCAAAAAGCTCAACTGATGCAGCACCTAAGGCAAACCTTGTTGAACCAATGAAGATCAGTTATGCCTTCACATTATGCTCCTGTTACCTCATTACTAAAGCTCCTGAATGTAATAAAACTACTAAAGCTTGTCGGATGAGCACCACTATCTAGACTAATAATCATATCTATCATACATGCAGGAAGCACAAAAACCATAAAAACTGGACCAACACAATAATTCCCAGTTAGCCCTATAAGTGGAATTGGGTTACTAAGACCAAACTGAACAAACTCTACAGAATAATAAGGCAAATTAGATTAATAGCTAGCAATAGTACTACCTATTATTTTACTACTCTCTTTATTAAGCATATGAACTTCTTAACTACACTACCAATCTGTGTTACTATACATGTCAAACACAAGGGATGAAACCATAGGAACATGGACAACACCAAACTCCAAATTAGGAAAAGAGACCCAGCTACAATCACGCAGGAGAAACTTTCAAAACATTTGTACTGCTGCCATTATTGGCTAAATGTGTACCAATTGTATAATCAATATTGTATATCTCAAGTTGCCACCAAAAGACGTACTATATCAAACTCTACCACAACTCCACGGCAGAAGGCCAACAAAATAGAGGCCCAAAGGTTTATGGGAAATACCAACCCCTATAAACTACTACAAACCAGTTTTAACCAACTAATAACACAGGGAAACCAAAAAGGGCGGAGCAAGGAAATGAAAAAACCCAGATAATTCACATTAACAAGGCTGGAAATAGAGACAAGCAACCAGGTAAAAACAACAACAAAACGGACAAGCTAGTAATATACAACAACACGTATAGAAAAGTAAACAAAGCCAGAAACAACCCAAGAATAAAACACCATAAGAATAAAGACCAAGATGTAGAAGATACGACACAAAACATAATCAATAACAAACCAAGACCGGAAACGGCCCAACTGAACAATAGGAAATTAAAAGATACAAGAATAGGAGATCAAGGAAACATCATACAAAAATGTATATGTACCGTTACAAGCATAATATCAAATAAGTGGTCAACCCAAGCCCCTAAGAATAGTCATTCTGACCAAAATACAAAACCTAAGCCAAAAGTTTTGACCGCCCCAATCCAAAGAGAACACACTTCCACCAATAGGTATATCTCCCAAAAAAAAACTTGCTGAACGACGAAGGGCTACGCATAATCTACAAAACTAAACAAAATTATAATCACACTCAAGAAAGAAAAATGCTTAGTTCGAAGACTCCCAAACAAAACCAATGGGAAACAAAAATAGGCACAAACTGCATGGGAAAAACAAAAATAGGCACAAAGTCACACAAAAGGAATAAACCCAAGATTATGCAATCTTGTTTGCATCCCAGTGACACACACCAAAACATATTGAAGCAGCTCTGGACCAATGCCAAATCAACCCAACAATCTCCAAGAAACAAAAGTTTTAGCTAGATAATTAGTACTAATATAGGTAATTATCCGCTCCCCATCTAGTGATCAATGAAGATATGCCTATGGAACATTGGAGGAATGGGCAGGAAAAAATGTCTAGACTGACATAGACACCTTCCGCAAAATTAACTACATCCAGATGATGGCACTAGTCGAAAACAAAACGGATAAAATACCATGCGAAAAAAGATGGAAAAAACTGGATTTTACAACATCGCAGTATCCTCGGCATCTGGTCTAGCAAGGGGTGTCATTGTCCTTTGGATAGACCACCAACTAAAAAACTAATCTATCCAACTAAACACCATAGAACAACGTTTCATAAGTTTTGACTTTAAAGACTTTGCAAATGATAAAGAATATTTGATTATCTTTGCGTATGCACCCCCTCAAGAAAAACACAAGCCGGAATTCTGGTCCAATCTCCAGAACTATATCTTAACAACAAACAAACCATGTATTATTATTGGTGATCTAAATGAGATACAAAACTCACAAGAAAAGTATGGAGGAAAGAACCCAGTCCCCAGTAGATTCACCTGTCTAAACAACTTCAAAAATACCTGCGATTTCCTTGACATCCCAACAATGGGAAATTCTTCTACATGGCGCAAATCAAGAAATACATAAGACAACACACTAGAAAAACTAGATAAAGTATTGGTCAATGATCAAATACTACAATGGTACCCAAATCTGATTACACATAACCATGCATTCACTTCCTCTGACCATTGACTCATCTCATTGGATATCTCAAACTCAATAAAAAAAATAGCACAGCCTTTCAAGTTTGAAATGATGTGGACCACGAGAAAGGACCTATCTAACTTATTTAGACAAACCTGGAGAACTAACTACATTGGTACACATATGCATGTATTAACAAAAAAATAAAACTACTAAAAACAAAAATAAAAGAATAGAATACGACCCGATTTGGTAATATCTTTGAACATTTAAAGAAGGTTGAAGAAGAACTAACCAAACTACAAGAGACCGTGCTTACAAACCTAAACCAAGCAAAGTTGGAAAAACAAAAAAAAAAACTAACTAGGAAAAAAGAATGCCCCCTATCCTTTCAACAAAAGTACTGGGGTCAAAGAGCCAAGCACAAACACATATCCTCAACAGACACCAACAACAAGTATTTCCATCGAATAGCCACAGGAAGAAGGAATCGGAAAAATATTAAGCAAATCAAAAGCATGGAAGGTACACTCATCATTGGACAGGAAAATGTTAAAAAGGAAATACAAAAAGACTTTACAAAAAGATTCAAAAAACAACACATAAACCAAAGGAAGATCGAAGAGCTCCTGAATGTAATACAAACAAAAGTGAACCAAGAGGATAATGACTACCTCACCAAACTTGTAACAAATGAAGAAATTAAAAAAGCACTGTACGGAATAAAAGAAGACAAATCGCCAGGTCCAGACGGAATGCCGTCCGGATTCTATAAGAAATACTGGGAAATTATAAGTCCAGATATTATCAAAGCAATGAAAAGCTTTTTCCACTCTGGAAAACTACTGAAACAAGTCAACCACACCTTTATAACCCTTATACCCAAATGTGATAACCCTAAAACTAATTCATCCACTACAAGGTGCCTTTATCCAAAACCGTAGTATCTAAGACAACGTACTAATTGCTCACAAAATTTTCTACTCCTTCAGAGCTAAGAAAGGGAAGGAGGGGTGGGTGGCGCTGAAATTAGACATGGAGAAAGCATACGATAGAGTTGACTGGCAATTCTTACTCCAAACCCTCACTAAATTCGGATTTTGCACCAAATTCACAAACTGGATACAGGAATGTACCCAAACCGTATCTTTCTCGGTTCTGGTAAACAACAGTCCTACGGAACAGTTCTTTACTAAGAGAGAACTAAGACAAGGAGACCCCCTTTCCCCCTTCCTATTTATCCTAGTAGCGGAAATCCTATCCCGACAACTACAAAAAGCAGCGACAGATGCAATCCAACCCCAAGGAATCAAAATTAACAGACAAGGTACAAAAATACCATTCCTTGCTTTTGTTGACGACATTATTATATTCTCATCTACCAGAAAAACTGTCTGCACCAAAATAAAGAAAATCATCGATGACTACTGTGAAGTATCAGGGCAACTAGTAAATTTTCACAAATCGGCGTTTCAAGTCACAAAAAACACAAACTAGACTACCATATCACAAATCCAACAAATTTTCAATGTTTTTCCCACTAACGGCCTAGATAAATATCTTGGATGTCCTATCATCAATAACAGGGTCACTAAACTCACCTTTCAATCTCTTATTGACAAAACAACAAAACAACTGACCAAATGGAAGGCTAATTCACTATCACAAGAAGGAAGGAAAGTCCTTATCAAGGCAACATTGTCGGCCCAACCAAGCTTTATTATGCAAAACTTTATGTTACCGGCCAGTACCCACAAACAACTCGACACAATTAACCGATGTTTCTTTTGGAACAAGGAAAATACACACAAACCCCTCATAGGATGGAACCAAATTTGCAAACCAACTAACAAAGGAGGACTTGGAATCAGAAAGAGTAAAAATATGAATAAAGCACTTCAAATGAAATTAATCTGGAAACTACTCGCCGAACCCAACAACATATGGGTTAAAATCATCTAGGAAAAATTCCTAAAAAGAACACCAATTCTAGAATACGAAAGGAAAAAGAACACAAGCTACTCATGGCAATGGAGTAACCTAACCAAACTTCTCCCAAAATTTAAAACCGGTCTCCAATGGGAAATAGGAAATGGAAGAGCTATTAATTTTTAGCATGACTACTAGCTCCCAATAGGGAAACTAGCCCGCCTAGCACAAAACACAAACCTCATAAACAACTCAAAAACAGTAGACCACTATATAAACCAGGATAGAACCTTGAAAATAGAGGAATTAAAAAAACACTTTGACCAAGACACAGTCACTACTATTACGAATAAAACACTACCAAATAATGACTTTGAAGATAGACTCTATTGGAAATACAACCGGAATGGTTGGTTCTCAACCAAGAGTGCAATAAACATGAGTTATGAAAATAAAGGACTCTCGAAAACAAATGCAAAATGGATCTGGCAACTTGATGTCCCCCTCCCCCCAAAAAAGTAAAACACTTCATATGGAAATTTAGCAAAAACGGGATACAAACCAAAGAAAAGCTATATGAAAGGCATGTACATGTCCCTCTAGGTTACATATTGTGCAATTGTGCAATGGAGAGCTTAACACACTTTTTGATCAAATGCCCACATACCAAAAATATCTTACGAAACATTGACCAACACACTAAACAAATCATTAGCAACATGGACACAGACAACAAAAATCCAACCCAACTATTGAACGAAATCATGGAAAAAACAAGTATGAAAGTGATGGAAACTCTCTCGATAAGCTGGTGGAGCTTGTGGTACCAAAGAAATCTGAAAATATTTGAAGACCGAAATAAGAAAACTATACCAAATCTTACAGATTTCATTCAACAACAACAACAAAACTGGAAAAGGGACAAGATGGAAACATATACGACTACAAAAATAACAAACCAAAGACATACTACAAGAAGGAAACGAAAGAACATTAAATGGGTCAAACCACCCATCAATGTCTACAAACTAAACTCAGATGCATCAAAATGCACACATGGACCAGCAACCTATGGCTAAATTATCTAGGACCACGACGGCATACCAATTGCTATGGCCAATGGTGCCTTGGGGGATATCTCCCTGATACTAGCGGAAGCACTCTCGATGCGGAATGGCATTCGAGAGGCAATCCAGCTAGGGATCTCTGATATAGAGATCGAAGACGATAATCTTTGCCTTATCAATGCCTCAAACAGCAAATGGGACTGTCCATAGGAAATTGAGCTCGTTATCTCATATATTCTACTCGACTTGCGACAATTCACCTCTTGTCGCATTTCTCACATCTTCTGGGAAATTAACACTGTGGCGGACTTTATAGCTAAATTTTACCATAGATGAATTTCATCACATTGTGCAGCCAATCCAGATCTTCGCGCTCTCATCCGCAAGGATGCTCTAGGACGGTCCACATCTAGATAGAGGAGCCCCTAATTCATTTCCTAATAAAAAAAAAATGTATTCTCGTTTCTATGTAATCTCAATCACTCTACAAAGGATTTTTTTTCTCCCTATTAAGAACAACATATTATGCAGGAGCACAAAACTCCCAATTAAGATCTTCAAATGAATTCAATATAAAACATAATACTCCGAATTACAATTCACAAATTCTATTTTTCCCTTTTTAGTACACATGTATGAACAACCAATTTTAAGAAGCAACAAAGAGACAACTATGGCTGCTCACAGTTACCCACCTAGAAAATCAGAGAGATTGGGTATCCATGCGCCTCTCCCTCTGCACCGCCACCGTCACCACCTCCTTCTACGATACCAGCCTTTTTCGCTCCATCGCCTCCTTTCGACGCTCTTGCTCTGGCACCTCCTTCCGCCACTCCCGCTTAGGCATCTCCTTTGCCGCTCCCTTCACTGATACGACCTTGTCAATAAAAGTGGGAGGAAGAACGATTTAGGTGAAGACTAAAAAAAGGAATGAAGAAAGATGATGAAAATTTTCTAACATAGGTGCTGGAAGATGGACATTAAGCTTTGAAGTTGCTAAAAAAATGAATTTATACAACTGCTTCTCTTCTCCGATTGTCTCCCTCTATGCAAAATCCAGTCAAAAGAAAGAACACAAAGGTTGGTGGTCGTTTGGGTCCTCTAGAAAAGTTAAGGGACACAGTTGAGAGATATGAAATGATGACTTCAATGGTAAAACAATTATTTATGTTGGAGAACGATGTAGATGAAGGAAATAGATTGAAAAAAGAAACTAATATTTTAATTATCACTATTACAGAAGAGGGGCTTGTAGGCTGTAGCAGTAGCTATCATTAAAATTTGCATAAAATTAAATTTACATTTGTACCCTTTCAAATAATTAAAAGTGTAAGATAACTTTCTATACTTAGAGTAGATGTAGATTTATCCCTTGAACAAGGGACCTCATGACAATTTTACTGTCCAAGTCCGGCCTTAGAGCACCCTTAATGGGGGCTTATTATTGGGGTTTATTGGAGGTTTTTTGTCAATAAGTCTCTGTAATAAGCCCTACTCATTTTTTCAACTTTAGTGGAGGGTTTATTGAAGGGGCTTATGGAGTATATATTTAATTATAATTATATCATTTTATTTATATCAAATTATAATTATATCTTTATATTAAATATTTAATATATTCTTGATATTAAATATGTAATATATTATTTATATTTAATAATTAATATATTCTTGATATTAAATATTTATATATATTATTAAGTATTTAAATATTTAATATATTATTTATATTAAATATTTAATGTATTTTTATATTAAATATTTATATAAAGAATATGTTATATACTTATATAATGAATATATTAAATATGTAATATCAAGAATATATTTAATATTTAATATAAATAAAAAAATATAAATGAAGAGCGAATAATAGACTTGAAAAAAATTAAGGATAAACATATATATTAAAACAACAAATTAAAGCAAATTAACGAAAGAGGGTTACAAAGGAACAACATAAACTGAAGCAAATTACCGAATTGAAAGACAAACTTAAACAAATTACCAAATTGAAAGACAAACTGAAACAAATTACCAAATTAAACGACAAACATCATTACATGATACATAACTCAATAACTTTTTTGGAAAAAAGCACAAGAAAGTCCCTAATCTTCGCCATGTAGTCGCCAAATGTTTGCCTTCAAATCTTCCTGAAGTTGGAGGTGTGTAATTGAATTCCGAAGTGCCCTCGTCCGTTCCAGGTAGTTTCTCATATTCGGTGGTGTATCGGTGGAGTATGTCCAATTCGGGACATTCGCCGATGATGTCTCTCCACTTATCTCTTCGTCATACTCTGGGATTTCGTATCCATGATGGCTATAAGAATCTCGCTCATCTTCTACGATCATATTATGCATAATGATACAAGCTCTCATTATCTTTCCAATCTTCACAAGATCCCAAGAGAGTGCTGGGTTACGAACTATTGCAAATCGAGATTGCAATACTCCAAATGCTCTTTCCACGTCTTTACGAACAGCCTCTTGGTGTTGGGCAAACAACTTCGCTTGAGGGCCTTGAGGAAGCCGAATTGATTGGACAAATGTGGCCCATTGCGGATAGATGCCATCAGTGAGATAATATGTCATGTTGTATTCACGTCCCATTACTGTGAAATTAACGTTTGGAGCTCTACCTTCCAAAACGTCATCAAAAACAGGAGATTGATCAAAAACATTAAGATCATTAGACGTACCTGCTACCCCGAAAAATGCATGCCAGAACCACAAGTCGTATGATACAACAGCCTCCAAAATGATTGTCGAATGGCCATGTCCACGGGTATATTGACCTTTCCATGCAGTTGGACAATTTTTCCACCTCCAATGGATACAATCAATGCTACCCAACATCCCAGGAAATCCACGAGACTCCCCCACGCTTAGTAGGCGTTGTGTGTCTTCTGCTGTTGGACGCCTCAGATACTCATCACCAAAAAAGGTAATGATTCCATCGACAAAATGTTCCAAGCTTGACCTTGCGGTTGCTTCAGAAAGACGAAGATACTCATCACTTGTATCAGCTGCAATTCCATAAGACAACATACACAAAGCACTAGTACATTTCTGCAATGCAGATATGCCAAGCCTACCCACTGCATCTGGCCTTTGTTGAAAGAACTCCATACAATTCTCCAGCCTTTCCACAATGCGCATGAAAAGTGCCTTGCGCATTCTGAACCTACGTCGGAACATATGATCTGGATAAGTTGGTTGGTCGGAGAAATAATCTTTGTAAAGTTGTTCAAAGCCTTGTTCCCTTCCTCTATCAATGTAATTGCGACGAGATCTCCTACGTGAACTTTCTGCTTGTGCTTTGTATTTGCGTTGTAGAGCTCGTTCTTGAACTTCATTAGCCGCATCAATAGCTTCTTGTAAAAGTCTTTGGTACTCACCATCGTCAGAGCTTGAGGAGTTTGAAGAGTTTGAAGATGAACTAGACATTTTTAGAGATTGGGGGTTTTTAAGAAATTTGAGGATAGAATAAATGCTTGTATGTCCTCACTTATATAGATCTTTGAGGATAGAATAAGTGCTTGTATGCCCTTTCCATGCCAACTTGCAGAATTATTGCTTTCTCTGCATTATTTCAAACCATGCCAACTTGCACATCATTATTGCTTTTGTCCAAAAATTGAAAAAAGTAGATGCTTCACATGCTATGTTTGCAGAGTTATTACTTTCTATGCCAACTTCACATGCCAACTTGCACATCATTATTGCTTTTGTCCAAAAATCGAAATAAGTAGATGCTTCACATGCTATGTTTGCAGAGTTATTGCTTTCTCTGCCAACTTCGCATGCCAACTTGCACATCATTATTGCTTTTGACCAAACATCGAAATAAGTAGATGCTTCACATGCCAACTTGCAGAATTATTGCTTTCTCTGCATTATTTCAAACCATGCCAACTTGCATATCTGCCAACTTCACATGGCAACTCTGAGGAGTTGTCACATCCCAACCACAACTTGCACATCATTATTGCTTTAGTCCAAAATTCGAAAAAGTAAATGCTTCACATTACATTAAGACAAGTGCATTACAAGATTGAAAGATGAAACATGCATTACAAGATTGAAATATGCATAAATAAGATTGAAAGATGAAACATACATTACAAGATTGAAACATGCATAAAACAAGATTAAAACATGCATTACAAGATCAAACATGCATTCGGAAATCAAAACATACAAGTCTGAAAATAAAACCATCACATGTTAGAGAGTTCTTTGAACAACTTTTGTTTGGCAGCTTCTCCATCCTCTCCAAGATTAGTTTGTGCTGACATCCACTGGAGCAAATCCCACTTCTGCTGGAAAACCGCCCTCTTATTCTGTTCATTCTCCATTGACAATTCATGAGCTTGCTTCTCCCTCTTGTGGGCCTCCTTTGCCATTTCCAATTCATGCGCTCTACTAAGCCACCCATCTTTTATTTTTACCATCTCGATAGCACGCTCATCCTCTTGATCACAACTTGTAGATGCCGCTTTTTTCCCCTTGCGTTTAGCGGCCTTGATACCCTCTGGACGCTCAATAGTATGACCACTGAAACCACTTGTTGGAGTATTTGCATTTAGAGTATCACCTTCCACATCAGACCTCGATCTCTTTGAGCTTCTTGCACTTCCTGAGCTTGGATTGTTCTTGTTGATCTCTTTCACAAAATATTGACTCCATTTTGGCTCATCTTTAAGAACTCTCCATGCATCCTCATAGGAAAAATCCTTCTTGTTGAAAGCAACATAATATGATTTAGCCTTAGTAATAACGTCGGCCTCTGACTCTCCACTACCTCTATCTCTACTAGCCTTTGCATAGAAGCCATTAAAACTTTGTGCACTTTTGTTGATGATCTGCCATCTATTCTTACAACTCTTCTCATCTCGATCTGGATGGCCTAGTTGTTTATGCTCGTTCCAGTAGGCTGAAACTCGCTTCCAGAATGAGGCTGATGACTGATTTGTGTTTCTTATTGGGTCCTTGCTGGTGTTTAGGAACCCACTGATGAGGATCATATCTTCAGCCTGACCCCATGAGCTTCTTGGGGATCTAGTGGAGCCACCGCCACGAGCACGACCACGACCCCGACCACGACTACTATGTTGAGTTTCTTGGGGTGAATCCTCCAAAATTTCAAGTTGTGTACTGAAATTTGGTTCATCCATGGATTGATATCCACCTCCGGTTGTGGCTTGACCTTGTGAGAGGAGACTCGCATAAAATGGCATACTCGGATCATACGAATCTAAGGACAAATCTTCAAAGTTATTTGGGTAGTCAGGTTGGTTTGGATTCATGGTATTGGATAGTGTGAGTTTAGAAGAGAAGAAGAGCTTGAAAAGAGAGATATTGGATAGTGTGAGTTTACAATGAGACCACTTCAACTTATTTGAAAAATTGTAACCGAATATACCACTTTGGTGGCATATTTTTCAAAGTGGGTATTGTTTTATAGGATATGGCAAGAATACCCTATTTTCTACCCAAATAAGGGCAAAAGTGGTAAAACACATATTTTGGGTACAAAAATGAAAAGATAAATTCAGATTTACAATTACCTTTTCTTTGCAAAATTGTAATGTTTATTTTATTGTATTTCGGAATGAAAGAAAAACAGAAAAATGGGTCTGATTTGTCATGATGTGACCGTTAACAGGTTACCATTGGAAATTGTTTCAACCAATTTCAACTTGAACCCATTAATTGTAAAATTAACCAAATTAATTGCCAAATCTGATGCTTAACTAAATTAACCAAAATTTCAACCGTATTTAGTGCTAACAGGTAAACCAAAATTTCAATATTGTAAACCCATTTTCAACCCATTAATTTGAAGCCATTTAACATCAGATCCTCATTAATTTTTCACCCATTTAACATCAGAACATCAACCCATTTTCAACCCCCCCAAAATTCCTCTTCTTCACCGGACACCGAAATCGAATTCCGGCGAGCTCTGTAATCGCCGTCAACCTCTGCTAACCTCCCTGAAGCCCAAACAAAGAAAGAAAAGAGAATGGCTGTTACCAGAGCTTCAAATGATGCGACACCGTAGAAGAAAAGAAAAAGAGAGGTGGATGAAGAAGAACAAGGTGGTAAGAGGAAGGGAAAATATGCGGCGAAGAAAACCCCTCCATCTGCAAAACCCAAAGCTACAAAGAAGAAGAAGGCTAAATCAGAGAGCGGTTATTCTGTGAAGAAAAAGGAAGTTGTCGCTCTTCTAAAAAGGTGGAAAAGCATGAAGCCTTTAGCTTTCAAGGAAGATGTAAGTAAAAAAAAACTCTCAGAAATGTTGACCTTTTCAATTTGTCAATCTAGGGTTTATTGATATCCCGACACCGTTGTGTCCGTAACTTATGCAAGTTCTGTTATTCAATTGTAGATTAAGTACGCGTTCTACAAAGGCGACCCTTTATATGGAAGAATCAATATCAACTGTAGGTTTTCATACGTGCATGATATTGAAAACAAATTAACTGGTGCAGATTGGAGAAGGATAATTGCAAGCCCTTTTGGAAATGTAATGAAAATGCTGCGTCATGTTACATTTTCTTCCCAAACTGTACATACTGTTCTTTTTAAGCAAATAAAATCAAAAAAGAAGTGGGAGACCTGGTACGAGATAGGTGGTAAAGTGTTAAGGTTTTCAATGAAGGAATTTGCATTGATAACTGGTTTAAATTGTGGTCAAATGCCACCAGAATCAGTTGGGAAGAAGAAAAAGAAAGATGTACAAGTGATGGAGAAGTTCTTTGGTGGTCCTGCTGGTCCTAAAACCTCAGTGCAAGACTTGTACGAGAGGTTCAGGGATTATAGACTGCTAGATAATTACAAGTTGAAGGTATTTTTCTTGGAGGAGATAAGAAGAGACTAGTTAAAGCTGAACATGTGAAGCTGCTGGATAACATGGACAAGTTTTGGGATTATCCTTGGGGAAGAGTTGCATATGAATAGTTGCATAGGTCTTTGACAAAATCTCTGGCCAGAAGAATGCTTACTGTTGAAAAAGCTTTGCTACTCTCTGAAGATGCAAGGATTCCCTATACCATTCAAGGAATGCCAGTTGTATTTCAGGTATATTAAATTAGTAATTGCATTTGCCTATATATCCCTGACAAGTTTGATAGTGTTGGGTGGTGGGATTTAAGTGTTTAAACTTGAAGTGATACCTATAAAGTAAATATTTGAAGTTTGAGAAACTGTTGGATCACTTTTAAATCAAAGAATTGAATTGTTATATGGAATTTGTCCTGAAATCATGCAAACATTTGTTTGAATTGTTAAAGTTCATACAAGTTTTAATATGCTTGACTAGTTACCTAGTGAAGGGTGTCTGGATTTGAAATATTAAAGTTCATACAAGTTTGAATAATGAAAAAGTTGTGTCTATGTAGGTTTGGATATGGGAATGTGTCCAAAGCTTTGGAGTCCAGTATGCTTCCAAGATAAATGAGACAGCTATACCCCGAGGTCTTCGTTGGTACTCAGAGCAATGTCCTGAACATGGACTGCTTCAGTTGTGTTTTGTTGATCCAAAGATGAAGGTCCTGCCTATTCTCATACCTGATGAATCTGAGAAGAGTTTGTTAAGTGCTTGCAGATTCCATGATGAAGTCAAGGACCCTTTCTTTGACAAAATAGTATCTGAGGCTATGGCTATGGGAAAGGCAAATGCCAAACTGAAAGAGCCTAACAAGGGGAAAGAGGCTTTCAAAGGAGAAGTTAGTGGTGATGCAAATGCAAGGCAGATGATGGATATCATTAATCAGTTGTGTAACAAGATTGCTAAGATGGAACACGGTCTATGTGAGAGGATTGACAGGTTGGAGAGGAACAATGTCCAAGTTTTTGAAAAGGTTCCTAAGAGGAAGAAAAGAATGGTTAAGAAGTTTGAGGCTCAAGCAAGTGATAGTGATAGTGAAGAGTTTGATGGAGTTGATGATTATATAGATGATTCAGAAGGTTCTGAGACTGAAGCAAGTGATAGTGAAGGTAGTGACAATGAAAAAAGTGAGGATGATGAAAAGGCTGTTAGTGAGGATGAAAAGGCTGGTAGTGAAAAGGCTGTTAGTGAGGATGAGAATGATGAAAAGGCTGTTAGTGAGGATGAAAAGGCTGGTAGTGACAAGGCTGTTAGTGTGGATGAGGATGATGAAAAGGCTGGTAGTGACAAGGCTGTTAGTGGAGATCATAATTTGATGGATGTTGATACTAAGGTATGACATTCCAATTATTTTAAGATTTCTACTTTCATAGATATTTTAAAGAAGTATGGCAGGATATGGAGTTGAAGAAACTTAAATTAGATAGATAACACTAAAAATTCTCTATCATTGCAGGGAAATGAAATAGAAGAAGGAAGCAGTGAGCCCATTATTGAGAATAATCAAGAATTTGTTAGTGGCGGGATTTGAAAAAAATTCAAAGGATAATGATGTGAACCTAGATGACAACCCTAGAGACAGTGATGAAAATGTGGCCATACAAGACAATTCTGGTTTGGCCATACAAGTATATAAGGTATGCCATAAGTACATGTCGAGTGTATTAATGAAGCATGACAGGTTATAAATTTTGAGAAATGTGTTGTAGGTTTTAAAAATTGGAATATGCACATTATTTTGAAGTAATATATATTTTTGTGGTAAATGTAACTTCAGGAATTGGAGGAAAATTATGTATTAGTTGGTGTTGGTAGAAGAACTGGAGATATAGTAATGGATGTTGTAGCTGACATTAGTGAGAAGCTAACTGATAAGGATGGAATGCCTGATGATGATGTTGATGCCCCTAGGGAGCAAGATGAGTTGATACCGAATGTTGATAGTACTATCACAAATGATGTAGAAGATGCCCCAAGGGAAGAGCAGGAAAGCCGGGAAGCAGAAGTCTAGGTTTCTAGGGCAGTAGCCGTTCATTTATTGAGAAGGAAGTTAGAGAGAAGGAGGTCGGGAAAGAAGGAAGAGGTTGGGAAAGAAGAGGTTGGGAAGGAAGGAGATGAGAAGGAAGAGGTTGGTAAGGTTGACATTGACAAGGATGAGAAGGAAGAGGCTGGTAAGGAAGAGGTTGAGAAGGAGGGTATTGAGGAGGTTGTGAATGTGAAACAAGAGTTTGCCAAAGGCCAAGTTGTTTTTGGCAATAGGAAGAAGGTTGTGGGTCTATCTCCAAAGAAGTCCCCAAAGAAGTCAAGGTACCTCCCCAAGCGTAGTGTGAAGCCATCTGCTTCAGTCCTCTCCCCTTATAGATCTAAGAAACAAAACAACCAAAAGGCCAAGGACAATGAGAAGGACAAGGACAAGAAGAAGGAAGTGAGGGATAAGAGTTTTTGGAAAAGGATCACAAAAAATCCAGCTGTGAAGGAAATGACTCCTGTAATAGAGTGGTACAAGGATGAAAGGTATGTATATCCAACTTATATCTCTCTCATCCAATGAAGTTTATGTACTTATATTGTCCTTTATGTTGCAGACCTATAGAATTCCGTGGAGTTAGCAAAATATACATTGACAATGATTTCATAGAGAGCTTAATTGAACCAACTAAGTGGTGGGGTAATTTGGTAAGGGTGACCGGTTTTTAAAAAAATTGTAAATTTTGTCCACATACTCTATCAATATATTGATTTTGTAAATTTTTGTTGCCAGCACTTAGATGAGGTCCTAATTTTACTTCGCGATGCGCTCCTGAAGAACCCAAGTGAGAATCATAAGGCAGCTATTATGGACACTACATGGTGTGAAGACTACAAAGACCAACACAAGTGTGAAATGGGTGGTGTTGCAGTACCAGAATTTCCAGATCGCGTCGCTCGATACTTTAGAGGTGAACTTCCAATTTTTCATGGGAAGAATTGGGAAGAGGTGGACTTCATCTATGCACCGATTTTTGTGGGCACAAACCACTGGGTTGCCATTCAAATTGACCTGGTTAATTGGAGCTTAAGTGTGTTTGATTGCAATGCGAATCTGAAGCGTGATCATGTCATAGAAGAAGCAGTCGCCCCCATTATCAAGTATCTTCCTAAGTTTGTGAGCAAGCACGAACCTTTGTCCAAGAAATATGCACACCGGGGTGTCTCAGTTCTTACTTACAATGGAAGAGTTGGCAATCTGGAATAGAACATAAGAGTGTAAGATATCTTGCTTCCAGTTTGTTTTTTACCCGCCACCTAAAATATTAACATAGAATTGACCTTTCTTATTTTTGGTTGCAGTGGTGACTGTGGAGTATACACCTTGAAGTACATTGAGTGGTTGAGTTTTGGAAGTGATGATCTCTCCCTCATTTCAGATGATACGATCGACTATCACAGATTCGACATTGCTAATACTGTGTTCGACAAGCAGTGGAAGACAATGTTGAACTATGGACAATAGTGTGTCATCATAACACTAGATTGTGTGAACAATGTTTTGTTTGGATTGCAACTTTGATGCATGAAAAATGTTTTGTTTGCGTTGTGTTTTTGGGGCAAATTTGATGTACGAACAATGTATTGTGTTTCAACTCTTCTGATTCTGTTGTTGTATAAGTCATCTCTCTCATCCAATGTGTTGTGTTTCAACTTTGATGCATGAACAATGTGTTGTGTTTCGACAAGCAGTGGAAAACAATATAAGTGAAAGTTTATACCTTAAGTGACAGGTTTTAAATTCAATGGTGGAGAGCAATATTTCCAAAACCCGATTTTGATTAAAATTAACCGATTAGTCAAAACAATTTCCAAAACCCGGTTTAGATGAATTTTAAACTCACCCAAATTCTTACCCTCATCCTACAGCTACCGTATTTTCTTCATCCTTCTCCCATGGCTCATTGAGGCATTTCAAAAACTCTATAACTCCGAGAATCGATTGAAGGGTGTATTTCGCAGGGAGTGGAGATTGAGAGAGCTCGAGGGCGTAACCCATGGCATACTCGGAAGGATCCAGCAGTGGTGGGAATGTAAAGGTAAGTTTGGTATGATTTAGGGTTTCAATTTGGGGAAGTATTTGCTACTGTTTTGTTTCAATGTATGTTCTAAAATACGAATTGAATTGTGGATTTGCTACAGAATTCCGTATTTGCTACTGTTTTGTTTCTGCTTGAAATTTTGTGAACTCTAATATGTGGTTTGGCAAAGTAGCTTGAAACTCTTCTGACAAAGATGTTTTGATTACTACTGATGAAGACAAGACGTAGCCTAAACTCATGTTTATTCATGAGGAGATGGAATACAGCAGCAATGGAGTCCAAATTGATAAGATGTGCATGTGGTGTTGCCTGCCGATATTTCACTTCTATGACAAACGAGAATCCGGGAAGGAGATTTATAAGATGTGTAAACCGGGTGCGTATCTAGCTTGTTTGCTAATATTCATAATATTTTGTTTTAAAAGTGTTTTGAATACTTTATGATACGAATCCAGTTTTCATGTATTTTGGATTGAATGCAGGTTGGAGGTTGTGGATTTTGGGAATGGTATGACCCTCCACTTTGTCCTATTGCAACAGAACTTATTCATATGCTAAGAGATGAGATAATCCAGGTGAAAGATGCATTGGATGTGAAAGAGAGTATAATTTCAGCATATGAGGCAGAGCTTGGAATGCTACAGCAGGAAGTGATAAGGCTTAAAGGTGGTGCAAAGAGTGTTATCGGTCATGAAGAAGAGTGTCGAGTTAAGGCGTCAAACTATGTTGAACGTGTGCTGAAGGTTACTTGTTTTTTTGTGGTAATGGCTTGTGTAATTAAAGTCTATTTCACTTAGCCTGTTGTAAGCTCTCGGTTGTTAAGAGTCTTGTAAGCTATCTATGTCTAGAACTATTTAAGTTGTAGGATTTTATGGGAAAGTGTAAGCTTACCAAAACCGGGTTTTGGAAATTGTGGCGATTTTATGGGAAAGGTAGATAAGTGACAGGTTTTACATTCAAAGGTGGCGAGATAGTATTACATTAACTAAGAAGCATAAAGCATCCCATGGTTCATCACTGGAATAAGTAACAGACACAAAAGTAAAGTAATATGACTTATAAGAGATCATTTAAGAGTTTGAGATCTCTTATTGGTCATATTAAGCTTACCAAAACCATACCAAAAAAAAATAGCATTGTTCATAACTGGAATATAAAAGATAGCACACTATGAAAGATAGCACACTATGGTCTTATCCTTGATCCTTCTCTTGCAGCCCGATAGCACCTCTGGTAAGTATGACCAGTCAGCCCACATCTTGCACATCTATTGGACACACGTTTGTAGGGTCTCTCCCACCTAGCCTTGTATCTATTCTGCCTTGGTCTACCAGCGCCCCTTTTCCATGGTGGTGGCAAACATGCGATTTGCGATACGGACAATGGAACATCCCATTGCTTGCGTGGGGAGACCAGATGGATGGTTTCCTTGTAAATTTCTTTCAAACTGTTGTTGCTATAGAAGTGAGTAACCAGAGTAGTAACATCAACACCCCTATCCTTTGCTACTGCCATAGCATGTGTGCATGGAATTCGATCTTTCTGAAAGACATTGCATTGGCAAGTTAGTCGGCGAATATTCACTTCGTACTTATTCCTTCCATCTGTCACCTCTGCTTCAATATCACTTAGCCTATGGACACTCATTGTCACAGAAGCCGTATACCTTTGATCCATGGTTTTGGTCACAGACCTGGTACTTACCTCAGCCCACGTAGCAGCCGACTCCCTCCTTTTACAGAACCAGGTGGCAAAGGTATGCAAGATAACATCAAACAATGGTACAATAGGCCACATACGCTCCTCTTTAAACACATTGTTCAGACATTCTGCATTGTTTGTAGTCATGATGTTGAACCTGTCAGTTGAGAAATATGCCCTTGACCACTGATTAAGGGGCACTTTCAGAGCATCTTTTACCATAGCCGGAGCCCTGTTTCTTAGGATCTCAAGCTCGGTCCTATATTCTTCTACCGTGTACGCCTTTGCAACCTTGAACCACTGGTCTTGCAAGCCTCCCCAACGGCACTTCAGCTTGAAGTTTTGTAGCATATGATAAATGCAATATCCATGGCTAGCAAGAGTTTATTGTGTTTTCATAGCAGCTTTTATACTCAAATGACGATCAGAGACAAAAACCACATCCACGCTATCGGGTACAACAACTTTCTTCAACTCCTTAAAGAAGAAGGACCAAGAATCCTTATTCTCACTGTCTACTACAGCAAAGGCCAGGGGGTAGATTTGTCTGTTTCCATCTTGGGCAGTAGCTAGAAGAAGTTGTCCGTTGAATCTCCCTCCTAAGTGTGCTCCATCAACACAAATCACCTGATTTTCATATAAAACCGGTCACCCAATTGCAGTTTACCCTCCAGGTAATATTATATAATCAAGACAAACAATAAAGTTGGAGAAACATAAAGTTACCTTTCTCAAACGGGGAACAACCCTGATGGAAGCACCCAAGGCCCAGAAGCAGTACTTAAAACGGTTTTCAGAATCTGTTATTATAGCTGTATGCGTGCCAGGATTGACCTCTTTCAACATATGTAGCCATGAGTGAAGTTGACTGTAACCTTCCTCGGCAGTCCCTTGAATAATGTCCTCTGCTAGCACTCTTGCTCTATTGGCTTTATGATAATTGGCATCGACTCCCAGGCCTTTCATGACAGCTTGTATCTCTCTTGCCCTTGGTGCATCCTTGCGACCTCTAAACCTGTTACACCAACACCAATAGATAGTCTTTAGACATTTTGCATAAAACTGTCTGAATTGAAATTAAAATCTTCAACAAAAACAATATATACCTATCAAGAATACTCTGTGAAATTACGGAGGCAGTGGCATGCCTGTTGTGATCGTGCCTGAACAGCATCCCACATGTATGGTTTGTAGCAAACCTCCGGACAATAAACACACTAGTACCTATCTTCACTTAAGCACGAAAACCAAATGAACATCCTCTGTTTTTGCACTCCACCACATAACAAGTCTTATCAGACCTCTTCACAAGCATTTCTACACAATTGTCCATAGCATATGCGGCTAACGAATGCTGAAGCTCCTTCTTGGTTTGAAACATATCTCCACACTTGATTGTCTTGGACTTCGACTTGTCCTCCACTTCTTCTACATCCACCAAATTTTGAAAGTCAGTAGGGACTTCAGAACGGTAATATCTCTCTTCGGCTTCATCAATAGCATCCAGATATTCAGGCTTCCCAATATCAACCTCCTCAACGTTGTCAACATTTTCAATGTATTCCTCTTCTTCCTCGGAAAGGTTGACAAGGTCACAACCTTTATGCTTGGTTGCAGAAATAACAACATCCTCCTCTTCATCGTCACTGCTTAGTGACACAACCTCAATTGTCTTGGCTTTCTTACAAAACCACTTTGTAACATTGTCAACATTCTGTTTCTCTCCACCCTTCACAGACATCCGGACATGCATCCCCTCCACTCCTATTTCATCTTCTAAAAGATCAGCATCTAATATGTCGCTCAACATCTGGTCCGACTTTCTTTTTTGGCTTAGTATAGGAGTAAAAGATGCACCATCATTTCCAGGCTGGGATACAGGTTGAGGTGCACTTAATGGAACATCGATCATCTCTTCTTCTTCTTTTGGAACTAATTTAGGTTTTTCTTTTGAAACTCCAGATTTTGGTTGCACAATGGAATGCAAAGCAATTGGCCAAACTCTGTCTTTACAATTTGTCATGTTCAAAAAGATGTATGCTTCTACATCATCCTTATCGCAAATATCAAAGGGAGGAAAGTGCGGATTTTGTAAAGACATGTAACTCATCTTCAAGTTGAACCTGGTAAGATCAATTTCCAGTTTTTCTGCAATCTTGATCTTCAGTGATTCATAATTGATTTTCTCACTAACCATCATCCCCTTCGCCTTTTTTGTTCCTTCATAAATCCAAATCTCATTCTCGCACCTCCACTTTCCTCCACTGATTAGAGAAACCATATACGTTGGAGTTGATCTTTCTGAAGAAGCAAAAAATAAGAAAAGTTAATTAAAGAAACAAACAAAAATAAACACAAATAAAACAGAGCACGTGTGAATCTAATATGAAAACTTACCCATAGAAAATGAGAATATTAACAGTGGCAATAAAGGAAGCTTGGTTTAACAGTGGCAATAACTCGGATGGCAGGTATGAAGCAGAGGACATAAATAAAGGAAGCTTGGTTTAACAATGGCAATAACCTGGTAAGATGAAGAAGCCTAACGTAATTTTTGGTGGGAAAGAGACGATTAACTAAGCTAGCTTAGTTTTGGCGGGAAATATGCAGTGATTTGACAGCTACACATCAGCGTTTTTTGTGGCTGAAATTCACTTGGTTTAACATTAAGCTTAAGCTTAATCTCCATCCGGCTTAATCACAGCTTCTCTCCATATATAATTTTAAATTCTGACACATAGTACAATCAAGCTTGTTGCCATCTTTTCAACTTTTCAACTTCTTTTCTTTTCCTTTTAAATTTCGATTTACAAATTCTGATAATGCATTTTCTATCCAAAATATAAAAGCAAAATAAAATCAAATAAAGTCACTTTATGTTATTACAGTTATATCCAAAAATATAAGTACAACTTTGCAAATTTCATTCACAATGTGGTATACCCTTGCAAAATAGCCAACTTATTTATAGGCCAATTCTCCACCATAATTTAATATGAATACTCTTACATAATCTGACAGGGCTGTCATTTTAAATTAAATTAATTCATACAAGAATTAAATTAAATAAAGAATATATTTAAATTTTAGTTAGTATTTTTTTTTTTAGTTTAAACTATCCATAAAATGTCATTTTAATGTAAAGAAATTAAATGAGTGTATATTAAAACTTGTCTAAATAATCTTAGTTATATATTTTTATAGTTTTAAATATACATAATTTCATTTAAATGTAAATAAAATAAATTAGTGTAATTTTATATTTAAACCACCATAAATAATATTAATATTATTTATTTTCAATTAATAATATACAAAATACAATAAAAATTTTTAAAAAGAATAATTGCATAGTCATAATGGGTGTCTATGGATAGAGAAAAATGCAATTAGAATTATAGTAATTTTTTTTTAATGTAGCATAATAAAAATATTTAGATTTTAAATTAATAAAATCGAACGGCCAGCGAAAATCGTTGGCCGTTCGATTGGGCGCCATGTGGCGTCATCTGGGCCGTGTTGGCGCGCCCAGTAAGATGGCGCCACGTGGCGCGGCTTAAAGCAAGCAGCCGTTTGGCTGCTTGCTTTAAGCGACGCGTTTTGGCCCTTTTATGGCCAAAACGCGTCGTTTTACTTCGTTTTCAGCGTTTTTTTTTTGCTTTTCCCGAATCTCAGATTTTTTATATTTAACAACCAAACGCCGCCTAACAATAAGCCGCTCCGCTTGGGCTTTAACTTTGGCCGATTTTAAAGCCCTCTCTTGGGGCTTATTCAACAACTTCAATATTTTAATCCAAAAAAGGCAATAAGCCCGTGAATAATCCCAGCGTTAAAGATGCTCTTAGAGCCAATTGAGCCATCTGATGATTTGGAAATTTCTAGGTAAGGCAATCCCAGTGTTTTTATTAAAAATATTTAAGATATTGGATATGGATGTAGGTAAGGCATAGATATCTCTCGTATCAAGGTACTAAGTATGGATATGAGTAATTGTTTAATATTATTATCTTTGGAAATATCAAAATATTTTGATATCAAAGATATTAATAGTTTATATATATATACTAGGTTAGTTCTCATGCCTTGCACAAATTTTTTATCACGGATTTTATTTAACGAAATATTATTTAGATAAATAATTAATATAAAAATTACATGGTTAATTAATATAAAAAATGCATAATGAGTAACAATATAAAATGAAGATTGATTAAAGAAGAAGAAGAAGAAGAAGAAGAAGAAGAAGAAGAAGAAGAAGAAGAAGAAGAAGAAGAAGAAGAAGAAGAAGAAGAAGAAGAAGAAGAAGAAGAAGAAGAAGAAGAATATATTTTTTGATGAAATCTACTCGAAAAAAAAGTTGGAAAGAAAGAGAATATAATTTAAGGGAAATTTTGTTTGGTACCCTCGTGGTTAGGGTTATTCTTGTTGGTGTCCTACATTTAACAAGTTTCTTATTAATACCCTTCTGCTTTGTAAATAGTCGGGATTGTACCAAGTGTTAAATTTAGTTAGCTTATGTTAGTTTGTTTATTACAAAAATAAAACAAATACAAATTGCTAAAAAAGAAAATTAAAATGGTAAAAACAGTATACTCGCCCAGTTAACTACATAAATTTGACAAAAAATTGAACCATGTTCGAGCTAACAAACGATAAGCACTCAATCTCATACTCAATAGAAAACAAACCCTCACTAAAAATCAAACCCTTATTAACTAAAAAATCATCCTATAATTTGATTCCTAAAATCAACCCTAACTCAGATTCTGTCCCAAAATTGAGCCTAAGAGCATGTTTATCTCAAGGGCTTAAATGATGGCTTTTCAATCCACTTTTCATCAGTTTTTCATTTTCTCTTTCTCGAAAAGCCCCATCTTTTATCTACCATTTTATCCTGGGGCTTTTGGAGGGGTTTTTCAACCCATTATACATTTATATTTAATTACAAATATACCATTTATATTAAATTACCAATATACCCTTTATATTAAATTAGTAATATACCATTTATATTAAACTATAAAATATTTATGTTATTAAAATTTTATTTTTATAAAATTTTATTAAATATATTTTAATTCAGTGTTTTGTTATATTAATAATTGAAAATTAAGAACGAATATTAAGGCTTGAAGGAAATTAACGATAAACATATATATTGAAAACAACAAACAATGTGTGAGTAGAGAATGTGTGAGTTCTGCAATTACAATATTTAAAAACTAGAATTATGATGTTTTTTGTAATTTTAACATTTAGAAATTGAATAAAACATTTAAAAAAATAAAATAATGGACGGCTAAGAATAAATGTTGGTCGTTTGTTCGCGCGCCATGCATTGCACATCAGACGCGCGAACGCGGATCAACTAAGAGTGGCGTGTGGCGCATAGAAAAGCAAACAACTATTTGGCTGCTTGCGCAAGACGCGTAGTTTTGGCCCGTTTCGATCTTAGTTTGGTTTGGCAAAAAAATATTTCCCCAACCAAACGGCCCCTTCCTCTACTTTTCCAGAAGCCCCATTTGGACGGGCTTAATTTTTTGGCTTTTGAAAAGCCCCAAAGAAGGGCTTATTGATCCAATTCATTATTTTAATCAAAAATACCCAAAAGCCCCTCCCCGATAAGCCCCATAAACATGCTCTAAGAAGATAAAATAAAGGTGTAAATAAATCATACCCTACTTCGCCCTAATCACACCCAAATTTGCAAAAAAAAGGTACTTGTACGCACCCAGATTTAGAGGAAACACACATGAAATTGTGAAGGCCGAGCAGTTCGCCTACATCGTTGGCCGAGTGGCTCTCCTTTGTCGCATGCTTTGCCCACGCCATCACGTCATCTTTGTTCATGCCCATTGGTAGAAGAAAAATGTGTCAGGAGTTGTGGAGTCGTGGTTTAGAAAAAGCAACTGTGTGATTGATTTGATCCCTTCATAATCTATGTTAGGAAAACAATTTAAAAATGCTTTACTCCATTTTAAGAATTCGGGATCTTGATCTTTATAAGATCACCAACCAATATGTATAATATATTAGGAAAGAATCAAATATTTGACATATTTTGAGGTTTAAAAATGTGAAATTTTACATCAAAGTATTTATGGAAAAAAGTTGATTACATATATAATTGTGTGATTGATATCTTCATAATCTATGTTAGGAAAAAAATTAAAAATTCGATTCACTCCATTTTAAGAAGTCGTGATCTTGATCTTCATAAGATCATTAATCAATGCTTTTTCCATTAGTTATTCTTCTTGTTCGAGATTTTCCTAATCTAGGTACGATATTTAGTATAAACTATTGTAGACCCGGTGCCATGCACCGGTTATTTAAATTTGTATTACTATGTATTAATTTAATATATCTTCAACACATATATATACAAAGCTTAGTGATCAGGCAAGTGACTCATACATGACATCTAGTGTAAACCTCATACCTAATACGAGAATAATAATAAAATAATAATATGTTATATAAGTATGGTTGATATAAAGTATTACAATTTAATTTTAAATCAAAAAATATTTTTGTTTATAAAACATTGTTAATGAAATATAGTAACATACAAATTTTGGTGTTTATATTAAAATTGTACTTTATAAACAATAATTTGATTAAATAATAAAACAAAATTAGTTTTCAAAAAATTAAAATTTAAAATTTCTAGAAATAGTTAATAAAATTTCGGAGTTATGAGTAAAAATGGGGAAAAGAACAATGTTGATAAGAAAGAGGAAGAAGAGTACTCCATACATGATAAAACTGTAAAAAAAAACGTGGATTAGTGGGATTCTTTTAATAAGAAAGATAAAAATAAAAATAAAAATACCTATGTACACATGTCGAGTGCATAATTTTCCAAATGTCATATAAATAGAATGCCAAGTGGCTAACTTTTTTATGAAGACATTCCTTCAGCTTTAAGTATTTAGGAGATATTAGGAATTGTGTGATTAATTTCTATCTTAGTTAGGAATTGTTTGATTGAATATTTATTTCTATCTTAATTAGGAATTATTTGACTATTAGAAAATGTGGGATCAATTTTTTGTATATAAAAATCTTCTTAATTAGGATTTGTTCTTTTAGATATTATGGGATCAAATCTTTGTATATAATTATGGGATCAAATTTTTTATATATAATTTGAGACTTGAAAAAGGTAAAATATTTAGATAATGACATATAGTAAGAGGGATGATGAGGATGACGTGTGACAAATGAAATGTAAAGATGACATTTGACAAAATGAGATGTTTTAGTATATATATAGTAGATTAAACACCCGTTATCATTATATTAATTTAGGACTAATATCAAAATATATCAAATATAGATATGTGTATGATTTATATCTATACATGATATTTTGATTTTTATACCAAATGTTAGTATATTTATTTTCTATTAATACTCGGTTGATGGAACGTGAAAGTACTTACAAGTTTACTTTGGCGAAGTGACTTTCCAAATATTTTATTTTTTTCAGTTTTTGAAAATATGCTAAATTGATTTTAATTTTTAGAAATTAAATTATTATATATTGTTTGATTGGTGGTGTATATTTACAAGAATTTATTTAAGATTAGTACCATAACCCTTATCAACTAAAATTGATAACATGACTCGTGAATAAAAAGGAAATTTGTGATTTAAAAGGAAATTATATAAAAAAAGGCCCTTGCTATTTCACACACGGGTAAAATTTCTATTTCACACACTATTTCGTACGTGACGTACCAAATGAAGCCGTCCGTGACGAACGAAAGCACTCCGTCCGTGACAGACCACAGTAAACCGTCTGTGACGCACCAACCCCATCCATGCGTCACGGATGAACATGCTGATCCGCGACACGATTTTGGAATCGCCATAACTTTTGATTCCCGAGTCCAAACGCGCTGAAATCTGGAGGAGTTATAGTTGACATCTTGATCTTTAATCTGACGTTGGAATCACTCAATTTGGAGTTACGTAGAAAAAGTTATACTTATCCAAAGACGGGACAAAGAAATAGAGATCTCTTAAGCGCCAAGGCGAGTACAATAGCATTTAAGTCGGATTACAATAGCATTGCAATCATGGATCACAATAGCATTACAATGTGCGAGTACAATAACATTTAAGTCGGCTTGCGACCTCGTCTCTTTCTTGTAGAAGAAGGTGCGAGTACAATAGCATTACAATGTGCGAGTACAATAGTACAATAGCATTTAAGTCCGTTTTAGAGACGATTGAGTTTGTCAGAAGTGCAAGACGAAGGTGAGGTTGAGGTGAAGCGCAGAGTTGCGAGATCTTTGATAGATCAATTTTATACGGATCATTTCCTCAATCTGTCAGCAGATGATCAAGAAAAATGTGTCTCGCGACTTTACGACATAGCTCGCCCCGAGGAGACTAGTCTGCAAAAGCCGGCTATTGTGAGGCATAAAGGATGACCAATGGGAGTTCTAAACAAAGATACCACTAAAAGACATCTTTCTTCATCGGAGTACACAGACAAAGATACAGAAGGGACACCTCCCAAGAAGCAATGAGGTAGGCCAACAATGCCCACTAGTATACCTTCACGAAACCCTAAAGCTACTACCACTCCTTTGAGGCCATCTCAGCTGATGGCATTCAGACCTTCTTGCACAAGAAAGAGACGAGGTCGCAAGCAAACTTAAATGCTATTGTACTCGCACATTGTAATGCTATTGTGATCCATGATTGCAATGATATTGTAAGCCGGCTTAAATGATATTGTACTCGCATTGGTGCTTAAGAGATCTCTATTTCTTTATCCTGTCTTTGGAGAAGTATAACTTTTTCTACGTAACTCCGAATTGAGTGTTTCCAACGTCAGATTAAATATCAAGATGTCAACTATAACTCCTCCAAATTTTAGCGCGTTTGGACTAGGGAATCAAAAGTTACTACGATTCCAAAATTGTGTCGCAGATCAGCATGTTCATCCGTGACGCACGGATGGGGTTGGTGCGTCACGGACGGTTTACTGTGGTCCGTCACGGACGGAGTGATTTCGTTCGTCATGGGCGGCTTCATTTGGTACGTCACGGACAAACTGGTGCGTGAAATAGCAATTTTGCCGGTGCGTGAAATAGAAATCGTGAAAAAAAAGATATATAGGATAAAAGTGTGAAAATAATATTAAGTATTGCTAGCAAGTAGCAACCATATCCTTTGCAAAGACATTAGGGTGCAGTTGGTTAGAAGGTTTGAGTAATGAGGTATGAGGTTGGGAAATGAAGATCCGATACATTGCGTTTGTTATAGAGTTTTTGAGCTCTAACTCATTCCTCAAACTCCTAAGGTATGGGGATCTCATACCTCTCATATTAGGTGGGAATGAGTCTCATTTTAGAATTTAGGTAGGAAGTTCCTTCCCTTTTTGATTCCCAATAGCTAACCAAACACATAATACAAAGTATCAAATTCTAACCCCATACCTCATTCCAAATCCATACCCTCGTTTAGACAGCTTAGAGGAGGGATATTGAAAATAACAATCCAGTTAGGCTTTGTTTGACTTTTTAATTATAAAAACTTTATTTTAAAATAAATACTTTTCTTTCCCTTCATATTTCTTATATCACACTAATTTTAGAATTTAAAAATTATTTTTTCAAAAAAAAAACAATATACCTAATTTTTTTTATAAATACAACTATCAAACAAACCCTTGACTTGTCGAGGGATGTGCGAAAACTTGATAACCAATTCCATATGGTTAATAAGTAATAACCCGTATTGCAAGAAGTGTAATTCTTGGTAATTTAACTTCTTGGATTTTTCTATAAAGATTTACCAACAAAAATATATTGTATATATATAGTAGGGGCTTGATTATTTGAGAATGGTCTCCTATGTGTAAAATGAGAATAAACCTCCACTCTTGGGTGAGCTCCTGTCTAAGAGTGGAGATTAGACTTTCATTTAACTGGTCATGTGTATGACACATGACCACTTAAAAGGGTCAACGTCGGCGTTGACCGATCAACTTTTTTTTTTGGAACTTTTTTTTTTGCGCGTCCACCTTAATCTTGAATGTGCACATGTTTTTGCTTGTATATGCATAGATATTGACTTCAATGTGCATATATTTTGACATATCTAGTTTTTTTATTCCATGCCATTTTTTTTTGTTTCTCGGGGCCGATTTTCTTCCCGGGTAAGATTTATTATATCTGGGCCAACATTTTCTATGCATATTTAGTGCGAATGTTATGCATATTCACGTAAGATTTCATGCACATCAAACTGGGTAGACTTTTTTCGCTCCGAAAATGTTTCTTTTTCGGGTGGATTTTTTTCTGCACATACATTACAAACATTATGCACACTCGCGCCAATTTGCATGCACATTTAGTGCATTACATGTGAAGTGAATACGTCTATGTATGTACGTGCATGGATAATGACTGGTATGTGAACCTAATTTGTACTAGGTGTGCACATACAGTGCAAACATTATGCACATTCTAGCCAATGTCCATACTCATTCGATGCATTATGTGTGAAGTGCATACATCTATGCGTGTATGTGCATGGATAATGGCTTGTATGTGAACTTAATTTGTACTAGGTGTGAACATAGACTACAAACATTATGCACACTCACACCAATTTGCATGAACATTCAGTGGATTACGTGTGAAGTACATACGTCTATGTGTATATGTGCATGAATAATGACTTGTATGTACACCTAATTTGTACTAGGTGTGCATCTATCGGGCTTGTATTGAAAATGTGCATGATTTTTAAACCGTGCATGAATGAATGTGTACATACGTTTTTGCATGTATGCGCACATAAATTAGTCTACATGTGCATGTATTTTTATACTAGATGTGCAATCTAACATAATATGATTTATTTTTTGTTAAACATGTACCAGGTATGTGTAACAAAATATTGAGTTTTCTTTATACAAATCTTCCACCGTTACTCTTTAATCTGAACAATTATACTTAAATACAATCATAATAAAGAGTAACGGTGAAAGATTTGTATAAAGAAAAGTCAATCTTTTGTTAAAATTCATCTCGTAAATTGAGAAGGATAGTTTACAAATGATAATGAAATTACAGCGGAAGACTTTAAATAAATCCTAATTACATGACTGGGATATTATAATTTCACCTATTACATTAATTATGAAATTAAATCTTATATTCAAACAACCTTGAAATTCTTCAAACTAAACTTCAACTATAAGCTTTCGTCTTTGATTTGTTACTTCAAGGCGTCTGAGACCAACCATTGATGTGCCGTATAGGATGGATGACACCTGTCAACCATGCAAGGAAAAAGAAAGGTTAGTTAGTCTAATGAAAGACTGTGCAAGGGTGAAAAACAGAATGATTCTTGTACTTGTATAGAGCCACTACCCTTGTTTCTCGAATAAAGCTCGGTAAACGGTATATGACTACTATACTCCTACTGAAACGAAAGAAGAGAAATGTACCAAGAGAAGACACGAAAGGAATTGAGTCTTACAGGAATTATGTACGTTTGTTTGGGAACGTTTATAATTATCACACAAAGTTTTAAAAACGACTTCTTTGAATAATCGGGTCCTTAACCAACCTCACCGCATATGTATTGTGTGAATTCAGATTGGTAAGAGAACCTTCATAGACAGAAGCCCAAGCGGGTTTCACGTTGTACTTCTCGCCCGATGGTATATTAATTATGTACAAAACGGCACTTATCTTATTTAATTCCAAAACGTGCATATACGTTAAAGCTATCCACAACAATCTCGCAATGAGATATATATCATGGGATGAATCTCGAATTTCGGCACTAGCTAAGTACGCCACCACTTATATACGAATAAGGGTAGGTCATGACCAAAAGTATTAGGGCAATAATCCTCCTAATACCAAGTTATAAAGAAACAGCTAAACCTCGTAAGGTAAATAGCGTTCCGACGAATATTCATGCTAACTAGTATATAAGTCCACACCAAATACACAACAAATCCACACCAAAGTTCATCTAGCACCCTACAATAATATATATATATATAAGGGTCGTTGCTAACAAATATACAACCTAATAATAAGGTTCATTTACACACCAACTTAACACACAAGTTCCCAAACGAAAATTAAGAATATTTATCCCAACTTAATAGCACAATCAATTCATTGTCAATTAAGATGAATACGGAATAAATTGCAATAGCGAACCGCCACTTGCCTTGAATCACAATGAACTTGAGCAACGTAACGGAGATGGTTGCTTTCGAAAAGCAAATTGGCTCCCTGCTTTATTTCCGTTCCAAAAGCGATTCCGAGATGTACCCAAATCACACAACATAAATAAATTATGATTAGGTAGTTTATTCAATAACGACATTTGAAGGATATAAGTCTCGGTTTTTAATTGACGTTATTTAACTCTAAATAAATCAATGTCAAGGCTTTTCAATAAAATGATTATTTATACGATACTAAAAATCATTTATTTGTATATTCTAAATAATCATAACATAAATAAATAAATTATTTACAACTCTAAAAATTTATATCCTAACATATTATCTAATTTAATTGAAATGTTATCATTTAGTAATTCATAATATAAGATAATACCCCTAAAAATATATTTAATTTAATTTTAATATCCATAAAATTAAATTAATCCAACATAATTTTTAACTAATCCAGATTGATGTAATTAATCCAGATTAATCAAAATAAAGTAAAAAATCAAAACCGAAATTGAAGGGAAAGCTTCACCGGATACACACGAACAACACCGGCCGGAAAATGGAAAAATTGCGCCTCGTCGGACCACTACTGGGGCTGGGACCAAAGGTATTTTGAAGAAGACGACTTGGTGGTTCTAGGGGTGGCTCCAATTGCAACAATGGATCACGGTGGTGGTCGAATTCTCCCGATGAACAGCCGCGGTTAGTTTCTAGGGTTCCTGAGTTTTGAGGATGAAATTACTCCATGGGTGTGGCCCTATTTATAGGGGTTGGATTGTCCTTCAAGAGATCTGCACAATCGTGTTTAATTTGGCTCGAATCGATCCCAAATCGGATTGAATTTCGTCACCAAATCAAGTGACGCGCCCGTGGTACACACTTACCTTTCTTGAGCAAATTTGAGCGATTCGGGGGAAATTGATTCCCGGTTTTAAAGGGCTATTAGACAAATTATCCTTACCTAAAAAGCACAAGCTTCAATTTCAAAAACCGCGCTCAAATCGGATCGAATTTTGCATTTCTATCCAATTTTAGGTTTACCGGGCTGTTCGTATTAAACTTAGAAATTCGATCAAATGGGGTTATTTTAAATTACGATTTTAGGGGGATTAGATCGGGATTGGCCCATGGATTAATTTGGAGGAAACGATCGAAATGGGGACCAAAATGGGCCAAATCCGCCATTGATGAAGCTTGGAAGGCTGCTGCATTTTTTCCCCTTGGCTGAAGGTTGAAGATAGCCATTTAGCCTTATTTGCACAAGTCCCCCCCCCCCCCTTATTTGGCCTATTCACACATTTGTGCCCAACTTTTTAAGTTGTGGCAAAACTACCCTTAATTTAACTTTTAAAAATTATAAAATTTACCCTAACTTATTTATAATTTATCCTAAGTTTATTTATACATATTAACCCAATATTAAGCTAAAGGAAAAATTAAATTAAGCTAATTTTAAGCTTAAATCATCTTTAACCATTTTTTAATTAACATTCTATTATTCTTACTTTAAATACTTTAAGCTTAACAAGATTAATTTATTCAAATTAATATTAACTTAAGTTAACATAATTTAAATAATTCATGACTTAAAAATGTAACCTACATAGGTTAAGTATTATTTTATCATCTCATGGATAAACATAATAACTCTTAGAAGTTAGAACCTTTACTATTATGTCTAAAAATTCCCAAAATCACATTTATGGTTATACTTAATTATTTATTTCTACCATACTATTATAACCCATTTGATAATTTATACCCAAAAATTATCATAACCCAACCTTTGAACTTAAGTTAATGAAAATTTAAATTACTCCTCTTAAAGAAATAAAATAAATTTCATAACTTTTATTTTTATCAAATAAAAAATATAGAAATTACATTAATACCTTTATGATAAAATGAGGGTTATTACATTATGAGGGATACAACGACTTTACTCTCATTTTACCCGTATTAAATTAAATATTGTATGGAGTTCATTAAATAAAAGAAATCAATTGCTACTATGGTTATATGTAGGGGTGAGCAAAAATATATGATTCGGGCGACCCGGTCTGATAATCTGCCGGTCTGAATCCTAAAAGTTTGTATTCAAAAATACCCGTTTAGTTTTTATATGAATCCAATTCGATCCGGGTGATTTTTCTGGATACTCGAACCGGATACGAATCGAAATATTTTGCTTACTGGATATCCGAGAATCTAGTACTATTAATATATTATATACATGTTTTTAGAACTAATATACAATGTTTAATTAGTTTAGATGATATCATAATAGTGCTTGTCTATTTTTAAGCAATTGAACCCACTGTAATTCTCCAATACGACATTCCTTATTTTATTCATTTCAATTATAAAAACAACCTTGATTCTTATTCTTATAAAATTAATACCCTAAATCACTAATTCACATACTGATTGTCGCCTCACTAAATAGATCAAATATGTGATTTTTGTCAAGACTAAGTGTACGTTTGCTCACCCCTAATAATTAATACCCTAAATCACTAATTCACATACTTATTTTATTCATTTCAATTATAAAAACAACCTTAATTGAATTTTGTATACTTAAGTTAAAGTTATAACTTTATATGTACTTGACAATTCCTCTTGTTATATAATATATACGTTTATGTTTCTCAATTTGATAAGGTTGACAAGTTTAATTGTTTGAAAAAATTAACAAGGACTTGAAAATGGTGTTGATGTTTGACAATTAGCATGCACTTTCGGATTGTTAGTTTTGATTGAATTAGATAAACTAACATTTTGACTAAGGATATTCGAGTCGAATATCCGATCCGATCCATATAACATTTTTTGGATATCCGGTTGAAAACAAACCGGATACAAATAAGAGTTTTACGATTTTTCTTACCGGATATACGACATACCAAACTGGACTGAATCAAATGTATCCGTTTGCTCACCCCTAATAATTATTTGTGAAGAATTGCATATTCTCACAAAACACGTCTAAAAAGTATTGATCTCCGCCCTTTTCTAACAAAACAAAAGAGAAATAAATGTAATACGTGTAAAATATTCTAGATTAATTTATGATTTTTTAAAATTTATGCATAATACTACCTCGATTTAATTAAGTGTTGTTTTTTATTGGTAGAAAAATTAAGTGTTGTTTTAGTATATGAATTTTGATAATTTATATGTCGTTTTAGGAATTTTAGGCAATTACTTAAGAATGGGTTATGAGAATTATTGTTGGAATTTGTTTTTATTGACTTTTTTGTTTTAAACTCTTCATTTATTGACTCAAAAGAGTAGTGGTTAAGTATTATAGAGTATATGAGAAGATTGAAGAAAGTTGTAAGATTTTAGGTGTACTTAATATTTTTCTTAAATATTGTGTCAAAATAAACTACACTTATTTTAAATCGAAAACAGTATTGAAAGGACAAGGGCGTTCGGTTTTGCACCGTATTTTTTTGTTTTCGCATCAGGATTTAAACGCTACCTGGTAGCGTGTGATTTTTTTTTTAAACGCCACAATATGGCGTTTACCTTTTGTTGTGCTTTTTTTGAATTTATTGAGATTTTAAATTTTAAAAATTGGCTCGATTAAATCGGGTCCAACTTAAACGCTACGACGTAGCATGTAAATTTCTAACGGTCATTTTTAAACGCTACGTCGTAGCGTTTAAAAATGGCCCTTTTTTTCCCAACGGTCAAATTCCCCAACGGTCCACAATCCATTCCCCACACTTGTATATATGTGTTTCTTCCATATGTCTTCTTCACATTTACACAATTTCAAAGCAAAATAGTAAGAGAGAAAATGTCGTTCTCAATAGTAGACGATAGGCCCGGTCTTGAATCGATTAGTGAAGATAATGTACTGGTACGTATACTGTAGATTTAAATTGATTATAGAATATTATTATGTTAGTGTACAATAGTAGTTGTAAATTATATTTTATAGATATTATATGTATGTTAGTGCACATTATTAGTGGTAAGTTATATGTTAACATATTCTTGTTAGTAATAATTATATGTTATAGATATTGTAGGTATGTTAGTATAGAATATTAGCAATAAATTATATTGACTATGTTATTGTAGAATATTAGTATATGTTTTATTTTAGAACATTATGTTAGTGTAGAAATGTGATAAAATATATAATTAGCGTAGAATTGGAAACTATTTGTTTAAATTTAGGTGAGTGAGGAGAACGGACAAGTGTTTAAATTTTCTACGTGTGTCATATTTGCACCATGATTTTTAGGGTAGAACGTTAGGTTAGGTAGAACACTTTCTTAGTGTAGAACATGAGTAATTATCTTAGTTTGTATTTATGCATATTTATAATGTATACCAATGTTTGTGAAATAAATAGGATGATTCTAGTGGCACCAACTTTATGAGTGCCGATTTTTCTTCGCATTTTACAACGGATGAGGAATGGGGTGATAGACAGAGTATGATCAAGTGGGTTCGTTCAGTGGGCAAGGAACTGAACATTTTGATTGTCATACAAAAATCATGGGCTCGAAAGGTGATACTATCATGTGAGAAGTCTGGATCATACAGACCGGCAAAAAATAAGGCGGTCAAAGGTTCCGAGCCAACCCCTAAATCAAATCGGTCAACTAGGACAAAGAAGAGTGAGTGCCCGTTTGAGATGCACGGGTTGTTATCAAAAGAAAGTAAGTGGACCTTAAAGGTCATCTTTGGATGGCACACCCATGACATCCCAACATCCTTAATGGGGCATGCTTTTGTTGGACGCCTTGATGCAGGACAAATCGAGGCGGTGAAGTTGTTGTCTGCCACCGGCTCGACGCCGGAGAACATTATTTCTCTTTTTCTCAGAGTAGACCCAAAATGCTTGACATCAAGGAGCCAAGTGTACAATTGCAAGGCTAGGGAGAGGAAGAAATGCAGGGGCAATTTGACAGTGACGCAATTCACGTTGGAATTTCTAAGGTCTAGAGGATATTATGCGAACGTTGAAAGGGTTAAGGTTAAGATGAAAGAAAAGGGGAAGTATGTGGTGAAGGAGGTCGTGAGTGATCTTTTTATTAGTCACCCCGACTCTAAGCACTTGTTGGGTTTGTTCCCCCACATCGTCATTATGGATACAACCTACAAGACCAACAAGTAATCTTTAGTTTTCATCTTTAGTTTTCATTTTTCACTACATCTACACTATGTAATTGCATCTAATTTTCTTTTTGATTGTACATGTATAGGTACGGTATGATGTGTTTGGAGTTTGTTGGATTCACTTGCATAAACCTTAACTATTGTATTGCCATCGTATTCATGCAAAATGAGACAATGGAGCACTACGTATGGGCCCTGCGGAATTTGGAAGCCTTGTTCGGTAAAAAAGAACCTACGACGATCATGTCAGACCTAGATTTAGCAGTTGTGAAGGTTGTACCAATAGTCTTTCCCAATGCGCACCATTTATTGTGTAGGGTCCATGTGAACCGCAATGTTGAAGCAAGGGTCACCGAGAATATGTGCAAGAAAAGTGTTAAGCATTTTGCGGGGAATATTCGTTGGTTGTTGAGGTCACCCACGGTGGATGTGTACAAGTCATGGCTTAAGTATTTGAGGGACAAGTGGAAGAAAGGTACGTCTATGAAGTACGTGGATGAAGTTTGGCTTAACGAGCACAAAGAGAAGCTAGTTGATGCATGGTCCAATCATATTCTTCATTTCGCCACAAGATCATCAAATAGGTAAATTATATAACATATTTTCCCATTAGATACGTTGTATTTTTTATGAAGTATAACATGAGTATTATTTGTCAGGGTCGAGTCTCAGGACTCTATGCTCAAGGACAACCTAAAATCATCTGTTGGAGGGTTCTACACAATTGTGGTACACATCGACAATATATTCACGGATCAGATACGTGTAATCTTTTGGGCTCGTTGTATTATTTTCATTTGTAATACTTTGTGCCTATGGGAAATATAATATGAAGTGATATGTATGAATGATCAGATACGTGTAATTAAGGGGTCTATAGAGCAGAACAGTTTTAAGTTGGCCACTGTCATAAAGGATGAGCCCCAATGGGTGAAGATTTTGTCCAGTTGCCTTGAGTACAAGATATCGGACGAGTGCATAAGATTACTATACAAACAAGCTATCCGGGCAAAGGAGGGAAATATACCTGATGAAGAATGTCGCGATGTATGGTGGAGATCCTCGCTAGGGTTGCCTTGCCCACACACAATCAAGAGATATGTAATCGCTGGTATCCCGATATTGCCAAGTAAAATCCATATATTTTGGAAACAAATAAAGTGGGAAGGAGTGGGCCTTGAAGATCTCGGAAGTGACGATAGTGAGCATATTTCAAGACAAGATGTCTTAATGAAGAAGATGTACCAAGACTGGGAAGACAAGGAAATGTCCGACGAGCTGTTATACAATCTCACGACAAGGTATGATGACTACCATAACCCGAGCACTTCTACCTTGGGAGAGCCCCCGTGTGGAGATACTAGTAAGGGGAGACCTAAGAAGGACTCGATCAAGAGGGACCCCACTTGGCTGGAGCACAAGCAGGAGGAGCAAAAGAAGAAGGAGCAAAAAAAGGAGGAGGACCAAAAGAAGAAGGACGAGCAAAAGCAGAAGAATGAGGAGGAAAAAAAGAAGGATGAGGAAAATAAGAGGAAGAAGGATGAGGAAAAGAAGAAGAAGGATGAGGAAAAGAAGAAGAGGAAGTCAGATAGCATTCAATCGTCTGTCGGATCAAAACCGTCTCCGATGCATTATGGAGACACCAAAGGAGTTTCAGACGGAAAAGAGAGTGGCACTCGTCCGATTCCGCCCAAAATTGAAGTTGATCTAAGAAACGTGAAATTTTTTTGTCACCTCGATTTTAATTGGGGCATACGAAATGTTGACCTTTTCATGTTCGACTACATCACCCGAGTAGAAGACGTACAAGGTGATGGTCATTGTGGATACCGTTCCTTGTCTATACTGTTAGGGTTGGGGGAACAGAGTTACGACTACGTGCGACATGAGCTTTCAAAGGAACTGCAACTACGTCGAGATCTCTACCGACCAACGAGTATGGTGACTGACATTGACCATCTTATCAAGATGGTTGATCATACGAGACCTTGCTGGGAGGATCACTGGATGGAAATGCCGATGGTTGGGTTAGCGTTTGCAACCAGATTCCAGGTGGCTCTTGTATTTCTCTCATGGAGTGGACCTCATACATGTCTCCCCATGTTCGCTCGCCCGGGTGCCCGGCCTCCCACAACGGTGCATACAGTAGCACTAGTAGGAAATCATGATCATATTGTCCCGGTAAGCATACTTATACATCCGCGCTTTACCTTGTGAATTATGTTATACTCATTTTAACTTATTTCTTTACAGGTTTGGCTAGTTGATGATTGTTGTCCTATCCCACCCTCGCCCGCCGTTTGGAAAAATTGGAAGCATAGTAGTGTTGAAGGATGGGATGCACCATTTAGGGAAAGGATGAATGAATATCTCGTCAAACGTGGAAACCTCGGTCGTGGCGGTTTGGTTATGTAGTTTTGGGAGGGAGATTGGATAAATTAGGATCACATGTGAATCCACTCCTTTTCCACTTTGTAATATGAATTAGCAATATATGAACGTTCAATTACCTTGGTATTTATATTTGATAAATGTGAATCCATTCAATTGTGTTCAAAAAAATAAACATTTATCCCAAAAAAACAAAAAATAAACATTTATATTCAATTGTGTCCTTTTCATTTTTTTGTAAAATAAAAATTTATATTATGTTAAGATGCACGGCTTGGCACAAACCGTGCAGCTGACCGTGCAGAAAATAGAAGCTCTCAGTAAAGTTGCCAAAATCTGGCGTTTTTTAAACGCCACATTGTAGTGTTTGCAAATGCCAGGGCGTAGCATTTACTAAACGCCACATTGTGGCGTTTAAAAGCGCTAGTGTGGCTTGGGTTTTGGAGTTTGGGCTAGTTTTAGACGCTAGCGTTTACAAAACTTATGGACGCCACTGGGTGGCGTGTAGGGTGGATAAAAGAATTTTAGGGTAGGGTTTAGGGTTTATGGTTACTATTTATGATTTGTGGTTTTGTTCACCCTAAATCTCAAATCCAAACCTTATATTGTATTCGAAGTATGCATGTCCATAGATTACTATTATGGTTTTGAGTTTAGGGTCTATGGGCAAGGGTTTAGGGTGTTTGAGATTTTTGAATCTTGGATAGTATAAGGTTTGATATGGTTTAGGGTTAGAAAGGGTCTTTCTATTTGGAACTTCAAAGGGCATTCTGCGAAGCCTTCAGTAGAAGAGCTTGAAAAGTACATTTGTGGCTATGAACAAAACTACAAAATATCGGGCCAATATATACCTATTGAAGATAATTTCTTCGAAAAATATTAGACACCCCAAACCTCAAACCCTGATGAATGGACCATAGCCACTACAACCAAAAACCCTAAACCCTAAACACTAAAAAACCCTACCCTAAACCCTCTCGCATAACCTTAAATGCCACAAAATGGTGTTTAAGTCTTAAATGCCACAATGTGGCATTTAAAGATATGTGAGAAGGTTTAGGGTAGGGTTTAGGGTTTGATATTTCTGGGTTTTGGTTGAAGAAAATATCTTCAAGAAGTATATATGGGTCGAATATTTTAGGGATTATTTGAGATTCTCTGATGGTCCTTCAGTAGAAGAGCTTCAAAAGTATTGGCTACGAACAAAACTGTAACACCCCCAAATATATCCTTGAAAGGTATCACCGCTAGTGACCTCAGATTCCACATCCGAAGCCACCCAAGGCTTAACCAGTTTATACAAATCATAAAACAACATTTATAATACGAAATGTCATAGTATTGGATTAAATCAAAGTTTCGGAATTTCATCCATAATCCAAATACAACCAAAATATATTACAGCAGAAGTCTTAATACAGCGGAAGTCTTTTTAAAATAAATGACACAAAAGTCTTGATCTAGCGATCACACGCCTAGGATCTCAACCTTGGTAAAACACTTCAAAAATTCCACCTGCCTTCACCGTCGTTTCTAGCCTTCATGGAACTGCAGTTTATTTGATGTGCCGTATGAGACGGATGACACCAGCCAACCATGCAAGGGAATATAACCGATTGGTTAGTCTAATGAAAGACTATGCAAGGGTTAAACAGAAAGGTTCTAAGTAGTCGTATTAGGTTAGACCTATCGTTTCTCGAATGAAAGCCGATGACAATAGTAAACCTCAATAATTCTACTGAAATTATCCAAAGAATAATGATTGAGAGAAGACTCTGAAAGATTGAGTCTTACGGAAACATATGAAGAGAAGACTCCAAAAGATTGAGTCTTATCGGAAAGTATGACAATGTTCGGGAACATATAATATTTCCACACAAGCGTTTAAAAGCGACTTGACTATTTGGGTCCACGACCAACCTCACCGCGTAATGCGAATTCAAATTTGAAAGGTGGACTTACTCTAATCGAAGCCCAGCCGAGTTTCCACGTTGTACTTCTCGCCCAAGGTTCATTAATTATGTGCATAATCGCACTTGTCTTATTTAATTCCAAAACGTACATTTACGTTATAAGCTTTTATAATATCTCCTCACAAGAGATAATATCTCCTCACAAGAGATATAGAAGGGAATAAATCCCGAATATCGGCACCAGTTGTGTGCACAAAACCCTGAGTAAGGGTAAGGTCATGACCGAAGGATACTAGGAAAAAATCCTCCTAGCACCAGTTATAAAGAAACCACTAGACCTCCCAAGGTACATAGTGTTCCTACGAATACTCGTTCTAACTAAACAGTTAAAACATATAAGCAATAATCCACATCAATGCCATCGAGGCAAATAACAGATATAATAGCATTGTTTCTAGCAATATATACAACCTATTATAATATCTGTACTTCAATCATATATATATATAATAGCGTTGTTTCTAGCAGTATATACAACCTATTACAATATTCCTTTTTAAATCACATACAGTTATCAAAATTGTTCCGAGACAAAAACAATATTCATCCCAAATTAATTAACAATTAAACAATTTATAATTAATATAAATATGGAATGATAAGCAAGAGCGAACCGCCACTTGCCTTATATTAGACAAAGCTCAACGAAGTGCAAAGACAACGGGTTTCCGGGTCCGAAACGAGGACAAAACTCGAATTTCAGATCCCTACGAAACGACCCATAACGAAACCCTAAGTTAGATTCGATAATAAAATATACGAATCTAAGGAAAGACGAATGAAATCGAAAGAACGGAAATCCCAATCGAGACCACAAAACCCAAGCCACAACCACAAGCGCCCAGGCACACCGCGGGTGCGGCCGCGGGTGCGGTCGTCGGGGACGAAGAACTCCGACGACATTACGAGGAAGAAAACCTCACCGGGGAAGACGGTGGGGGCTCGACTCGTGGTGGCTCCGACTCCTGGATTCCTTGGACTTCCAAAGGACCACCTTGAGAACATTACCACTTCTAACAAGAGCTCCGGCGAAGAACGAAGCTTTTCCGGCGAGAGCTTGAGCTTTCTGGCGTCAATGGAACAAGAGGAAGAAAGAGAGAGAGAGAGAGCTCAGATTGGGTGCCTTTCCCAGCCTCTGGGTCTTCTCCTTTTATAGGCCAAGCAAGCACCTCCCCAAACCGCCTCACCGCCTCAACTCCGACCAGATGGGACAAGCAGCTCAGGCGACACGACGACCGAAGTCCGGCGAAGCAGAAAAGGTATGATGGAAAATTACCAAAATCCTCTTTACTAAAATGTGGGGTATTACATCACCTCCCCCTTAAAAGAAGTTTCGACCCCGAAACTTGGCCGAATAAACCAAAAAAAAAGTGAGGCGTTACAACACTACCCCCTTAAAAAGGTTTTGACCGCGAAATTGGGCCGAAAATAGCTCGGGAAAGCGTCTAAGTATATCCTCCTCAATCTCCCAGGTTTCCCAAGTAACCTCTTCAGTTCCTGACTTGGACCACAAAATCCGTACCAATGGTACCACTTTGTTCCGTAACTGCTTCTCACGGCGTTCGAGAATACACACAAGTATCTCCTCGTAGGTACCATTTGTCTGAATTTCGATGTCTTCATAACTCAGCACATGAGACTCATCTGGCACGTACTTCCTCAATAAGGATACGTGGAACACGTTATGCACTGGATGCGCCGATGGCGGCAATGCCAAACGATACGCTAGAGACCCCACTCTGTCAAGGATCTCAAATGGTCCCACGTAGCGAGGGTTAAGCTTGCCACGCTTGCCGAATCTAAACACACCCTTGGATGGCGACACTCTGACAAATACTTTGTCACCAACCTCAAACTCGACTTTCATGCGCTTCAGATCTGCATAAGACTTTTGTCGACTCTGAGCTGTCAACATCCTCTGTCTTATCAAAGCAATGTCCGAGGCAGTCCTTTCGACTAATTCCGGTCCGAGCAGAACCTTATCGGAATTCTCATCCCAACAAATTGGAGATCTGTACCTTCGACCGTACAAAGCCTCGAATGGAGCCATCTTGATGGTAGCATGCCAACTGTTATTGTATGTAAACTCAATCAGACTCAGGTTGTTCTCCCAACTAGTCGGACGATCGAGTACACAAGCTCTTAGCATATCTTCCAAGGTTTGGATGGTTCTCTCAGACTGTCCATCCGTCTGAGGATGAAACGCAGTACTGAACCTCAACTCGGTTCCCATGGCCTTGTGGAGTTCTTTCCAGAATCTTGACATGAATCGGCCATCACGATCCGATACAATGGTCTTTGGAGTGCCATACAAACGGACAATCTCGTGTAGAAACACTTCAGATAGCTTATGGGTTCCCCATGTTGACTTGATAGCCACGAAGTGAGCACTCTTCGTGAGCCTGTCAATGATTACCCATATAGCATCCTTTTGACTTTGAGTCTTTGGCAGCCCCGTAACGAAATCCATAGCAATGTCCTCCCATTTTCATTCTGGCACTGGAAGAGGTAGCAACTCACCACCTGGTCTACGGTGTTCTAGCTTGACCTTCTAACAAGTCAAGCATTTCGCCACAAACCCTGCTACATCCCACTTCATGTTGGGCCACCAGAATTTCTTCCTAAGGTCCTTGTACATCTTGCTAGAGCCTGGATGTACAGAATAGGCTGACGAATGGGCCTCCTTCATCACCAACTGGCGAAGGCCATCAACGTCAGGCACACAGATCCGGTCCTGAAACCAGAGTGATCCATCCTCCTAAATCACGAAACCGGGAGCTTTCCCATCCATCACTTCACTGCTTAGCTTCACCATGACCACGTCATCAACCTGCTTCTCCTTGATTTGATCAAGTAGCGTAGCTTGAATCTCAAGCATACTCAGGTATCCTTGATGTTGATCGTACAAGACTTCCATCTCGCACAACTTTTGGTTCAGCTTGGTCTGAGCAGTAAGTAGAGCCACTACAGTCTCGTGCGGCGTCTTCCGGCTCAATGCATCGGCTACTACATTAGCCTTGCCCGGATGATATAGCAACTCGATGTCGTAGTCTTTGAGTAGCTCTAACCAGCGACGTTGTCTCATATTCATCTCCTTCTGAGTGAACACGTACTTGAGACTTTTATGGTCAGTGAAGACTTGGCATCTCACACCATAGAGATAGTGTCTCCAAATCTTCAATGCAAACACTACTGCTGCTAATTCCAGATCATGTGTCGTATAGTTTGCTTCATAGGTTTTCAATTGTCTAGATGCGTATTGATAAGCGTTGTCGTAACACCTAAACAAAATAATCCTAAACAAACCCAACTAATGTAGTCTAGTAAGTAAGGGTCGAATCCCACAGAGAATCAAATACTATTCCAACGATGTAATTGTATACCAACAAGTAATCAGGGGGTTTCTGATTTAAAAACAAAATAAATAAATAAAAACAAAGACTTGAAATCAAATTAGGGAAATAATTCAGCCAAACAAATATCCACACTTTAGATTGATAGATCGATCATTGATTATTCCTAGTCCTAAATACTCATGAAAGTCCTAATCCTTGTTCTGAATTAGTTACCAGTCCAACCAGTCCTGATAACCCTAACTATTAAACAAATCCCTACTAACCTTCACGATTTAATTCAATAGCAGCAGGAAGTTCAGGAATAGATAGGTACATGCAAGTGTAGCAACCAATCATACAATTGCATACAATTAATTCTCTACACAAACTAAGGGATTTAGATTCTCAACCAGTATCCTCCAATCCTTAGTAATATGATCAATAACAATCTCAACAGGTTGTATGGAAAAGGGGAATCAATAGCATAATACTAATTTCTCAAGGTTGTCAAGCTAGAAGGAACTACTATTAACAATCTATTTGATTTCCTAATCAACAAATCAAGGGGAATCGATATATGATCAATGAAATTAAGCACGAGAGAGAATTAAAACAATCATAGAAAGAGTAAAGGAATAAACTCACAATCCAATCAATCCAAAGTCTTCAATTGTCTGCCTGAGCAAAAGGGAAAACAACGATGAAAATAAACTAGAACGAACGTGATGTCGGCAACTGGTTAACTCAAAGTGTTTTAACCTAATTCTAAAAGTATGGTAAAAATAATAATAAAATAATAATAAAAAGTAAACAAGGAATCGAACAGGCAAATTAATCCCGCATTCTCGGCTTCTCCTCTCGGTCGGCCCATCTCCAAGCAGCTGCGGCCCACTTCGTTCAGCACATGCACGGCCCACTCTAGCAAATGCTCAGCTCAACTTCGCTGATGTCATGCGGCGTCACGGCTCCATTCTTCAGCTTCAACACGCGCGGCATGAATTCTTCATTTGGGCCCCTGCCTTCATTCACGGGCCTTTCCTTCTTGGGCTGACACTTCATGGGCCTTTCCTCCTTGGGCCGAAATTCACCAAATTCCATCTCATCACGTGGCTTCTTTTAATTAAGTTGTTTTGCCCAGCGAGGGGGCCGCGGTCGCGGCTCTCGAATTGCCCCTATTAATTCCCGAAATTAGACCGCGGGCGCGACCAGATGCTCCTTCCGTCATTTTTCTCAGAAAATTCACCATCTCCCCATATGGTCAACTCCTCTTTCTTTGGATGTCTCCAATTAGCTCCTTCAGACCACCAAGACCACACTTCTCCGCTCTAACTCCATAATCTCCAATTGTGCTCTAAATCAAACCAAATGGTGCCTCAAACCTGATAACAACCCCTAGAAATGCACTACAAAATAGTGCCGATCAAATCCCCCATGCTTAAACCTTGCTCGTTCTCGAGTAAGCTAAAGTCAACCTACTCCTCCAATCAATCCCCAAGGTCTCAGGAAGCATAGAAAAATCAATCTCCAAGAATCACACCTAACAATAAACTACAGGCAACCATACAATAAACCCAGCATAAAAGACTACAACATCAAATCAAGTAATCTCAACACCCCACACAGTCAAGCCAAAAGGAAAGCAGAGTATTTCCCCCAAGCTTATCCCAAACACCATAGAGTGAATGAATTCTAGTCCTAGTCTCCCATCTATCTTCTTATACCTCCCAGAGTGACCTACCCGAATCCTCCTTATAACTCTTCTTCTTATGTCACCACGCCAAGTAAAATGAGGATTCCTAAAAATCACTCTTCTTCTTTTCACTCATTTTGCCAAGGCGTCCTTTCGGGTTTTCACCAAGCCACTCATTTCATTTTTCAATAGATGGGCTCACAATATACTCACATCACTCTTGACCTCATATTACCCCAGCCTAATGCTGGTCCAAGCCACCTGCTTATTACCTAGGTCGCCCTTTTGGGTTTTCGACCTATCCCAGGATTTCTTATGTATGCCTTTTTTCAATATTTGGCTCTTTTCTTTTTATTCATCTCCTCAGCGACATAGCCAGTATAGAACTCTCCCCCATGCTTAAACATTGCATTGTCCTCAATGTAATGAAAGACAAAAGAATAGAAGCACAGGGAAAAGCAAAAAATAACTCACAAACGTCGCCAAGCTGCTTGGACACTTCCGTTGTTGCTGGCGGTATACACAATGTATGCACAGGTCTCCAGTGTTGGGTGGGTGTCTTCATCAACTCCATCGTCTTCATTACCGTGCAACCAAAGGGAACCACTTGGTGAGTAGTGGTATAGCAAGTATGGCGGGGTTGCACGACCTTCTCCGAACACATGATGGAGCCCAGATATAATCATGGTGGGGGCTGTAGTGGTCCTCCTCCTCAACTGTCAATTGTAGGGCCATCATCATTGTCAAATAAAGTGTAGAGCAGTGTATCCTCCGTGACAACATGATGCGTACCATCTCCATGGGGGAATTCTGGACAACTGGCCTGAGATGAACTCTTTTTTTTTATAATTCCGTTTATTCTTTTCTTCTTCTTTTTCGGAATATTTTTTTTTCGATTCCCCCCCCCCCCCTCCCCGTTTAAGGTTTTTTCGGGGAGTTATTAGTGCAGGGAAAGAGAGACTTACAATGGTGGTAAACACCTTCTTCAATAGGCATGGGGTCTCCTCCCTGCAGGTTAGTCGGAAACAAAAACAAAACAAAACACACCAAAACAAATGCAAAAACAAGAAAAGAAAAGCATACCTCGGGTTGCCTCCCGGATAGCGCCTTAGTTATTGTCATGGCTTGACATTGTGCTACTATGATCATGTAATATCACTCAATCCAGAACACATCATAGACTTACTATCAGGAGGGTGTTTCTTATGATCAAATATCTTAAATGTCACCCTATCACCCCCATACTTCACAGACACAATACCTCTACTCATAATGATTCGGATGTTAGTAGTCTTAAGAAAAGGCCTACCTAACAGTATAGGGGGCACATGCATATCATAACCAATGTCTAACACCATAAAATCCATAGGAAAAATCATCTTATTAACCTTCACAAGAACATCCTCAACTATTCCTTTCGGAAAAACTTTGGATCCATTCGCAAATTGAATAACTAAATCAGATTCAAGCAAAGGTCCAAGATCTAGCAATTTATATACAGAGTAGGGCAACACATTAATAGATGATTCCAACTCTATCATGCAATGATCAAACCTAGAGTAACCTGTATTACAAGGAATACTAAACATGTCAGGGTCACTACACTTTTCAGGCAAATGTCTTTCAAATGCAGCAGACACATGTTCATTCAAATTAATTACTCCTGTCAATTTCTTCCTCTTCCTAGGCCAGCATAAACATTTCATATATTTAGCAAATTTAGGCACATCATGCATCAGATTAAGTAAAGGGAGATTTACCTCATGCTCACCTATGGAGTTGCGCGGCTCCATATTGAGCTCCAGCTTCTTCTTCACTTTTAGCCTCTTAGGAAGGTGAGGAGGTGGCTTCTTAGGATCACAGGGTGGAGGAGTGTAATCAACAGGAATCGCTTCTAAAGGGTATACGCCAAGAACTGATCCGCAAAATTTTGTCCAAACTTGCGGACGCTGGTTCTCGTCTTTCCATTCTCGCTCATCTGTGGTCACGGTTCCTGAGCAAAAGGGCTCCTCCGTCTTTTCTCCTTTCAGTTGTGATATGCCCCTCACATTATCCACTGGGGTCGGTTGGGGTGGTGGACTTTCAAAACTCTCCTTCATATTTGCCACAACTTGAGCCAACCTTCCAAGCTGAGTTGCCAAACTTCCAACTTGAGTTGTTAAAAGTTGGATGTTGGAGTTTGTCTCCTGATGAATAGTCATCATGCTCTGCACAAGTGACTTGAAGCTCTCCTCCATTGACGTATATGAACTTTGGCTCGTCTCTTGAGGTTCAGGATAGTAATGGGGCCAGCCTTGCTGCTGATAGTAAAAATCAAATGCTGCCATCTGTCTGGATTGAGATCTCAATGAAAACAATTAGTAACACAGGTGTGGACCGTAAGATAGGTCCACACAACAGTTGGTAAACAAACACACAATTAGAATAGTAAAATTGATTCCCCGGCAATGACGCCAATTTGATAAGCGTTGTCGTAACACCTAAACAAAATAATCATAAACAAACCCAACTAATGTAGTCTGGTAAGTAAGGGTCGAATCCCATAGAGAATCAAATACTATTCCAACGATGTAATTGTATACCAACAAGTAACCAGGGGGTTTCTGATTTAAAAACAAAATAAATAAATAAAATAAATAAAAACAAAGACTTGAAATCAAATTAGGGAAATAACTCAGCCAAACAAATATCCACACTTTAGATTGATAGATCGATCATTGATTATTCCTAGTCCTCAATACTCATGAAAGTCCTAATCCTTGTTCTGAATTAGTTACCAGTCCAACCAGTCCTGATAACCCTAACTATTAAACAAATCCCTACTAACCTTCACGATTTAATTCAATAGCAGCAGGAAGTTCAGGAATAGATAAGTACATGCAAGTGTAGCAACCAATCATACAATTGCATGTAATTAATTCTCTACACAAACTAAGGGATTTAGATTCTCAACCAGTATCCTCCAATCCTTAATAATATGATCAATAACAATCTCAACAGGTTGTATGGAAAAGGGGAATCAATAGCATAATATTAATTTCTCTAGGTTGTCAAGCTATAGGGAACTACTATTAACAATCTATTTGATTTCCTAATCAACAAATCAAGGGGAATCGATATATGATCAATGAAATTAAGCACGAGAGAGAATTAAAACAATCATAGAAAGAGTAAAGGAATAAACTCACAATCCAATCAATCCAAAGGCTTCAATTGTCTGCCTGAGAAAAAGGGAAAACAACGATGAAAATAAACTAGAACGAACGTGATGTCGGCAACTGGTTAACTCAAAGTGTTTTAACCTAATTCTAAAAGTATGGTAAAAATAATAATAAAAAGTAAACAAGGAATCGAACAGGGAAATTAATCCCGTATTCTCGGCTTCTCCTCTCGGTCGGCCCATCTCCAAGCAGCTATGGCCCACTTCGTTCAGCACATGCACGGCCCACTCTAGCAAATGCTCAGCTCAACTTCGCTGATGTCATGCGGCGTCACGGCTCCATTCTTCAGCTTCAACACGCGCGGCATGAATTCTTCATTTGGGCCCCTGCCTTCATTCACGAGCCTTTCCTTCTTGGGCTGACACTTCATGGGCCTTTCCCCCTTGGGCCGAAATTCACCAAATTCCAGCTCATCACGTGGCTTCTTTTAATTAAGCTGTTTTGCCCAGCGAGGGGGCCGCGGTCGTGGTTTGCTCTCGAATTGCCCCTATTAATTCCCGAAATTAGACCGCGGGCGCGGCCAGATGCTCCTTCCTTCATTTTTCTCAGAAAATTATCCATCTCCCCATGTGGTCAACTCCTCTTCCTCTGGATGTCTCCAATTAGCTCCTCCAGACCACCAAAACCACACTTCTCCACTATAACTCCATAATCTCCAATTGTGCTCTAAATCCAATTAAATGATGCCTCAAACCTGATAACAACCCCTAGAAATGTACTACAAAAATAGTGCCGATCACGTATGCAATAACCTTGCCTCTTTGCATCAACACACATCCCAAACCACTCTTCGAAGCATCACTATAGACCACATAACCATCATTTCCTTCCGGTAGCGCTAACACTGGTGCAGAGGTCAGACACTGCTTCAACTTATGAAAACTGGTGATGTGACTATGTCGCATCATGATCAAGACTCAAGCCAATCAAGCCAAGAAGAGTCAAGCACCGATGCCGCCGCGCCTAGGGCATCCGAGCTAGGGCATGGAAGTTAGTCCGACAATTCTCACAACACTCCGAGCCATCTTTTGGGGGATGATTCCACTGGCCCTCTAGGAGATATGGAGCACAAGAATGCCTATGAAACTGGCGTAGAAGCAAGGAAGTGTCGCACACCTATGGTAGGCACAAGGGAGGCCGGCACTCGGGTCCTTCCGGGTCGAATCACTCGGGCTCGGGCTCAAGCATTGCAAGAGGGACTCCAGGCTGGCTTGATGACCATGGGAGCGCCGAGCCAAATGGAAGAGAAGGCCATGTGTGCCCTGGTGCAACAACCGGGCTAGGCGCAAGGTTTCCTTAAGCCATGTGGGGCTTGTTTTGAAGAGGCATTTAATGCCGATTTTGTGTGGGTCTTCATGAAATTTTCTACCTTAGTTATTGGCTATGTGATTGCTAAATTTCAGCATTAAAGGTTGGGTATATTAGGGGTAGCCGGCCCTTGTTTTTCATTATGCAAACTTGAACCAAAAACTTTGTTTTCTGTCTCATTTTTCAATGGAGTTTTCTGCAGGATTTTAGTGTTTCTTCCATCACTTAGATAGCTTCAAATCCCAGGTTGTGAGTCATATCAACCTCCGTGCAAGGGCCTCCTTTGGTGCGTCATATCCAACGCGAGTTCTTCACTAGTTCTTACAAGGCGAGGTGCGTCATATCCAACCTTTGTAAGTCCATATCCCTTCGATCTAGCCCTATCTCTCCGCCTTCCATCCTGTCCTCAACCCACCCTTGAATCACCCCAAGATCATCCAAAGAACCAGCCCAAGGCGTGCCCCCAATCAGCCCTCAAACTTCCTCTCGCTGGTGCCAAGTTCCTTGCGGAACCATCTGCGACACCTCAGTAGATTCGCCATATCTTCCGACTCCTAGACCATTTCGCGCTCAGATTTTCAGGGAACAAGCTAGACTCACGGATCTACCACTGGGATTTGGAATCACTCAATTCGGAGACCGGAACAGAGAGAACGATCCATCTGAATACAGAAGATTCCCCTTTCCGGTTTGGTGTTGTCTCGCCTAATTCCTTTGGCTCTTGTGGACTTCCTCGCACCGAAGGCTGCATCCCGATCCTCACGCATCAACTGGCCTCGCACTTGTCATCCCAGACAAACTTCTTGTGGACTTTGCGGAGTAAACCGGTCATAGGTAGAGCGATCTTAGAAAATTCATCCACGAACCGTCTATAATATCCAGCAAGTCCAAGAAAACTGCGCCCCTCTTTCACATTTTGAGGCCGCTTCCAATTTGCTACCGCTTCAATCTTCTGGGAATCAACCATAACCCCATTCTCATTGATCACATGGCCTAAGAAAGCCACTTCCTTGATCCAAAAGTCATACTTAGACAACTTTGCATATAGCTGATTCTGTCTAAGGACTGACAAAGTAATCCAAAGATGTTCCTCGTGAGCTTCCTCGCTCGGGGAATAGATCAAAATGTCATCGATGAAGACCACTACGAACTTATCCAAGTATTGGTGGAAACATCGATGCATTAGATCCATGAAAACTGCTGGAGCATTGGTAAGTCCAAATGGCATGACTACGAACTCGTAGTGACCATATCTCGTCTGAAACGCAGTCCTCGGAATATCTTCCTCACGAATCCTGAGCTGATGGTAACCAGATCTCATATCAATTTTGGAAAAGACTTTTTCTCCCTGTAGTTGATCCAACAGATCATCAATCCTTGGCAACGGATACTTGTTCTTGATCGTGACTTTATTCAACTCTCGATAGTCGATACAAAGTCGGAACGATCCATCCTTCTTCTTGACGAACAAGACCGGAGCGCCCCAAGGTGATGCGCTCGGCCTTATATAGCCCTTCTCAAGAAGATCCTCGAGTTGCTTCTTCAACTCATGCATCTCAGCAGGAGCCATCCGGTACGGTGCCTTAGAGATCGGCGCGGTACCAGGCTCGAGATCAATGGTAAACTCCACGTCACGATACGGGGGTAAACCAGGAATTTCCTCTAGAAAGACATCCGGAAACTCACGAATGACCAGAATATCAGGAACTGAAGGTTCATCTTTCTTGGGCTCGTCCAGATAGCACAGGTACCCGACACAACCTTGTTGAAGTAGCTTAAACGCAGTCATCGCATTGATAAGCCTGCCGTTATCAGCGTCATTACGACCCTTGAATTTGCATACAAACTGGCCCCCAGATGACACCGTCACAGTTCTTAAGCTAAAATCGATTACCGCTCCATGACGCGTCAGCCAATCCATATCGAGCATAATATCGTATGGAGCCATGGCTATACAGATCAAATCTGCTTTGAACTTCTTACCCTGGATGGTAATCGGAAATTCTGACAGACGCTTGGTGCCCACTAAATGTTCACCATTAGAAAGATTCACAACGAAAGACTTACAAGCCTCGTTGCATACTAAGCCTAACTTACTAACACAACTCTCTGAGATAAAAGAATGGGTAGCACCCGAATCAAACAATATACATACTGAAGTAGAATGAAGGTATAAAGTACCTTAATCAATTCGAGCATTGGGTCCATCCGCCTCACGCATCTCGTAAAGGCGTTGACCTTGACTCCAGAAGCAGTTGGGGCTTTCCCCCTGTTTTGCGCAGTCGTCTGCGTTGAAGGACTAGGAGCTTCCACTGGTCTAAACCTAGGTCGATTGTTTTGACTAACAGACCCTTACTGTGATTCAGCTCCTTTCTACCTCCTCTGTGGACAAAATGTCTGCATGTGCCCCACCTTTCCACAGCCAAAACACGTCTTCTTCTCCTTCAGGCACACATTGCTCTTGTTCCCGTGCGTACCACAGTTGTAGCACTGGATTGGATTCTTGCCCTGACCCGAAAATTGCATAGACCCTCCATGAGTCATATCCGTTTTCGTTCGGCCAGATTTGGCAAAGTTAGACGGTGGTGCGGGACGTTTGAATCCACTCGCCTGAGGCTGATTCTGCATTGACCTCTGGCGATTATGTTTCTTTGTCGACTCTTCCAGAGTCACTTCCAACTTGTAGGCTGCATCCACGTACTGCTCCGAAGTAGAGCATCCATGGTGCACCATCAGTGGCTTAATGTCTGTATTCATCCACTCATGGAAATGCCAGATCTTTTGCTCATCACTGGACACCTCCGGTCCAACATATTGTAGCAGATGATTGAACTTGGCCGCAAGTTCAGTCACTTTCAATCCATCCGTCTTTGGATAGAGGAACTCCTTATGTTTTTCTTCCCTCATAGCTCGGGAGAAGAAACGATCAGTCATTTTGGCTTTGAACATGCCCCAGTTCAAACCAGGGTGATCAACTAGGCCGGTACCTTCCCACCACTCTCTAGCTACCTCCTTCAGCTGAATGGAAGCAATGTACACCTTCTCAGCTTCAGTGCACTCAACATTGCGGAACAATCGCTCCATGTGCGAGAACCAATGTGCCACCCTGACTGGCTCTCCTTTCCCATCATAGCTATCAGGCCTCATAGAGCTTATGGCCTTCAGTGCTCGGCCATAGTCGCCTCTATTCCTGACCGCATCTTCTCGGGGTACATGGATATTTGGCTCCTCGAATCTAGGAACCGCTGGAGGAACTGGCATGCCTTGTGCCTGAGGCGCAATTGGTCGCATGATATCGGTGAATGCCTGCATTACAATTCCCCGAATAGCCTCTATTGTTGCGGCATCAAATACCATTGGAGCGTTGACCGGAGCTTGGTCATTGCCCCCTGGATTGTTGTTAGAAGCAGTCTCGTGTTCATCCACAGGGTTCGCAGTACTCCTTACATTTGGTTTGGGGTCATTGCTTGGCCCAGCACCAGCACGAATGGCATTCCTTGTGTTCACCATCTTTTTACCGATCAAATTCCAAGTATTTTATAACATTAATATCATTTCAATATACTCAATGTCATAAAATCAACTTAGAATAGATCAACTTGGTAATTTTCATAGATGAACTTCAAACTGAGTTACAAGCTTCTACAAAAGGGATCTCCCGAGCGACAAGACAAAATTGCTCGGGGATTATAGTTCTTAACAAAACGAACACTGAAATACTACAAAGGAACTACTAAAGTCAACATTGGCCCTTATCATGGTGTCCTGAAACGTTTCATGTAAGGCAAATTTCTCATACAAGGCTTCTTCGAACGGGGTTTACCATCGTAATACGGCGATGGACTTCTCACCCTGCTCGGCCCTGGAGCACACGGCTCATCCCTTGGTCCTGGTGCCCTCGGCCTTACCCTAGGTGCGGGAACACTCTGACCAATCTCATCAGATCCCGGTGGGTAGCAAAACTCCTCCAGAAATTCTAGTTGAAAGTCTGCCCTATTCACCCCATACAAAGGATCGAGTAGCAATCTTGCTTGGCGGATGTACTCCAAGAGTTCGCGGATGTCCCCAATCATTCGGGTGAGACCGACCTCAGTCTCGAAGGTCCTCTCCTCCATGTCGTTTAGGGCGTTTGACCACTCCTCCAATCGTCCCTCCTGCAATTGGGGTCTTGGCCTGGTCTGTTGAGTCGGGACTACAACTGGTGTACCCATCGACTCCCATGGCCTTGACCTCAAACGAGCACGTTCAACCGTCTCATCCACCTGGCGATGCGCTTCAGCACTAATCGCCTCCCAAGTGGCAGGAGACAATGGTGAATACTCCCGCTCAGGTGGCAACTCCGGACTAGGGGGAACAAACTGCACCCCTAGGTCCTCACAGTCCACCAGCAAGTGTTCTAGGCCATTGGACTCGTAGCCCTGACCCTCGAGGTCCTCCTCGGGATTCTCTTCCTCTTCCGGATCTTCCTCAGGATCCTCTTCCGGATCCTCCTCGGGAATAGACTCGATCATGAAGTCATCGTCGAAGTACCCTCTTGCGTACTCTGACGGCTCCCCTTCATCCTCAGTGTCCTCCCTCGGCTCCTCCTCGGGCTCTGCCACAGGAACCTCGGTATTATCGGACACTAACACTACCGACTAAGGGAGTATGGTCTTCACCTCCTCAGGTGGACTACTGGGTTCCCCGACCTCAAAGCATCGCAGGGGAACCGGGAACTCAAGCCTTACTAGAGATGGCGGAGCCACCTCGGCTTCTTCCGAGTTCCTTTGAAAAGAACATAATGCACCCATATCTACGGGCGACGAGAAGAGAGTTAGTCTTTCTAAATATAGAAGCGAACTTACTATATCAGACTAAAGAGAAGGCACGACTAGAACGACATATTTATTTATTTTTTAAGCGAAAAATTTTATTTGGAAATTCAAATCCTTCGAAAACATTTTTCAGTCCACAACGAGTAGACGATTTACAAAAAAATTTGAAATCCCTACCCGATTTTTTTTTAGGCTCTGATACCAAATCTGTAACACCCCCAAATATATCCTTGAAAGGTATCACCGCCACTGACCTCATATTCCACATCCGAAGCCACCCAAGGCTTAACCAGTTTATACAAATCATAAAACAACATTTATAATACGAAATGTCATAGTATTGGATTAAATCAAAGTTTCGGAATTTCATCCATAATCCAAATACAACCAAAATATATTACAGCGGAAGTCTTAATACAGCGGAAGTCTTTTTAAAATAAATGACACAAAAGTCTTGATCTAGCGATCACACGCCTAGGATCTCAACCTTGGTAAAACACTTCAAAAATTTCATCTGCCTTCACCGTCGTTTCTAGCCTTCATGAAACTGCAGTTTATCTGATGTGTCGTATAAGACGGATGACACCAGCCAACCATGCAAGGGAATATAACCGGTTGGTTAGTCTAATGAAAGACTATGCAAGGGTTAAACAGAAAGGTTCTAAGTAGTCGTATTAGGTTAGACCCATCGCTTCTCGAATGAAAGCCGATGACGATAGTAAACCTCAATACTTCTACTGAAATTATCCAAAGAATAATGATTGAGAGAAGACTTTGAAAGATTGAGTCTTACGGAAACATATGAAGAGAAGACTCCAAAAGATTGAGTCTTATCGGAAAGTATGACAATGTTCGGGAACATATAATATTTCCACACAAGCGTTTAAAAGAGACTTGACTATTTGGGTCCATGACCAACCTCACCGCGTAATGCGAATTCAGATTTGGAAGGTGGACTTACTCTAATCGAAACCCAGACGAGTTTCCACGTTGTACTTCTCGCCCAAGGTTCATTAATTATGTGCATAATCGCACTTGTCTTATTTAATTCCAAAACGTACATTTACGTTATAAGCTTTTATAATATCTTCTCACAAGAGATAATATCTCCTCACAAGAGATGTAGAAGGGAATAAATCCCGAATATCGGCACCAGCTGTGTGCACAAAACCCTGAGTAAGGGTAAGGTCATGACCGAAGGATACTAGGGAAAAATCCTCCTAGCACCAGTTATAAAGAAACCACTAGACCTCGCAAGGTACATAGTGTTCCTACGAATACTCGTTCTAACTAAATAGTTAAAACATATGAGCAATAATCCACATCAATGCCATCGAGGCAAATAACAGATATAATAGCTTTGTTTCTAGCAATATATACAACCTATTATAATATTTGAATTTCAATCATTTATATATATATAATAGCGTTGTTTCTAGCAGTATATATAACCTATTATAATATTCCTTTTTAAATCACATACAGTTATCAAAACTGTTCCCAGATGAAAACAATATTCATCCCAAATTAATTAACAATTAAACAATTGATAATTAATATAAATATGGAATGATAAGCAAGAGCGAACCGCCATTTGCCTTAGATTAGACGAAGCTCAACGAAGCGCAAAGACAATGGGTTTCCGGGTCCGAAACGAGGACAGAACTCGGATTTCAGATCCCTACGGAACTACCCATAACAAAACCCTAAGTTAGATTCGATAATAAAATATATGAATCTAAGGAAAGACGAACGAAATCGAAAGAACGGAAATCCCAATCGAGACCACAAAACCCAAGCCACAACCACAAGCGCCCAGGCACATCGCGGGTGCGGTGGCTCTTCCGCGGGTGCGGTGGCTCTGCCGCGGGTGCGGTCGTCGGGGACGAAGAACTCCGACGACACGATGAGGAAGAAAACCTCACCGGGGAAGACGACGGGGGCTCGACTCGTGGTGGCTCCGACTCCTGGATTCCTTGGACTTCCAAAGGATCACCTTGAGAGCACCACCACTTCTAACAAGAGCTCCGGCGAAGAACGAAGCTTTTCCGGCGAGAGCTTGAGCTTTCCGGCATCAATGGAACAAGAGGAAGAAAGAGAGAGAGAGAGCTCGGATTGGGTGCCTTTCCCAGCCTCCATGTCTTCTCCTTTTATAGGCCAAGCAAGAACTTCCCCAAACCGCCTCACCGCCTCAACTCCGACCAGATGGGACAAGCAGCTCAAGCGACATGACGACCGAAGTCCGGCGAAGCAGAAAAGGTATGATGACAGCGCGGGTGCGGTGGGTCTGACTGCGGGGTGCGATGGAGGCCAATTCTGACCGCGGGTGCGGTGGGTCTGACCGCGGGTGCAGTGGAGACCAATTCTGTGCCTTTTTGTCCGGGAAAAGTATGGGCTTGGGTATTTAACCCCGCGTTAAATATATTTGTATCTGAAAAAATATTCTAAGCCCCAAAAATACGTCGAATGTATTTTATTCCACTCAGGGAATTATTACAGAGATCAAGCATTTTACAGAATGTCTGAACTTCTCTGAAAATGATCCGACTACAGTACGAGAGTTTGGAAAATTACCAAAATACTCTTTACTAAAATGAGGGGTATTACAAAAACTACAAAATATCGGGCCAATATATACCTATTGAAGATATTTTCTTTGAAAAAAATTTGGACACCCCAAACCTTAAACCCTGATGAATGGACCATAGCCACTATAACAAAAAATCCTAAACCCTATCCTAAACCCTCTCACATAACCTTAAACGCCACATTGTGGCGTTTAAGACTTAAATGCCACATTGTGGCGTTTAAGACTTAAATGCCACATTGTGGCGTTTACCTTTATGTGAGAAGGTTTAGGGTTTTGGATTTAGGTTGTAGGATTTCATTAAATAGGGTTTAGGATTTGAGATTTCTGGGTTTTGATTGAAGAAAATAGGACCCTAATTATAAGGGTTTAGACTTTAGGGTTTAGGATTTATGAGTTCATTAAACAGAGATTTTTGAGTTATAATAGGACCCTAATTCTAAGGGTTTGATTATAAGACGAGCACGAACAAAGAATACGAGTACGAACAAATATACTATAAAAGCGGTGCAAATACGAAATGTCACTACAAAAGAGACCATAACATCCACTGTCGTAAACCTACAAACCAAAATATACGAACAACGGCTTAATCATCGTCGCTATCAGAGCCCCTCTCTAGCCTAGACTGCATACGCTCTGCCATCTCCCGATCACGTGCTTCTCGCTCAGCTGCTTCCTGCTCAGCCGTCGACCTGGATGATGAACCCCTCTCGTATATAGATGGTAATCTGGGCCGTGGGGCGGCTGATGACTCACCCGTCAAAATCTAGCTCTGGGATTGTTGTTGTGACGCCCGTACCGATGGATCAGCAACAGGTATCTCGTCGACATCGATAATGTTCGCAAGCCTCTACCAGTCCTCCATCCCGCCACCTCCCAACACAATAACCTCCCGGACATGTGCCCTCACCATGTTAAACCGTTGTCATTCAATCATATAATGTTAAGTGAATAAACTTTATAAGGATATTACAAATACGTAATATGATAGATTTGAGACCCTAAACATACCCGAGATGCATTCAAAGCCGGAACAGCATGGCGTCTAGGACGAGGTTGCTCGGTCGCGTCGTGTCTGACATATGAATGTGAAATGAGAAGGAACCAATCGAGATAATCCTCATCCATATCATTATCAACAACAGCCAACGGACTAGCTAAGAGCTCAGCGCAAAGATGCGCATCCAAGTGATCCCAACCGTCCCAGTGGGCATCAAACGCCAGCTTGTAAGCATCCTTCCCTTTTAGGCTTTCAGGGCGTTCAACTTTACGGGGCCGTATCGGGTCGAGAGGCCTGCTCTGGCTCCGTCAGAACCGGCGTGCCACGCGGCTAGGCATGTACGGCTCTACAAACTTCTGGAAGCAGATCGTGCCTCGATATGTAGAAGCTCTATGCCTCGATCTAGCTGGCCGTGTGGCATCCACCGCACCTACAAGCATAAACAACATCAATGTTACGAGTAACCATTATAAGCTAATCACAAAATATAAAAGAATCATGTACTTACATCCTCACGCCGATACTCATCAAGGACGTGGCGGTAACTCCAAATCCGAGATGGATCCCGTGGAGGGGGGCATAACACCCAATACCATGCCGCTCGTCGGTCATCGTCGACTCTCCTAACCTGGGGATGCGGATGTCCAGGAAACCTCGAAAAGTACGCCCATATCCACATCTACAATCGTCATAAAATAAATTTAAACCCTAATTTTTTAAATGGTAGTTTTAAAGTCTGGTGCAATATACAAAGATTAAAAGATTAGAGACGTTTTACCTGGAGTAGCAAACAACAACCGGTTATGCTCTTGGCCTTCCCACGTGAAGCCTCACCTAGGTTCCTGTACAAGCAGGCGAGAACTCCGGCTCCTCAGGCCGTCCGCTGGGTACGCTCATGATCCACGCACAATGGAAACAGCTGACACTTCAGCTTGTTCGTGGACTTGTTCACGATCAAGCTAGACCCCATCAAGTGGAATAAATACCCTGCTGCACAAGACATGGGGTCTTCGCCTAGCAAAATCATCCAACGCACGTCGAACACGAAGTCCCATGCATCAATCCCAGCTTTCTTCACCCACTCTTTCACCTTCACTGGGTCATAGCCAAAAACATCATGCCATAAATCGGCCAACACCCCGTCATCTAGTACCGCACTAACGGCGTATCCCTCGATAGGCATCCCCATGATCCTCTCGATGTCATGAAGTGTGACAGTAATCTCGCCCCACGAAAAATGGAAGTTGTTGGTCTCTGGATGCCACCTCTCCATAAAAGCAGAAATGAGGATGTGGTCCACACTTCCAAACTGAAACGCGTGGAGTCTGGTCAGCCCGCTCAGTGAAGCGTAATGCCACCACCTACCCTCAACCACCTCCCCCTGGGAATAAGGCGGTGCCATCTCCAAAAATCGAGATGCAGTGGATGTGTATGAACCTTCAGACGGCGAGGGGCCTCCCTGGGATGATGCCATATCCGATGCGCAATGTGTTGGTCGAAGAATGACAGAAGCTCACCGTTGCCCACACTGTAAAGAGGTTCAGGACGGGCGTCGTCATTGCGACATGCGGGCTGGGGAGCGGGAGGGTTGGGAAGAGGGTCGGGAATAGTCTGGGGAGCGGAAGGGTCAGGAATAGGGTCGGGAACAGGCTCTTATGGGGGGGGTCCTCCATGACAAGATCAACGTCGGTAGATGTGACGGGATCCTCCATGACAACATCGTCCAATCCAAGGACGGGATCATCGCTATGGACGGGACGTCGATTTTTCTTCTTCTTCTTCTTCTTCTTCTGCCCGGAAACATCTGGCCTCATCCACTTGCGCGCAGAAGCAGTAACGCGGCGGTTCTCCGTGTCCCGTCCTACCGAGCAAAACCGTCGTCGAAAGCCATCCAATATATCATTTTTAATCATAAAAATAATAATTTACTTAATAATATTATTTATATTTTTGTTTGATTTAGATTATAATAAATATTTTTTTTTGATTAAATATATAAATATATATTTCTAATCTTTAGTTATAATAAATATATATGAATAAATTATCAATTGAGATAAATCTATTTATGAGTTTTTAATTAATTTAATAAATCTACATTTTTATTTATTTTAAATTATTATTTTCTTCTTTTTCTTTGATTTATATTTTTTTCATTTAGTAATACGTATTATAACGTAAAGTAATTTAATTAATTAAGATTAAAAATATTTTATTTATGTATGTATAGCTTAATGATAATTAATTTATGTTAAGCTTTTACAATCTTAATATTTCATTAAGTTTAATAATAATTAATTTAATTAAGTTGTTTTTGTTTTTATTTTTATTTAATTTGAATTATAATAATTTTTTTTATAAATCGTTATAATACTATATTCGTAAATTCATAATTCTCTATTTTAATCTAATTATGATGAGTACATTTCATTAATAATATATAATAAATAAATAATACATTAAAAAATGTAGTACAAATTAATATAAAAAAACATCTAATCCATGTATAAAATTGATTCAAATCCTTCTAATACTATACAAGTCCAAGTAAATTCAATTTTATTTATAATATCTAAATAATACAACAAATATATTTTTTATAAAATTAATTAAATAAAGCGTTCGAAAACGTACCTCAATAGCACGTCGTCTCGGGTTATGTCGTTTCTGGTTACGTCGTTTCGGGTTTAAGGTAGTCGAAACAAATTTTGACCCGCTAGCCTCAATCCCGACCGCCACCTCCTCATCCCATCTCAACGACTGAGCCACCGTCGCCGCTCTGATTGTCGTTGCCCCAACAAGGGCGTTTTTCGGCCCCACGTCGACACGCTCCTCACGCGCCGCGTCCACTGCTCCAACGTCCTCCGACCTGGCCCCGCCCTCAAATGCCTCCAGCCGCCCCTCCGGCTCCTCATCTCCGGCCTCCTCCACCGCCGCCGGCCGCCGACCCCCCTCCAGCAGCGCCTCCACGAGCCCAACCTCCTCTAGCCCCTCTTCTTCGGCCTCCTCCACCGCCGCCTCTTCTCCGGCTCCATCCTCCACCTCCAGCCGAGCCCTCCACCTCCAGATCCAGCCGAGCCTCCATCTCCGGCTCCCTCAGATCCAGCCCCTTCTCCCTCTTCTCGCGCCTCCTCAGATCCAGCCGGTCGGACCACCGCCAGCTCCTCCTTCTCCATGCCGCCAGCTACGCCGCCGCCCGCCTCCTCAGATCTCTCCATGCCCTTTGCAAATCTCTCTGCCGCCACTGCAATTTTTTTAGGGTTTGGCATCTTCATGTAAAGAAAGAGAATGGAGAAGGGAGATGAAGTGGGTTGCATTTGAATAGCGTTTAAAATGCTACGTTGTGGCGTTTTTAAACGCTACGCGGTGGCTTTTAAAAAGCAAAAAAGTTTAAAAATTAATCGATTTTTATTTTAATTTATACAATTTAAACCGGTTTTAGGGTTCAAAAAACATGAATCGGTTTTATTTTTATTTTCATTTTTACAAGTTAAACGCTACTTCATGGCGTTTGACTTTTTTTTTAACGCTACCTCGTAGCATTTATAAGTTGGTGCAAACAAGACGCCCACAGGACAATTATTAGTGAATGAAGAGTATATAATTCCTCGTGGTCATATATTCTAACCCCAATGCCGTTAATGAGATAATGTAAAATTGATCTTGCAAAATTGGAGTGTGTTTGTGCTCTTGAATAACCAATCTAGTGTTTCTTTGTTATCCAAACAAAAAACAAGTCGTGTAATCTAAAACAAGAAAAAGCGCTAAACATTTGATTTTCCTTGATGGAAAAAACATAAATCTAGTTTTACCTAGTTGATATTATGGAGATAAAAAATGGGGACAGACGATTTCATATTGAAAAATCAAATAAACAAAACCATTATATAAGACTATGAAGGACGTACACGGACACGTGTACGTCCTTCATAGTCTTATATGGTGGGGTTGAAATCTCGTGGTCTTGTATGGTGGGCTAGCTTGTGGAAGGACGTACACGGACACATCCCGATTGGGTTCACGGACATCATTTCACATAGAAAATCATATATCCATACATATATCATACATGGAGTTACAAACAATGATACATGTTTCACAATTAAAGCATGGTGATTAGATTTGAGTGAATCTAGCTTATTACACTATAGAACATGAACTAAAACTTTCATAGTTATGCTGCAAACAATCTGTTAAAAAAATGCTACTGGAAAACCCTAATGAAAAACCTCCCTTTTTCCCCTCTTTCTCCAAAAGAGTGCCGCTCAAACCCAAACCTTAATCACAACCTTTCTCCTACTTGATCTTCATCCAAATGCTTTGTCCCCAGCATATGCAAACCTTTACCCATTACTTTACTGCCAGTAGAAACAAGGTACACGTCGCTAGAAAAACTTGTCCTATCACTAGTAATGGCATCAAATAAACTCAAACCATATTTCGAATCTCATACTATAATTGTCCGCACTAACCATCCCATGAGAGCAATCATGAGGAAACCCGAGTTTACGGGACGAATGGCCAAATGGGCCATACACCTCAGCAGCTATGACATCGAATACGAGCCCAAGACGGCAATCAAATCGCAAGCCTTAGCTGTCTTTGTGGCAGACTTCAGCCCGACCCTAGAGCAGGAAGCCGCCAAAGAAGCAACACAGTTACTTGCGACAAAAGAAACAGGTAAATGGGAGCTCCACACTGATGGTGCGTCGAACGCTAGAGGATCGGGGCTAGGGGTCGTGCTGAAATTGCCACAAGGGGACAAGATAGCACAGGCTGTAAGATGCGAATGGGACACGACCAACAACGAAGCTGAATACGAAGCACTCATATTTGGGCTCATTCTGGCACGCGACCTAGGGGTCCGAGAAATCAAAGTCATCTACGAATCCCTCTTGGCGGTAAATCAAGTACAAGGGTCGTACAACGCCAAGGACGACAGAATGATAGCTTATCTGGACGTAGCCAAGAAGCTAATCGACCAATTCCAAACATTCGACATTAGGCAAGTTCCCAGAGATCTCAACTCTTAGGCTGGCGCACTAGCCAACTTGGGGTCCATCTTGGACCCAAAGGAGTTCCCAAACATCCCACTAGCACACATCACAACACCAGCCGTTCCAAAAACACTCAAAGATTCGAGTACACCATTGAAAGAACTTGTCACAATGGAGATAGGTGACCGACCAGAAGAAGACATCGTCAACGATCATGACGACTAGACGTTACCTTACGGCAAATGGCTAAAAGACGGCATCCTATCCAACGACAAAACGAAAGCAAAAAGGCTAAAGGTACAAGCTCTTTCCTTCGATATTATAAGTGACGTCTTGTTCAAGAGATCTTTCACAAGGATACTCCTACGATGCCTCAAGACTCCAGAAGTCAGACGCATCTTACAGTCATTACATGAAGGAGAATGTGAAAACCATACCGGAGGACGAAGCCTCTCAGGGAAAGCCTTGCGAACCGGATACTACTGGCCCACAATGAATAGAGACGTGATGGAGTACACCAAGAAGTGCGATGCCTTCCAACGACACACACCTGTTCCTCATCAACCCTCAAAACTCCTCCATCCGACTCTGGCACCATGGCCCTTCATGATATGGGGGATGGACATCATTGGAAAACTCCCACCTGCATCGGGTCAACGAGTCTTCTTCCTTGCCATGATAGACTATTTTTCCAAATGGATCGAAGTTGAAGCCTACCGAGAGGTAAAAGATCAACACGTCATTTCATTTATAAAACGCAATATCTTGTCCAGATTTGGCATCCCATCAGAAATTGTGTGCGACAATGGCTCCCAGTTCATCAGTCATAAGACTCGAGCCTTTTGCGACCAGTGGAATATCAAGTTGGTCACATCCACTCCTCGATATCCGTAATCTAACGGACAAGCCGAATCTAGCAACAAAATCATCGTCAACAACCTCAAGAAACGCCTCACAGGGGCTAAAGGAAAATGGGCAGACGAACTCCCTCTCATCCTCTAGTCCGACAAGACAACCCCAAAGAATGCGACTGGACAATCACCATCTTCTCTAGAAGGATCCGACAAAACAAACGAACATAAAACAAGTTCGACGCTTTGTAAAACAAATTACGTTAATAAAAGTCTAAGCTTTTTACATCCACGCGACCCGCAATGGTGGACGGGTCGCCAAAACATATTGTCTGCCTACACACACGTAGGACTTCAAATTGTCCACAAACACATTCCGCGACCCGCGATGGTGGATGAGTCGCCAAACCAGAAAACATTCTACCCACACACAGGTGGGATCACAAGTCATTTACGAAAAATAGTCAACAGTCGGGATTCACAGCATTACCTTCAGCAGGGGCCGGATCAGAGGAAGGCCGGGGCTCGATCGTCACGGTGTCGCCAGAATGGACCTCGTCTTCACCGGCACTTTCATCTAGAGATTCCTCTCCGAAACCGGCCAACTGGAAAAGCTCTGAACCAGGATTCCCCTTCGGAAACAGGGTATCCATGGTCTCCTTCTCCGCCTTCAAATCCCAGGTCTCCTGCTTACCCTCTTCGAATTCCTCGATCATCTCGACGCACGACTTCAACGCGTAAAAAGCGCCTACGTCACTTGCAACCCGACCAACCTCAATCCTAGCCTGTCTCACCTTCTCTTCGACACTTGACTGGCGCTCGTTGAGCTCCCTCCGACAAACATCCAAGTGATCTTGGCAGCTCTTCAGCTCCCTAGCGAAGCGCCGCTCAGCGTCCCTAAAACGGCTATCGGCTCCTTCCGCCTTGGTCTTCAAAAATGCCAGGTCGGACTCTGACCTAGCAGCCCTGTCCTCGGCCTTAGCGACCATTTCTTTGATGCCAGAATACGTGCCCAAGAGAAACTGGAAAGTCTGGAAAAAGGCGAGATCAAAGCAATCAGAGACCAACCAGACCGGGTGGAAAGAAAACATACAAACTTGAAATCCGACAAGACGACTTACCTTCCACGCAGAGCACCCCGCTTCGCCAATACAATCTAAGGGAGAGACGCCATCGACTTCAGACTTCAGAGTCGGGTCCTGAGCATGAAAGAGATCAGCAATCGATCGACCGACCGCGTTGATCTTCTCGACTCCACAAGCAACCGTCGCCTTCTTCTTTAAAGTATCCACCACCTTCACATCGCCAGAATAAACACCTGCCTTCCTTTTCGAGCCAACTTTGGTTGGGAGCAACGACTCCGCCGGCGTCGATTTACTCGACGAGGCCCTGGTTGCCGCCAACCTTTGCTCTATCAGACCTTTCCCAGACACTCCCTTCAAACGGGCACTCGACTGACCAGCCGGAGACACTGACACGACAAACAAAACATGAGTCGCAAGCAGACAATTAAAAAAAATTAAAAAAAAATACATGAGTCAAATAAAAACTCACACTTGACCCGAGACGACGAAACAGTCGACATAACGTCCTGAGTAGTGAGGGAGACCGACAATAGGTTGACGTTTGTGAATTTCCGCTCTGATGCGGGGATGCTAAGAATAATCTTTGTTAGACCTTCTGACTGAGCGTCCGCTTCCAACTCTTCATCCTCAGGGACTACAAAAAAGAAGAGTTAAGCAAAGGCTTAAAATACGTAAAAATGGGCAAAGCGAAGTCGAATACGTACTCTCGACTCGCCACTCCGACAGCAGAAATGAACAGTCACCCCCCTTTCTCCAGAGATGAATGCTCGACGAAGAAGAACTTCGACCCCCCATCCACAGTCGTTTACATCTAGGTTGAACATCAAGGGCTTTCGACCCGGACGAATACGCAACTGGACACGAGAAGAACTCTTCAACCCCAGAGAGTAGTTATACCACAGGGCGTTGAAGTTAAAGACGGCCCCAGACTCAACATTCAACAGATCTAAAACCCTAAGGATCCGCCACGCCTGCGGCATGACCTGACACGGCGCAAGCGCCAGAGTCGCTAAGAAATCCCTGACAAGAGGGGAGAACGGAAACATATGACCAATACTAAACGGATAAGCATAGAAACAAACCCATCCCTCGTAGTGAGCGTAGGCTCTCTCGTCCGGATGTGGCAACCTTGCGACCGTCTCAGGAGAAAAGCCTCCGACTTGGAGAATCTGCTCCAACTCCGCCTCCGTCAGAGTCTCCGTCAAAGTGTTTGCCTCCTTCAGAAGGAAAAGGGGGGGCCTCATTCTTGCTCGAGTTCGAGCGAGTAGCAGTCGACTCGGAAGACTCGCTGGAAACCATTTCCAGAACAGAAAGAGAAGGGAATCGAAGAGCAATTTTTTCGAGAAAACCTAGACAAGCTTACCAGATCAGAGAGCAAGGGAAGAAGATGAAACCAAACCGTCAGAAACTTAATTCGGATTTATGGAGGGAATCGGCAGGTCGCAGAGACGTCCCATTGTGTAGCGGGATTATCGCCACATAGCCCTCGCCTGTCGCGCACAGATCGGAGGGTGGAAATCGTGTGGGATGAAAGTCATTTGGACTCCATCTCACAGCTGCCATGAAGCCCAAAACAACTTGGAGCTATTGTTGGGCCCAACATACTCCAAAGGGATCAGAGCGAGCGAATTGGGCCAAGGTCCAGGCGAAGTCGAAGGCCAGAGGAAATTAGAAGGAAGCGACGGACACTCCTCAGACGCGTGGGATCCGACCAGCTCCGAAGATTTTGCCTAGGACATTAATTGCTTGGTCAATGGCAACGGTAACGAAATTAAACACGAAAATTACGATGGCGTTCAAGAGCAAATCCCGAAGATCACGTATGGAATGAATATAAGATATTACGAAGACAAGTAACGGACACAAGAGGAAGCTACCATAAATAGATCACGAAGAAGCAATCAACAACACACGCGTCTACACACAGTATTCACTCACTTAGCTTTCAAAAGGCTTACCAGCATATTCGCTCTCGCTCAAGCTCCCTGGGATACTACCCGATCATTGCCGGTCGAATCACTGATACCGTCTGTCAAACAGGACTCGATCCCTTACTCTTCAAGGATAAGTTGTACTCTGATCTGATTCTATCATCGATTGATCCATAAATCATATTGCTATTTTGCAACTACTCTTTAATTGGTTGATCGTCTATTTGGTTTGGATCGATTTTATATTATCCGATCGACTCGTTACCCCGTCTAAGGCGATTTAGGTCGACTGATCTTTTCGCCCCAAAACAACATCAATTGTGGTTACAATCCACATTCAAGTCATACACAATTTTAATCCACATTCAAGGCATACACAAATTCAATCCATTTTAATCTGAATTCCAAATAAAAAAACCAACATTATTGTGAAAGTTGGTTCATAAAAGCTGAGGAATCAAACCTTTTATACGCAATGAAGTTTGGTTCTACTTGAGGGAGCAATAAATCGTGTTATACCGCCAGAGGCAACACTACCACCTGATTCAAATTAAGATCAAGCAAAAATGAGTTGAGCTCCTTACTCAATTCAAAAAACCAAGCACAAAATAAATGGAAATATGTCCTTCAACAAAAACAAACATACACAGCTTGTAACCCTATTTAATAAATTCATTAATAGACTACCATAATTCCTTTTATCTTCTCTGTGAAGTAACAAATACCACAGACACCAATCATTCCACAATTTCTAATAAACATGCACAACTTTGAAACTAAGATGCAAACGTGATATTAATTATCAACTTGGTCTTATATTCCATGGTTTCCTTGTACCACCATCAATGGAACCTTAAAGTCTGCATAAACCTATTTATAAGCAATTCAGAAGTATAGCAATCAATAATATTATACTCAAAGAGCAAAACCAATGACTTCTTCTATTTGATGGTTACAAACATTCCAACTTCATCTAAATAGCCTTCATCAAAAATATCATGCAAGAAAACTGTCTCTCCACACACAAAAAAACAACAAAGAGAAACCAAACAGTTGAAGTCATTCGAAGCTTCAGATAACACCCAAATCCAACCAGGGAATCGAAACTCCGATCTCAAACTCACTAAAATCAAACAAGGAAATACTTAAAACAACAAGTTCGAAGCTTAAATTTAAAGCAATTCATTCAACTCTAACCCTAAAAATTAAATTCGAGGCTTCAATTTAAAGCTTCAATTTAAAGAAATAGGTGAAGACATTGAAAACTGAGTGATTGGAGAAGGAGATTGCAGATGATACATGGGATTTGTCTTCGGAAAATCGCGACCACAGACGAACCAATTTTTTGCAGTAATTGAGTTGGGGAAATTGGGGATAATCGGGAAAGAGCTAGAGGAAGGAGGCAAGCCAAGAACTCACGTGATGCTGCAAGTGAGGCACGTGCATGGTAAATTCCCAAATTTTTAATACCCTTTTTGGTAATTACACACCAAAACTACCTAACTTCAACTCTCATATTTACTACTTACCGAACACGTCATTTTCATACTTCAACTCCTACTCCTACTTCCACTTCAACTCGTACTTCCACTCTCTTCTACTTCCACACGGTTTTACTCACTACTTACCGAACGGGCCCCAAGTAAAACATGTGTCACACATGCAAGATAGGACGTTTAAATGAAATCCATGTTACCTCATCTCCAAGTAAAACAATTTTCACACATGAAAAGTAGAAGGCATAGAAGATATCCACGTTATCTCATTTCCAAGAAACACACGTGTCACACATGCAAGGGAGCACCTTGCATGCATCTTCAACCTCACATCAACACGTGTGGAGTGATTATAATAAAAATCCATTCATGATAATTAAACATTGTAACAATCTTTGCTTAATTAGTCAAATAATTAAATAATTAGATAAAATTGACATTGTCATTTATAAGTTTGTAGCACACTCATCTTGAGGAAAAAGCCTTATCATTTTTGTGTATTTTTGTTATGTAATATAGTTATAATCACATATCTATTTAAAATTATTACATAGATAATTTTTATTTATAATATATTATTATGTAAGTGATATTTATTTCGATGCTTCATGGTCGCCGTGAACGCCGAATTGGAGAATGAAGGAATGATCGTTGAACGATCTGAACATATCCGAAAGAACCGATTCAATTTTAACAAGTAGAAAAGAACAAACCCTAAAAACAAAATACAACTAAGAACTCACAAATCACTTGTTGAAGTTTTGAAAATTCGACATGAAAAACCAATTCCAATAAGTAAGAAAGAACAAACCGTAAATACAAATTCAACTAAAAACTCACAATTCCATTTTTGAAATATCGCCATGAAAAACTCGCAAATACGAGATTTTAAAACTCGACATGAAAAACTCACAAATCCAACACATGAAAAAACTTTCAAATCCATTATTGAAGCATACGAGAACATATCCAGAACAAAAATAAAGAAAACTGGTGAATAGGAGAAACAAGGTAGTAGAGGTGATTAGTTGAAGAAGAGAGATACAAAAGTGACAAACCTGTGGCAAGAGCGTAATTCCTACTAAAAACCAAGTGTTATTACATATGCAAAAAGTTATAATTGGGAAAATTAAATAATTAAAACTCTAAAAGTTCAAACAGTTAATAGCACGACAACACATAGGTATAAACCTACATGTGACATGCAAAGAGATAGACCACGATAGCAAAAACTCATGTGCAACATGCATATTAACCAAGCGCTCCTCTCCCACTTTTTTAGTAGTATGGATTTAAACGTGTTATTAGAATCTCAATCTCTTATATCTATATACCCAAACTAGGAAATAGACTCAGATCGGACCTGCTCTAATACCATATGAGAATCTGACGGACCATATGAAACAGGTCATGGTACGATATATGTCGGGACCATTACTAAATATAAGGTTGAGATTCACTTTCTAACACCAAAACTTAAATTAATTAATGTGTATGAGTTTTCTCTCACCTTGTATACTAGTAGAATTAATCCATGCCCAACGATGTGGGAAAGTTGGCAACAAAATTCATTAAATTTGTCCAGTTTCAATTTTTGTCCTTAGTCTGTTTCGGTTGTTCATAGACATTTTATGTATGGGACGGATATTGTGTCTGACCTAGGGCTGAGCACGGGCCTAAACCCGACCCGAACCCGAAACCCAATAAAAATGGGACCGAAGACTGAACCGAATGTTCGGATTCGGTTCGGGCCAAAACAACATTCGTACATAAAAACAGACTAAAAACCGAATCTGAATCGAATCGAACCAGAACTGAACCCGAAATCCTAATAAATTCATACCAAAACCCGAACCGAAGTCATGTGGGTTCGGGTTCGGTTTGGGTTTTCAGGTCGGGTTTGGGTTCGGGTTCGGTTTTCTCAACCCGTACTCAGCCCTAGTCTGACCCATTAAAGAGATGATACCACTACCGACTTCATTTTATGCCGCCATAAAAATTCAAACTTGTCTGAGTTAGAGAAATATCATCATAACCATTAAACTAACTTGTAATTAATGGGAAAAAAAATTCATTTATGGGTGTCTAGAGATTTATCTGTTGCCGTAATTTTTTTGCTCAATATTAGATGAACGTAAAATTTTCAATTCATATTGTGGTGGAAGATAAATATCAATGATTGGGTCCTACGACGAAACAATATATACATTTACTGATTAATTAGAAGACATTAGAAGAGTGAGGTTTATGTAGATAGTCTTCTTAGATGGTAAAGTGAGAATTAATCATGGCCATAAGATTTAAAAGATGGGTTAGAATTACAGTAGTAAAATTATAAATATTGTAATTTTGATTAAATTTTTTTTGAATATTTTTAAAATTAAAAATTTTTATAAAAATATTTTTTTGTAGAAAATAGTTTTTTTTTGTTTTTTTTCCCGAAAATTATAAAAAAATTCCCAATTATAAATGTATTATACTTGAAGTGCATATATATAAAGTGCATGTTTATTATGTTTATCAAAAGTGCACATTTTAACTAGTGTATGTTTATTATGTTATAAGTGTATATGTTAGTATGTTAAAGTGCATATTTATAATGTTAAAGTGCATGTGTAATATGTTAAAAAGTGCATATGTAATTATGTTAAAGTGGATGTTTAGTAATCCAATTTAAGTGCATGGTGTAAGTACATTAAAGTACAAATTTAGTATTCTAAAATGAAGTGCATGTGTGTAACACCTCTATATTACCTTAGATATATTACCGCCAGTGACCTCGGATCACATATCCAAAATCACCCAAGGCTTTATAGTATTGATCGCCAAATAATAATTTAAAACGAACAATAACATATATAAAATCAAACTCAACATTGTATTATAAATCGATGTTGTAAAAATGGCAACCCAAATGTATATCAAAGTATCAGCGGAAGACTTAATTTTTCAAAACACAAACATGATCTAAACCTTGTTCAACAATTATTCAAACGACAAAGGAAATGCAGCTACCTTTCAACGTCTTCGTTATGTGGCTTCAATCTGAGAAGTTGTACCTGATGTGCCGTATAGGACGGATGACACCAACTAATCATACAAGAAAAATGAAAGGTTAGTCTAATGAAAGACTAAACAAGGGCTCAAACAGAATGGTTCTTGTGATTGTATCCGATTACTATCATTGTCTCTCGAATAAAAGCCGATAGACGATACATAACCTAGATACTCTCACTGAAATAATAGAAAAGGAATGCAACAAGAGAAGACTCCAAAGGAAGTGAGTCTTATGGGAAATTAATGATTTTTTTTTGGAACATTATATTTATCACAACAAAGTTTGAAAACGACCTTGATTATTTGGCTCTATAACCAACATCACCGCATAATGCGAATCCAGATTGGAAAGAGGAATTACTTTGATACAAGAGTCCGGGCGGGTTATACGTTGTACGTCTCGCCCGAGGGTATATTAATTATGTGCAACACGACACTTATCTTATTTAATTTCAAAACGTGCAATAACGTTGAAGCTTTTAATTTTCACAACAGATCTCACAATGAAATATAAATCCCGAAGATTGTGAATAAATCCCGAAGATTGGCACTAGTTAAGTACACCACCACCTATATTCGGATAGGGGTAGGTCATGACCAAAAGCGTTAGGGCATTTAACCTCCTAACTCAAAGTTATAAATAAGCGACTAAAAATCCGAAAAATACCCATTCGGTTCGACGCGGTGGAGCTGCTTGCGTTCTCCGGCGAAATAGGCGGCCGGCTACGGCTGATTGGCGGCAGGACCTTAGGGCTTTTGAAGTAGACTCCCAGGCGGTCCTAGTGGTGGCAACAATTGCGGCAATGGAGGACGAAGGTGGCCGGAATTGGACGACGAATAGCTGCGACCTAAATTCTAGGGCTTGAAGTTTTGAGGATTTAATTGGGTGCCGAAACTTCAACGATTTAAGTCCTATTTATAGGGGTTCGATATCTCTCAGAGAGAGCTTCGACTCCGTATAAAATTTGCAAGGAAACGATCTCGGATTGGCCATGATTTCCAAAAGTTTCCAAATCGTCCAAAACGTTTATCCACTTGCCTTATATGATAAAATTCGATCTCGTTTTCGATTGCTTCATTTCGATTCCACCGCTATAATGTGCGTATGATCCTATACTAAAAAACCCATGGATTAATCGAGCCAAACGAGCCCAAGACACGTCCCAATTTGTGGACGAACCGCCATTGTTGAGCATGTGGAGCTCACGGCTAGCAAGATTGGAGGGGATGATGAACAGTACCCTCCAGCTGTTGGCATATTTGCAAGTTTGGCCCCAACTTTTCAAGCTGGGGCAAAAATGCCCTTGAATACTTTTTCAAATATTACAAAAATTACCCAAACTTACCAAAACATAATTATTTTAATAATTCTATGTTTCTAATATTATTTTATCCCAAAATTAATATTTAGAAAAAATAACTTAGCCTAAAATAAGCTTAAGTTACAATTTATATGGCTTTAACCATATTTAAATCCATTAACAAAAATTGTTAAACTTAATCTAAATATTCCAGGTTAAATTTTATAAGTTTTATTTAAATTTAGAATCAACATAATGTTAACAATAAATTTAAATAACTCACAACTTTAATGTTGTAATAACTTATATTAAGAATCTCTATTTCCTTTCTATTTTTGGAATGATGAAATAAATATAAAAAATTTCTTTATTAGAAATAGAATTGGGAAAATTACATAAATACCCTTACTATAATTTAGGGTTATTACATCACTACCCCCTTAAGAAAAAGTTTCGACCGCGAAACTAGGCCGAAAACAACTCAGGAAACGACTACGCGTATCAGCTTCGGTCTCCCTGGTTTCCCAACTTACTTCCTCGGTTTCAGACTTCGACCAAAGAATCGTCACCAATGGAACCACTTTGTTCCGTAGATATTTCTCTCGACGCTCAAGGATACGCACTGATCTCTCCTCGTATGTACCATTTGACTGAATCTCGATGTCGTCGTAACTAACATGTGACTCATCTGGCACGTACTTTCTCAACAGAGAGACATGAAACACATTATGCACAGGATGTGCTGAAGGTGGTAACGCCCAACGATATCCCAAAGATTTGACTCTGTCAAGGATCTCAAATGGTCCAACATAGCGCGGATTGAGCTTCCCACGCTTTTCGAACCTGAACACACCCTTAGTTGACGACACCCTAACAAAGACCTTATCTCCAACGTCAAACTCGACATTCCTTCGCTTTAAGTTAGCGCAAGACTTTTGTCGACTCTGTGTTGTAAGCATCCTTTGTCTAATCAAAGCAATGTCTGAGGCAGTTCTTTCGACCAACTCAGGTCCTAACAGAATCTTGTCGGCATTTTCATCCTAACAGATTGAATATCTACACTTTCGACCATACAAGGCTTCAAACGGAGCCATCTTGATGGTTGGGTGCTGATAGGCGTTTAGTCGTGTATACCTAACAAATAACCTTAAAAACCTAACTAATGTAGTCGGTAAGTAAGGATCGATCCCACAGAGAGCCAAGTTATTCTTCCTGTATGCAGAAATTGTATACCAATAGTAACAAATGGGGGGTTTTGATGATTGTAACAAGCAACAATAAAAACGGGTGAAAAGAGTTTGTAAACAATGGATGTGAAATAGCTCAGCCAGACAGATATCCACACTTCAGTTTGATTGGTCGATCCTTGATTTTCTCCAGTTCCTTAGACCAGTGAATGTTCCTATTCCTTTTCTTAAGTTATTAACAGGACAACTAGACCCTGAGAATATTAACTATCAAATAACTAGGAAACTATCCAGATTCAATTTAACAGCAGTAGTAAGTTTAGGAATTTCAGTAGATACATGCACATAAAACAACCAGTTTTACTTAGCATGCAATCAATTATCTTCTATAATAAACTATTCCAACCAGTTCTAGAATATCGTAGTTGCTACTCTGAATTAGGTATTTCACCAGAAACAGTCTAACTCTAGCATAAGAATATTACTAATGACCACTAGTTGATCAGGCTAGTATAATCAGTAAAACTCAAAGGGATGAAGCACAAGAGAATCGATAACATTCATAGGAATAAAATAAGAGTTATAATCTCACAACCAATTCAAACAAAGGCTTTAATCGTATGACTAAGCAAAGGAAACTTAGTTCTTCATAGTCTTGCAAAAACTCCAAAAACTCTAAACTGTTGTTCTCAAAATATGCTAGAATGAATGATGATCCTAAAACCTAAAGAGACTTAGTACTTTAACCTAAGTAAATCTTCTAAAATAATAATATCCGAAATAACAAATTATAAAATAAATAAAATAAGGAAAATAAAGTAAACAAGGAAATTTGCGTCGAAGATCCTCCGCGTTGGCTTGACTTGCAAAACCACGACCGCGGCATCCATGGCCGCGACCGCGGAATCCATGGCCGCGACCGCGGCATCCATGGCCGCGACCGCGGCTTACCCTTCACGACACTCCAGCGAGTTCTTCAATAACCGCGATCGCGGGTCCAAAACCGCGACCGCGGTTTTGCCTTCTCCGCTTCCTGATGGTCTCTTCCTATGCCGCGACTTGTGCATTCCTTAGCCCCTGTTTGCGGCCTCCTCTTCACAACTCCTCAATGCCTTCAACACTTCACTAAAATCCTCCTTTTCTCCACTTCTACTCTACTGCTCCATACTCCTAAATTGTCTCCTAAACCCATACAGATGGTACCTAATAACCTAGTAACAGCTCCTAGTTACGCACTATAAAGTAGAGCGTATCAAATTCCCCCATGCTTAGACCTTGCTCGTGCTCAAGTAAGCTAATAGAAACCTACTCCTCCAATCAAATACCCAAGGTCTCAGAAAGCACAACAAAACTCACCACTAAGAACCGCGCCTACTCATGAATCTCCAGCAGTAGCAACACAGCACACCAGTTTTAAGGAAAGCAGAGTACTTCTCCCAAGCTTAACCCGAACTCCAGATGTGAATAAAAATATCTAATCCTAGCTCTAGTCTATCTTCTTATAACTCCTAGAGTGACCTACCTGAATCCTCCTTATGACTACACCACTTATGTCGCCACACCAGAATGAATGAATCCTAATAATCACTCCTCTTTTTTTCACTCATTTTGTCTAGGCGCCCTTTCGGGTTTTCACCTAGCCACTCATTTCATTTTTCACATATGAGCTCACTAATCCTCACATTTCTCTTCAACCTCTTATTACCCCAGCCTAGTGCTGGTCCGGACCCCTGAATTTTGCCTAAGCCGCCCTTTTGGGTTTTCAGCTCAGCCAGGTTTATTATTATTTTTTATTTTTTTTAATTCTGTATTACAGACGACCAGCAAGTATAACTCCCTCCCCCATGATTAAATATTGCATTGTCTTCAATGTAATGAAAGACGAAAATGAAGCTCTGAGGGGAAAGAAAGATACCCACTAGCGATGCCGAGGTGGTATGCGTCTCGGATGTCGTGGCTGGTGTGGCGGTGGAAAATCATGTAAACAAGAGTCTCTTATGCCATGGCGGGAGTCAATGTAATCAATCTCATTGGTTGTCGGTCCCTTATATGCCTCCCACCTGTGTGAAGCAAAGGCATCCCAATGCTTGATGTAAGAGCATTGTACCAGCGACTGATCTCAGAGCATCCGCACGTCCTCATCAAGCTCAACTATCCACTCCCCATACTGTGTACCTGGGTCTGCAGGACCACTCGAAGTGCCTGCCGCACTGTGTCAGCGGCCTCATACTGTCTCTCCATCGCGAACATATATCAGTCAGTGCTTCTTGAATCTCCTCCTCATCAGATGCATCATGTCGTGCCATCATCAGTTTCTAGAGAAAAATCATGAGATACATCTCCTTCTCATCATATACAGCATCCTCATCCTCAGTAACAAAAAAAAAACAGCCACAAAACCAAAGGAAAAAGGGGTGGCGGCGGTCGCGACATCAACCTAAAATTTTTGTGCGGAACGCAGAGCCGCTATCGCGGTTTTCACCTGCGCCCGCGTTTTTTTTTTTGAAGCCACTGCTTCATCCTTCCAGTACAGGGAAAGGCCGCGGTCGCGACTTTGCCTGTGTGGGCCTCTTTTCCTGCAAGTTAGTCTAAAAACGCAACAAGGAAAACTAATAACAGAAGAAAAAAAACTGAAAAGAAAAACTACTTACCTCGGGTTGCCTCCCGAAAAGCGCCTTGGTTAATGTTGTGGCTCGACATAGTGCCTTGCAGATCAACTTAAGTTATCACATCAACAGTCCCAGTTGCATGCAATGGTCCAAGCCCCAAAGATTGATATACAGAGTAAGGCAACACATTAATAGATGCACCTAAATATAACATGGCTTTTTCAAACTTGGTGTTACCTATCGTACAAGGAATACTAAACATGCCAGGGTCATCACACTTCTTAGGCATTCGCCTTTGAATCACAACAGACACAATTTCACTCACCTTAACCTTTTTCTTGCTTTCCACTTTTTGGTTCCTTTTAATTGTACACAATTCCTTCAAAAACTTTGCATAGCGAGGAACACTTTTAATTAATTTAAGCAAGGGAATGTTTACCTCACACTTACTGAAGGTCTCGAAGATCTCTTTGTCATTCTGCAGCCTTCTTGTATCTTTCAGCGCCTCAGGGAATGGCGAAATTGGCTTATGTGAGCCAATGGGAGGAAAATCCGAACGAACATAACCATCTTGGCAATCTGTAGCAAAACCGCGGTTGCGGTTTTGGATCCGCGATCGCGATTCCTCTTGGTGGCTTTTTGTAACTTTCACGCGGTCGTTGTTTCATTTTGCTTTAGGCCGCGGATCTTCTTCTGAGGCAAAACCGCGATCGCGGTTTTTCACCCGCGATCATGGGTCTGCTTTCTGACTTGCTTCTACAGAACCATCTCCCTGCAGTATCTCTTCTGTAAACAAACCGCGGTCGCGGTTCCTCTCGACTGGTTTCTGCAAGAATTTTGTTGTTTGCAGCTTCCGTCTCTTCATATAATTCGTCCCTTTCAGCTAAGAGGACATTGTTCTCCTTTGTTTCGTTTAGCTTCCTCCCACTTCTCAGCATGATTGCACTCACATTCTGTCTCGGGTTCAACTCTGTTTGCGACGGTAGATTACTCGCCTCCTTAGCCTCCAGTTTGCTTACTGCTTGAGAGATCTGCCCAACTTGATTCTCCAAGTTCTGAATGCTTGACCTGGTATCTTGTTGAAATTGCGCAAAATTGCTTTGCATTGTAGTCACATTCTGAGTCATGGTTGTCATGTTTTGTGCAAGGGCATTGATCATGTCTTATGTAGAAATAGATGAGCTCGAACTCTGCCCTGAGGTCTATGGTCATATGGTGGTCTGAATGGTTGTTGTTGTTGACCTCTAGGTTGCTGAAATTGTTGTTGTCGATGATTGAACTGCTGGTTCTGCTGGTTCCCATATCTCAGATTGGGGTGATCTCTCCACCCAGGATTGTAGGTGTCGCAGTATGGGTCATATCTTGGTCTAGGAGGTCCGAACCCTCCTATAGCATTCACTTCAGCTGCAGGCTCTTGCAGTTGCGTGCACGCATCAGTAGCGTGCATCGTGTCATAACAGATGTCACAGGCCTTAACTTGATGTGGACTTCCTTTCATCATAAAACACTTCATCATCTCCTTCAACTCGTTCACATCAGATTGTAGTGAAGATGATGGATGAGAGTCTGCGGCCTTAACTGCTTGAAAGCTCGTTCTCTTGCTGAATTGCCTTGAGCCTTCAGATAGCTCATAAAACATTTCAATTGTTGCAGCTGCAGTTTTATTCAGAATGTTACCGCCACAGGTGACGTTCACCATTCTACGCTCATCGTCAAGAATCCCGCCATACAGATATAGAACGAGGTCTTGGTCAGAATAACCATGGTATGGACAACTTGATATTAACCTCTTGAATCTCTCATAGTACTCATACAAAGTCTCAGTAGCATGTTGTTCAATGTTGCTGATATTCTTCTTCAGGCTATTGAGCTTTATTGCAGGAAAGTACTTCTCTAGAAAGGCTTTCTTCATCTTTGCCCATGTGTCAATGCTTCCTGGAGCTAGATAGTAGAACCAGTCATTGGCCAAATCCTTCAGAGAAAAAAGAAAGGCCCTCAGCTTGATTTGGTCCTCGGTGACTCCCCTCGGCTTCATGCTGGTGCACACTGCGTGAAACTCAGATAAGTGCTTCTTGGGGTCTTCGCCATTCATCCCATGGAAGTGGGGTAGCAAGTGAATCAATCCAGACTTCAACTCAAAATTGACACCATCAGCCAACTCAGGAAATTACACAGCAAATGGTTGATGCTCTAGATTCGGTGCAGTTAACTGCCTCAAAGTCTGTTGTTCAGTCATCTCGAGTTGCTCACGAACAGTTCTACGGTTCCTGGAAAGTGTTCGCTCAATTTTTGTATCAAGATCTAAGATTGGAGAATTAGTAGCACGGGTGTGGATCATAAGACAGGTTCACACAACAGTTGGTAAACAATCACACAAACACGAAAAGAATAAAACTTAGACTCCCCAGCAACGATGCCAAATTTGATAGGCGTTTAGTCGTGTATACCTAACAAATAACCTTAAGAACCTAACTAATGTAGTCGGTAAGTAAGGATCGATCCCACAGAGAGCCAAGTTATTCTTCTTGTATGCAGAAATTGTATACCAATTGTAACAAAGGGGGGTTTTGATGATTGTAACAAGCAACAATAAAAACGAGTGAAAAGAGTTTGTAAACAATGGATGTGAAATAGCTCAGCCAGACAGATATCCACACTTCAGTTTGATTGGTCGATCCTTGATTTTCTCTAGTTCCTTAGACCAGTGAATGTTCCTATTCCTTTTCTTAACTAGGAAACTATCCAGATTCAATTTAACAACAGCAGTAAGTTCAGGAATTTCAGTAGATACATGCACATAAAACAACCAGTTTTACTTAGCATGCAATCAATTCTCTTCTACAATAAACTCTTTATTAGGTATTTCAACCAGAAATAGTCTAACTCTAGCATAAGAATATTACTAAAGACCACTAGTTGATCAGGCTAGTATAATCAATAAAACTCAAAGGGATGAAGCATAAGAGAATCGATAACATTCAAAGGAATAAAATGAGAGTTATAATCTCACAACCAATTCAAACGAAGGCTTCAATCGTCTGACTAAGCAAAGGAAACTTAGTTCTTCATAGTCTTGCAAAAACTCCAAAAACTCTAAACTGCCGTTCTCAAAATATGCTAGAATGAATGATGATCCTAAAACCTAAAGAGACTTAGTACTTTAACCAAAGTAAATCTTCTAAAATAATAATATCCGAAATAACAAATTATAAAATAAAGAAAATAAGAAAATAAATTAAACAAGGAAATCCGCGTCGAAGATCCTCCGCGTCGGCTTGACTTGCAAAACCGCGACCGTGGCATCCATGGCCGCGACCGCGGCTTACCCTTCACGGCACTCCAGCGAGTTCTTCAATTACCGTGATCGCGGGTCCAAAACCGCGACCGCGGTTTGGCCTTCTCCGCTTCCTGATGGTCTCTTCCTATGTCGTGGCTTGTGCATTCCTTAGCCCCTGATTGCGGCCTCCTCTTCACAAGTCCTCAATGCCTTCAATACTTCACTAAAATCCTCATTTTCTCCACTTCTACTCTACTGCTTCATACTCCTAAATTGTCTCCTAAACCCATACAGATGGTACCTAATAACCTAGTAACAGCTCATAGTTATGCACTAGAAAGTAGAGCGTATCAGGTGCCAGCTATTATTGTACGTGAACTCTATCAGACTCAAGTTATTCTCCCAACTGGTCGGACGATCCAACACATGGGATCGCAGCATGTCTTCGAGTTTCTGAATTGTCCTTTCTGACTATCCATCCGTCTAAGGATGAAACGTGGTACTGAATCTTAACTCAATTCTCATGGCCTTATGCAATTTCCAAAATCTTGACACGAAACGGCCATCACGATCAGATACAATGGTTTTCGGCGTGCCATGCAAACGAACTATCTCGTGCAAAAACACTTCAGACATCTTTTGGGTTCCCCAAGTTGACTTGATGGCCACAAAATGAGAACTTTTTGTGAGCCGGTCAATGATCACCCATATAGCATCTTTCTGCATTTGTGTCTTTGGCAGTCCTATAACAAAGTCCATTGCAATATCCTCCAACTTCCATTCTGGCACCGGAAGAGGTTGCAATTCACCACCTGGTCTGCGGTGTTCAACCTTCATCTTCTGGCAAGTCAAGCATCTTGCCACAAATTTTTCTACATCCCACTTCATGTTAGGCCACCAGAATTTCTTTATCAGATCTTTGTATATCTTGCTAGAGCCTGGATGTACAGAATATGCAAAAGAATGAGCCTCTCTCATTATCAACTGCCAAATCTCAACATTGTCAGGCACACAAATTCACTCTTGAAACCACAGTGATCGATCCTCTTGAATCACAAATCCTGGAGCCTTCCCATCCAGAACTTCACTCCTCAGCTTTACCAAAACCAAGTCATCAACTTGTTTTTCCTTAAATGATCAAGCAATGTGGCCTGGATCTCGAGCATGCTCAGTTGACCTTGCCGATGAGTGTATAAGACCTCTATTTCGCACAGTCCTTGTTGCAACTCGGTCTGGGCAGTAAGTAAGGCTACTACCGTCCCATGCAGCGTCTTTCGGCTCAATTCATCTGCTACTACATTAGCCTTGCCCGGATGATACAACAATTCTATATCATAATACTTGAGAAACTCTAACCAGCGTCGTTGCCTCATGTTTAACTCCTTTTGAGTAAAAACATAATTCAAACTCTTGTGATCGGTGAAGATGTGACATCTGACACCATAGAGATAGTATCTCCAAATATTCAGCGTAAAGACCACAATTGTTAACTCCATATCATGGGTCGGGTAGTTTGCTTCATAAGGCTTTAACTGCTGAGATACGTATGCAATGACATTCCCTTTTTGCATCAATACACATCCCAGACCTTGTTTCAAAGCGTCACTATAGACCACATACCCATCAGTTCCTTCTGGAAGTGCCAATATTGGCGCTGACGTCAAGCACTCTTTCAAAATCTGAAAGTTGGCTTCACACTTCTCATCCTACACGAACTTCATGTGGACCTTGCGGAGCAAATCGGTCATATATAGGGCAATTTTGGAGATCCCCTCTACGAACCTTCTGTAATAGCCCGCAAGTCCTAGAAAATTGTGCACCTCCTTCACATTTGGAGGTCGCTTCATTTCAGCCACTGCTTCTATCTTCTGAGGGTCAACCATTACCCCTTTCTCGCTAATCACATGGCCTAGAAATGTCACTTCCTTCAACCAAAAGTCACGCTTAGACAGCTTAGCATAAAGCTAGTTTTGTCTAAGGATTGATAACGCGATGCGAAGATGCTCCTCGTGAACTTCTTCATTTGGCGAGTAGATCAGAATGTCATCAATAAATACTACCAAGAACTTATCCAAATACTGATGAAAGCATATGTGCTTTAGGTCCATAAAAACCGATGGAGCATTAGTAAGTCCAAATGGCATGACTATGAACTTGTAGTGACCATATCTTGTCTGGAAGCATTAGTAAGTCCAAATGGCATGACTACGAACTCGTAGTGACCATATCTTGTCTGGAGTGCAGTCCTCGGAATATATTCCTCACGAATTCTGAGTTGATGATAACTAGACCTCAAATCGATCTTGGAAAAGACTTTGGCTCACTGTAGCTGATCCAGAAGATCATCTATCCGTGGTAGCGGGTATTTATTCTTGATGGTGACCATGTTCAACTCCCGGTAATCAATACACAACCGGAACAAACCATCATTCTTCTTGACAAATAAGAATGTGGCACCCCAAGGTGACGCACTTGGTTTTGTATAGCCCTTCTCAAGAAACTCTTCAAGTTGATTCTTGAGTTCTTGCATCTCCACTGGAGCCTTACGATAAGGTGCCTTGGAAATCGGCGCCATACCAGGTTCCAGCTTGATAGTAAACTCCACGTCACGATTCGGGGGCATCCTAGGAATTTCCTCCGGAAAAAACGTCGGCAAATTCACACATGGTAGGAATATCATGAACCAAGACTTCATCCTTTTTGGGTTTATCCAGATAGCACAAGTACCTGACACAACCTTGTCGAAGTAACTTAAACGCAGCCATCGCATTGATCAACTTTTTGTTATCGGCGTCATTACGACCCTTGAACTTACACACAAACTAGCCCCATATGAAACTATCACTGTCCTCGTGTTGAAGTCGATTACTGCCTCGTGATGCGTTAACTAATCCATATCGAGAATAATGTCGTATGGAGCCATGGCTATACAAATCAAGTCAGCTTCGAACTTCCGACCTTGAATGGTCACTAGAAAATCCGACAACCGCTTGGTTCCAACTAAATGCTCCTCATTGGGAAGATTAACCACAAACGGTTCACACACCTCATTGCATTTAAGTCCTAACTTATCTACGCAATTCTCTGACACAAACGAATGTGTAGCACCAGAATCAAATAATATGCAAACTGGTGTAGAGTGTAGATATAAGGTACCTTGAGCAACACGAGCGTTTGGTCCATCGACTTCACGCATCTTGTAGAGCCATTGACCCTGACTGCCTGATGCAATCAGAGCCTTTCCCTTATTCTGCACCGATAGACTGCATAGCAGTACCTCATGAGGTCGGTTATTATGGCTCACCGACCCTTGCTGGGACTCAACCTCTTTATATTTCCGTTTAGGGTAATAAGCTTGTTGATGCCCTTCCTTTCCGCAAGTAAAGCTCGTTCGCTTTCCCTTCCTACATTCAGTGATCTTATGTCCAAGTTCCCTGCAATTGTAACACTGGAGATAGCCCTTACTCTGACCCGATCGTTGAGTAGAACCAGACTGGGTCATTTCTGTCTTAGGCCGACTAGCCTTCAAGAAATTGGACGGTTGAGTGGCCGCTTGAACCCACCATTCTACTGGCTACCAGTCATCCACCTCTGTCGATTGCGCTTCTTTGTTGACTCCTCCAGAGTCACTTCTAGCTTATAAGCAGCGTCCACATACTGCTCTAGAGTGGTACAGCCATGCCGCACCATCAACAGCTTAATGTCTGGGTTCATCCACTCGTGGAAATGCCAGATCTTCTGCTCCTTGGTCGCCACCTCACTTCTAGCATAGTGCAACATGTGGTTAAACTTGGCCGCTAGAGCAGTTACCTTCAACCCTTCAGTCTTCGGGTAGAGGAACTCCTTATGTTTCTCCTCCCTCATAGCTCTGGAAAAAGAAACGATCCGTCATTTTGGTCTTAGACATTGCCCAAGTCAGCTCGGGATGATCAACTAATCCCGTGCTCTCCCACCATTCACTCACCCCATCCTTCAGCTATAAAGAGACGATGTGCAGCTTCGGTGCAAACAATGTTCCTAAAGAGTCATTCCATATGCAGGAACCGGTAGGCCACCTTGACAGTTTCTCTAGTACCGTCGTAGGAATCGGGCCTCATAGAGTGGATTGGCTTCAAAGCACGACCATCGCTTCCCTCACCTCTATGCACTGGCATAGGAGGCGTGACATACACCGGCTCCTCTACATTAGGAACAACCTGAGGTATAGGGATCCCCTGAGCTCGTGCCATCCCTTGACCACCCATATCTGTGACTACTTGCATCACAATTTGCATGATCTCTTCGATAGCAACATTGTCAAAGACAAATAGGGAAACATGAGGTACATGTACCCTTTCTCCTCCTACCTGAGGGTTAGCCTGAGAGGGGACATTCTCTGCTGTATTGTTATGGGATCCAGACCCAGTTTCGTCTTCTTGATTTGCCGCACTCCTTATCTGAATTGTGGAGGCGTTGCTCGGACCAGCTTCTTGACGAGTGGTGTTTCTAGTATTCACCATCTGGTTGCATTTTCGTTTATTAGATATAAGCTAATCAATTATATTATTGCTAGTAATAAATACTTTAAATGCAATAATTAAGACAACCACTAATAAACTCAACTTTTCATTTAATGAAAAACACACCCAATGTCAAACAACAACCAAAAGGAAAAATGAAACAACATGAAGAGACTATTGCTCCATTATTTTCTAAGTGGGAAAAACTGGAAAGAAAACTAATGCACTATAAATCATTGTTTCTTCTCAGGGTCCCGAAACATGTCTCTATAGGCCTTAGCCGTCATCCTCTAATTCGGAGGTATTTTTTCCTCCGAGTCATCAGCTGACCTCTTTTGTTTCGGATCATTTGATCCCTCAGCAGGCACTGATGGCTCTCCAAACTTGCCCATGTCGTCCTTCTGAGGCTCGGAGCCTTTCCATTCTTGCCACCAAAGATCCTCATTGTCGGGCTGACGCAATATCCAGAACAGCTCTTCCCAATACTCGTGGAAGGGGTCCAACGGCTCCTTTACACTTTCTGAATCCTCCATCGAGTCCTCATCTTCATAAACGGCCTCGGGGGTAGGGGATTGTTTGGATTGCACTTCCCTTTCTTCCCCACACTGGTACTCAGGATCTTCGCTTAGCGAGGAGAACTCAAGCACTGGGCCATCGTTCACAACAAGCTCTACAGAATCAGGCTCAGACTTGATTGTCGGAGCAGTCTCAGATTCTTCCTTAGCTCTTAGCTGAACTCCCGTAATCACCATTGTCTGACATGAGACAAGGAGAGGTTAGAACTCTTCCCGATATAGAAATTCTATCTTCTATAATATGCTTGAGTGGTTGAACTACTATTGTTGGCAAAAGTTTGAAAAGAATTTCATAAAACTCGACTCATTGTTAAACTCAACCTTGTCGTCCACTTCAGAACCCGTTATCGAAACTTATAGTAATATAACTTTGGAATAAACCCCACCAAATCACTGCGTTTTAAAGTCTCCTTAAAGACATTTTATTCTAAGCCTTACTTAGGCCTATAATAAAGAAAAAAATTCACACCAAAATTTTGTTTCATAAAACACAAATAAACACTATACGGTTTAAAAGTATTGAGTTTAAAAACTTGTAGCTCTGATACCAAAACTATAACACCCCTAAATTACCTTTGGAATATTATCGTCAGTGACCTCAGATCACATATCCAAAATCACCCAAGGCTTTACAGTATTGATTGCCAAATAATAATTTAAAACGAACAATAACATATATAAAATCAAACTCAACATTGTATTAAAAATCGACGTTGCAAAAACGGCAACACAAATATATATCAAAGTATCAAAGGAAGACTTTAATTATTCAAAACACAAACAGGATCTAAACCTTATTCAACAATTATTCAAATGACAAAGTAAATGCAGCTGCCTTTCAACATCTTCGCTCTATGGCTTCAATCTGAGAAGTTGTACTTGATGTGCCTTATAGGACAGATTACAACAGTCAACCATTCAAGGAAAAGGAAATGTTGGTTAGTCTAATGAAAGACTAAACAAGGGCTCAAACATAATGGTTCTTGTGATTATATATGATTACTATCATTGTCTCTCAAATAAAAGACGATAGACGATACATAACCCAGATACTCTCACTGAAACGATAGAAAATAAATGCAACAAGAGAAGACTCCAAAGGAAGTGAGTCTTATGGGAAATTAATGAATTGTTTTGGGAATATTATATTTATCACAACAAAGACCTTGATTATTTGTGTCCATAACTAACCTCATCGCATAATGCGAATACAGATTGGAAAGAGGACTTACTTTAATACAAGAGTCCGGACGGGTTTCACGTTGTACTTCTCGCCCGATGGTATATTAATTATGTACAACACGTCACTTATCTTATTTAATTTCAAAATATGCATTAACGTTGAAGCTTTTAATTTCCACAACAGATCTCGCAATGATATATAGAAAGGGAATAAATACCGAAGATTGGGAATAAATCCCGAAGATTGGCACTAGCTAAGTGCACCACCACCTATATTCAGATAGGAGTAGGTCATGACCAAAAGCGTTAGGGCATTTAACCTCCTAACACAAAGTTTTAAAGAAACGACTAAACCTCGCAAGGAAATAGCGTTCCTACGAATACTCGTGTTAAACTAGCATTTATATGTCCACACCAATGCACAACAAATCCACACTAAGTATATCTAGCACCCTATAATATATATATATAAGGGTCGTAGCTAGCATATTATACAACCTAATAATAAGGTTCAATTCATCACATCATTTATTCTCACAAGTTCCCAAACAAGAAAATAATTATTTATCCGAACTTAATAGCACAACCGATTCATTGACAATTAAGATTAAAATGGAATAAATATGCAAGAGCGAACCACCACTTGTCTTGAATCACGGAGAGATGAACGGTATCACGGGGATGGTTGTTTCCGAGTAGCAACTTGAATCTCTGCTCTATTTCCTTTCCAGAAGCAAATCCAAGACGTACTCAAATCACAAACAAAAATAAATTATAATTAGATAATTTATTTAATACTGAATTTTGAGGGTATATGTCTCAAGATTTACATTGAATTAATTTATCCCCAACTAATTCAATTTTCAAGGCTTAATCGGTAGAATGATTATTGATACGATTCAAAATCAATTAGTCGTATATTCTAAATAATCTTTTCACGATTAAATAAATCTCATAATTTATTTATAATTCCAGAAATTTTACTTCAAAATTATATCCAAATGAAAAGTTAATATTTAAATCATTCATAGTCTAAGATAATACCCAAAGTAATTTTAATTTATTTATTTTAAACTTAAAAAATCAAATTAATTCCATCTTATTATTCAGTAATTAAGATTAATTTAATTAACCTTAATTAAGCCAAATAATAATCAAAGAAAATGAAAATCGGACCAAAAATCCGGAAAATACCCAATCGGTTCGACGCGGTAGAGCTGCTTGCGTTCTCCGGCGAAATCGGTGGTCGGAGGCGGCCGATTGGCGGTGGGACCTTAGGGATTTTGAATTAGACTCACATGCTGTGGAAATATAGCGGAAAGATTTACTCAAGCCATTGCAAAAATGAAGTGCGAGAGCTTGAGGAAGAAGAAAACCATAAATGGGAGCGGGGAGTTTGTTTTAGGTGATGAGTGGTCTGTTACAGAGAGAGAGAATGCTTTATAGTAGTGGATGAGTAACAGACTACTCAGTTCCACGTGGCAATACTTAAAACAAACAAGTTAATTTGTAAGTAATCTAACACCCCCTCTCAAGATGGAGCAGGATCAAACATGCCCATCTTGGAGAAGAGAGACTGCAACCTCACTCCTGGCAAAGACTTAGTCAGAAAATCCGCAAGCTGAGCATGAGTGGAGACATGAGACAGGGAGATCAAACCATCAAGAAGCTTCTCCCGGGCATAGTGGCAATCAAGTTCAATATGCTTTGTCCTCTCATGGAAGACCGGATTACGGGCAATATAAACTGCAGCCTGATTATCACATTTCACAGGGATAGGTGTAACATTTGCAACCTCTAATTCAGCAAACAACCGACTCATCCAAGCAAGCTCGACACAAACCCTCCTTAAAGATCGATATTCTGCTTCTGCTGAGGATAAAGACACACTTTGCTGTTTCTTAGATTTCCAGGAGATCAAAGAGCCACCAAAAAACACCAAATAGCCACTCACATATCGGCGACTATAGGGGCAGGTAGCCCAATCAGCATCACAATATGCTAGCAACTGTGTATCATCTGTGTTGTTAAGAAGAAGAGCCTTGTGTTGTGTTCCACAAATATAGGAAAGAGCATGTAGAGCTGCTTCCAGATGAGGTTGCCGAGGAGACTGATTGAATTGACTTAGAAACTGCACAGCATAGGCTAAGTCAGGGCGAGTATTGACAAGAAAGTTCAATTTTCCAATGAGCCGACGATACACCAAAGGATCTTGAAGAAGTTCACCAGTCGAAGGCAAAAGCTTTAGTCTAGTATCAAGTGGACTCACAACATTGTGTGAGTCAGACAAAGGAAAGTCATGAAGAAGCTCTGTAATAAATCTATGCTGACTCATTAGCAAACCTTGAGGAACTGAAATGAACTCAATGCCTAGAAACAAATGCAACTGGCCCAAATCCTTAATCTTGAATTCTGCATCAAGGAAGGTCTTCAATTCCTGTATTTTAGTTAAATCACCACTTGTCACCAAAATATCATCTACATACACAGCAACATAAACTGTGGTGGATGCCAACCTTTTGTAAAACAAGGAATAATCATTAAGAGATTGTATGTAACCTCTTGATTTTAATGCACTAGACAACTTTGCATACCACTGTCTAGATGCTTGTTTTAATCCATATAAGGATTTCTTAAGCAAACAAGCTTTATTTGAACCCATCTCTGCTAATCCTGGAGGCAACTTCATATAAACAACTTCATCAAGTTCACCATGCAAAAAAGCATTGTTAACATCCAGCTGAAAGACTTCCCATTGCCTATTTAAAGCAATTGTGATTAAGGCCCTAACTGTAGTCATCTTAATCACAGGAGAGAAAGTTTCATTGTAGTCCACCCCTTCTTGCTGTGTAAATCCTCGTACCACTATCCGAGCCTTATACCTCTCTACTGAGCCATATGCCTTCCTCTTGACCTTATAAACCCACTTACACCCAATGGCCTTCTTGCCTTTAGGAAGGGTAACAATATCCCAGGTATGGTTCAACTCAAGAGCCTGGAATTCAGCCTTCATAGCCTCCTGCCAAACAGAGAACTGACAAGCCTGCTCATAGGAGAAAGGTTCATGATCTGGGCGTGTGGAAGAAGAAAAAGTATGGTAAGGAAAAGAGACTGTAGAAGTCAAGGTGTGACAACAACAGCCAGAATCCACAACTACAGCATTGCACACATAATCATGTAAATATGCAGGAGGTGTTGTACCTCGAGTAGACCTTCGAAGTGGTTCAATTGGAGCAGGAGAATGGTTAGAAGAAGGTTCAATAGAAGTATCATGAGGAGGTGAGGAAGGTGTGCCATCAGGCAAAGGCTCAGAAGGATAAGTATCTGGAATATGACCAGAAGTAAGAGAAGATGAATGATAAGGAAAGAGCTTTTCATGAAACACCACATCTCTGGAAAACTGAATTTGGTGAGTCTCTAAATTGTGAACTTTGTAGGCTTTCTTACCAAATGGATACCCCAAGAAAACACATGGCATAGCTCTAGCTTGGAACTTGTCTCTTCCTTGCTTTAGTGTAGACACAAAATAAAGACAACCAAAGGTTCTGAGATGAGAATATGTAGGAGCCTTATGATACGACTCCTCAAAAGGTGTCTTGTTGTGTAGTAGTCTGGAGGGTATTCTATTGATCAGATAAGCTGCAGTTAAAATGCTTTCACCCCAAAACTTCTTAGGTAACCGAGAATGAAACATCAAGGATCTTGCAATCTCCAACAAATGTATATGCTTCCTCTCCACCACACCATTCTGCTGAGGTGTGGCCACACAAGAGGTCTGATGCTCAATGCCCTCTGAAGCAAGAAATGTAGCTGTGTCCCTGCTTACCCCTAACTCCAAACCATTGTCAGTTCTAATTGCCTTGACCTTCCTCCCAAACTGTGTATGAACCATAGCAAGAAAGCTTTTAAACATATCAAATGCATTACTCTTTGTAGACAACAAATGCACCCAAGTAGATCTAGTAAAATCATCCACAATTGTAAGAAAATATTTGTATCCATTTGATCAGCTCTACTTTGTAGTGCTTATCTAGGAGTTGTTACCGGTGTTTAGGGTGCCATTTGTAGGGATTTAGTGCACAACTGTGGAGTATGTAGTTGGAGAGATGAAGTGTGGATATGGTGGTTTAGAGGAGCTAATTGAAGACATCCAGAAGACGAGGAGAAAACCACCTGAGGAGACGAAGAAGAACAGAAGAAGAGCCACACAAATGAGCCAAGAAGAGGCTGCCGCGACCAACCGCGACCAAGGGCAAAGACAAGAGGCGGCCGCGGCGAGAGGCGAACAGCGGAGCGAGACATGCCATTTCCGCGGGCGCAGATTCTCCACTGCGACCGCGGAAAATTCCAGAACTGCACAGGTCGAGAGCACAGATTTAATTTCCGCGATCGCGGATTTGGTTCCGCGACCGCGGAAGCACACGGAGGCGTCCCGGCGGAGATTTTCCGAGTTTTTCTTATTTTATTATTTTCCGGTTTTCTTTCTTTTATTATTTTCGAGGCTTTAGTTTTATTTCCTTTTAGATGAGGTTTGTGATCTTGGGCTTTAGGTTAAGTCTATTTAACCTAAATTCCACAGCCTCCATTCAGGATCTATATTCATCATCACGTTACAATTCTAGTTTACGTTTCAGTATTGTTTTTCCTTTGAACTATGAAGAAATAAGCATTTTTGCTTAGTCCGACAATTGAAGCCTTTGTTTGATATACGGTTGAGAGATTCTAATTCTATTTCTTTTCCTTTGAATGTATTGATTCTCTTGTGCTTCATCCCATTGATTATTATTGATTTCACTTGTTGGACGCAACTAGTTGTTATTGATAATTATCTATTCCTAGGGTTTGGTAATTATTGTTTGAGTTACCTAATTCATGTGTAGCAACTGCAATACTCTAAGAACTATTTGGGACTAGTTTTATGTAGAGAGAATTAATTGCATGCAATAGTATGACTATTTGCTACTCTTGCATGTATCTATCTAAATTCTTATGATCATTGCTGCTATTGAATTGATGCGTGAGGTTTTCATAGTTATTTAATAGTTAGCATTCTTAGAGTCTGTTTGTCCTGTTTATAACTCACGAAAAGGAATAGGAACATTCATAGGAAGGAATTAGAGAGAATCTAGGATCAACCAATCAAATGAATGGTGGATATTTGTTTGGCTAAGTGTTTTTCCCAAATTGATTACATATTTGCTTTGTTTTACTTTACTTTGTTATTTACTTTGAATCAAACCAACCAAAACCCCCCTTGTTACCTTTGACATACAATTGTGCACTTAGAAAGATCACTTCCTCCCTGTGGGATTCGACCCTTGCATGCCTTTGCTACTTGTTTAGGTTTGTTTAGGATTATTTTGTTTAGGCGCCTCGACAATGCCTATCAAATTGGCGCCGTTGCCGGGGAGGCAAGTTTTGTTTTTCTTTGTGTGTGTTTGTGTGCATATTTTTGGTGTGGACCTATCTTACGGTCCACACCCGTGCTACTAGTTTTTGTTTTTTCTTTTTGATTTTGATACAGAGATGGATAGATCTCCCCATTTCCGTCAAGAGCTGCAATATGACCCGTACTCTTACGCATATACTCCAGGGTGGAGAGATCATCCCAATTCGAGTAATGGGTACCCTCAATACCCTCCTTATGGTCATGGCTACCAAGAGTTCTATCCGGGACCACAGTCGTTCTATCAGCAGGGCACTCCACAGCAGTACAATCCGGCCTACGAGCATAGACCACCGGTGTCCAATCCAAGTTCCTTCAATCTGGCAAGTTCCTTCAATCTGCTTACGCAAAGCATCCAGAACATGGAGAATCAGACTAAGCGAACGGATCAAGCTGTAAGCAGATTAAAGGCCATGGCGTCGTCCAGTAACCAGAACTTGGAGAGTCAGATGGAGCATATGGTTCAAGCAGTGAGAAGAGCGGAGGCCATGACATCAGCGCTATCTCACCCAGTAGTGCACTAGGAGAATGCCTTTTCAATGGCCATACGAAATACTGAGGAGCTGCTTGTCGCCCCCTTAGCTGAAAGGGAACAACAAATTTGTGAGACGGGAGCAAAATACAGCGAGATGCCTACGGAAGAGCCCCCGACACCACGGGAGGTGCACCTCGACCGCGACCGCAGTTTACTCAAGGAATTGGGCCTTCCCGACAATATTTTGGACCGTGAGGTGCTGTCTGAAGAAGAGTATTTCTTGGGACTAGAGGAACTCAGCGACCGCGAGGAGGAGAGATCCGACCACGACTTGACCACTGGAGAGGAGAAGGACGAAATCGTCGATATTCCGCGACCGCGGCCAGAATTCCGTGATCGCAGAATAATCCAACACGAAGAGGACAAAGTCGAGAGTTTTCCGCGACCGCGGCCTGAATTCCGCGATAGTGGAAAAGGAGTTGAAGACAGCGAGCTGTTCGACAATTTTCCGCGACCGCGGCCACCAATCCGCGACCGCGGAAATGCTCCAGAAGCGTCGGTTCCTCTCGAAAATACCCCGGCAGCCCCCGACCCTCTCGCGGCTGCCTATGATGAATATGTGCGTCCCAACTCCTCTCCGCTCGTTGCGCTGCAACCCGTCGCACCCTTTCCTGAGGCATTACAAGATACTCGGAGGTTGAAGAACAACAATGAAATCTATGAGGCCTTCAATAGCTGCGTAGAAACCGTTCCTTTGGTCACACTGGCAAATAGCATCCCTCGCTATAAGGAATTTTTAAAGGCGCTGCACAAGATCGAAAAGAAGCCGAAGGGGAAGCAAAAGAAGGGAGCTAGGATTCAAACAGCAAATTTCTCTACGCTGGATACGGGGCAGGACAAGCATGAAGCCCCTGAAATGCTGGGTAGGCCGTTTTTTAAAATGGCAAGTGCACTCATTAATATGAACAGCGGTCCACCCATCAGGAAGTGCAGGGGACTGGGGATAAAGTGTGATACCCCGTATTTTTGTAAGGGTATTTTGGAAATTACCTGAATGTCTGTTGTGTACGTCAATTTAATTTCGGAGACAGAAAGACATTCTGTAATGTTCTTAATCTCTGTAATATTTTTCTAAGTGAAATAATATACAGTCGGTGTATTTTGGGACTTAATACTCGTTCGTGTATGATTATTATTTATCCCGGATTAAGACCTTGTTGTTCCAAGCTTAAACGGACGAAAAATGGGCTTGGCGGCGACCGCCGTAAGGCAGGCGGCGACCGCCGCCTGACAGGCTCTGACATCGTCATCCTCTTCCCGGCAAGTTGGCAAGTGGCGCCAAAAAGCAGTGACCGCCGCCGGCCAAAAAGCAGCGACCGCCGCAGGCCAAAATGGGCAGCGACCGCCGCCTAGATGCAGGCCTAGCCCTGCCTCGCCGGCTTGACTCTGTGATGGTCGGCGAATCGGGTGACCTCCGATCTTAGCCCTCCACGTGCCCTTGGTTGTCCCCTGGAGTTGTGGCTATTTAATGAAGGATTTGGGAGCTGAATTGAGCACAAATCCGAAGCTCAATCTCCCCATAAATCACTCGCTGGAAATTCAAGTTTTTGCCGGATAATTCACAATTAATCGCCGGAGCTCCATTTGGTGTTATTCCAGTTGCAAAGTGAAGATTTGGAGGCCCTTAGAAGCTTAGAATCCAAAGCAAAGGAAAGGAGAAGCAAAACAATCGAAGTCGGTGAGTTTTGTGCCTCTCGTAATTTTCCCGGTGTTTGTAGCGGCGCCCGCCGTAAGGCAGGCGGCGCCCGCCGTAAGGCAGGCGGAGACCGCCGCCCAGAAGCTCTTGGCTTGTTTCGGCCTTGGCTTCTGTGGCTTTCGATCGGGCTTCGTTCCTTTCGATTTCTTCCGTTATTCTTTAGGTTCATACTCGTTGTTGTCGAATCTAACTTAGGGTTTCTTTATGGGTCGATCCGAAGGAATCTGTGTTGTCAGATCTGTCCCTGCTTCGAGCCCGGAAACCAGTTGTCGTCGTACCTAGCTTCGTTAAGCTTCTGTAGATTTAAGGCAAGTGGCGGTTCGCTCTTGCTCATCATTCCATGTTTCCATTAATTATCAGTTGTTTAATTGAGTAATTAATTTGGAATGAATATTGTGTTCGTCTGGGAACAGTTTTGTTAATTGTTTTGGAAAACTAAAATATGATATTATAATAGGTTGTATATCTGTTAGAACAACGCTATTATGAATATATATTTATGTTGTTAGCCTTGAGGGCAGTTATGTTGATGTTTGTGGACTATTGTTGTGCTTGGACTGTTTAGTTAGCACTAGTAGTCAGGAACGTTGGATTCGTTGGGATCCATTCGTTTCTTTATAATTTGGTAGAGAGGTGGCTAGACCCCACCTGATACCACATGGATGGTCATGACCCAACCTCTGATACACGAGTATAGAGGTGGTGCACTTAGCTGGTGGCACAAATCTCGAAATAGTAGAGAGGTGGCTAGACCCCACCTAATACTATATGTATAGGATCCATGGGATATATACATCTAAAAGCTTATAACGTGTTGTGCATTTGAGAATATCATAATATAAGTGCCGTTGTCGCACATAATTAATATACCTTGGGCGAGTAGTGCAGCTAGGAAAGCTCGTCTTAACTTTTAGTCGCTCGAATGCGATACTGTAATTCTATGATTCTGTGTTGTTCCAGACTTTGTCATATCTTCCTATAAGACTCATTTCGTTGGAGTCTTCTTTCGAGTTGATTTCTGGGAAGACTCAGTCTTCCAGAATCTTCTCTCGTGCATGCCTTTTTTTCTGTATTCCAGTAACAGTATGATGGTTGACTATCGTACTCGACTGTTATTCGAGGGACGATGAGTCTAACCTAATACGACTACTTCGAACCTTTTGCTTTGTGCCCTTGCATGGTCTTTCATTAGACTAACCAACCAAAATTGTTCTCTGCATGGTTGGCTGGTGTCATCCGTTCGATTCGGCATATCAGATAGAGCGCATATTTGAGGAGACTAGAATGACTATGAAGACGACGGTGGTTTTTGGATGTTTTTAATGTTTTAATCAGGTTGAGAACCTTGGGCAGGTGATCATGGCGATCACAACCCCTTTTTGTATATTTTAAGAAAGACTTCCGTTGTATTTTGTTTAACTCTGTATTTAGTCATATTCGGAATTGGAATGTAATTCTGGGACTCATGCTTTAATCGAATATTATGATGATTTTGTATCATAAGTGTTTCATGGATTGTATTTAAACGGTAAAGCCTTGGGTGGCTTCGGTGAGAAAAACCGAGGTCACTGGCGGTAATACCTTTCCAAATGGGTTAAGATTTGGGGGTGTTACATAAAGCTCAACATAGAGCATACAAAAAGGCATCCACCTGATATTGACCCAGGAGTTCAATTTCTATGAGCGAACCAAGTTGAGAGAGTCGAGTAGTATGTCAAGCCACGACAATAACTAAGGCGCTGTCCGGGAGGCAACTCGAGGTATGTATTTCTTTACTTGTCTTTTCAATTCTTGTTTTTATTGCTTTTGTTCGTATGTTTTTGTTTTTGTTTCAGACTAACCTGCAGGGAGGAGGCCCGAACCATAATGAAGAAGGTGCTTACCACACCAATGTAAGTCCTCCTATTGCCCTGCACACGTTTCAAAAAAAAACGAAAAAACCTTAAACGGAATAAAAAAAAAAGCTTTACCGAAGGCCAGCTGTCCGAGTTCCCCATGGAGAAATGGTGCGCATCATGTTGTCTAGGAGGATACATTAGCCCCATATATTTTTGGCAACGATGATGGCCCTATGATTGACAGTTGAGGAGGAGGAACACCAGGGCCCACAACACGATTACATCTAGGCCCATTTTTTGTGTTCATTGAAGGTCGTACAGCCCCGAATTCTTTGATATACCACTATTCACCAAAGTGGTTTCTCTTTGGTTGCACGGTAGAGATGAGTTGAAGACCGCCGCAACACCAGTGACCTGAGCGTTCATTGCTTTTCCGCCAGCAACACCTTCAGTGTCCAAGCCAACTCGGCGACATTTGTGAGTACTTTTCTACTTCTCCTTGTGCTTCATTCTTTTTTGTCTTTCATTACATTGAGGACAATGCAATGTCTAAGCATGAGGGAGTGTTCTATACGTGCTATGTCATTGAGGAGAAAAATAAAGAAAAAGAAAAATCCAAAAATTTGAATAAAAGGCAAAAACAGAAATCCTGGGATAAGTCGAAAACCCGAAAGGGCGGCTTATGCAATAAGTAGGTGGCTTGGACCAGCATTAGGTTGGGGGTAATAATTGGTCAAGAGTGATGTGAGTTTATGTGAGCCCATCTATTGAAAAATGAAATGAGTGGCTTGGTGAAAACCCGAAAGGGCGCCTTGGCAAAATGAGTGAAAAGAAGAAGAGTGATTAGTAGGATTACTCATTTTTCCTGGCGAGGTGACATAAGAAGAGGTGATATAAAGAGGATTCGGGTTGGTCACTCTAAGAGGTATAAGAAGATAGATGGGAGACTAGGATTAGATTATTATTCACTCTATGGTGTTCAGGATAAGCTTGGGGGAAGTACTCTGCTTTCCTTTTAGCTTGGTGTTGGTGTTATGTGTTGAATGTTGTGTTGAGCATATTGTGTTGGTGTCTTGGAGTTTCATGTTAGGTACAATTCTTAGTGGAGATGGTTTTTCTATGCTTCCTGAGACCTTGGGGATTAGATTGGAGGAATAGGTTTATTTTTGCTTACACGAGGACGAGCAAGGTTTAAGCATGGGGGAGTTTGATCAGCTCTACTTTGTAGTGCTTATCTAGGAGTTGTTACCGGTGTTTAGGGTGCCATTTGTAGGGATTTAGAGCACAACTGTGGAGTATGTAGTTGGAGAGATGAAGTGTAGATATGGTGGTTTAGAGGAGCTAATTGAAGACATCTAGAAGACGAGGAGAAAACCACCTGAGGAGACGAAGAAGAGCAGAAGAAGAGCCACACAAATGAGCCAAGAAGAGGTTGCCGCGACCAACCGCGACCAAGGGCAAAGACAAGAGGCGGCCGCGGCGAGAGGTGAACAGCGGAGCGAGACATGCCATTTCCGCAGGCACAGATTCTCCACCGCGACCGCGGAAAATTCCAGAACTGCACAGGTCGAGAGCACAGATTTAATTTCCGCGACCGCAGATTTGGTTCCGCGACCGCGGAAGCACACGGAGGCGACCCGGCGGAGATTTTCCGAGTTTTTCTTATTTTATTATTTTTCGGTTTTCTTTCTTTTATTATTTTCGAGGCTTTAGTTTTATTTCCTTTTAGATGAGGTTTGTGATCTTGGGCTTTAGGTTAAGTCTATTTAACCTAAATTCCACAGCCTCCATTCAGGATCTATATTCATCATCACGTTACAATTCTAGTGTACGTTTCAGTATTGTTTTTCCTTTGAACTATGAAGAACTAAGCACTTTTGCTTAGTCCGACAATTGAAGCCTTCGTTTGATATACGGTTGTGAGATTCTAATTATATTTCTTTTCCTTTGAATGTATTGATTCTCTTGTGCTTCATCCCATTGATTATTATTGATTTCACTTGTTGGACGCAACTAGTTGTTATTGATAATTATCTATTGCTAGGGTTTGGTAATTACTGTTTGAGTTACCTAATTCATGTGTAGCAATTGCAATACTATAAGAACTGTTTGGGACTAGTTTATTGTAGAGAGAATTAAATAGCATTCAATAGTATGATTGTTTGCTACTCTTGTATGTATCTATCTAAATTCTTGTGTTTATTGCTGCTATTGAATTGATGCATGAGGTTTTCATGTTATTTAATAGTTAGTATTCTCAAGGTCTGTTTGTCCTATTTATAACTCACGAAAATGAATAGAAACATTCATAGGAAGGAATTAGAGAGAATCTAGGATCAACCAATCAAATGAATGGTGGATATTTGTTTGGCTAAGTGTTTTTCCCAAATTGATTACATCTTTGCTTTGTTTTACTTTACTTTGTTATTTACTTTGAATCAAACCAACCAAAACCCCCCTTGTTACCTTTGACATACAATTGTGCACTTAGAAAAATTACTTCCTCCTTGTGGGATTCGACCCTTCCTTGCCTTTGCTACTTGTTTAGGTTTGTTTAGGATTATTTTGTTTAGGCGCCTCGACAACGCATATCACCATTATAAGTAGGAGTATGATATGGACCCCAAACATCAATATGAACCAGTTCAAAAGGTGCTTTAGAGGAAATACTGCTGAGTGGAAAAGACAACCTAGTTTGTCTTGCCTTTGCACAAACTATGCAAGGCTTATTACATTCACCTGAGGTGATCAAATGCAAAGATTGCAATTTAGCAAATGGAAAATGTCCTAAACGAGAGTGCCAAACAAAAGAATCTGAAGAACTGGAGATTGAAGCTGCCAATCCATGTGTCTGTGCTGCATCTGACTTCAAAGATTCCAAAATATAGAGATCCTTGTACATCCTACCAATCACCAATGGTGTCCTCATAAAAGGAGCCTGCAATACACAACTTGAAGGAGTAAATAAAACTTTGCAACACACATCTCTGATCAGTTTGCCAACAAACAACAAATTACACTGAAACATAGGCACATATAAGACTTCTCTGAGAGTCAGCTCAGGCAACACTCTCACAGATCCCATTGTCCCCACTGTTGCTTTCTCACCAATAGGTAGTGTGATCACAAAAGGCTTGCTTAAACGATGTTGTTCCTTGAAAAGTCTAGCATCACAACACATGTGACAACTAGCTCCACTGTCAAGTATCCAGGAAGTTTTATTGAAGACTTGATAAAGGAAAGAAGTACCTGTAAATCCTGCAAAGTCATCTTCCTCTTTCTCCTTCTGCTTACTCCCATTCACATCTATTAGGCTAAGAAGCCTAGTAATCTGATCTGGTGTCAATTCAAACAAAGCTGAACCTGCAAACTTCTTTTCCTGACCTACCTTCTTATCTGAACCTCCTTTATCTGTACCTCCCTTCTTGTTTCTGTCTCGATATTGAGGTGGAAAGCCATGTAAGAAAAAGCACTTTTCCACCATGTGATTAGTCTTCTTACAATTCGTACAAAACAAGGTTTTCTTGTTTGTAGTTCCACTAGAAGAACTCTTGTTAGCAGCAACATTCATAGAAACTGAATTCTATGTCAATTGAGAGCTATTCTTAGTTTCTCTTTGCTTTTCTTCTTGCAACACTGAGGCATAACCCTGTGCTACGCTTGGCAGAGGACTCAACATCAAAATAGATCCTCTAACCGATGTATAAACATCGTTTAATCCCATTAAAAAGTGTACTAAACGCTCATCGTCTTCAAGCTTTACATATTTCTTAAGAGCACCACAACTACAATCAGGCAAACTCCTCACACTTCTCAATTCATCCCAGAGAGTTCGCAATTTAGTATAATAGGTAGATATTGAATCAGAACCTTGAGTAATACCTCCAAGCTCCTTCTTAACCGCATAGAGTTGTGCTCCACTGACTTGTCCAAATCGGATGCAGAGGTCCTCCCAGATTCCCTGAGAAGTGTCGATGTAGATCACACTTCGCTTGATCTCTTTACTCAGGCCATTCCTCAACCAAGATTTCACCATATCGTTGCATCGCTCCCAGCGATTATAAGTTGCTTCTGTAGGAGAAGGTTTCACCAGAGATCCTGTAATAAAACAGGTCTTGTTCTTCGCAAATAATGCGGTTCGCATAGTAATCTTCCATTCACCAAAACTATTGGTGCCATCGAAGACTTATGTGACCAAGGAAAGTCCTGGATGGTCACTAGAATGAAGATAAAGTGGATCGTTGTTATCTACTCCCGATCCATTGTTATCATTCGGCATTTTCTGGGGGGTTTTTTCGATTTGAAGAAATCAAAAATCGTGCGAAAATGAAACTGTGTTTATGAGGCTTCAAGATCTCAAAGTTGAAGCTCTGATACCATGTGGAAATATAGCGGAAAGATTTACTCAAGCCATTGCAGAAATGAAGTGCGAGAGCTTGAGGAAGAAGAAAACCAGAAATGGGAGCGGGGAGTTTGTTTTAGGTAGTGGTCTGTTACAGAGAGAGAGAATGCTTTATAGTAGTGGATGAGTAACAGACTACTCAGTTCCACGTGGCAATACTTAAAACAAACAAGTTAATTTGTAAGTAATCTAACACATGCAGTCCTAGCGTTGGCGGCAATTGCGGCAACGGATGACGGAGATGGCCGGAATCGGACGACAAACAGCTGCGATCTAAAATCTAGGGCTCGAAATTTTGAGGATTTAATTGGGTGTCAAAACCTCAACGATTGAAGTCCTATTTTTAGGGGTGGGATAGGCCTCGCAGAGAGCTTCAATTCCGTATAAAATTTGCAAAGACACCATCTCGTATTCGCCACGATTTCAAAAAGTTTCCAAATCGTCCAAAACGTTTATCCACTTGCCTTATATGATAAAATTCGATCTCTTTTTCGATTGTTTCCTTTAAATTCCACCGCTATAATGTGCGTATAATCCTATACTAAAACGACCATGGATTAATCGAGCCAAACGAGCCCAATACGCGTCCCAATTTGTGGACGAACCGCCCTTGTTGAGCATGTGGAGCTCACGACTGGCAAGCTTGGAGGGGATGATTAACAGTATCCTCTAGCTTTTGGCATATTTGCAATTTTGGCCCCAACGTTGTAAGTTGGGGGAAAATGTCCTTGAATATATTTTCAGAAATTACAAAAATTACCCAAACTTTCCGAAACTTAATTATTTTAATAATGTTATGTTTCTAATATTATTTTATCCCAAAATTAATATTTAGAAAAAATAACTTAGGCTAAAATAAGCTTAACTTAGGCTAAAATAAGCTTAAGTTACAATTCCTATGGCTTTAACCATATTTAAATCCCTTAACAAAAATTGTTAAACTTGATCTAAATATTCTAGGTAAAATTTATAGTTTTTATTTAACTTTAGAATCAACATTATGTTAACAATAAATTTAAATAACTCATATATGTAAAGTTGTAACAACTTATATTAAGAATCTCTATTTCCTTTCTATTTTTTGAATTATGAAATAAATACCAAAATTCCTTTATTAGAAATAGAGTTGGATAAATTACATAAATACCCTTACTAAAATTGAGGGTTATTACAATGTGTAAGTATTTTAAAGTGCATTTTAGTAATCTAATATTAAGGGTATATGTAAATATACTTAAGTGTATGAGTTATAATGTTAAAGTGCATGATTAAGATGCTAAAGTGCATGGTATAAAGTTTTGTATAGGAAAATAGTCAAGAAAAAATATAAGGGGTAGATATTGGGAATTGTTTTTGAAAAAATTAATTTTTGGTGAAAAAATTAAATTTTAGAAAATAAAAATTGTTTGGAAAAGAAATAGTTTTATAGAACAAATATTTTCGGAAAAAAATATAATAAAAAAATATATATTGTTGGAAAATGATAATTAAATAATAAATATATTAAAATTTATTATATTTACAGGTTTGACTATTCACGTGTTTTAATCCTAGTTTTCCATTTTTTAAGACCTATTGGTCACCATTAATCCTTATTTTATTGCCCAAATATCGTTCTTTTATAATCCAAACTCTATATTAAAAACTATAATGATAAAAGAAGCTTCTGACCTCAAAATCATAAATGTCATCACTTAACTAAATTAGCTATATACTTTCTCCATATCAAAATATTTGTCTTTCTAGCCTTAATTTTTTATCTCAATATACTTGTCCTTTTAGAATATTTTACATTTACTTTACATATATGTCCTTATAATTTTTTACACTTCTTAATAAATGAAAGAAAAATTGTTAGTAATTGTATTGGAAAAGTAACAAAAAAAATAAATAAATTGGAACGTATATTTCATACTCTCCTTAATATATGTGCAATTGTCTAAAAAGACAAGTATTTTGATACGGAGGGAGTATATAATACTTGACGCTAGAGCTGTCAAAAAATTACCGAACCCGTTTTACCGACCTGACCGACCCGCTTTTGGACCCGACCGGACCTGACCGAAATTTCTGATAACCCGAAGTTACTGAATCCGAATTTACCGAGACCGAACCCGATCAACCCGAACCCGACCCGATTAACGAATAAATGTGGAGTATTAATAAAATATAATATAAAATAATATGATAAATGACATATAAATATTGATAATATGCTTAATATCCTAAAAAAACATTGTTGTACTTATATAATTTTTCATAATATAGAAATTTATAAATTAATAAATAAAAAATAAAAATAAAAATAAAATATGATTTTGGTCTACTAATAACAATTACATTAAAATAATTAATAATATTATTATTATTTTAATCCATTATTTTGACATATTTAAATTAGTTTTTAACTATTTAATAATATTTAAATAGTGAATAAAATATTTAAAAAATGACGCTCTTGACCCGTTGGTTAACCCGAACCGCCCGCTGACCTGTATTGACTCGACCGGCTTGACCTGTTATCCGAAATGACCCAACCCGTTCTCAACCCGAATCGAAAATAACCGAACCGAACCCGACTTGACCGACCCGATTGACAGCTCTACTTGACGCACACAAGTTTGAATATTTGATCAATTGGTTTGATTTGAATGCTTTGTGTGACAGCTAGAGCTGTCAATCGGGTCGGTCAAGTCGGGTTCGGTTCGGTTATTTTCGGTTCGGGTTGAGAACGGGTCGGGTCATTTCGGATAACAGGTCAAGCCGGTCGGGTCAATACAGGTCAGCGGGCGGTTCGGGTTAACCAACGGGTCAAGAGCGTCATTTTTTAAATATTTTGTTCACTATTTAAATATTATTAAATAGTTAAAAACTAATTTAAACATGTCAAAATAAGTTGAAATGGATTAAAATAATAATAAAATTATTAATTAGTTTAATGTAATTGATATTAGTAGACCAAAATCATATTTTATTTTTATTTATTATTTATTAATTTCTAAATTTCTACATTATAAAAAATTATATAAGTACAACAATGTTCTTTTTTTAAGATATTAAGCATATTATCATTATTTATATGTCATTTATCATATTATTTTATGTTATATTTTATTAATACTCCACATTTATTCATTAATCGGGTCGGGTTCGGGTTGGTCGGGTTCGGTCTCGGTAAATTCGGGTTCGATAACTTCGGGTTATCAAAAATTTCGATCAGGTCGGGTCGGGTCCAAAAGCGGGTCGGTCAGGTCGGTAAAACGGGTTCAGTAACTTTTTGACGGCTCTAGTGACAGCTCAAAAAAAAGGTAGCTGATGGGTTGACCCGAGTATTTACCTTTTGAGAAAGTTGTGTGAACAGTCTTAATTCGAGCACTGAAGCAGACCTTCGTCCATAAGTCAATTTACAGGAATCAATATGATTACTTCGAATGTGTTGAATTTGGTGTCCTTCTCTTGTCTTGATGCCTTACAGGAAACGATCATGTTTGGTACACACGGAGTATATAGCACCCCATCCACCATAACCGGCCAACACCTTTACATTTCACTTTTTTATAGCATTAATTTGATCGGGATAATTAAATCATTGTTTATATTTAGGATTCATTTTGTTTGAACTCATGAAAACAATAATGAAAAGAAAAATCGAATCTAATCCATTTTAATATCATGATATATTGATCAATATTTTCATGTTGATTTGGGACTCGAAAGTTTGTGTGCAAAGAAGAGTGAGGAAGAGAATGAATTCATCATTTTAAACCCACCATAGTTTTGGTGAAAGGAATACATCCGACATAGTGAGGCACATGCTCATACTTGTTGATTAATCAGATCAACAAGCAATCACTTAAGAAATTTACACTCATATGAAAAAAAGAAGAGAAAAGGAAAAAGGCTCTTAAATTGGAATTAGCTTCGTAAGATAGTTTGTTACAATGCTCTGAGCTAGATACTTATAGGAACAATTTAGATCATAACATCACTAACTACTCGCGGACAATAGCTTATTGTTTAACAACTAGCAACCTAACTAACAACTTTAACACTCCCCCCAATTTAGAAGTTTACAGATCCTAAATTTAATAAGTGTTTATCATATTGATCTACAGTGACCACCTTAGTGAAAATATCAATTGGTTGATCATTTGTAGAAATGTATCCAAGCACTATTTATTTGCTCAACACTTTGCCTCTCACCAAATGGTAGTCTCCCTCGATGTGTTTCGTCCTTTCATGGAACACTAGATTCGTAGCAATGCATATTGCATATTGATTGTCACAGTGCATCTGAACAACTTCCATCTTTACATCCATATCAAGCAATAATTTTGTCAATCAAGTTATTTCACAACAAAGTCATTACCATAGCCCTGTATTCTAATTTTGGTGATGACATGGCTATGTAAGTTTGCTTCTTAGTTCTTCAGGAAATTAGAGACTTTCCTAGAAGAATACATAACTAAATCAAAAAAAAAATTATTGTCATTATACAACTTTGCCGTTCTGCATCACAGAAAGCCTTGAGTCTCGGTTTTGAATCTTTTGGCAGTAGAAGACCTTGCCCTGGTGCATTTTTCAAATACTAGAGAACATGTTTTACAGCTTTCCCGTGTTCATCACTTGGATCATGCATGAACTGTCTTAAAACTTGCACAACATAGCAAAAATCAGGTCTGGTTATGGCTAGGTAGATCAAGCTTCCCACTAGTCTTCTGTGAGAGTTGGGATTGGCATTTTCTATTGACCCCTCAAGTGTTAATTTTACCTTAGGATCAAACGGTGTAGTCATAGGCTTTAAATTTGTCATTCATACTAGTTCCAATAGCTCCAGCGTATATTTTCTTTGATTCAAGTGAAACCCTTTCTCTGATCTGTCTACTTATATTCCCACGAAGTACCTTAGCTCACCTAACTATTTCATTTGAAAGTTATCATGTAGATGAATCTTCAGTTTTCTGATTTCTTCTTGATTGTCTACATCTATGATCATATCATCCACATACACTAGTAGACATGTGAATGAAGGACATGTTTTCTTCATAAATATAGAGTAATCAGCCTTTGTTTTTACAAAGCATGCAGTTTTAACCACCTCAGAAAACTTTGCAAACCACTATCTTGGAGCTTGTTTTAAGACATACATTGACTTTTTCAACTTGCATACCAGTTTGTTGTTTCACTCGCCTGAATTCTCCCCCTGAGGGCAAAAAAACTTGAGCTTTGAGAAAGTGATATGCTGGAGGAAGCTTTGTTCCTCTTCTAATTCACCATGGATAAAAACATTTGTGATATCTAGTTGAGTGACTACCCAATCTTTGACAGTTGCTATAGCCAACAATGCTCTCATTGAGATCATTTTAGCCACAAGAGCAAATGCTTCACTATAGTCAACACCCTCAATCTGAGAGAACCCCCTTGCAATAAGTCTTGCCTTGTATCTGTCAAGACTATCGCCAACCTTGAATTTAAGTCTGAATAACCACTTACATGTGAAAATAGAGTGAACAAGTAGCCTAGAGACCAAATCCCATGTGTTGTTTCTCTAAAGTGCATTCAAATCAAGTAACATAGCTTCATGCCAACTAGGATGTTGTAATGCCTCAGTGACAGTGATAGGCTCTGACACTGATGTTGCATAATTGATAAAGGATGTAAGTAGTGGAACAAGCAGTGTAAGATAGAAAACAAGACATGAGATTAGGTGATGACTTACATGAAGTTAGTGAAGCACCAATAGAGACCTTGGAAGCTACACACATATAATCCTTAAGCCAAAGATATGGTTTGGACATCCAAGATGATTGTCTAGTTTGAGGTAGAGGTCAAGAGTTAGAGACATTTTGAGGGATGTTATCAAAGGTTGGAGGTAGAGGAGAGGGAGAGTAAGTGGTTAGAGATTCAGTGAGAGGTCATGGATTAAGTTGAGGTAGAGATGGTTCAATATAGGGTTCAATGGGATGAAATGTAGACAACAAATCATCCTCAAATATCTTAGAGCACTAGTACAGAATGACCTTGGCATAGCATTTTTTTTATTATACGGATATCAGTTTTATAACCGCTATCTAAGCGTCCGTGATAATATAAAGTTATAGCGCTATAGAGAGAGCGATATAATAAATACACGCATAGCACTTTTTTACAAAAAACACTATGTTTTAAGTGTTCTTTTTTAAAAATAACTGCAACACTCTTAGCGCTTTTCTATAAAAAGCGCTAAGAGTGGTAGTTTCAACTCTTAGCTCTTTTTAAATAAAAGCGCTATGTTTTTTGTATGTTTTTTTTTTTAAATTCCATATTTTCATATGCTTCTACACCAGCCTGCTAGCAAATTTACAACAACGAACTTTCATCAAAATCATATAAAACCCATATAATTAGCTCAAATATCCAACATCCATAATACTTAACTGTCTAGTAAAAATCAGTATCATATCCACAAAATCAGCTCAAATATCCAACATGTCAATTGCTAAGTAAATTTAAGTACTCAACCCTTATGTTTATCCAGGATGTGCTAGGTCGTTTTGCATTGGTGTCCTTATTTTCTGCGTTGGCCATATGCTTATACACAATAACAGAAACAAGTAAAATAAAAGAATAATAATATCATACATGTAGTACAATATTAATTATTAAACACTTTCCCCTATTAATATCATACATGTACTACAATATTGATTATTAAAAAAAATTAATAGGAGCTAAGACACATCTTTTACAGAAAAGAGGAAAACCATAAAAGTTCTTGTCAACCAAAATATCAAATTATTACATACCCTTCCATGATACTCGTCATAGATCTTGTCAAAATCTCTGGTATTGTCAATTGGAATTTTCTGGGACAAACAAAGGGATCATGGAATTAGGCAAGGCAAGTATTTCATTCATCAACACTTAAATTCAGTGGTCATGAAACTTACATCTTCCCAGCTGCTGTCAAATATATTAGAAGAAGCATTCAAATAAACGATTGGGAATTATTTTCATAAGAGAACTTGAAATAAAGACAAACTATGATTTGATCCATACATCAGCTCAGGCACGCCTTCAGGTAACTCTTCCTGCACAAGAAGAGTACATAAATATTTCTTCATGACACAACATGTCAAGCAAACCAAAGATGATACATTTGATATGAATGTGCTGTACTAGAACCCCGGGAATGAAACATGCGAATCCTTGAATGCAAAATGCTTAGGTTTATTGAATCAAAATTCCTCTGTTGTTCAAATGCATGAAATCTTAGCTGTAACATCAAACCACATATGGAGCTAGGAAGGCATCGGATGAAGTGGAGAGTGGCATGTGGATACACTGCACAAATATATTGACCTAAGACCAAATTTTATTCAAGCTCCCTCGTAATGTGTTGCCTTTTGACACTAAATATGTCAATAAACAGCCATTACAACATATATGCAAGTCAAAATTGAAAAAAAGCAAGATAGAACTAGTCCTTGTCTGTTAGGGGTAGGTAATTAAGGAATACCTGCTCTTGGACAATTGTATGAAGAGTTCGATGAACATCTCTTGCCATACCCTTGGCATCACCACAAACATACTTACATACAAGTAACCACCATGTGCAATTGAACTCCATATGTGCAGCCTGCACATAGTAGAAGACAAAATTTGCATATACAGATATGACAAAGACCAAATGAAATCAAAGATGTACAATCAACTCACTTTATCCATCATTTTATGCTGAACGTACTCCTTTTGAGGTCCCTCCCTTGAGAATGCAACTATCATCTATGTCACCGCACCTTGCTCCACAAAACCATAAAGTTAATCTTCATAAATGAAATCCTGCAATAAAGTTTTGGGTATGAAATCATATAAAAAAAAAATGGACTAGAATAATTCATGTAAACCGTAGGGATATCATTGTTACCATTCTACGGTTTCTACATCCAAAAAAGAGCACAGTAGGGCCAAGTAGCACACCTTGCTGTTTCAGCACCAATCTTTCCTGAAAAAAGTAACCAAGTAATAAATAAAGGATCAATTTATCTATACAAGTTAAAAATATAGCATGGACCTTCCTTACCTGTAAAAACCCACGAAAGGGTGCCAAACTAGTTCCAGGTCGACCCACCATGATTATCGGAACAGAAGGGTCAGAAGGTAATTTGAAGTTAGAAGTCATAATAAAAATGTGAAGGAATTGTGTCATTTAATCGAATGTGCAATTACTGATTATGAAATGGGACCGTTTATAGAGATATTTAATCCGGTGATTTTAGGTAGTCATAGTGCTTTGCTAGAAGCCAACTATGATTTATAGACTATATGTTATAAAGTATGTCATAAAGTCTATTGCTATTATTACCGGATCCTACGAGGTCACACCCTTAGAGTTCGGGCTGGATAAGTTTAATGGGAGACATATTATATAAGGTATATGATATAAAGTTATATATGATATAACTTGGGAGACAAGGTTTGTTAATAATAAAGAGTTATTATTAATAATAAAAGATATACTTATTTAAGAAATAAGATATCTACACATGTCAATATAAAAGGAGAGCTTTTAGGAAAAGCCCATAACCCTAATTCACTAAGAGAAACACGGCTGCCTCCTTCTCCTTGGAGCACTCCTCGTTCGCCTCCGTTCCTCGCTCTAGCAACCGAGTCCTAGGCGATCCAGATCCAAGCTCGGGTGGACCAAATAGAGGAGTCTCACGTGAGGCTCTATTCTCTCCATTCCAGCAGATTGAAATACGCATCAAAAGGTATTTGATTCTTCCTATCTATGATCTATTTGGTTTATGCATGAGATCCTTGGTTAGATGTTAGGAAATCGTTTCCTGAAATTCCGCTTTACACATCTAAAATCCCAACAGTGGTATCAGTTGCCTCTTGCATAAATTGATTAGATCAAATTTAAAGTTTTAAATTTTGATGCATGTTCATGATTGTCTTGATTCAAATTAAGTGGAAAATTGATATGTAGATTAAATTTGCATGATTAAAATTTAGACTTTGATCGATTGGATTAACAAAGTCTAGAACTTTCAATATGTATATGCATGTAAAATTGATATACCCATACTTGATTCATATGATTTAATTATGCAAGAGATATGATTTTTTGGCATGCTTAAATCATTAGATGAAGATTTGATTTTCATAAGATGGATCAACTACCCAAATTTTGTTTTCGTTAAATTCTGAATTTGTATGAAATTGTTCGGTGATGCGGTCATCTGTTTCCAAATTGTTCGGTGAATTTTTATTGAAATTGTTCATTAGATGGATTAGTCAAGTTCTGTGGTCCTGTGAATTGTTCGGTGGATTCATCAAATGGATTAGCTTTAATTGTTAATGCACTGTTGATTTGATTCTCTCCCTTAATAACAATCTTGGAAAGCGGATATGATTTATAGAATTGTTTGGATTGTTCGGATATCATATGTACTTGATTTTCATAAAATATCATATACCGCTTTAATTGTTGGGTCGGTAGACACGGGTCGGTTCGGGTTTGACTCGGGCGCGACTCGGTCCAATTGGGTAGATTTGGCATTTTAGGATAATTTCCTAAACTATAAGATAAGATCTTATTTATTTAATTGGATAATATTTGATATCATCTCAATTATATAATTTCCTAAAAGTTGTTAGGATAGATTCCCACTAGATTTGAATAAGGATATTTGATATCTTATCTTGTTTATGCATATCTTATCCAATAATGCATTTTAATGATTAATTATGATTAATGCTATATATTGATTTTAATTTGAATTAAGAATTCGATATTAAATTATTTATGTCATGAGATGATTTATTTCATTTAATATGGTTTTATTTAAATTAGTTAAATTGGTTATTACTATTAATTAGATTAATATTATTTATAATATTTGATATTATTATTGCATGCATGTGTTATTATATTATGATATTATTGCTTGCATGAGGTGACTAGTATGGCCCACATTAGGATAGATAAATACGGTCTGCGTATCGTTATGTTTTTCTTATACACGATCTGCGTATCGTTATGTATTTTTTTAATTTCAATTTATGCAAGAGAGTTTATTTCAATTATATGTAAGACAAGAAGAAGAAGAAAAAGATCCTAAGAAGACCAAAGGATGGAGATCCATGGAGGATACTAAGGATGAAGATCCAAGAGTAACAAGAGCTGTGAAGATTAGATCTTTAATTTTGGTTTTTAGGGGCCATACTAGGATCACATTTAATTACTGCATTATTTGAATGCTTAATTATTTCCCACTTTGCATGCTTGCTTGTTTGTTTATGCTATTTTGTTCACTAGTAAATAAACAACCATTGCATACTTAAGTCCCTTAACAGAATATTGAGATAATGTCTTTCCATATCATAACCATGAGGCCCTTGGAATTCGTTGGATAGTTTTCGCCCTAGCGAGGTGTCCCTCCTTGACCTTGGGATAGTGCGGGTATGTCTAATAGGGGCATGCTGCCTTGGTATGGTTACACTCAATAAGAGACCAAAAGGCTCAGTTTTGGATCTTGAGGCATAAGGATGAGTCTTACATAAGATGTGGCCATCAACCAAGAATTATAAGGTGTTATAATTAGTAACGGGTTTACTTACCTTGATTACATGAGACTTGGGGAAGTGCCTTAGTACGCTCGAGTTTCATCTAAGATAGGATCTTGGAATCATTTTACTCACAAGGGAAACGATAATTGAGTAGAATGGGCAATAACTTATTGTTTATAGCTTGTCTAAATTTTAAGTTCTTGCATGTCAAGCATAACTTATCTGCATGTTTTATTCCGTTTTTGTAGTTACTATGTCTTCTGAAAACCTCAAATTCACTCTCCGCTCAATAGTTGAGAAAAACCGTTTGAACGACAAGAATTTCCTTGATTGGGAAAGGAATCTGAGAATTATTCTCAGGTCTGAGGGACAAGAGGATGTCCTTGAAACCCCCAGCACAGAGTTGACTGCCACCTCATCTGATGAGGAAAAGGCACGTCACAAGACAATAAAGGAACGGGCAATGCACGTCACTTGCCTGATGTTGGCTGCTATGGAACCTGGTCTTCAACAGAGGTTTGAAGACAAGGATGCCTATACCATTATGAAGAATCTTAGAGATCTCTTCAAGGAGCAAGCCAGAATTGAGCGGTACTTGACCCTCAAGTCCATATTGCAATGCAAGCTCGAGAAAGGGAAACCAGTTGGGCCACATGTTTATAACATGATAGACTTGTTTGACAAGATGGCTCGACTGGGTAACCCTTATAATGTTGAGACGGCTACAGATATGATCTTATACTCCCTACATGATGGATTTGCCCACTTTAGGCAGATGTATCACATGGGAGCCATGAACAAGACTCTCAACGAGCTACACGTGATGCTCAAAACTGCTGAGCAAAACGTCATGGTTGACCCTTTGAAGGAAGTTCTAATGGTCAATGGGAAAGGGTTTAAGAAATGGCCCCAGAAGAAGCAACAACACCAAGGGAAGGGCAAGCAAGTTGTCCAACCCTAGGGGAACACCCCTAAGGTGAAAGTGGCTGCTGAGCACGATTGCTTCTACTGCAAGGCTGGGGGCACTGGAAGAGAAACTACCCCAAGTACCTGGAAGACAAGAAGAGGGGAACAGTCTCCACTTCAGGTATTCACGTTACTGAAATCTTATCAACCAAGTCTCATTCTTGGGTATTAGATATCGGATGTGGTTCTCATATTATTTCGAATGTGCAGGGACTAACAAATAGGAGACGATTGCAGAAGGATGAGATAGATCTGCGCGTTGGAAATGGAGCAAGGGTTGTTGCACTTGCCATTGAAGGTTATAGTCTACCTCTACCTTCTCGCTTAGTTTTAGAACTTTATAATTGTTATTTTGTTCCTTCTATTACTAAGTATTTGATTTCAATTTCAATTTCAGTTTTGAACCTTGAGGTTTATGATTTTTTCATTAAGAATTGTTTTTCCATTTATAAGAATGACATTTTCTATGCTCGAGCCCATATGAGTAGTAGTGGACTGTACATAATGGATATCAAATCTGAAATTTATAACATTGCTACATAGAGGCAAAAGTCGAATGATATAAGTGAAGCCAATCTATGGCATTGTCGCTTGGGTCACATTAAAAATCAAACGCATGAAGGAACTCCAAACAGTTGGTAGCCTAAAGTCTTTGATTTAGAATCATTTGAAACATGTGAGAAGATAAAGGCACTCCAATCAGATCGAGGGAGCGAATACGTGAGCCAAGAATTCGACCATCACTTGAGAAGTTGTGGCATTGTTTGACATGGTCCGCTCAATGATGAGTTTTGCTGATCTTCCTACATCCTTTTGGGGATATGCCCTCACCACTGCTCCATCACGATCAGTTGACAAGAAACCACATGAGATATGGTATGGAAAAGTTCCTAACTTGTCACTTCTGAAGGTCTGGGGATGCGAGGCTTATGTAAAGCGTTTACTACCTGATAAGCTAGCACCCAAATCAGACAAATGCTTCTTTATAGGTTATCCTAAGGAAATAAGGGGATATTAATTCTACAATCCCGCTGAGAACAAAATGTTTGTTTCTCGGGATAGTGTCTTTTTGGAAAAGGATTTATTTTCCAAGAAGCCAAGTGGGAGAAATGTTCAGCTTGATGAGATTCAAGCTGAGCAACAAACCCAACAACACGAGGACATAGATGATGTCACTGAGGAACTTGACTTTGGAGGCATATCTTCTCAAAGGGAAACCGCCCAGATTCAAGGTGCAATTCCTCAAGTTGATGATGCACCTGAGGTCTCGCATACAGATATGGTCAACCCAGCAGTTGAAGTCTCTCCTATTATTGGACCACTTTGGAGATCAGACAGGCTAAGGCAACAACCTAGGCGTTATGAGGATTACGTATTGACTGCTAGCATTGACGTTCTACTTTTAGAGAACGGTGAGCCTGCGACCTACAAGCAAGCGAAGGCGGAACCCGACTCCGAGAAATGGCTGGAAGCCATGAAATCCGAAATGGACTTCATGTCTGAAAATCAAGTATGGGACTTGATAGATTTGCCTGATGGGGTAAAACCCATTGGATGCAAATGGGTCTTTAAGATCAAGACAGACAAGGATGGAAACGTTTCTGTCTATCAGGCAAGACTAGTTGCCAAAGGATTTAGACAGGTTCATGGTACTGACTATGATGAAATGTTCGCACCGATCGTTATGATCAGGTCTATTAGGATACTCCTAGCAATTGCCGCTTATCATGATTATGAGATTTGGCAAATGGATGTTAAGACCGCTTTTCTAAATGGGTATTTAGAAGAGGATGTATACATGATGCAACCAGAAGGTTTTGAGGATCCAGAAAACCCTAGGAGAATATGCAAGTTTAAGAAGTCCATTTATGGACTTAAACAAGCATCCAAGAGTTGGAATCTTCGTTTTGATGAAGTGGTCAAAAAGTTTGATTTCATCAGATGCGAAGAAGAGTCCTGTGTCTACAAGAAGTTTAAGGGGAGCAAAGTGGCCTTCCTAGTTCTGTATGTGGATGACATACTACTCATTGGGAATGACATTCCTATGCTGAAGACAGTTAAGGAGTGGCTTAAGAAGAATTTCTCAATGAAGGACTTGGGAGAGGCTGAGTACATATTAGGCATTAAGATCTATAGAGATAGATCTAAGAGACTTATTGGTCTAAGTCAGGGAACTTATATAGATAAGGTCCTTGATAGATTCAATATGATGAATTCTAAGAAAGGGTTCCTGCCTTTGCAGCATGTCTTATATCTCAGCAAGAACCAGTGTTCTAAGACACCTGGTGAGACTGAAAGGATGAGCAGGATTCCCTATGCCTCATCCATAGGATCCATCATGTATGCAATGACTTGTACTCGCCCAGATATTGCATATGCTTTGAGTATGTGTAGCATGTATCAATCAAACCTGGGTGATGCACATTGATGTGCAGCCAAGAACATCTTGAAGTACTTACGAAGGACTAGGGATGATCTCTTGATATTTAGAGGTGATGACGAGCTGGTCGTCAAGGACTATACTGATGCAAGTTTTCAGACAGACAGAGATGATTTTGAATCTCAATCTGGATATGTCTTCATTCTGAATGGAGGAGCCGTCAGTTGGAAGAGTTCCAAATCCAGACATGTTCTACGGAAGTACTACATGATCAGACACTATGTTGATAGTGGAGATGTGAGGATGTGCAAGGTGCACACAGACGACAACACTGCAGATCCTTTGACCAAGACCATGTCTAGGCCCAAGTATGACAGTCATACTAGGGCCAAGGGACTCAGACACATTAGAGAGTTCTTTTGAGACATTGTTTGTTTTATGATAAACATTGTTTATTGTTATTACAGACATTTATGCTTGACTTATATATATGAATTTCATATTATCATTTAATCACTGCTTGGGATTAGATAAAGTATCCAAACAATTTAATAGTTATCAAATGGGTTCATCAAAACTGTTTTGGTGAATGAAACCCCATTAAGTGAACTGAAATTATAAAATTGTTAGAAGTCCATGGTCTAAGTTGTTAACTTGGATACAAATGACTTAATCAAAAGACCATATGTGAGATTGATTGATTGATAACACCGGGTTTCATGTGTTATAGGGACATGAAGATGTCTAATCGATTACATAGATGTGTATACCGATACGCATCGGACAGACCGATCTTAGGATTCCTCGGGACTTTACTGCGGAGTTCTACGATTATTCACGATTAGTGAGTTCCTTAGACATGAGTATGATATAGTTATCATTTGACTGCTGGTATGTCTTTGATGCTGTCAAACGCTGACCGTAACAGGCAGTTATAAAGGCAGTGATTGGGATTGCCAAAAGTTGAGTGGGAGCTGTAGTCTTACAAGATTGAATATGTCCTCCTATTCCATGTATACAACGATACATTTGGAAAGGATTGGTATCTCGGCCACTTGAAGAGAGAGAGCTGTGAAAACGCATGGCCATGCTCGGATGGATTATTAGTAATCATTCGTACTGACAGTTTGATCTCAAGAGTTCAAGAAACGTATTTGGCGGTAAAGATGAGTTTCATCATATAGTTAGATAAGACACTTTGTGACAAAGGAATTTTAACATTGCACACTTGTTTTAAGGACAAGTGGGAGATTGAAGGAATTGTGTCCTTTAATCAAAGGTGCAATTACTGATTATGAAATGGGACCGTTTATGGAGATATTTAATCCGGTGATTTTAGGTAGTCATAGTGCTTTGCTAGAAGCCAACTATGATTTATAGACTATATGTTATAAAGTATGTCATAAAGTCTATTGCTATTATTACCGGGTCCTACGAGGTCACACCCTTAGAGTTTGGGCTGGATTAGTTTAATGGGAGACATATTATATAAGGTATATGATATAAAGTTATATATGATATAACTTGGGAGACAAGGTTTGTTAATAATAAAGAGTTATTATTAATAATAAAATATATACTTATTTAAGAAATAAGATATCTACACATGGCAATATAAAAGGAGAGATTTTAGGAAAATCCCATAACCCTAATTCACTAAGAGAAACACGGCTGCCTCCTTCTCCCTAGAGCTCTCCTCGTTCGCCTCCGTTCCTCGCTCTAGCAACCGAGTCCTAGGCGATCCAGATCCAAGCTCGGGTGGACCAAATAGAGGAGTCTCACGTGAGGCTCTATTCTCTCCATTCCAGTAGATTGAAATACGCATCAAAAGGTATTTGATTCTTCCTATCTATGATCTATTTGGTTTATGCATGAGATCCTTGGTTAGATGTTAGGAAATCGTTTCTTGAAATTCCGCTTTACGCATCTAAAATCCCAACAAAATGGGGGCTCGGGTACAGTCTTGACTTTCCTCCAAGGGAACTACATTCTGTTCATAAGATCAATATTCGAATATACAAGCGAGCATGTAAAACATACCAAGCATCAACTTTATAAAGCTTGTAAAATTGGAAAATCCTTTGGCAGTAAGACGTAATAGCAGCAATTATATATTTGCTAAGTATGAAAGAAACTAGCTTGCACATTTTCAGAAGTAACAAGAGAATGTTGTGGCGCAATAGAAAGGGGAAAAAATTGCAATAATACTACCTTCATCCACGTAGAACAAACTGCGGAGTTTGGATGTGGAGGTCCAGTGGAGTACAGCGACAGTTGTCGACGGTGACGAAGTCGAGGTCGAAGACGGCGTATTGGCAGTCGTCGGAGGGGAGGGATGCGACGAAGTCGGCGTAGCTGGAAGTCGGCGTGGATAGAAGGGAAACGGAAGCCGTCGAGGAGACTAACTGGAAGTCGCCGACAGAGGAGACCAACTGGAAGTCGCCAAGAGAGGAGACCAAGTGGAGGTAGCCGGCAGAGAAAAACCGAAGGTAGGGCGCAGGTATAGACGGCGGGAGGGGTATGTGCAGTAAAGGGGATGAAGTTAGGGCGCGAGAGTTTAACCTAAGGCAAAAAAATTAGGGTTGAGATCCGGTGAGGATGGGAAGGGAGGAGAGGAATGAGGATGCATGAGAACCGTCGGATGAGAAGCAAACGGAGTGTCCAGATCGCTTTTCAAAAATTCGGCAAAAATTCGGCACAGATGAATTATTTGCGAAAATGACGGATTCGCGTGCACGCGAAGTGCAAATTTGTGTGCATGCCAAATAAACTACGGTGTGCCCGTGAAATTCATTTTTGTGTGCATTCATAAAATGCGTGCGTTCATATGGAATGAACAAAACGTGTGCACATGAAAACACGACTGTGTGCATGCGAAGTATACTATCGTTTGCATGCGAAGTATACTACTGTGTGCATGTGAAAATGGCATGTATGTTCATACGAAATGCACTACGTGCTATGTGTGCATGTAAAACAACGTAGGTGTGCATGTGTGCACATGAAAATAACATATGTGTGCATGCGAAAATGACTCAAAGCGCATATGAAATACCATGTGTTCATACGTATGAAAATCAACGAAAATAACCTACGTGTGCATACGAAAATGACATGTGTGGTGCACTGTGCACATGAAAACAACGTGTGTGTGCATGCAAAACAACATATGTGTGCATACGGACTAAAATGCGTGTGCACGCAGGATGCGTTTTTTATCGCGAAAAAATCGGCCGTGCCGATTTGTATCCAAATTTTTTCCTTGGCTGATCTGGGGGCTCTTTTTCTTGATCCGACAGTCTTGGAGCATCCTCACTCCTCTCCTAAACCCCCATCCTCACCTTATCTTTTCCCAAAATTTTATAGCATTTTTTTTTATAAAAAAAGCGCTAAGAGTTGTGAACCACTCTTAGCGCTTTTTTATAAAAAAAAAGCGCTATGAGTCTTTTTGCTTTTTATTTTAAAAATTGATAAAAATTTATAGCGCTTTTTTATAATAAAAAAAAGTGCTAAGAGTGGATGAGTCTTTCTGCTTTTGATTTTAAAAATTTATAGCGCTTAAGAGTGGTTCACAACTCTTAGCGTTTTTCAAATTTTATCAATTTTTAAAATAAAAAGGTGAAAGACTCATAGTGCTTTTTTTATAAAAAAAACGGTAAGAGTGGTTCACAACTCTTTGCGTTTTTTTTTTAAAGCGCTAAGAGTTTGAAAATTCTAAATTAAAAAATAAATTAATACTTCTTAGCGGTTTTTTCAAAAAACCGCTAAGCGTTTTTATTTTTTATTGCACTTTTTAATAGCGTCCTAATTTTAGTGTTATCTATGGAAAATTTTGTACTAGTGGAGGTATGCTAATTAGTTGTTGGTAAACTTGAATCGAAAGGTGAAGGATAGACATAAGGAAAAATGTGTTCCATGAAATGCACATCTCTGCTAATTTTACTCTTTTGAGTTGTCATATTGTAGACATTGTATCCATTGAAGCCAAAGGGATATCCTAGGAATATATAAGGGTTTGGTCCAGATTCAAACTTTTTCCTAGAGACTAAGGAACAAGAGGAGTAGCATAGATATCCAAACACTCTTAAATGTGAGTAGTTTGGTGGCTCATGAATATATCTATGCCTTCTTTCATTGATGAATTGAAGGAGGTAGACGAATTGATAAATTGATGTTTCTCCATTGATGAATTGAAGGTCCTCCATTAATGAATTGAAGCTCGGTTTATAGAGGTATAAGGGTTAATCTGATTTTTCCTTTCATAAACCAAAATCCCATATTCATCAAGTTTTGATTTACCTTTTTTTCTTTTATTTTCTTTTATTTCATAATAGAATAATGTATAAAGAGGCGCGCATCTACGCATTAACGCAATTCAAAGAGATCCTAGGGTATGTGATTATTTTGTATCAACATACGTAACTCGAGTAATTTTAATATCGAAAAATATGAGTGGTTATGAACAATATATCCTATAATAGTGGTGATAATTTTTTTCAGCCTTAATCGAACATAGGAATGGAAATGGAGATTTATTCTTGCTCATTTTCAGAAATCGGTCTGATCTAATTCGACTGATGATCAAGCCTACTTGTCATTGTCTTCCCGGCCTTATTGATATACCATTAACGAGTATACTTTAAAAAAAACTGTATGGATATTTACATTTGCAAATTACTCCCTCTGTTTAGTTTTAATTAATGTTCTAGTAAATTTGAAATCATTTTTTTTCCGAAATTACCCTTATGATTAGTGATTAATTACTGATTTATTATTGATATGAAATCTAACAAAAAAATTAAAGAAAATTAGGAAATCAAAAGATAATCTCATCCACTTACTAGAAAAGAAAATTTTGAATTACCAAAACAAAGATTCAGAATTGCCACAAAGATTTAGAAAATCAAATGTTTTATTATTGTTCATGGACAGTTAATAAATATCTGAGAAACCAAAAAAAAAAAATTACTAACATGAGGACAAATCTGAAAAAAATTGATAAAAAAGTCTAAAACGATAATTAAAACTTACCAAAGACTTAAGCCTAGAATGTCAATTAAAACTAAACGGAGGGAATATGGAATTTTTTCCCAAACTGTGCACTTTCTTAAAACTTATACCGAATATACGCTCGGATTCAAACTTATTACGAGAATAGGCTGGCTCATGGAGGTTTGGGGTAAGTCGCTGTACGGACAAGCGATTATATCCGAACCACAACTTTAATTTTTTTTTTATATACTTTTCAATATTAGAGAGTAAAAAAAAATTTAAAAAAAATTTGCAAATCGCTGGCCAGGCCAGCGACTTTGCTTTAATTTTTTTTTATATACTTTTCAATATTAGAGAGTAAAAAAAAAAATGCAAAGTCGCTGGCCAGGCCAGCTAGGGGTGAGCAAACGGATATATCCGATCTGGTCCGGTATGTCGGATATCCGGAAAAAATTATTCACAAAACTCCTATCCGGTCCGTTTCGGACCGGATATCCGATAAATATTATCCGTATCGGATATTCGACTCGGATATCCAAATTATCTGGTTACTAGAAAACCTATTAAAAATTAAATCAAAATATTACTTTTTTTAATTCAATCAAAACTAACAATCCGCAAAGTGCAACTAAATGTCAAACATCAGCACCATTTGCAATTCCCTGTAATGTTTTCAAACAATTAAACTTGTCAACTATTTTAGATTGAGAACCATAAACGTATATATTATATAACAAGATGAATTGACAAGTATATATAAAGTTGTAGCTTTAACTTATATAATCAAAATTCAATTCAATGATGAACACTCAGTCTTGACAAAAAAAAAAATTTGCTCTGTTTAGTGAGGCGATACTTAGTACATGACTTAAGATTTTAATTTTATAAGAATAATAATCAAGGTTGTATTTTATTAAAAGGAATAAAATAAGAAATGTTTTATTGGAGAATTGAAGTGGTTTAATTACTTAAAAATGTATAAGCACCATTTTGAGATCATTCTAAACTAATTAAACATTGTATATTAGTTATAAAAACATATATATATCTTATATATTAATAGTATCGGATTTCCGGATATCCGGTAAGCAAAATATCCCGATCCGTATCCGGTCCAAGTATCCGGAAAAATCACCCGGATCGGATCGGATTCGGATAAAAATTAAACGGATGTTTTTGGATATGGACTTTTAGGGTTTGGATTGACGGGTTATCGGATCGGGTCGGCCGGATCGGATACTTTTGCTCACCCCTAAGGCCAGCGACTCACGTTTTTTTTTTAAAAAAATTAAAGTTGTGGTTCGGATAGAATCGCTTGTCCGTACAGCGATTTTATTCAGGTAAGTCGTTTGTCCGTTCAGCGACTTACCCCAAACCTCCATGAGCCAGCCTATTCTCGTAATAAGTTTGAATCCGAGCGTATATTCGGTATAAGTTTTAAAAAAGTTTTAAAAAAGTGTACAGTTTGGGAAAAAAATCGGGAATATGAAATTACCTTCATGCAGATAGGCCCATTTCTTTTATCCGGATTCAGATTTTCTTACATCAATTCTTTATTAATTCTCATATAAGTTCTATAATCTTGCAAAGTAATCTTGGGGTGCCATATATATATGTTCAGAATGGACAAGCCAAATAAAGCACCACTTGAGCCATCAACGGAGCAACGGAGGAGACAGAGGGAAACGACCATTTTGTTTCCATGTTTGACGTTATTATTTTTTCTGTAACTACTTTTCGCGGTATGTTATTTACAAACAGCCTGTCTAACCTATGATTTAATGTAAGTTAAGAATTTATATTTTAAACAGTAATTGTAAAAAATAAAAATGAAAAATTTTATAAAAAAAAAATAAAACGTTAAATAAATAAAATCTAGAAGAATTTTTCCAAATCAGAGTTAGAATAACTACATAAACAATGAATATCACCGCCTCCAACCCTCAAACCCACATCGCTACAACACAAATCTACCACTTCAAGGCATGAAACCCCTTTGCTGATCTTACTACCACAACAACGTTTCCAATCCTGATCCACAGACAGAGCAAGTTTTGCCATTGGTGGTCACAAACGAGGTCACCGTCTCTCTTCTCTACACCATCTGCGGCCTGATCGGCCTCGGTAGGCTCAAAGACCTAATCGGCCGGCGGTGCATCTACAGGATCAGTCTCGCCTTGAGAGGGTGTCCATCTGCTCTTTGGCGCTGCTTGGTGGCCTTTCCAGATGCAAGGGTCAGATCCATATCCTCAATCAATATCTGGGAACATCAAAGGGTTAAAACCACAGATCTCGTTTTGCACGGTCAAGTTTTATAGGTTATATATTCTTCTTTACCTCACTTGCCTAATCTTTATACAGTTGTTAAATTTTCGATCCTATCTGAAATAAACTTTCACTGCTGGTAAACTCCCTAGCAATATATAGGGGTGGGCATGGTCGGTTAACCGATGTTTCGGTTAACCGGACTTCAGTCAACCGAGATTTCGGTTAGTACATTTATCATACCATTAACCATACCGTTAACCCCGATTAACCATATATCGGTTAACCATCAGTTTCGGTACGATTATTCGGTTTACCAAAAAACCATAATGTTATAAAATAAATATACTTTAGTGCTCTAGTGAAGCTTAATTACAACTATTAGTTGATTTTTCAAATTTCTTAATATTGCAACTTGATGTACAATGCATATAATTAAAACAAAAAACATCAATCACAAAATAAAAATCGAGTTATTTAGTTTACTACCCCATAATTTTGACATGAAACAAATCAATATAATACTAAGGACGAAGAACCAATCGACATGTCCAACCTAGTGTCTCTTTTATCACCCTCTTCATTACTTTAATCTCTTATATGAGTTATCTCTAGTTGGTCTGTGTTTGACATCTATATAACTAAACCAAGATTAGAATCATAACATCAAATTATTTTAATCTCCCTTCAATATTAATTAGTACCCTAGCCTAAATCTCCCTCAACTCTAATATGGTGTGCTGATAAACTGTGTTTTTGCTCTTATTCCTCAATTTTTTAAATTCAAATATATCCATTATTGATATATTAAATATGCTAACAAATAAGTAAAAGAAATTGATGAAAAACTAAGCTATTTGAATATGAAATCTATTAGTAGTATATTGATATGAGTTTTGTTCCTTCCACTTAACAAGATTACTTGTTTCCCTTTCAATATTAATTAGTAGTCTATATCACCATGAATTTCATTATGTGGTTGCGGCTAGAGAGATTCGAACCGAGGCAAAACACCACATTCATGTTAGAATGTGTCCACTACTAGTAGGCCACACTAGTTATCTTGTTATAATTCTAAAAAATTATTTTTTATAATATCGGTTAGTCGGTTAACCGAGACCAAAAAAAACATAACCATTACCATACCAAATAACCGAGAGTTACTTCGGTCGGTTAACCGAAACCGAAAGTCGGTTTTTATTCGATAACGTTAACCAAAAATTGGTCGGTTTTTCGGTTTCGGTTTTTCGTGCCCACCCCTAGCAATATAGTCACCTATGATAACCAAACTAAGTACCTGGTTACTGGAAAAGCAGAATCAAAGGCTCCACAAGCCTATTCAGAACATTTACTCATTGAGGTTAACCCTCACTACAAGGATTTACAAACCTCTAGATGTGCCTTCAAACCCATACAAAACACCCTCACCGTAGTTCTTGGCTCAAATTTGACGACTCTTATCTCTTTATTAAAGGACTTCTCAATTCCTATTCATAAAAAACATCAACCTTTATATGAGAATCAAACCTTTAATCTGCTTGCTGTAAAAATAGACTTTATGGTTGGACCAACCTTTTCTGTACAATTTAATGCTGAAGCTAAATCTCAATATAAGGTTTCACAAGGCCTCTGCTACACGTCTAAAACAATACAAGGCACTTCAGGCAATTATAGGCATTCTAATAACAGCTTTCACACCAGTGTTATACATACTTCTCTTAAGAAGCACTCCCCTTACTGGAAGCAAACTTATCTCTTTGTTTGGTCACCACATAACAAATTGGAGCCTCATAATACATTCTTGTGTATCTAAATTTATTTCCCTACTAACAAGAATATTAACTCTCCTCACTTACAATGCATCAGAACTCAACCAATAGACACTTTACTCCTATTAACTATTTGACTCTTAACCGGTAGCATCTTTTGACTTATGATAGTAATTTATTTTTTCTTGTAAGAATGTATTCCTATACCCTGGACTTGCCCTTTCTGTGTTATCACTGAGTTGTTGTGATGCCTAGTTGAAATTCTTTTTTTCTAAAACGACCAGTGCATCATACTCTCTATGCATTTTGTATTCTTGTATTTGTCCATATCACTAATCTTATCCTATTTGTTTATCCACTATCTTATCACTCTGAAGATACCCTAGGGAAAAGTGTAAACCACTCTAAATTTCTTTTACTACTACCAAAGTATACACTTACTACATGTTGCTTTTCAATGCAGTGCATGTATGAACATTGGCATCCTGAACTGTGCCTATACTTATGCAGATGGCTCCCTGGGATCTCTCTCACATGCCTTTTTTCTAAATCAAGAAACTCACTCTATCAGAACTCCTTGCAAGAGTATCACTGGCCTTTGCTGGTGGAAATGCTACTATTATTGTTATTCTTGTTATGTTGTCCGAATCTTATGTAACAAGGACTCATTTAAACTCCCTACTCTTCATCCATTACAATGGCATCAGAACCAGTTGTATTTATGCCCTTAAGGGCCTGTGCACCTTTTTTAAGATTTTCTGCTTGAATGGACTCAGTTCGGATCTTCTGGAGCAAGAGGTAATGCAAATACTGTGCCTCCACTAACCTAATGCCATGTGTCATTATCTTTTAACTATTTTTCCATTAAAAAGAAATCATAGAAAAATTAAAAAAAGATATTAACTACCTTATTTATCTTTTAACTTCCAGCAAATCAAACAAAACAAGGGTTTTGTTTATTTCTTTTGACTTTCAGCAGTCCCATTGTTGCAGCTCTGCCTATTCATCTTTTCGTTCGTCCTTTCATTGTTCCATTAACAGAGGTTCGGTGTACACTTTACATTAAAATTAGTTTTACAGTTTCAGCCTCAGCATTGCAGAAGACACAGAGATCATGTTGAATAATACCCTAATTTTTCAATTTAGCACGGGTAGGAAGACGCTGGTGATATGCCAGCCAGGTGATAAAACTACATCTAGGGAGGCAAAGCTTACCCCAGATGGCCTCATTCCATTTAATCTTAGGAAAATGAACTCTCAGAAGCTCGTAGGTGAGTGCAGAGGAGAATCTACCATCACTGCCTTGAATGATGGAAAGGACATAAACCCCAGGGCCATGTTTCAGCAAATTGTCCCTTATAGAAAGGATTGATTTCCAGAAAGCACTATCACGAGGATTAGAGGGCTCCGTCCAGATATTCTTGTTTCGAAGGATGTAGCTATTCACCCAGGAACACCAAATATTGTTGCTATCTGAGGCAAATATCAACGAAATATTGCAATGGGGTTAAGCAACTATAGACCACAAGTACAAAACTAGAGGTCGTAGCCAAAATACTTCTGACTTAGAGATTTGATTGATAGCAATCTCTCCTAACCTCATTTATGCCCACAGGCTACATCCACAATACTTTGGTTTACATTTGCTGCCATTAGAGGTAGAGCTTCTACTATTGTGCATACATATTGAACAATTGGTTTTCAGTTTCTATTAATCTCAAGGGGCAAGTAGAAAATTATGAAGCCTATGTGGGATTTGAACCCACACCTATGTGTATAAACTATACACACCACTCTAGCTACCATTTGAGCTAATAGGCTTTGACATTTCCATCAGACAATCAGTACTCAATTAAGGAAAAGAAAAATCAATTAAGCTTTGACATTTCTAAACCCTCCAAATTGAATTCAAGCATGTATATAATTAGTGTCATTTTCTGAGTAAATTGAAAGAAATATCTTAGCAGTACATTTTCAACATAACAACCAATTCGTTCATTGTACATACATATGCACAGAGCCACTCTACTAATTCGTTCAAGACATTATCACTAGTCAATACTAGTCAAATTACTCTTTGAATTTAAAGCTTCTCCATTGTACAAACCTGTACATTATAAGATTTATCCCAACAAAAGTAAGAATAAGAAGGGTATGCTTTCTTCACACACACAAAATAGGCACGCCAATCAGTTGGATGAAACGACTAGATATATTTGGTTAAGCATTAGCAGTACATTTTCAATAGTTAATTATAGTAAGAATAAGGAAAATTAATTGGCTAAGCATTAGCATTACATTTTCAACATAACAACCAATCAGTCTAGCATATTCACTTTGTATATATAGTAAAACACTTAACTTATGAAATGTTCATATATAACCTCTGTAGCAAGTGATGTATTATGAAATGGCACCTTGTGAACTTCTAGTTTTTCACAAGGCTAGATGATATAATCTAAATAACAATAGGATAACTAAATTAGAGAAGAGAAGATATTTTTGCATCTACTCAAGACCTACATATAAAAAACACTAATAAAAACACTGAATTTGTATTTCCATAAGCAAAAATGCAAATTAGATAAAGAAATACATTTTATGAATTCTGAATCACAATAGAGATATTTGATGGAGAAGAGGATATCAATGATAATGGAAACAATTGAAATTAAACCCAAAATTCAAAACCCCCAAATTGAACTAAACCCTAAAATTTGAAATCCATAAAAATCAATCAAAATCAATTAAGCTAATCCTAAATTCGTACCTGATTTCTCCCTCCACCATGTCGCCGCCTCGTATCCACCAGTAAACTGCCGCCTCGTCTCCTCCAAATATAAACATATATTGGACCTCTCTAACAAAACAGTACAATCACTATTACCAAATAGCAAAACTAATTGATGTTCCATTTTCACATCAATTTTCACTCTTGTTTATCTATTATGGATCTGTTTGTTTCGAGTGTGGGTGTCAAATTCTTCGCTGTATTTGTGGAGCTGAACTAGAGTGATGTCTGAGTGTTCGGTCGTGGTCGTGGTCGTGTCTGTGGCTCAAAGAAGACCCCTCTTGTATGAGAGCAACGTCATGGTTGAGGCTCCTGAAGATCCCTCCTAGAAGAGAGGGCAACGTCATGGTAGTCCGTTCAGCACTTCCGCATGACTGCTCTTGTCTGACTCGTCTTCCGGTGGCACTTTATTCTGATCGTGCTTTGCTCACCACTCACTCTAGGTCGTTAAACTCTATGATTGCTTTGTTGTAATTTCCATGCTTGATTTTTTGTTCTTATTGTCCGGTTTTGACCGGCACCGATTTATCAGCCTCTCGATTTACCAGACGTTGTTTTGTCGGGTAATTCGAATTCTTTCCTCATCAAAAAATAACTACATAAACAATAATTTTTGGCAAAGTTGAAAATTTAAGGTACAATTATTTTTGAAGTTGGTAAAGTAGTGGAAAAAGAAAACGCTCAATTAATACTTGACTTGATAAAACGAAACGTTAAAAAAATATGTAAAAATTTGCGTACTTAAATATATTAAAATTATTATTTATCATGCTAGGATATTAAATGGAGTCAATAGGCTTAATTAATAAAATCCCAATTGGCCATTGATTATCCAATTACCATAGTTGTCAAGGGGATAAAAGCTAGGGGGAAACCTAATTTATGATTATGCTCTCATTATTGAAATCAGCCTCAATTGATTCAAAGCGACGTTCTTGTCTGACTTGAGCGTTGGAGAGCCCGTCGGGGACTAAAACCCACCCTTTGACATTCCGTATTGCAGATTTGGAGCATTCAAGGCGTTCTTGTGGAGATTCATCGTTGTTCTCGATAATTTTACTGTGGTAGAAGAAAACGCTACTACAATTTGGCGTCGTCTGTGGGGAATGAAGGACAATGATGGTTGAGACAAGGACGAGGAGTTCGCTCGCTGTGGATCAGGCTCGGGAGGAGCTTCAAGTCGTGATGGCTGAAAGGGACAACCAACGGGCCGAGTTTGCGGCGACAATGGCAGAGAAAGAACGTAAGGTCCGGGCTGCACAAGGAAAGTGGCCGGCGATGGTCCCTGGGTCGAACAATGGGGCCCATCCGCGTCGCCTCGCCAGCGTCGTGGTGTTGCCGCAAGTGCACAGGAACCGGAATGGCCTGGAAGAGAGCGTCACGCGACATGATGCATCGGGTCGCGATGGAAGAGTTTCGAGTTGAGACCCGGATCATTGGAATGGCTTGTGATCGTCCTCATCAGTGTCACATCACCAGGAAAGCGTCGAGATGGCACGAGTTTGTGAGAGGGCCGGCGTGAATGAGAACATAGGGAGAGGTCACATTCGCAGGAGCATAATCGTCACGAGCACTCCGAAAGCTTAGTTCAGAAAGGAGCTAGGCTTACAGGGTAGAGCGCATGAGGGAGGTTGAATGATGCCTCCTAAGGCTGCTTGATAATCAGGGAGAGACGCTGATCAACGCCTAGGAACAGGTTGAGCAAAAACTTGCTAGGATGACCTGTACTCCTTTCACCCGAGAAATAAGAACGCAACCCTCGCCAGCTAAGTTCTCCTCTCCCACTTTTGAGTTATATGATGGAAAAGCATATCTTGTTAGTCATGTTGCTATGTATACTCATAAGATGGCGCTATGGGGTTCTAATGTTGCATTGATGTGTAAAATGTTTCCTGCGAGTCTAGGGAAAACTGCTGCTAAGTGGTTCCATTCTTTGAATCCTGATTCGATTTATGCTTAGAGCCAATTGGCTAGGAAGTTCGTATCTCATTTCATTGCTAGCAGTAAGGACCCTGCGTCAGTGGATACTTTTTTTGCTATGAAAAGGCGTAAGGAAGAAGGTTGAAGGCAATTTTCATCGAGGTTTATGGAGTGTCTCTCAGATATAGATGATTGTGATGAGAAGGTAGCAATTGTTGCATTTAGAATGGCTCTCCCGCATGGCGGCAAATTAAGGGAGAAACTCACCCTGAGGCAACTGTCAACTTTGACAGAGCTGTAGGAGAGATTGAGGCAATACACAAAGTTGGAAGAGGACTCCAAGGTGATAAATGAAAGGAGGTCGTGTTCTCTACCTTGCAGACATCCGGGCGGGGATTACACTTGGGATAGGAGACGGTCAGTGTAGGAACGGGACAGGGGACTGATTCCTGTGCAGGCAATGCAGGCGGTCCATACCGTTTTTACGATCCTGACTTATCGGATTCTGAACCAGATCAAGAATAAGCCCTATTTCAAATGGCCGATGCCAATGAGGGATGACCTCAACGAAAGAGACCAGATTAAATTATGTTCTTATCATAAGGACAAATGACATATGATCAAGGATTGTAGGACTCTAAAGCATCACTTGGTGAGTTTGGCTTCAATGGGACATTTGAAGGAGTTTCTGGGGTAGGAAGGAGATTCAATCAAGGATCATGCAGACGAAAAAGCACCAGAGCCACCAACAGCGAAAACGAAAGATCAACATAGGTGTGTCATACACGTGATAGACGTATTTGTTAAGCAAAGCAAGAGTAGCAGACACGAGTATAGGCGTGGGTGCCATGCCTTAGAGATCTTCACTAGCCTACGACCAACGGGCGCAAACTGCCATATAAGTTGTAAAAGCCAAGCCTTTCAGGGCCACATGGGCACGAATTGCCGAAGAGCTGTAATGCTCAACTAATTGTCAAATCATAGCAAAAGGCCAAAAAGACACATGCATACGAAAATGGGGCATGTCCCCCCACTTAGATTTCTACTCTACACTAATCTTATTATTGATTGTTCGTCAATTCTAGCCAAAATCTCTATAGAATCCAGTCGATTGTTATTTTGATTTTCACACATATAGGTATAGAATTAAACAAACCGAATTTCTTGATCATTACATATAACTTAATTAAGATAATGTATGAAAATATGATTTCTTCTATTCTCTTTTTATTTGAGAATGGAAGAGTTTTTGATTGAGTAAGTTCAAAAAAAAAGGTTTTTTTATCGACTTTGCTTTCTTAATTTTTCCCCTTAACATAATAGAAGAATCGATCTCGGAAGATGAAACGAAACGGAAAACAGCTTCCCAGGAAACACACGGACCGTGCACCTAGATGCACAGCCCGTGCATTGCTCACGATGCTCAGAGTTGAACAGTTGCCAAAGCGCACGGCCCATGCGCTCCCCTCGACCTGGGAGTAAAAATGTCATTACAAAAAAATCACTGTAACGCACGGCTGTGTGGTCGACCGCACGGCCAGTGCATTGCTCTCGACTTTGAGGAAAAAAGAGAAAAATGCACGGTCATGCAGTAGAATGCACGATCTTTGCATTTCTTCGGGATTGCACATTTGGAAAACCCCCATAAGAAAATTACCGCGACATAAGACCCGCATACTCTCACGGCGAATGGCCAGATGTCGAGTCTTGAAATCACCCACGTGTAAGATCGGATCATGTTCGGCTAGTGTGATCAGTCCTAACCAATGTGCACACGGAATATCAATGTTTTACACAACTGGACCACCGTCGTATGGTCCACATAGAGTTCGACATGTGATATCAGTTCTTCGCGTCAAGGAGGTAAAAGCAAGCGGATCGATGGATTCATGGCGGTTAAACAAGCGTAAAAAGTCGGATCCTCTCACCCTCGTTGAGGCCGAAAGTATCTGAGGGGCATTTGATGAGGTAAAAATCTGCATACTGAAATATATTAAAATTATTATCTATCATGCTAGGATATTAAATAGAGTCAATGGGCTTGATTAATAAAAGCTCAACATGTCATTGATTATCTAATTATCATACTTTGCAAGGGGATAAAAGCTAGGAGGAAAACCTAATTTATGATTATGCTCTCATTATTGAAATCAATCTCCATTGATTCAAAACGGCGTTCTTCTCTGAATTGAGCGTCAGAGTGCCCACCAGGGAGTACTAGAACCCCATCCTTTGACATTTCGTATTGTAGATTTGGAGCATTCAAGGCGTTCTTGTGGAGATTCATCGTTATTCTCGATAATTTTATTGTCGTACAAGAAAACGCTCCTACATCAGTCTTTCTAAGGAATATAGGTTAAAGAGTTTTTTAAAACCATTTCTTGGGTAACTAACCTTCAAAAGTAGATACTCTAAACGTTATTAGCTGTACTTTAATTTAGAGTCTTAATCTATTTTTAAGAGATTGGTATTTCTTACCTGTTTGAACATAATTTTTTTAATGTTATTCCTTTCAATTAATAAAGAAATAAATTGAATATAGACTGCTTAAGATTCCAACATAAGAAATTAATCATTTAATTAAATATATTTTGTTACAATTTTAAAATAATTACGTCTAACTATAAAAGTAAAATAAAAGTGGAGTTAGGGACTAAGAGAGTATTGAAAATTTGCAATTGATTCATCAGCGTCAAGATCTGCCGTGCTAATGTGCTATACACAAGATGGAGGCAAAACCCTTATTCGGGAGTATAATTGGCTAAAAACATTTTTTAGGAGTTTAATTACATTTATAGAAAAGTATCCTAATGATTGTTGTGTTCTTTGACGACACAACGCCGAGTTAGTTTTTATCTTATTAATTTGTGTTTGTGAAATATTTATCCTATCTTCGATTCTTCATAGCTTTTCATGTCGGTTTATCTGTTTTTTCTTTGACTCGATGTTGTGGTTTTTTTATTTTTCATGTCGGTTTATACGATAAAAAAGTCTCTCTTAATCTCTCGATCTATCTGACATATTTCATACATTAATTATTTCCCTATAAAAGAAAGATTTAATATATTTAGGGATCTGTTTGGTTTGAGTTTATGGAAATATAAACGAATCTAGTTCATATTGACATTATGATACATTTATCAAAAAAAAAAAAATCTTGACTTTGAACTCTTAAATTTGTGTACCAAAAGAATGGAGAAAGAAAATGAGCTACTATGCTGGACATATTGACAAATGACAATGGATCAAAGGCAATTATAAGTTAACATAACCCATATCAAGAAAAGAAAAATAGACTTTTATCATGCTCTTTTTTTCTTAAACTTTATCATGTAAGTTAACATAACCAGTTCAGACCATTCATCAATATTGTTTTTTTTCTTAAGCTTTATCATGCTTTTTTTTTCAAAAATAGACTTTTATTCTTTTCTCCTTAATATTCCCGATTCTTTAAGTTTGAGCCTTAGATAATGATTGTGTTTATTCCTTTCAATTTTAGAACCTATGCTGGACATATTGACAAATGACAATGGATCAAAGGCAATTATAAGTTAACATAACCCATATAAAAAAAAATTTAAAAAAGAAGTTAACATGACGAATTACTCAGCGAATTGAGGTTGGGCTGATATGAAACCATATTTACATCTCGAGTTCTAATTGACTAATCTATTTAAGAAGCGAGCTAGATAGATTAGTGAAAGATTATATTTCCTTAGACAATTTTTTGAGCTTCAGTTCTGGTTGGTGATTTTAGTGTCATCATGATATTGCTCCTTCAAGAAAACAATGTCATTTAGTGTGATCGGGATTCATACAACGCTATGGGAGCTCACTTCGTTATAACACAGGTTTGGGGGTGTGGAGTACACACTTGTGTAAGCGGATTCGAGTTTCGGAGGGCAACAATAAGGTATTGTTACTGGTACAGCCGTACAACAACTTCCCTTGAAGGGAACTTTGCTGGTTTGTTCCCTATGAGGAAACTATACAGTTGGCCGGTTGATTTGAGCACATTAAGCACGTGGTTAAGTTACAACGTGTCTTGGAACGTGGTTGTAACTGCAATCACAACTGCAGTGGTAACTCATATTATAACCGCCATAACTTGTGTAACTACCTTGTAACCGTTGGTAACCGTTGGGTTCAGTTCCCATAAAGGATAACTACCTCTGGAGCGGTTGTAACCGTTGTAACTGCCCGGTAACTTCTTGTAAACTGATCTGAAACTTCCATAAATCCTATATAAAGGGTTCTAGGGCATTAGTGTTGGGATGGTCGAAATTGATCTCTCTTATGATCAAACCATAGGAAGCTATAAGTCTGAAAACACATTCTCTAAAGTTCAATTCTCATCAAAATCCTTGATTTGAATTGTTTGGTTTGTCTTAACTCACTTCAATTTTCGTGGATTCCCTAAGGCTTGATAAAGGGGGGAAATATTGATTTCGGAAAGCCTTCATGCGATTCAAACTTTTTCCGGGTTGTGTTGCTATTTGATCATTCCCTAGAGAAGCCAGTTTCTACGACAACAGCTCCCTCAGAAGGCTCTAACACCAACATTCAAAATCAATATTCTGGTGATCAATGGCAATGGTTCGTGAGATGACAACCAAGTTCCAGAAACATGACAAGTTTGAAGGGGCGGATTTTCGACGTTGGCAAAAGAAGATGCACATCCTCTTTACCACCGTCAAGGTGGTGTATGTCCTCTCCACTCCTATTCCCAAAGTAGGCGATGATGAACCGTTGGATGTCGTGAGGCGTAGGAGCAAATGGGAGAATGACGATTATATTTGCCGAGGCCACATCTTAAACGGTATGTCCGACTCTCTTTTTGATTTTTACCAAAATGTTGAATCTGCTAAGGAACTTTGGGACTCTTTGGAGTCCAAGTACATGGCTGAAGACGCTTCGAGCGTGAAGTTCCTTTTAAGCAATTTGAATGACTATAAAATGCTTGATTCTCGGCCTGTAATGGAGCAATTCCTTGAGATACTACATATCTTGGGGCAGTATGCCCAACACGGCTTGAAGATGGACGAGTCCATCTCGGTGCCAAGTGTAATTGACAAGTTATCACCATCGTGGAAAGACTTCAAGCACATGCCCAAGCACAAGAAGGAAAATGTTTCACTTATGGAGCTTGGAAGCCATTTGCGTATTGAAGAAGGTCTTCGTGCGCAAGAGAAAGGTAACGAGAAGGAGACTCCAGATTCTTCCGTTGTATACAATGGGAAATCACGCCACTTGGGTGTGAGGCATAGTGCGGTAAGAGAGCTCATTACGCATGGGGTGATTTCGGTAGATTTTGTTAGGTCTCAACAAAATTTGGTTGACCACTTGACGAAGGGGTTAGCGAAAGACTTGGTTTCCAAGTCGGCTAAGGGGATGGGATTAAGACCCATATAGTTTTCTAGTGGTGTGATACCCAATTCCTACCTAACTAGCGTTAGGGACAAATTCAATATGGAAAGCCCACACCTAGAAACTGAAGGAACACAAAAGAATTGTCCCTAGGTGTGTGTTCAGTTCCTACAAGAGGGAGGTTGAAGATAAAGTCTTCTTAATAGTTCCTTTGAAAAAGTGCAAATTGTAGGTTCACGATTGGATAACGTTACCCTGAAGGGATCTACCTATGTAGGCGTGAAGTTTGACCGCTTCATGAAGTTTCGGGTTGGCTTCAGATACGCTTATGAATGGATAAGGACTCAGGGCCATAAAAGAATCAAGTTAGACTTTAACAGTTGTAAAGTAACTTGTGTGTGTGTTATCTTCAGGCACCCAAAAGGGGTTGATTGGTTCAATATTTTAGACACCATGATTTTCGGGTGTTTGGAATGTGTAATTACACTAAGCGGAAATTCAATCTTTGTGACATTTTCGTTTATGCACGAGTTGGGATAAAGGCTTACTTATTTTATGAATCAAGGATTATACTAAAATAGGGGAGGATTGTTGGTGATTTTAGTGTCATCATGATATTGTTTCTTGGAGGGAACAATGTCATTTAGTGTGATCGGGATTCATACAACACTATGGGAGGTCACTTCGTTATAACACAGGTTTGGGGTGTGGAGTACACACTTGTGTAAGCGAATTCGAGTTTCAGAGGGCACCAATAAGGTACTGTTTACTAGTACAGCAAGGAACTTGCTGGTTTGTTCCCTCTGAGGAAACTGTACAGTTGGCCTGTTGATTTGAGCACATTAAGCACGTGGTTAATTTACAATGTGTCTTGGAATGTGCTTGTAACTGCACTCACAACTACAGTGGTAACTCCTATTATAACCGCCATAACTTGTATAACTACTTTGTAACCGTCGGTAACCGCTGGGTTCAGTTCCCAGAAAGGGTAACTGCCTTTTGAGCGGTTGTAACCGCTTGATAACCACCGTAACTGCCCGATAACTTCTTGTAAACTGATCTAGAAGTTCCCTAAATCCTATATAAAGGGTTCTAGGGCATTAGTGTTGGGATGGTCGAAATTGATCTCTCTTATGATCAAACCATACGAAGCTATAAGTCCGAAAATACATTCTCTAAAGTTCAATTCTCATCAAAAGCCTTGATTTGAATTGGTTGGTTTGTCTTATCTCAGTTCAATTTTCGTGGATTTCCTAAGGCTTGATAAAGGGGCAAAATATTGATTTCGAAAAGCTTTCATGCGATTCAAACTTTATCCGGGTTGTGTTTCTATTTGATCGTTCCCTGGAGAAGCCAGTTTTTGCGACATCAATTCCCTCAGAAGGCTCTGACACCAACAGTTCTAATACAATTTACCTTAAAACAAAATTATCGGTACACACATTCGGCCAAAAAAAGTAATTAAGTTGTTCTAGTGGCCTCTTTTTTACTTATATGTCAAATGCAATATAGTCGTTTAGCATTCATGTAGCTAAATTATGTTTGGTAGGGATTTTTACTATTTTAGCCACCGTATTAATATCTTACCAATCAGATTGTTAACAATAAAACATCACCTTGTTAACAATAAAATATACCACAAGTCAATCACCTTAAACATTGTTAACATACTGAGGTTTGTGAATATCTGAAAATGTGTGGCATATAACCATTTCGTAGCTCTTTCGGTAATCTACTATATAATTACTAAAGCAGAATATTGACTGCGCCACGTGGCGTTCACAGAATGAGCCCGAAATTTACGCTGTCATGTGGCGCCTCTGTATTCAATTTGCCACGTGTCGTCCTCATATTTTTTTGGCAGATATGTTAAAAAACTAATAAAATCAAACAAAATAAAATTACTACCTATAATAGCCGGATTCGCACATACTCTCCAATTATTTTGATCTACTTTTTTTCATAAATATTTTGAAAATATAATTTTACCTTTTAAAATATGAAAATATATAACAAATATTTGATCATTTTCTAATATACTATACATATTGGTTGGTGATCTTATGAAGATCAAGATCGTGACTTCTGAAAATGGAGTGAATCAAAATCTTAATTTTTTTTCCTTACATAGATTATGAAGGGATCAAATAAATTGTACAATTTTCTTCCATAAATACATTGAAGATATAATTTACCTTTTTAAGCATGTAAATAATAATCCGATAAACAAATTGCGTGATAAACCAATTCGTACTGGGCACTAGAACTAAACTAGTAAAAGAAATGAAAGTAGATGAAAAAGAATATGGGACATATGAAACAACTCAGAATTAAGATGACTCAGATATGGGGCTCATTTCATTAAAAAGTTATTGGGCTTCGATAACCACTAGTACTGGATGGGCTTGGAATAACAGTTAACGGATACTTCACCTTTTTTTTAAGAAACAATGAGGCCCATTGACCTTTAGCTTAAAACTCAGAAATACCTCACTCAATTTGAAATTTAGTCTTTTGACCCCTATCCCTTTTCATTCCACACTCGCGCTCACCAGCTAACACATTTGCTCATTTTCTCTCTCCTGCTCAAGATCCCCAAATCTGAATTTTCGAGTGCTCACGTCAATCTCCGATCTCCAGCTCCGACCTTCATCTCATACCTCTCTCCCACCTCCATCACCTTCTGTCTCCGACCTCCATCTCCTTCCGAGTTGACTCGACCGCCATAACCGAAACCCTAGATAATTCATCGCCTTTCTTTTTCTGAGATATTTGACCTTCATCTTCCAATGCAAGGCTAGTCATCCATAATAGAAGTGCGTTTAGCATATATCCCGGATATGTGTACATCCGGTATAGTTACTAAATTTGGTGATAATATAGATCCCGGTTTTTATACATCCGTGTTATTTAAATTAATTTAAAAAGCAACTTTCAGAATAATCCCCTACTACCTTGTACACAGGATGCAATACTCAATCTAAACCCTAATTTCTCTTCTTCTTCTTCTTCGATTGTGCCTATACTGGTGCAACGCTCAATTCCATTCTTCGATTGCTTCATCTATGCTCTTGCTTGTCTTTTTCTTCGAATCCTACTGCGCTTGAACGAATCCGCTTTTTTCAAGCTTGATTCGCTCTTGTTGGTCTTCTTCTTAAATTCCAGCCTTTATCTATTGCCAGTCTTTACGCTTGAGTCGCTTGAACGAATCCCTCCAGTCTTCACTTTGATTCTTCTCCGATTCGTTTTTGCTCCCGCTCTCTTCGACGGAAGATGAAGAACAAGGGGTCTAGTCTTTCACATTGGAAGAATTTTGATATGGAAGGTACTTTGTTAGCCATTTTTAGATGGTCTATATCAGTAACAGGGAGGAAAGCGATAGCCACGGTTACCTTTGGCGTTTGAATTTCAGATTTCCTTTTAAATATTCAACTGGTTTGGGCGAGAATTTGGCGCCGACGGTGGTGGCGATTTGCAAGAAGGATTGGTCTGGTAGTCCCACAGCGAAAGCGAAAGTCCAATCGTTTGAATTTCATCGCCGATTCATGGAGCGACAAGCTATTGGAGATGTCAATTTGAAGTTCGCTTGGTTTGGTACTTCTAGAGCCGGAGTTGAGCGGATTATGTCTCATGGATTTGGCCTCTGCGAAGTGAACCAGAACAATGGCGTGTACGGTCGCGGAGTTTATCTCTCTCCAGATGATTCTACTCTCGAGAGGTAAAGTCCTTTTTTGTTTCATGTGCAAGAAAGTTGTTTGATGAAATGCCACTGAGAGAATCCTCGCTAATGTTTGTTTGTTTGGGTTTTTACAGTGTGCAATCAACTGATGTGGATGACCATGGGCTCCGACATGTGGTGCTGTGTAGAGTCCTGTTGGGGAGGATAGAGGTTGTTCATCCATGCTCCGATCAAACTCATCCAAGCTCCGAAGACTTCCATTCCGGCGTTGATAGCCTTGAATCTCCCAAGAAGTATATTGTCTGGAGTACCAACATGAACACCCACATATTGCCGGAGTATGGCAGCCTGTTACCAGCATCAGTGATATCCATCTACTGTGCTTATGTATGTTATATCGCTCTTTCTAGTGAGCCTCGAGATTATGCTTGCAATCACCTGAGTAAGTTACCAGCCTGTTACCAGCAGTTATCCATCACTCTGATGGTTTCATTAATGAAATGCAGGCGCTTGTATCATCATGGAAGAAAGGTGATACCATGCCGTTCATATATGATACGGTAGCGTACCTGTTATCTTTTTCATTCTTGCACATGTTTTTTCTTTCTTATCTTTAACTTCTTACTGATTTTTCATTGTACTGCCATAGTTGAACAGTGGAATGTTGCTGACTAAAAATGCTGCAATATATAGATGGAATACTTGTACTAACATATACTACACAGGACACCAGATAGGTTCTAATTGCTGAGGGTATTTTGTAGTAAGGTTCCTTATATGCTTCGCTTTCCACCACCACTACTGAGAGTAGTGGTACTTATGAGAAACTCACCGATATGGTTCATTAACCCCACTTTGACATGATAAAAAAGCAGTTTATAATAGTATATACTCACTTGATTTGCAAATTCTTTTCCGTGATGATGTCTTAATAGCGTGTATCCTGTAGGCATGGGACTTGATAAAGCTGGCAGACTATCTTATACAAAGAGAAGAAAATGATTCAAAGAGGATTGGCATAATTGGCGAATCACTAGGAGGTTAGTGAACCTAATTATATATCTAGTTAGGAGGTTAGTGAACCTAATTATATATCTAGTTATATCATGAATTTATAAGCCGCTGCTTAGTCCTTGCTCCTGGATGAACATGTCCCTTTAGGAATGCATGCTTGGTTTGCTGCTGCTGTCGACACTCGTTATGCAGTGGTTGTTCCAGTAATTGGCATCCAGGTGAACATTGTGGAATCAAGTACACCATTTAAGCATCTTTTGTTGATTTTAAGGCTGGGAGGAATCATGTAAACTAACTAAAGCTTCTCATTGTATGCAGGGTTTTCGATGGGCCATAGAAAATGATAAATGGCAGGCTCGAGTTGATAGCATAAAGCCTGTCTTTGATGGTACAATTTGACTTGTATAAAAATGCTCAACGAGGCAAATGGTATTGGCTGATTGGGCTTATGACTGCTACCAGCAAGGGAGAATCAGTAAGCTGGTGGAGGGTGACAACGAGGCACTAGCTGACACAGAGAGCATCATGAAATTAGTAATGATTGCCCTTTCCTGCATCCAAGAAGAACCATCTCTTTGACCTTCCATGAGTAAAGTAGTTCAAATGATCATAGAAGCACTCGACGTGTCTCTACCTCAAGATCATTAGTCCTCACAGTGTTGGGTATGTTAATTCACCACTATCCAGTACTGTTAGTGAGTTCAGATATTTATCATTTGTTTTCTCTTCTATTCTCTCAGCGACGAGAGACTTTTTTGTTTGTGCTCCTCATTTAAATTTTCTCAATTATTCTACATTGAACTTGGATATGCCATCTCAGCTCAGCTATCTTAGCTATCAGGTGATGTATTTATGATAGCTTGATGAGTTTAACAAAATATTAATTGAAAATTTTGTGTTGTAAATCATTTCAGACCCTCGATGACAAAAGTCATACAACTGATCTAAGGAGAAGGGGCTTATGACTCTTCATCTGGCTTCAAGTACCATTTCATTAATGGTGGTTGTGGTAAATCCATGCATCCTGGTTTGCATAGACTTTTACAATGGTATGTTAATTAGTTCGTGTTCCTATCTGTCTCAGTTAAGAAAGATCCTTGAAATGTGTCTCTGTTTAAAAATTTGTTTATGTTGTGATGCATTTTAGTGTAAATGCTCCATCTCATCTCCCCCGAGTAGTTTTTATATATGTTGTGGATACTTCATACCATATAATTTTGATAACTTTGCAGACTTCTTAGAATGTGTTGCCTCTATGAAAGGAAGTGGAACAGTACAAGGAGTACCAAAGGAAACTTAGTAAGTGTATATGTTGCACTTATCATTTGCTTGAATTTGAAGTTCCATGTGCTAGTAAATTTATAGTTTTTCGGTCCAGTGGTAGTAAATTTGGAAATTTGCTTCAGTGTGGTAATCGTGCTCAATGCATAATTGGTTTCCATGTGTTGCACTTATCATTTGCTTGAATATGAAGTTCATTCGAGCTATTTGGTTTCTGTCCAGTCACTAGCAACTAGCAAATTTAATAGCACACCGTGTATATTAAAGTTATTGTGCTATGTAAAGAGGAAAAACTAGTAAGTCTTTTTTCTTAATGAACCACCATCAGTTGTTATGTCATAATACAACTAAAAAATAATTAAATTGTTGTTAATGCATGTTTGCATCTCAGTTTTCTGCATCTTTCTTAAAGTTAATTATATTGGCTTCTAAATCAGTTTTCTGCATCTGTCTATTGTATCAATTTATATTAGATATGATCTGGACAACAAGTTATCTTAATTTTTCGTATTTTATTGTTTGCTTTGCCTTGACAGCACCATTACATGGAGCAAGAAGCTTCTGGGGAGCTTACTACCACTGGACAACAATATGTGTTGGCATTGGCATTAGATAAGCCTGAGCACCCAGGACGCGTTAGAGGGATTGGTCAAGATGTTTCGATGAGTCAATATTGGCCCCGCTCATCTAAAGGAGAATCCTCATCTAAAACAAATGCTTCTGCAGAGGCTGTAATTTCTGGACTTATGGATCAAATTAAGGTAATGCAGTCCACATTTGGGTCAAAGATAGAAGCATTGGAAAATATAATTGAGAAATTGGTCTCAGAGAAACAACATGTACAAGAAGGGCACACACCTAAAGGGGGGCATGTAATATCTACTACGGCCCCTGAAGTTCCTTGTCCCCAAAGTGGCAAAGCATCTTGTTCTGTCCTTAAGAATGTCACTAGTGCATCGAAAGAATCAGTAAGCATTCTTGAATTAATTTCTTATTGTTAACTTTTATTTTATCTTGTTGAAATTTAAATTACTTGATTTCCAGGAGTGGAAATCATGTGAGTTGTTTTGGCCAGACCTTAATCAAGCGGTAGCAAGAGGGAAAGTGTATAGTTCCTCCATAGGTGCATGGGTACTTCATAACCGACCATTAGAGAGTGGTTGTGTGAGGGTTGAAGTGATCACCCTTATAAAAGGTGATGTTGTTTTGCCATACCCTACTGATGAGGTTAACATAGTGAGAGATGCCATAGGACAATTTATTGCATGGCCTGAACACCTTGTGATTCCCATTGAGGAAACGGTATGTTTATTATTTTATAACATCAATTATTTTACATAACAAGCTTTCATTTATGTATTTAATTATTCTCTAATATTTGCTTTTATATGTTTACTTAACAAGGTTCTGGAGCGCCCTCAAATGGAAATTTCAAAAGAAAAGGTTAAGGGAAAGTCCTTAACATATGAATCTGTCATCGGGCCGAGTGAAAGTGAATCAGAGGCAAGTAAGTTGGAAAACTATCAGTGGGTATTAGATGAGTTCAACGGAAATAACGTTCGACAAATAAAAGTTGCTACTGAAATTTTTCAATATAAGCATCCTGGGCTCGGCATTGGTAAGGAGGAAATTCGAAGATTGCTAGATGGAAAAGAGATTGGAGCTTCTCATGTGATGTTGTATATCAGGTTAGTGCTAGTTTAGAACATGGCAAATATAAATTAATTTTTGTTTATTTTAACTGATATAATATACATGTGCCTATATATGTAGATACTTATTTGAAAATCACTGCAAGGGTGTCAAAGAAAGGTTCAAGTTTATTTGTCCTACTAAAGTTTCTCCATTGGGTCAGAGCATCGACCAAAGGGCGGTTTATCTTGCAAATTGCATGGAAGGAGATGTCAAAGATAAGATATTTGTCGCACCATATCACTTTAGGTAAGCAACTCATCATGTTTTTAATATTTTCATAAATCTTTATCCTTACATAAATAAATATATATACAGGTATCACTGAGTGTTGATACTAATGAATCCTCAATTGGGTTATGCTTGCTGGATTGATCCACGACATGAAAAAGTAGAGAAAGATGCAGAATTATTAGTGACATTGTAAGTCTTTTTTCATTAAAAAAGTAATATATTCTTATCCTCTATATCTTTACCACATGCCTATGTTTCTTTTAAACAGGAGCTATAAATTGAAATACTCTAAATTGGCTAGAAGACCTCAACGAAAACAAACTTTGTGGCATGTCATTCAGGGCAAATGCTTATAGTTCTAAATCTTCTTGAGTTTATGTGATATATGTTCTAACCTAGTACATGTATTTCTGCTGAATTACAGTGTCCTCGTCAGGAAAATATGATTGATTGTGGATATTATGTGTTAAAGTTCATGAGGACAATTATACTTTGTCAAAATCAATCTTCAGTTATCCCTATAAATGTAAGGCATTTATAGTTTTGAATAGGCTGTTTATGACTAAATAAGTCTTCGGGGAGACACTACTTATTAACAATTATTATGTTTGATTTTTCAGTGGTATGATGACAAGACTACCTACAAACACGAAGATATTGATGAATTGCGAAAGGAGTGGTTGGATTATTTCTTATCACTTGTGTAGGTAAGTAGTTATGTATGAGTGTTGTTTAAATGACAAGGTTTATGTTGGGCACATTGTCCAACTTGTTGGAGATTTTATCATGGTATGATCTTTGTTTTTAGCTGTATTCCTAACCTGTTTTTTCACTTCTATATCTGTAAATTTGTATCTGACATTTCCTAGACCAATTGACTTTGTAAACTAACTTTAGAATTAGCATGAATTAGTTGCACAGTTATTCCTTGTTTGAGGTCCTCACTATATATATGGAAGAATTCATTTCATGCTTAGAATTTTTACTCCCTCTTATTGTGAATGATGTCGAACTCGTAGGAGCTCAACATTGTATGTCTACTACTGATTTTGTGACTTGCTCTAGAAAACGCTTGATCAGTGACCTTGGGGGCTTTGTTGTCCCTTCATTAATGTATGATTAATTTGATGCTATTGGTAATTCTTGAGTATCTACCCTTTCATTATATCCTTGTTAGCATCTTAATTTGACTATGCATTTTCACTTGCTGGTGAGAAATTAATAGTCTAAGAGAGCTCTCTTCAGCCCACTCATGGATGTGAGATGAGATTTGAATTATCTGCCGACTTGCAAAGTAGTTACTTTTTGTAAGGATACAAATTTATTCTGGCTCGTTTTGTGTGCATAATTGCAGGATGTGTTGTCTTTATGAAAGGGAGTGAAGTACACAAGTACTGATTTGAGATCAAGACGTATGCAGTGGGAATGAAGAATCTGAAGGGAGGCTTTTGTTTCTTTAAGTGTTAAATTTTGTATGGTCATGAATTGTGAATTGGTATTTTCCTTTCTCTAGACAAGTATGCATTGTCTTAATATGATTTTAGTGTTATTTCTTTCTTTAGTTGGTTTATCTAGTACATTATCAAATTAGGTTAACAATGTTACTTCTATGTATTATTGGCATATTTTGTTGAAATGCAGTGACATTTCATTTTGACATATATAGCTATTATATTTTTGTATGGATTTTAGAGTATTTAATGAGTTCAGAAAAGGTATAATTAATGCATTATAATTACAGGCTGAAAATATGCAAAAAATAAATCGGGCATTTATTATTAAGACATTATATAACCCGGACCTATTAACGTCCGAGTTATATAACACATTTCTATCATGACAATATAACCCGGACATCAAAATACCCGGGTTATTAAGTATCCCTTAAAATATGATGGTAATGATACTTTTTAACCCGAATGGTTTAAATATCCGGGTTATAAAGTCTTACTTGTGTGATATTTGGACAGCACAATATAACACGGACTAGAATAAATCCGGGTTATTTGACCACGTTTTTAACCCGGATGGTTTAAATATCCGGGTTATAAAGTCCTACTAGTGTGATATTGGACAGCACAATATAACACGGACGTGAACAGATCCGGGTTATTTGACCACATTTTTAACCCGGGCGTGTTTCCATGATCCGGGTTATATAGTCTATTTTTCTTGTGTTTTATTTGCATGTATTTAACCCGGGCGTGTCAAAGGGGATCCGGGTTATATAACCTATTATACCCTCAACCTGAAGCCCGGACCAATTTCAGCCAATATCCGGGTTATATTTGCATTTACGTCCGGGTTAAAAAGTTGTTTTTGTGGTAGTGCTAAGAACTGCACCTAAACATGAATCTCCAAGTACCAACACAACACACAAGCTTCAAGGAAAGCAGAGTACTTCCCCCAAGCTTAACCCGAACACCATAGAGTGAAAGTGACCATCTAATCCTAGCTCTAGTCTATCTTCTTATACCTTCCAGAGTGACCTACCCGAATCCTCCTTATATCACCTCTTTTTATGTCACCACACCAGGAAAAATGAGGAATCCTAATAATCACTCTTTTTCTTTTCACTCATTTTGCCAAGGCGCCCTTTCGGGTTTTCACCAACCCACTCATTTCATTTTTCTATAGATGGGCTCACAAAAACTCACATCACTCTTGACCTCTTATTACCTCAGTCTAATGCTGGTCCAAGCCACTTGCTTATTGCCTAAGCCGCCCTTTCAGGTTTTCAACTTAGCCCAGGATTTCTTCTTTTGTCTTTTTTCATATTTTTGACTTTTTCTTTTATATATTTTTTTTCTTTCTCAGACGACTAACAAGTATATATCACTCCCCCATGCTTAAATATTGTATTGTCCTCAATGTAATGAAAGACTAAAAGATGAAGCACAGGGGAAGGTAGAAAAGTACTCACACCGTCGCCGAGGTGGCCTGGACTTGGACGCTGGTGCTGGCGGTCAATCATTGAAAACACAAGTCTCTGGTGTTGTGCGGTCCTACTCAAGCAAACTCCACGTGCAAACAAATAGATCCACTATAAGGTGAAGTGGTACATCAAAGAAACGGGGTTACACGGGCCTTCAACGAACACAAAATTGGAGCCCAAGTGTAATCGTGTAGCGGGCTCCATCGCTCCATATCAATAATCATATTTGCAGTTGGCTCTGGAGCTCCTCCTCATCAGCTGTCTACTGTTGGGCCATCATCGGTGCCAAATAAAAATGTCGGGCTAGTGTCTCCTCCTTGGCAGCATGATGCGCACCGTCTCTCAAAGGAAAACTCGGACAGCTGGGCCGCGATCGCGGTGTCTTCAAATTTTTTTTTTGAGGTAGGGAGACTTACAATGGCGAAACCGCGGTCGCAGAAATATTTCCGCGGTCGCGGTTTCGTGTCTGGTGCGAGTTGAACACCGTCTTCGAATTTTGTCTTCGAGTCTCCTACCTGCAGGTTAGTCTAAACACGAAACAACACAAATAAAAACTTGAAACGAAAAGACACAAAAAGAATTACATACATCGGGTTGCCTCCCGAGCAACGCCTTGGTTAATGTCGTGACTCGACATGGTGCCCTTCAAATCAACTTGGGTTGCTCACATCAACCGAACACTTGGGATCAAAATCAGGAGGGTGTCTCTTTGCATCATCAATGTTGTGTTCGACCCTCACCCCATCAAACTCCATGGTGAGCGAACCACTACTCACATCAATCTTCGTATTCGCCGTTTTCATAAACGGCTTACCCAACATCACATAGGTTGCATGCTTGTCTTGCCATGTATCCATCACAAAGAAATCAGCAGGGAGAATCAGCTTATTGACCTCTACCAGAACATCTTGCACGACTCCTTTGGGATACACATAGGACATATCTGCCAATTGAATCACTGTCCCTGTCGCATGAAATGGTCCAAGCCCCAAAGATTCATACAGCGAGAGAGGCAGTACATTTATAGATGCACCCAAATCCAACATGGCTTTATCGAACGTGGTGCCACCTATCTTGCAAGGAATACTGAACATGCCTGGGTCACTGCACTTCTTGGGCATCCGCTTTTGCAGCATAGCGGAGACGTTCTCATTCACATGGACCTTCTTCTTTGTTTTCTCTTTTGACTTCCTCTTAATCTTGCATAATTCCTTCAAAATTTTCGCATAACGAGGAATACTCTTAACCAGCGTGATCAAATGAATGTTTACCTCGCAATTACTGAAGGTCTCAAAGATTTCCTTGTCATTCTCCGACCTTCTAGTATCCTTCAGTGCCTCAGGGAAGGGCGTGGGTGGCTTCAGCGAACCGAGCGGAGGAAAGTATGGACGAACATAATTGTCGTGGACGTCAACAGGAAAACCGCGGTCGCGGTTCAGCTTCGTTAAATTCTGGGACGCCAGTAGAGAATCCGCGGTCGCGGATGTCAATCTGCGGTTGCGGATTGTCGTCAGACTTGTCTGTCATCACTGGGGGAATTCCGCGGCCGCGGACATCTGGCCGCGGTCGCGGAAATTCTTCGGAAATTGCCCCGCCTTCAGTGATGATTCCGCGGTCGCGGAAATCGGGCCGCGGTCGCGGTTCTTCCTCTGCAGCATCCGTTACTTCATTCAATTCGGTCCACTCCTTAGCTTCATCGCACATACATTCTCTCTCGGGTTTGCTACCGTTTGAGATGGTAGTTTCCCCGAATCTTGGGCCTCTAGTTGCTCACTGCCAGAGAGATCTGCCCCACCTGCTTCTCCAGGTTCTGAATACTAGACTTCATCTCTTGATTTTGTTGGACCATAGTGTTTGCCAACATAGATACACTCTGAGCGAGAGACTTATTTTGTTGGACCATAGTCCAACGTCGATACACTCTGAGCGAGAGACTTGATCATGTCATCACCGGACATAGACGAACTTGCGCTCTGGCCTTGAGGTCTAGGGTCATATTGTGCTCTAAATTGTTGTTGTTGACCTCCAGGCTGCTGAAATTGTTGTTGCTGCTGTAAGAACTGGGGCGGCTCCTGGTGGAACTCCTGGTCATCACGAGCCTGAGGAGGATTTTGCTGGTTCCCGTACCTCAAATTAGGGTGATCTCTCCACCCTGGATTGTAGGTGCTGGAGTACGGGTCATATCTCGGTCTAGGAGGGCCGAAACCTCCTATAGCGTTCACTTCAGCAGTGGGCTCCTGCAGTGTTGGACATGCATATATGGGGTGCATCGTGTCATAGCATATTCCGCAGGACTTGACTTGATGTTGGTTGCCCTTCATCATAAACCTCCTCATCATCTCCTTCATCTCAGAAAGTAGTGGGGACGATGGCTGAGAGTCTGCGGCCTTAACTGCTTGAGCGCTCGCTCTCTTGTTAAATTGTCTTGAGCCCTCAGATAGCTCAAAGAATATCTCAAATGTTGCAGCCGGCGTCTTGTTGAGAATGTTACCGCCACAGGCTGCGTTCACCATCCGACGCTCATCATCAAGAAGTCCACCATACAAATATAGCACGAGGTCTTGGTCAGAATAACCATGGTATGGACAACTTGCTATCAACCTCTTGAATCTCTCATAGTACTCATACAACGTCTCAGTAGCATGCTGCTCAATGTTGCTAATGTTTCTCTTCAAGCTATTGAGCTTCGTTGCAGGGAAGTACTTCTCCAGAAAGGCTTTCTTCATCTTCGTCCATGTATCTATGCTTCCTGGGGCCAAATAATAGAACCAATCATTGGCCGAATCCTTCAGAGAGAAAGGAAAGGCCCTCAGCTTGATCTAGTCCTCAATAATGTTCCTGGGCTTCATGCTGCTGCAGACAGCGTGGAATTCAGAGAGATGTTTGTGGGGGTTTTCTCCACTCATCCCATGAAAGTGGGGTAATAAGTGAATCAACCCAAATTTAAGCTCAAAGTTCACGCCATCCGCCAACTCTGGAAACTGCACAGCAAGCGGATGTTGCTCTAGATTCGGTGCAGTCAACTGCCTCAACGTCTGTTCTTCCTCATCCATCTCTAGTTGCGTGTGGGCTGCTATTCGGTTCTTGGAAAGTGTCCTCTCAATTTCTGGATCAAGATCTAAAGTAGGAGAGTCAGTAGCACGGGTGTGGACCATAAGATAGGTCCACACAATAGTTGGCACATAAACAAACAAAAAGAAAAATTGAAACTTGTGTCCCCGGCAACGGCGCCAAATTTGATGAGGCTAAAGTCGTGATGCCTATCAAAGTAAACCTCAAAAACCTAACTAATGTAGTAGGGTAAATAAGAATCGATCCCACATGGAGGTAAGCAATCTTTCTAAGTGCAAAGGTTGTATGCCAATAGTAACAAAAGGGGGGTTTTGGTTTGTGTCACGTAACAAAATAAATCAAAGCAAAAGATGTAATCAATGGGTGAGAAGTAACTTAGCCAGACAAATATCCACACTTCAGTTTGATTGGTTGATCCTAGATTATCTCCAATTCCTACCAATGAATATTCATATCCTGATCTTATGTATATAGACAGGTTAACTAGCCCTGAAAATACTCACCATTAAACAATCAAGAAACTATCAATATTCAATCAAACAACAACAGTAAGCATAGGAATGAACCAGAATACATGCAATACTTAACAACTAGTCAGTATTTGACATGTAATCAATTCTCTTCATGATAAACATTCACAACTAGTTCTTGTAAATCGTGGTTGCTACACAAGATAAGGGATTTCAACTAGAAATATCCAAACCCTAGCAATAGATAATCACTAATATCAACTAGATGATCAGACTAGTCAAATCAGTAAGAATCAATGGGATGAAGCTCAAAGAGAATCAATATAATCAAAGGAAAGGAAATAGAGTTATAATCTCACAACCAAATACAAACGAAGGCTTCAATCGTCGGACTAAGCAATGGTTGCTTAGTTCTTCATAGTCTTCAAAGCACAAAAACTCTAAGGGAAAAACTGAACGATAATGTGTTTTTGAATAATTAAATAGCTGCTAACAAAAAGATGTAAATAACCTAGCAAACCTAATTTCCAAAAGATAGGAAATATAATCTTTCTAAAAGGAAATAAACGAAATAAAAGATAAAACAAATAAAGTAAAACAAAACTCAGACAAAATAAGATCTCGGCTCTGCGTGTGAACAGTAACTGCGACCGCGGAAGTATTTCCGCGCCCGCGGATTGGTCTTTGAGGTCTTCGCTGCTTCTGGCGTAATTCTGCGCCCGCGGAAATCCATCCGCGCCCGCAAAAAGGCTTCTGTAGCGTCTTCACTTCTCGCTTGTGGTCTTCACTTGTGGTTTCGCCTTCATCTCCTTAAGTCTTCATTTAAGTACTCAAAACCACCAAACCAACCCTTCTTCTCCAAAACTCCATTCTCCTATATTGTGTCCTAAACACACATAAATGACATCCCAAATACTAATAACAGATCCTAGTTACGCACTACAAAGTAGAGCGTATCACATATCCTACAAAAACACACACAATAGATCTAGATTCCAATTTATGGTTAGAGTAAGGGCGTAACCATGGAAAACATAAGCAACCGAAACTCTTAAGCTTGTCGTAATTGGGTTCTTTTTGTAATAATTTTGAGTATAGAGAGTCATGATTGAGGACCGGGGGTGGGTAATCGGTTAATTAAGTAAACCGATGTGGTGAAGGCGAGAGGCCAGAGGTGGGTAGGCATGCCGGCGTGGGCTAGGAGGGACAAACCGGTTTCTACGATGTGTCGATGGCGTCGTTCGGCGAGCCCATTGTGCTCGGGGGTGTGTGGGGGAGTGGTGAAGTGGTTTATTCCTGTAGAGTGTAAGAATGGGCGGAGACCGATGTATTCGCCACTGTTGTCGGAATAGAGTATTTTGATTTTGTGTTTGAAGAAATGTTCAACGAGGGTTTTAAATTTGATGAAAATTTGTTGTGTATCGGACTTCTTTTTCATGGGATAAAGCCAAACATATCGCATGTAGTGATCCACAAATAAACAATAATAACGAAGACCATCGGATGAGATTACGGGAGATGACCAGACATCAGAGAATATGATTTCCAATGGAGAAGTAGAGTGGAATCAGAAAAGGGTAATTTGTGGCTTTTATTAATGTGACAAGAATGACAATGAGATTGATGAGAATTTGAAAAACCCAAATTGAATTTCTTGGTGATGAATTGAAAAATGACGGCGGAAGAATGGCCAAGTTTATGATGCCAGGTGGCTGCCGGCGTGATGCTGAGGTGGTTGACGGTGGGGTGAGATGAGGTGGGCCAAACGTAGACGCCGTCGACACATGGGCCTTTAATTAGGGTTTTCCCGGTTCGTAGGTCCTTCACATGAAAGCAATCAGATAAGAAAATGATGCAATATTTATTTGTTTTGGTAAATTGAGAAACAGACAGAATGTTTTTGTTCATGGCTGGGACAAAGAGAGTATTTTGTAAATTGAATTGAGCAAGGTTAAGAGTACCCGTGTGCTTAATCGTTAAGCCCTTACCATTACCCATAAAGAGGGAGTCCGGACCCTTGCACGGGTAGTGTAGAGCCAGGTTGTTTAGGTCATTGGTTACATGGTGAGAGGCACCCGAATCAACGAGCCATGGGTTTGTGGATGAAGCAGGGTCGGTGGAGAGTGTGGGGGCTGGTTTTGTGCTGGGAAGCGAGCGGAAGTAGGCGGGGTTAGGGTGGGGTGCTGGTTGCGAAAAACAGAACACTGAGTTAGGACATGGCCTTGGTTTTTGCACCACTGGCATCGACCAAGGAAAGGTTTGGGCTGATTCTGAGAGGCAGGGAGATTGGTGTGGGCTTGGCCGGATCCAGAGGGTTGTTGTGGGCGGTGTCGAGGTCGGTTGTGAGGACGAGTCTGCGCGTAACAGGGCCCGGGGCACACTTGGTTCCAGATTTTACGCTGAGTCGTTCACGTTGAATCAGCTTCTCGTGGAGTTCTTCAAAGGAGATTGGGGTCTCGATCCCTGGCATTGATTCCATCTATGACCGGTTGGTAGTGTTCGTCAAGGCTGCGGAGTACGTGATCGGTAAGATCCTCGGCGTGAACAGGGCTGCCAATGGAGGCGAGGAGATATAGCTAAGTGAACTAAACATTGATTGTATTTTTCATAAGGCGAGGAGATATAACTACTAATGCCACATGAGTTTTCCAATTCAGATAGTTTTTGGGAGACAATTTGATGATGTGGGAGAGGTGGACTACGATGAATGGGTTGTTTGTTTCATATGGATTTGGCAGAGTAGAAGTGATGTCGGCCATTGTAGAGAATTTGGAGGTTGCTGTAGTCGAATTGGAAGAGATTTTTGTGGGAGGAGGGATCGTTCCTTTAAACTGATACCATATGAGGTTATAGAAATTGCATACTTGTGTTATTCATTGAAGGCAGTATTTATACAAGGCAATTAATTGTAAACTAAGTAGAGAGATTCTCTCCTTTAGTGGAAGAGATCACGGTAACTGACTAAGACTTATTCAAAGCTTAATAATAGGAAATTAGAAAACTAATTTAGACTGAGTCTTGCTGATACAAAATTCCAACATAGGCAGTGTTTGATGCTTGGATTTTGGTATTGGAAACCAGGTTGACTGAATTTTATGACAGTTTGTTTAAGCAATCAGTTTTCCGGTATTCTTACACATGTCTCTATAAGTTGCAAACCATGTGACTCTCAGTTCATTGTAGTTGCTTTTTTTTCTTTGTTTTTTTTTTCTGCTGTTGGTGAAATGGCAGGCAAAGAATTTGAAGGGGAGAAAGAGTTGAATGGGAATGCGGAATGGAAAAAGAGAATGGAGAAGTGGAAGGCCAGGCAAGAGAAGAAAGGGTTTGGTTAACAAATTTGATGAAGAAAATGATCAGGGCGACGAGGAAGATGAGTATCTGTAAGGATTTGATTTGTCACTTATGTTTCATGAATCTACTTTTTACATGTTAAAGAAGTGGCATCAATGTGATTTGGCAATTCACATCAACAAATTGGCTTCTAAAATTGAACAATTTGAGATGGAATGTGATAGAAGTGTTTGCAGCTTTAGGAGGTATATGTTTTATATAAACGAATATTAATTGGTGCATACATAGGTTGTTGATCATAGCAACACTTTGATGTGGAGACTATTATAAAGGATTTTGTTTTCTAGTGAATGAATGAAGGGGCATGTGTACTTGGTTTATAGCACATCCAATAGAATGATCCAGTCATCTGATAAGCTTGGGGAATAGAAGCAAACCTTGAATCCCTAGGCAAATTTGAAAGAGTTTGCTCACAAACGTGATAATACCAAGAAACTTGAGCGTCTCCTGTGCCACTTCATTTGTAATGAAAACTGTGCATAGACAAGAAACACGTTATTTATATGTAATTTGTTCAAACTTCAAGTTACAACACTTACATTATCAATATGATCTTAGCTCATACAATTCTCTGTTCAAACTCTTAAAACCCTTCTTTCTCCCAACAGTATGTCAACCGACTTGGAGATTTTAGAATTTCAGAAGTCGAATATGGGTATGCTGGAGGTATTGCAACGAGTCGGTTGTTCTAAGTCTTTGATGGCATTGACTGACCGGCAAGGTAAGGAACATCCACTAATGTTGCAACAATGTTGTGAAATTAATATTCTATTGCCTAAGACTAGTCGGTGGCACGTTCGAACTAGCTTCGGTGACGCTTCGAACGCGCCTCCAAACTAGCCTCGGTGACGCTTCGAACGCGCCACCGACTAGCCTCGGTGACGCTTCGAAAGCGCCACCGACTAGCCTCGGTGACGCTTCGAACGCGCCACCGAACTAGCCTCGGTGACGCCTTCGCGGTGACGCTTCGAAGGCGTCACCGAGGCTAGTTGTGAATAGGTCATTCACTTGATGTTGTGAATATAATCGTGTAAAGTTCCTTTATTTCTTGGTATGTTCCCTCTTAATACTCTTCAGTTCCAATGTCCTAAGTCCTAACTATGGTAAAATAATAGGCATCTTCCCTCAACTAATGGTGGCAAAACAATGGACATTAAGTGAAATAAAATTATGGTTGTTGTCCAAGAATACTAATGTCTTGTTCCTTTTCTTCGTTTTGGATATGAACTTTTAAAAACAAAAGGCAAGTGGTAACATGTACATGATCGATCTCCTGGCATGAGACAAATGAAGGTCTACTAGGAGATACTCATAGAAGCCTCATCTACTTTTGGTGGATGCTATTAGAACTGTCTTTGATTGAATAATAGTTATAGGGCACCAGCTTATGGACCCTTGTGAAAAGAAAGCCACTTTAGGAATTAGGATAAATGTGAAAGTGTGTTCATTTATAAGTTCCATCCTATTTTGATTGCCACATTGTGCTATATAATATGCTAAAACCCTATAATTCTAGTTAATTGGTATAGATGGAATTTGTTCGTTCATATTGCTCTTGGTGGTGTGTTTCTGTGAACTTGCTTCCTTCTCATTACCCATACTCTCTCGAGTGTTCTTTCCTTTGTCTTCCTTACAATGCTTGGCCCTATTTTATGGGAGTTGAATATAATATTGGATGTCTTGTTACTGAATACATGTAATAGGCCCCACTTAAGTGAGTGTTGATAGCTTTGATACGTAAAAATGCTTTCTATTGCACCTTGTATTATTTGTACAAAATCAACTAGGCAAGAGTTTTTAAGCTGCAAATGTGTATTTGATGGTGTAAACTTTTCTGATTAAGCCTGCATGTAAATCATTGGTATCTTTTCATGCTAATTAGAGTTTGGTCTTTTGATAAATGACTATTTCAACTAAGTTCTGCATAGTATTATTGCAATTTTGTGGTATTAATCCTATGTGGACTTCTTGCAACAAAGACAACAATGTCAATAAGCCTAATAATGAGGGGAATTCTCAACAGAAATCTGGTAAGGATCTTGTTTTTCTTAGCGAAAAATGGGCTCTTGAATATTTAAACCTATCAATATCGAACTAGCCTCGGTGACGCTTTGAAACCGCCACCGACTAGCCTCGGTGACGCTTCGAACGCGCCACCGACTAGCCTCAGTGACGCTTTGAACGCGCCACCGAACTAGCGGTGACGCTTCGAACGCGCCACCGAACTAGCCTCGGTGACGCTTCGAACGCGCCACCGAACAAGCCTCGGTGACGCTTCGAACGCGCCACTGAACTAGCCTCGGTGACGCTTCGAACGCGCCACCGAACTAGCCTCGGTGACGCTTTGAAAGTGTCACCACTTACTAGCCTCAAGTGTCACCACTTACTAGCTCCGATGACACTTTAAAAATGCCACTAATTACTAGCCTTGATGACATTTTAAAAGCACCGCTAGTTACTAGTCTTGATAACACTTTGAACGTGCACTAACTAGTGAAGATGACACTTCATAAATGCGACCAACTAGTGGTGGTGACATTTCAACGAGAATTGTCGTCAAAACGATAATTGTCATCACAATTATGTGATGACAGTTTGTGACATCAACTAGTTGTAATGACAGTATGTGTCATCAACTAGCTGTAATACAATTTGTATTTGATGATAGTTTGTATTTTGATGACAATTTGTGACTTTGATGACAGTTTGTGTTGTGATGACAATTTGTGACTTTGATGACAGTTTGTTTTTGTGATGACAGAAATTATACGTCATCAAAAAACAGTTACTGTAGGAGAAAAAATTGTTGGTGAACAGCCGTTGACCGCCAGTCAACAGTCAAAACTCCTAGTTGGGTTGACTCATGGGTTTAAAGTTTAGTAGAAGTATTTGTGTTGATCCGCCGAGGTTTATGTTGAAGGCATATCAGAGGTGTTTCCGGTGGACAGGAGGACAGATAGGAGCGAGAAGATGAATGATTTGGGTTGGGTGTGTGTTCTGCTGTTGGAGTCGTTGATTCCCGTAGTGATCGATCCGGTGATCGGAAACGAGAGGCTTCTGGTAACGCCGAGGAATAAGGAGCAAGCCAAGCATATAGCGAAGACGTGGAAGGCGAGCTTAGACGAGCGGGGTGGGATCGAGAATGTGAAGACACCAGCTGTGCACACGTTTCTTCAGCATCTGGTCACTTTTGGAATTGTCAAGGATGATTTTGGTTTGTACAGGAAACTTGTTATTGGCTCCGCTTGGAGGAAGCAGATGCCTAAACTAGCGGTTTCAATTGGCTTGGGTCATGAAATGTCAGGTAAAAACTATTTTAATTTTTTTATAGGCAAATTTCTGGTTAATTATGTTTGTTGCTGAGTATTTTTTTCCCTTGAATCATCATGTTCAAGTCAAATGTGAAAAAGTGTCATTCTTGCAATCTGGCAATTCTTAAACTTGTTTTGCAGCAGTTTCCATGATGCTAAATTTCTTGTAGATGATTTTAATGGCATCACTACACGTGTAATAGGGTGAGCTAAGTTCAAATTTGAATGTACAGTGTTATGGGACATGCTTAGAGTTGGGAGATTTCTTGTTAAATGTTTTTGGATAAATGAGTTTTTCAGTCCCTGAGAGCCCCAAATGTGTTGTAAAATGCTAATAGCATGATCATAATACTCATTTCTAACCTACCTAAGCAGAGAGCGTGCCAATTTATTTTACATCAAACTAACAAATTTATGCTGAGGAAGTGAGAATTAAGTTTGTTGCCCCTTAACATACCCATTACTGAAGAGTTGCCTGTCTTTAGCGTGGTGTTATGGCTGTCATTTGATGCTCATGTCACTGTGGTGTGTTTACATCCTTAACATAGAATTTTGTTTCTTGAGTTTGGGTCTGGTGATGCCATGCCATTGAGTCGTGCTCTCATCATTATAGTGTTTGTGCTATGTTACATATCTAGGTGGTGGCATGTGTGATTGTTGTCACTTATATTTTATTTGAACGTGTGTGATTCTTGTCACATTAGTGGTCTCATTTCCCCATTTCATGCAAAGATGGTGCATTTTGCTTAAATCTGTTCTATATCATTGTTCATTCATGTGTCTTATGTTGTATGTTTGCCTCTCTATGTGATATTGTGATTGTATGTTTGCCTCTCTATGTGATATTGTGATTACATGAATTTAAGGTTTATTGCATCATTTTAACCTAATACTAAGTGAGTGCTCAAAAGAGAGCTACCTGTTTATTTAGTTTAATACGTTTCTAAAACTACTGCATAAAGACAATGCATTAAGATGTAGTTAGGTTTATACGTTGAATAGTTATTTCAAACATGAGTTGTTACTTGCCTGTAGTTTTTCTTGTCCATATTGGTTTTTGTTTTTACACTGGAAAACAAGGACGCATCAAATGCGCCATCGACTAGCCTCGGTGACGCTTCAGACGCGCCACCGACTAGCCTCGGTGATGCTTCGGACGCGCCACCGAACTAGCCTCGGTGACGCTTCGCACGCGCCACCGACTAGCCTCGGTGACGCTTCGAACGCGCCACCGACTAGCCTCGGTGACGCTTCCAACGAGCCACCGAACTAGCATCGGTGACGCTTCGAACGCGCCACCGACTAGCCTCAGTGAGGCTTCGAACGCGCCACCCACTAGTCTCGGTGACGCTTCGAACGCGTCACCGACAAGCATCGGTGATGCTTTGAATGCGCCACTGAACTAGCCTCGGTGACGCTTCGAACACGCCACCAAATTAGCCTCGGTGACGCTTTGAACGCGCTACCGAACTAGCCTCGGTGACGCTTCGAATGCGCCAACGAACTAGCCTCGGTGACGCTTCGAATGCGCCAACGAACTAGCCTCGGTGACGCTTTGAAAGTGTCACCGACTAGTCTCGATGACGTTTTAAAAGTGTCACCACTTACTAGTCTCGATGAAAGTATCACCAATTACTAGTCTTGATGACACTTTGAAAGTGCACTAATTGGTGGTGATGACACTTAGAAAAGGCCACAACTAGTGGCGGAGACATTTCAACAAGAATTATCATCAAAACGAGATTTGTCGTTAAAACGATAATTGTCATCAACTAGTTGTGATAACAGTTTGAGACATCAACTATTTGCGATGACAGTATGTGTCATCAACTAGTTGCGATACAATTTGTATTTGATGACAGTTTGTGTTTTGATGACAGTTTGTGTGATCAGTTACTTGCGTTACAATTTGTATTTGATGACAGTTTGTGTTTTGATGACAATTTGTGTTTTTGATGACAATTTGTGTTTTTGATGACAGTTTGTGTTTTGATGACAGATTGTGTTTTGATGACAGTTTGTGATTTGATGACAGTTTGTGATTTGATGACAGTATTTGTCATCAAGATGATGACGTCAGCAAAAAAACAGTTTTTGGCGGAAAACAGTTCATCGGTCAACGGTCGTTGACCGATCAATGGTCAAATGTGTTAGGTTGTTTGACTTATGGTGATGTCATCATTTGTCTAGAAGAAGTTTATTGGTCATGGATTTAGAAGAAATTTATTGCATGGTTTTTTTAAATAACATCACATAGCTTACTCATTAGTTGTTCACAACATGGACAATAAAAACTAAAAAGTTTATATCGCAGGGCTTTAGCCTGTTTCTTGACCCAAAAAAAACTAAAAAGTTTAAAACCATATGTTAATAAAAAAATTCTTCTTAGTTTTTGTCTCAAATTTCCATAATCTATCCGCATGAAAATAATATTGTAACAAAAACTCATCAATGTCATGAGTTTTTTGCCTTGAGACTGAGCCACCCATAATTCTATCTCACCCAGTTCGCTTGTTATAAATACTAATGAGTTGTGGACCGTACCATGTACGGGTATTAGGTAAATAAATATAATAGTTGACAAATAAAATAATATATTGATGTTAAATTTGAGGGAAGAATTCAAAACACATATATCTTCTTTGGCCATTGACAATCCATATATCTTCTTTGATGTTGCCCCCTTGACTTCATTAAACATAAGACGAAGATAGTACAACTCTCCACTACTTGGTGTACAATGGAAGATGCGAGTAAGAGACAACTCAGGCATAACTCTACGTGTCCACTTTTTTTTTTTTTTGTTCCAAGCATATTTCTCTGGATCAAGTCTCTAGCACCTTCATCCATTTTATTACACTCCATTCATGAGAAAGAAACATGTATAGAGATATTTGTTCCATCATCTATTGCATCATCATCCTACAAGAAAATGTTATGTTCATTGGGTAGATAAAAGAATAATCTCTTAACTGAAGGATGTCTAAAACGGATGTCAAAAGCAAATATTCTCCAAGTAGCCTCACAGGATGACACATATCTGCAATCATAATACATTTTTATCTCGTCAACTTATTCATCGTCATTCACATCTAATTGCATAGTAATGCGATCATGCCCTTTGCTTATGTACTTGAACAAATATTTGATGGTTTTGCTCTAATTACATGCTTCAACATTGATGTGTCTTATACTTCAATAATAGAAATTGATTATATGGCACAACATGTCTATTATCAAATTCAAATCCATTTTTCTTAACCACATTTTCGTTGTTTCTTCTTCTGTAAATGGAAAATCCATATGGGTTAAAATGCATTGATTTAGTTTAATTCTTGAAAATTATTTCGTACACTTCCCAGATGTCATACATGGATATGAAGTGTTAAAAAAAACACAAGGGCCATGCAACATGCAATCTTTCACAACTTTATGCAATTCCATGTCGGTTGACGGATTAGGAATTTCAACACTCATTACTTTATCAATATCCTCTATGATGTGTAATTTATTCTCATCATTTAGGAACAACACAATATGTTCATGCGGTAGACCACATTTCTGAAACTCAATGGTGTAAATTACTAAAAGAAAATAAGAAGATTAAGGATCATAATATGACATAGTCAAATAAGAGTATCAGTAAAATACATCACATAAATTTGATATATACTAAAACATTCAACAATTCAGTTTAATTTTATGTCATTAATCAAACAAAAAACGATTTTCTGTATTTTGTTTATAAGCGAATGACATAGATTTTTTTGATACAATATGAATTCGAGATTCCAGGACAAAAACAAGAATGAATTCTCAAGAGGCCAAAAAATCGACAGTCGAAATAACCGATAAGAATGGCGTATTTTTTAATACAACTCATGAGTAACGAAAATTATAAATAAGAAATTCAAATTGACAAAATTAGACTACAAATTATGAAGTCATCAAATAATATCTATAAATTGGCACGAAATTACCGATGCTTGATTGTGGACTCCCTCAAAATATGGCCAGTAGCTGGCCTACATACCATACAAAGAAGGGAAAATGTAAGGAGAAACCAAGCACGAGTTTTATCTTCAACGCATTTTATCTAAAAAAATTACTATGGTTGACACTTGGTGATACATGCTCGTAAAAGTATCTGAACATGATGAAAACAATATCCATATGTAACAGTGAACAAAGAAGAGAGAAGGTTACAAAAACTTGTACGCTTAAGAATGGTGAAGTCAATAGAAGACATTTTTTATTATAAATTGTAATTACTTGATGTATAGAGTGTAATACATATGTCTTATACAATCACTAAATCTTGACATAGTATAAATGAAATACAGGAAATCACATGAGGAAAAAGATTGTAGAAATGTTGCAATAAAACCTCCAAAGCAACATCTAATTTTTTTGATCGATTGCGCTATTACAAGAAAGCAATAAATTGTGTTGAATACGACACCGAATATGTTGACATACATAAGAAAAGAAGGGGCAACAAATATGTTGCATCACTTATTTCTATGATATATTGATGGTGTTACTCTATTTGACAACAAAGTTTTATCCTTGTCTCAAATTAATAACTTCTTAGGAATGAACTGAACTTTCTATATTTATCAAATTTGTATAAGTTACTTGTAACTAAGATCGCATGTACAATTTTGAGTAGAAATTTGGAATTTACTTATTTATGTTTTGAAGGTATCACGTTGAAACTTAGATTTAATGATGATAGGCGTCTAATTGGAAAAAAGGATTTGGATTTTAGAGGAAGAGACATTGTATTGTACTTCATCTTAATAATAAACACATCCTCTGATGTGTCTAAGTAATCGCTGATCAATTCAATCTTAACTACAAAACCCATATTTTCTCCTAGAGAATCGTCAGAGTACACGACACAATAAGCCTATGATTATCAAAATAACATGATTGATCAACAACAGAGACAACAATCATTCCATTAATTGATCTACCTTGTCCTTTTAATTGGAGGCTTTCATAAAAGGAAGCCATGTATGCGGAAACACCTTCTAATCCCTTCTTTCATATGTACAGCTTCTCCTAATATAAATCCTAGATATTGCTAATAAACTATATATACACCTAGTTGAGATTCTAAGTATTGATGCTTCCTCAATTTCACTTAAAGCCTATAGCTAATCATTGTTAATTTAGCAACCTGCATATCTACATAACTAACCACCCATCCCGCTTTGTTGAGATGTACATATAGGCGTGATTTTCATGTCATTGTTAGTAGCTCCTTTTCTATGAAAGATGGAACGATCCTTGCCCTTTTGTTATCGTGTACAAGAGCTTCTATTTGATCCTCTCATGCACCCTGAATGCAACAAAGAAAGTTACAATGGTTATTCTAAACACATTTAGAAAGAAAGAAAAGAAAAAGTTTAGTTTTTTTATCACTGAGAAGAAATTTACCTTGCAAGAATAAGGTTGTAACTTCATATAGTTAGTACAAGTCATCACACTTAGCAAGTACAAGTAGCTAGAATGTTTTTTTAGCATAAAAAAACGCATATGAGGAATAATGGGAAAAATGACCATAAGTTGAAATGGGTGGGGCCAATGAAGAAAAGAAAATCGATGTTCTTACCTTATGAACAATGGTTAGTTTGGATTCAGTGCGCGTAATTCACAAGGAGGAAATCAGGGTGCACCGGCTACAAAATGCAAAAAAGCTTCTCATGCCCATAATTGAACTCGCGTATGATCTGTAGTAACAAAAATTATAAAGAATGTGCGAGTAACCAATCCACTATCACAATAATTCAGCCTCATGCTTGATTCTACTACATTATCATTTACATTCGAAAAGATTATAAACATGATTAATCACTCACATATAAAAATGGGACGATGTTGACTTGTCTCAGTTTCCTTCACTTCCAATGCAAGCAGTGTTTTCCTCTTCACCAGCCGGAGCCAAGAGGAGAAGGCGTGGGGCCTTGGTGATGAGGTGGCACTTATTCATTAGTTGACCATTTTACTGGCTTGTTTCCTGGTGGAGGCCTGCGTGCCATTCTCTATAAATAGCTTTTCCTTTTCTGTTTTTTGTTAGAGGATTTTTCGTGTTGAACAATTCTCCTTTGTACATTGAGCTTTTGCGCTCTCTCTCTCTTTTCAGTTAGAAGTTGACTATATTGGTCAACGTTTTCTCCTTCCGCCATTGTTGTGACTTTGAAGCTTTTCTTCCTTCTCTGAGATTCCACATGGTATCAGAGCGTAGGAATCTCTGAGATCTTCTTATGATCTCTATCGATTGATCGTTTTCGTTTGCTTCCGCTACATTTGAACCTGTTCACCTCGTTTTCTCTGATTTCTTCCCTGTTCTCAAATGGCGCTCGAAGAAATTCGCACGAGAGAGCAAAGCCTGATCGCTTTGCAGAGCGATCCTCTTATGCTTGGGAATTCAGATTCTCCAGGCATGTTAATCACAAATATTGTGTTCGACGGAGGAAACTATCTGCTATGGAGTCGGCAAATCAAAATGGCGCTCGATGCTAAGATGAAGCTCTGCTTTATCGACGGAACTATGGAGAAGCCTGCTTCGGACTCCGATGTGTATCCGCGTTGGCACAGATGCGACAGGATGGTTGCCTGTTGGATCATGAACACCATGAATCATGATATCGCTTCCACATTCGTCAGATCTGATTCTGCCAGAGTGCTCTGGACTGAGATCGGCGAGCGGTATCGACAAAGTAGTGGACCAATGGTGTATCAATTAAAGCAAGAACTCAGTCAGGTTAGTCAAGGAAGTTTGACTGTGACTGCCTATTTTGTCAAGCTTAAGAACATTTGGGACGAATTGCACAATTTAAATGGATTTCCTGTATGTACTTGCGGTGGCATATCTCAATGTAAATGTAGCATTCTAACTCGTGTTCTGGAGATGGATAACCAGTCGAAAGTCATGGATTTCCTGATGAAACTTAACCATGATTTTGAGGCTGTTAAGAGTCAGATATTGGCACATGAGCCACTGCCTCACATTAACAAGGTTTACCACACTGTTTTACAAGTGGAAAAGCAGAAACAGATCACCAAATTTGATAGCTCTAGTCAGGCAGCTTTTCTGGCTAATCAGTCCACGAGATCTTATAATCCTAATGAAGGTTCTAGTGCTCCTGGCAGTAACAAGAGAGATTACAGGAAAACAAAGGGAGAAAAATGATTCTGCACTCATTGTAAGGAGGAAGGACATCTCCATGAACAATGCTTTGAACTTATAGGTTATCCTGACTGGTATAAGGGAAAAAGAGGAAAGAAGAGAGGCAAGGTCGCATCAAATGTTGAGAGCCAATCTGAGATGTCACAGGATACTCCACTGGATAACAATTCTGCAGTTGAACAGCTCGGCTTTGATCAGAAATTTGTGGAAGCTGTGAGTAGTCTTACCTCAGCATGTCAGCGGGTCATGAAAGCTTTTAGACCAGAGAGCAAGGCTATGTCAGTCACTCGTCCTAGCATGACTTCTTCCATGGAGTATTCAGGTACATGTGCACTGAACACTTATATTTCTCCCAGCAAAAGTGAAGAGTGGATCGTGGACAGTGGAGCCACGGACCATATGACTTCACATTTGCAATTTTTCTCTAAGCACACTATATTGAATTGTCCTATTCAAATCGTTCTCCCGGACGGCACTTTAAAGTCTGTACAAGTTGTTGGCACAGTGTATCTGGACAATGGCTTAGTGCTTGATGAAGTGCTATTGGTCCCAAAATTCCACTATAATCTTTTGTCAGTGAGCAAACTGACCAAGCTGCACAATGTCTGTGCACTGTTTCACAAGGATTGTTGTGTACTGCATGACCTTACCACTAAACAGGACCTTGCAGTTGGACAGCAGAGGGCAGGATTATACAAGATGCAAGCTGGATTTTGCTCAGACAAGGTTGCTGCTGGAGCTGCATATGGAGCTGTTTTGTCTAAAGAATCTGAACATCAAGATGTTGATGATTCAGTGATACTTTTACATAAGCGAATGGGACATGTTTCTCATTCAAAACTCATCCATTTTCCTGATTGTAAGGCACGAGCTAGTGTCCCTCTGACTTGTGAAATTTGTTCTTTGTCTAAATTTCATCGTTTACCCTTTCCACACAGCATCTCTTATGCAAAGCAGTGTTTTGATTTGCTTCATGTTGATCTCTGGGGTCCCTATAAGGTGGTTTCTCTGAGTGGAGCTTCTTACTTCTTGACCATCGTTGATGATCACAGTCGGTCCACTTGGACTTTTCTGCTGCACAACAAACAGCAGGTTCATGTTACTCTCAGTGATTTCTTTGCATATGTAAAGAATCAGTTCAAGGTTTGTCCAAAGGTAGTAAGGTCAGACAATGGTTCTGAGGTTGTTAATTGGGAGTGTGGTCGACTGTTTGCTGAGCTAGGGATAGTGCATCAGAAGAGTATGGTGTACACTCCACAACAAAATGGAGTTGTGGAGCGTAAACATCGACATCTCTTAGATACTGCTCGTGCCCTTCGCATACAAAGTCATTTACCCTTAGAATTCTAGGGTGATTGTTTACTCACAGCGACCTACCTGATTAATCGTATGCCCATTGCTCGACTGCACTGGAAAACTCCCTACGAGATTCTGCTTCACCAAGCTCCTACTTATGATCATTTACGGATCATGGGGTGCTTATGCTATGTTGGCACACCCCGAAAAGGACTTGATAAGTTTGCTCCGTGCAGTAGCAAATGCGTTTTCCTCGGGTATCCTCCTCATCAGAAAGGTTACAAAGTTTATGAAATTGCTACTCATAAAGTCATATATAGCCGAGATGTGGAGTTTCATGAGAATTTATTTCCCTATGCTCTTGTTGATGCTCCCCTGCAATCTCCTACTACATCTTCGGCCTCTTCACCCTTGTTCCCTGTTACCTCATCTTTACCAGATGATGATGATCCTGTTTTGCCTATTTCATCTCCACCTGCTCAACCATCTACTAGTCAAGTCCCTGATGTTCACCCTCTTCCTGAGGTTTGATGATCTACACGATTGCGATCAGATCCTGTATGGATGACAGACTATGTAGCTGCTACTGCAAACAAAGAGTATTTTGCTTCTCTTGCCACAATTTTGTCCACAGTTGAGCCTTGCAGATTCGTTGATGCCTGTAAAGATCCAAACTAGGTGGAGGCTATGGATAAAGAATTGGCTGCCTTGGAGACCAATCAAACCTGGGAGCTTACATCCCTTCCTCTTGGACACAAGGCCATTAGTTCCAAGTGGGTTTACAAAATTAAATTTCGCAGCGATGGGAGTATCGAGCGATACAAGGCGAGATTGGTCGTTAAAGGTTTCAATCAGAAGTTGGGCAAGGATTACAAGCACACGTTTTCCCCGGTTGCCAAATTACCCACAATACGTATTTTCATTGTCCTCGCAGCTGCAAAATCTTGGCCCATTTATCAGCTTGACGTGAATAATGCATTCTTGCACGGATTCCTTGATAAGGAAATTTATATGTCGCCTCCTGAGGGGTATGACAAGGCGCGTCCTGGTGATGTATGTCGACTGAAACGTTCCTTATATGGGCTCAAGCAGGCTGCTCGACAATGGAATATTGAACTCTGCCAATTCCTTGAGTCTCATGGTTTTAGACAGTCCAAAAACAATTATTCTTTGTTCATCAAGGTTCGTGGTTCATCCTTTACAACACTCCTAGTCTATGTTGATGACATTTTAATCAGTGGGACTGATGAAGATGTTATTACACACATTAAGGATGCCCTTCATGCTCGTTTTACTATCAAAGACCTGGGTTTAGCCCGTTATTTTTTGGGCATGGAGTTGTTCCGTGATGACACTGGGGTATATCTCAGTCAGAGAAAGTACACCACTGATATCATCGCCGATTGTGCAAAGTCTTCCAGCAAACCTGTGGCTTGTCCTCTGCCTGCTGGATTAAAACTCAGTGCAGATGTTGGTCCCTTATTTGACCATCCAGAGCAGTATCGACGCCTTATTGGGCGCCTTCTCTATCTGTCTTTGAATCGCCCGGACCTGTCCTATTCAGTCCAACATTTGAGCCAGTTTGTCTCAGCACCTCGTCTTCCTCATTGGCAAAGTGCACAACATTTGTTGAGGTATTTACATGGTACAACTTGCCTTGGGTTGTTTTACCCTGTTCAGAGTTCTCTCAAGGTTGTTGGCTTTACGGATGCTGATTGGGGCTCTTGCCTCACCACCAGCCGCTCTTTAACTGGGTATTGTGTCTTTCTTGGGCATTCCTTAGTGTCCTGGAAAACAAAAAAATAGGCTACAGTCTCTCGTTCTTCCGCAGAGGCTGAGTACCGGAGCATGGCGGCCAACACTGCAGAGCTTCTGTGGGTGAGCTATGTCTTCCGTGACCTTCATCTTCCTCTCCCTTTGCCAGTCACTCTGTTTTGTGACAACCGAGCGACTCAACAGATGGCCGCTAACCCCTGTTACCACGAACGGACGAAACACCTTGATATTGATTGCCATTTCACACGTGACCAGGTGCAGGCTGGTTTTCTGCAGACCTCCTACATTCCCTCTTCCCTTCAACTCGCTGATCTCATGACAAAGGGCTTGCCTCAAGCTCAGCATGAGTTCCTTTTGTCCAAGATGAACCTTCACCCGGTTCCATCTTGACGGAGGGGGTGTTGACTTGTCTCAGTTTCCTTCACTTCCAATGCAAGCAGTGCTTTCCTCTTCACCAGCCAGAGCCAAGAGGAGAAGGCGTGGGGCCTTGGTGATGAGGTGGCACTTATTCATTAGTTGACCATTTTACTGGCTTGTTGCCTGGTGGAGGCCTGCGTGCCATTCTCTATAAATAGCTTTTCCTTTTCTGTTTTTTGTTAGAGGATTTTTCGTGTTGAACAATTCTCCTTTGTACATTGAGCTTTTGCGCTCTCTCTCTCTTTTCAGTTAGAAGTTGACTATATTGGTCAACGTTTTCTCCTTTCGCCATTATTGTGACTTTGAAGCTTTTCTTCCTTCTCTGAGATTCCACAGACGACCGCCAACAATGTAACCATGATCAAACTTAAGATGATTCAATAACTCTGCTGAATTTCAAGTATTTGGAGTGTTTCAATAAGCATAATGTTATAAAAATGTGCTAGTCACAGACAATTCTTTATATTCCTTGCAAGTTCTCCACTTAAAAATGATTATGTAACTTGTTGAAACTTGACTTAAAAGCCTCTACCTGTATGTATATATCTGCATTTAGAGTTCCATCTACAACCAGAGATACATACTCTTCTAGTTTATCAAGAGTCACCTAAAGTGTACAAGACGAGTAGTGAATAACTTGTGGCAAACCTACAAAATTAAATTTACACGGTCAACTGAGAAAAACAATTGATTACATACCACTGAATGACCCTCCTACCAAATTAAATACCAATGGTTGCATACCCGAAGATTACCTACCCAAGGATAAGTTTATAGAATGCTTTGGAGAGGGAAATATCTAAAAATCTTCCATCTTGTAGAACCTTGGATGGCCATATCATACGTTGCGTAAAGGGACAAGTAAGGAACAAATGATTTAGGTCTTCGTTATCCAAATTGCAAAGGCTACAAACAGAAGGAATCTTACAAAAGTGGCGATTTAACCTTTCAGTAGTAGGTAGAGCATCAGAGATTGCTTTCCAAAGAAAATTTTGAATTTTAAGAGGAATATTTTGTTTCCAAATCTAAGAAAAGGACTGAGTCTGAGAAGGTACCTGGTTCTGCTAGGTAATAGAGCGAGAGGATTTCACCAAGAAATCTCCATCTGAAGAGAGTTTCCAAATAATCCTATCTTCACTTGAAGTATGATAGCTCCATGACCCCCTCGAGGACGGCGAATGACGAAGAGGAAGCAATGGGGGTGTGCTCGAATGGCTCGATAACAAGAGCTCGTGCAAGGGCAATGGAACGCGCGACTCAATCCTTAGTCTCCCGGGCTTACGCGAGTGACTCGGGTTCATCTAGTCCTAAATGGGTCCTTCTTTTGACCTATGAAGGGTTGGGTGAGGTCCCGCCTTAGCCACCTTGCAGAAGGTTTTCCGCGCCCGCTGAAGCCACATCCGTGCCCGCGGATTCGTCGCTGATGAAGACCACTTTACAGAATGTTTTTCGCGCCCGCAAAAGCCCCATCCGCGCCCACGGATTCAAAACGGCTGAAGACCACTTTTACATAATGTTTTCCGTGACCGCGGAAGCCCCATCCGCGCCCGCGGATTCAACACTGCGGAAGAGAGTTTCCAAATAATCCTATCTTCACTTGAAGTATGATAGCTCCATGACCCCCTCGATGACGGCGAATGACGAAGAGGGAGCAATGGGGGTGCGCTCGAATGGCTCGATAACAAGAGCTCGTGCAAGGGCAATGGAACGCGCGACTCAATCCTTAGTCTCCCGGGCTTACGCGAGTGACTCGGGTTCATCTAGTCCTAAATGGGTCCTTCTTTTGACCTATGAAGGGTTGGGTGAGGTCCCTCCTTAGCCACCTTGCAGAAGGTTTTCCGCGCCCGTAGAAGCCACATCCGTGCCCGCGGATTCATCGCTGATGAAGACCACTTTACAGAATGTTTTTCGCGCCCGCGGAAGCCCCATCCGCGCCCGCGGATTCAAAACGGCTGAAGACCACTTTTACAGAATGTTTTCCGTGACCGCAGAAGCCCCATCTGTGCCCGCGGATTCAACACTGCGGAAGCCCCCTTTGCAGAGGCCAATCCGCGGCCGCGGTTTTGTTTCCGCGCCCGCGGAAGTTGGACCGGGCTTCGGCGACACACGTTTTATTCCTAAACTTATTATTATATTATTATTATTTCTAAGTAGTTATTTAAGCTAGCAAACCCTAGTTGGTAATGTTATGCAAATTTTGAGAATTAAGTTGAGTCATACTCCTTTCCAAAATCTCTTGCATCTTCCCTACGATCCCAATGATCTAACTATCCCGTAGCTCGTCGCTTCGAGCAATCAAACACTGTCTTTTCGGTATTTCGTGATCATCACGTTGATCCCTACGTCCATCCCTTTGGACGAGTTTTGGCCATCACTTTGGCCTATTTCACGCACCTTCAAGACCTTTAAAGGCTATCTCTTTAGCCATAGGAAAGCCATCTCTTTGGCTACGCAAGAGGAGATTCGACTACAAGCTTGAGGAAACGAAGATTCTGCGATTGCAACGACACTTTCAGGGATTGTTTGCATCAACTGGTATCAGAGCCTATCCAAGCTAAGTTTGTTTCTTCTCTCTTATTGTGATTCCTTGACAACTTTCCGCTTACAAGGCCAAACAAATTTTTTTTACCACCACCACTCGCCGGAATTCCCTACCGCCGTGAACACCACCACCATCATTCCGCCACCAACACCACCGTCCACCACCCTCTCCATCACGGCCTGCATACCCTACTTCCCTTTAGGTTTTGGTTATTCTCAAGTAAGAGTAATATTTGACTTTTCAACTTCCTTAAATCTCTCCTTCTAGCAATATCTTATTCCCTTATTTGCATACGTTGATTTCCTTGTTTATTTGTTTGATTAATTCTTGCTTCATCTTTGGATTAATTGCTAGACTAGTTGTTAGATCTTATTCCCTCATAGTTGCATACGTCTATTCCTTCTTTCTCCTGCACTTTCTTGTGTAGTTCTTTCTTGTTTGATTAGAAATCAAATAAAAAAACAAAAAAAAAACAGTGTGGCCGTAAATAAAAAAATATATATCAATTCTCACCTTCCATCAAACAAAACAAAAGGTTTGGAAAGACGGAAGCCTTAAAATAGGAAAGAGAATGCACCATACGGCCATACTCCATCTTCACTCATTTCATGTCTCTACGCAACTCTCCTTGAAAAGGGCAATATTTTCAACTCTCTTGTGATTAATTCTAAGAAACTTGATTTGATCTACTTGAACTTGGGAATGTTGTGTGTTGTTTGGGACTTGATTTGCTAGTTCTTGCTTTGTTGCCTTCCGTTCAAGCCTCTCCCTCCTCACGAGCAACCAAAATTAGTACGCCTAGCGGATAATTTCTTGGTTCATTTTTGAGACAAGGACTTGGCTTGGACTTGTTCTTTTGCTTGGTGCAACTTACCCCTTTGCGTTGTATGCTTCGTATAGGTACTATAGAGTTTCCTACGACTAGCTACTCTCCTTCTACGGGCCACCGCAGCCCCGGACACATGGACTTCATGCATCGAATGAAGATAAAGACCGCCAACTGGCCGTGAAGGATGCCGAGCTTGCGCAACTTCGTCGGGCCATGAGTGACATGAAGTTGCCCACGGCTGACCCAATGTTGAACCCTACGGCCTCAACCAGCCGGCCAATGGACCGCAAGGGTAAGGGTGCCTTGTCTACCCCTCATGATTGCCTTCACTCTCAAATCGAAGGCTACCCTCCTAAGTGTGCCGACCCCAGCGTTAGGTATAATCCTACGTTTGCTTCTAGAGATGAGGATTACTCCTCGGATCGCTCTCATCGTCGTCGTCGAAAAAGAGACCGACAACATATGAGGTATGACGAGCCCGAATCCGAGCTTGTTGATGACGATGATCGCACCTCGGACTACTCCCAGGAAGGATTTGATGACTATGAGGCGTATGAGTTGGAACGCCAGGAGGAGATCCGCCCCGCGCGCCGCGGCAACCGCCGGCACACACTGGAACGGCGCTGGTCGAGCCCCGGGTGTCATGGACCGCGTCGCCCCGACATTAAGGTAAAAATTGTAAACTTTTTTGGTGAATTTGATCCCCTTAAGTTCCTTGATTGGCAGCAGTCCACGGAGTATATTTTGGATCATTATCGCTACCCGGAAGAAGACAGGGTTGAAACCGCCGCCTTCCACTTCGACGGAGCCGCCAAGGCTTGGTGGCATCGTTTCCGAGCTGACCTTGAGTGTCTCCATGAGCGTCCAGTCACTTCGTGACTCCATCTTATGCGGATCATGCGAAAGAAGTATGTCCCCGAGGACTTTACTTCCGAAATGTGCCTCAAGATACAACTAGCGGCCCAAGGTAACCGTTCTCCCCTTGATTTTTATGCTGAACTTGAAGAGTTGTCCGATAAGGCAGGTATCTACCACACTAACAAGGACTTTCGGAGTATGTTCCTTCGTGGCCTGCATGAGCCTATTAGAAATCAACTTAGGGTGCTTAACATACGAGACCTCCAAAAGTGAGCACATACGGCACAAGAGATATGGTCGCAAGCTCAAGCGGCTAAGAGAGCATCTTGGTCCCGCCCTAATACAAGGTATGCTCCTTCCCCTAATTCAGGTTCGTTTAATTCTAATATGCTCTCCTCTTCGCAGTCCACTCCCGCGACTACAACGCCGGCGCTGAACACTCGGCCGAGCAACACACCGGCGCGCGTCAACGAGCCACCGCAGCGTCGAGCGCCTCCTTCCGATGATAGGGCAAGGGTCAAGGTCTGTTTTAAGTGCCAAGGGTGTGGCCGCATGCAGCGGGACTTCCCCAACAACAAGCGAGTCCTCTTCTCGAACACCTCCGGCTACGAGTCTTTTGACGAGGACACCTCCGAAGCTGGCCCGGTATCTGACACCTACGGCCATGAGGAGGAGGAGGAAAAGGACGGATACATATGCAGCCCTATGGATGAGCAAGGAAACGTGCCTCTTAGCTTGGTTATGTAACACCCCCGATTTATATCGATAGCGCCACACGCCAGTGACCTCAGACGTTGCTGTCCGATGTCACCCAAGGCTTTAATCGGAACAATTTATCTTAAATAAACATGTTAAACAACGATGGATTAAACAACGGAAGATATTTTCATATAAACCTCAATACTTTTATTAAAAGATTTCTCCCCATACGAGAGGAGTGTTTTACAACAGAGTGAAATGCCAGCGGAAAACTTATAAATTACACAACGGAAGACTTTAAGAATAAACCTAATACATGACTAGGTTATAAAAATACATATTAAAGTAATACTTAATGATCTTGAAATACCGGCACTTAAATCTGCGACTGCAAGTCTCTTCTTCAATTTGTTTACTTCGAGTCATCGGGAACTGACCACTGATGTGCCGTATAGGACGAATGACACCAGCCAACCATACAAGGAATAAAACTCGGTTGGTTAGTCTAATGAAAGACTATGCAAGGGTGAAAACAGATGGTTCTAGTGATCGTAACCGTTTACTATCATTGTTCCTCGAATAACAACCGAAGGAACGATATATAACCCGGAACTTTCACGGAATGATTAAGGTTTAGACATGCACTAAAAGAAGACTCCAAGGAATTGGGTCTTAAGGGAAACGTATGAAGAGAAGAATCCAAAAGATTGAGTCTTACGGGAAAGTATGACAAATGTTTGGGATTATTATAATTTCACACAAGCGTTTAAAAAGACTTGACCATTTGGGTCCACGACCAACCTCACCGCGTAATGCGAATTCAGATTTGGAAGGAGGACTTACTCTAATCGAAGTCCAGGCGAGTTTCCAAGTTGTACTACTCGCCCGAGGGTATATTAATTATGTGCATAATCGCACTTATCTTATTTAATTCCAAAACGCACAGTTACGTTATAAGCTTTTATCATATAAATATATCATCTCGAGTAACTACGAAAGTTTACCATATCGAGTGACTACGAAAGTTTATGATCTCGAGTGACTACGAAAGTTTAACACAGGGTGACATTACGCCACCCAATGGCACTAGCAAGGTGCTGAACACTTCTTATCCTTACAGGTGGGTAAGAAGCAATGGGTCATGATCTGGAAAGCCTTAGAGAATTGTTATACTAATACTGAGTTATAAAGAAACGATTAATCCTCATAAGGAATTAACGTTCCTACGAATACTCGTGCTAATCTAGCATTTAAGTTTACATTCAAATCCACAACAAAACGATTACGATCATCACAGATATAAGCATTGTTTCTAGCAATATATATAACGTATTATAATATCACATTTTAATCGTATCAAATACGTTTATCAAATCTGTTCCCAAACGAAAACAATAGTTCACTCCTATTTAATTAACAATTAAAAGCAATTGATAATTAATAGAATATGGAATGATTAAGCAAGAGCGAACCGCCACTTGCCTTAGACTAGACGAACCATTGAGCGACGACGGGTTTCTGGGTCCGGAACGGGAACAGGCACCGGATTACAGATTCCTACGGACAATGACCCCACAACGAAACCCTAGGTTAGATTCGACAACTAAAATATACGAATCTAAGGAAGAACGAACCAAATCGAAGGAACGAAAGTCCCGACCGAGACCGGCAATACCCAAGGCCACGATCGCGATTGCCCAGGCAATCCGCGGTCACAGTGGGCACTGCCGCGGTCGTGGTCATTGAGGACGAGTGTCCGGGAGTGCCAAAGGCAGCGGCCGCGGGCGCGGCCGGCCTTGTCACAGCCGCGGTCGCGGCAGTTCATGTCCGCGATCGCGGACATGAACTCCGGCGACCCAAAATAACGAGGAACTCACCGGCGAGGACTCCTTGGGGCTCGATTCGCGGCGGCTTCACTTCCGACCTCCTTTGCGCCTCCAATGCAACCACCCTACCAGCACCACCACCTCCAACGAGAGCTTCGGCGACGACTTCAAATTTTTCGGCGAAAGCTCGAACTCCGGCGACAAGCACCTTGGGAGAGAGAGATCGGAATTTGGAGTGCTCTCAACCCTTCGAATCGACTCCCATTTATAGGCCAAGGAGAGAGAGTAGCCTGACAAGATCAACGGTGGAGCGAGGGATCGACGGCGACGACGAGCACGTGGCTCACATGCCCGACTGTGCCCTCTACACATTTCCGCGGTCGCGGTGGGCTCTGTCGCGGTCGCGGAAAATTCAAAGCCCAGCTCCTCTGGGAGCTATTATTCTGCGGTCGCAGAAATTCTTCCGCGGTCGCGGAATTGCCCTTTTCGCGTCTGTTTACCCGGGAAAAGGTTTGGCATGGGTTTAAAATCCCGGATCTTAAATATTTGTACCCAAACAAATATTTTAAGCCCCGAAAATACGTCGAATGTCTTTTATACCTCTCAGGGAAATAATACAGAGATTGAACACGAGCTACAGAAATTCCAAACTTTGCCTAACGCGTCCCGAATAATTGATGAGGATTTGGGAAAATACCCAAATACCCTTACTAAAAATGAGGGGTATTACATCACTACCCTCTGAAAATAAGTTTCGACCCCGAAACTTGCATCGCTAAACTAATGGGACCTGATTCACCATAATCTCACTAGCTGATCTTAACTTCCATAATCATTGCATCCATAGACTTGCTTCTGGAAAACGATCTAATTCCTTAACCATATCATTGTCTCGCATAGCCTACTTCCACGTACTATTTTGTACTAACTCATGACCATCCTCAAAGTCATAATTATCTTAGGATAATCGTCTCCCAAAATCATCGCACTAGTCCCGCTATACCTTAAGCATGAGAATACACAGATTCCCCTTTCCTCTTTCTCTAAACTTCTCTCCAAGTATAAAACCTCTCTTCCTTAAGTCAATATCCTTAAATAAATTTGGTTTCCGAAACCTGTACCACAAAAAAAATCGAACTATTTACTCGATCATGATTCTTCTCACAACATACTGCCTGCTTTCCTTTCTCTTACTAGAACAGATGTGATCATTCACAAGATTACCATTGTCTCACTCAGAGTATCCAATACAATCTCCAATATAACCTCATTGTTATGACTTATTCCTCCTAAAGACCTTGATGTCCTTAATTGGGAGAATACAACATCTTTCTACTAACTTCCTTTCGATAATCCAATCCTCAAGTACACTTGATACCATCTACAAACTTACTTTATGCCACACTATCGACCTTCAAAACCGTAACAACTTTTACCGGTCGAGTTTGCTATTCACCCAAAAATCCTTAGGCAATCAGTTGTCCTCATGCGATTTATTATCCCAAATCGAGCACCCTTTTGCTTTACGGATATTTACCATTTATCCAAGATTAACTTAACGTATTCCTTATTCAATCTCTAACTTAATCCTTTAAGGTTCTTTAACTTTCTCCAAACATAATCACAATACCTTTATTCCTATGTTCCTCAAAACGAATCACATGAGACATTACTCCTATATCCTTAAGGTACCATCCTGATAAATGATTCATTATCAACCGCATCAGTCACTTCTATCTGGATCCTTTAATAACTTTATACGAGTAACGCATGCTACCTTACTCCTTAGGCGCACATAGACAATTCTCTCCATTAAATCCTTTGATTTATCGGAATCATCAACATAATCTATCCTCAAACTGTAATCTTTCCATTTAAGTGGCCTCTTTCTAACACAGTAACTTCCCAACTTAATCTTCTCCAAAGAATTGCACCAAAAGCCTTATAACTGACATACTCGCATAAAATCCAATATCAAACCTTGCAACCTTACAAGTATCATAACTCCTTATTCCATGATCGTACAACCTACCAATTTCAATCATTTGGTCCACTTAGATTTGGCTCAGCCGCCCTTTTTCTGACTCATATCCCAAAGGTTTGTTTATCTGTCTCAAATAACTTATTTCTAACTTAAGGTCCTTATATTCCTCACACAATCTACTATCCATATCAATGCCTACAGCATGACCTCCTAATTGTAACAACAACGAATTCAGTAATTTCCGAAACAAGGACACACTTCTTTATTTATTCAAAACATTACATTACTATTACTGAAAAAAGTCAAACAGACAGATTACTAAACTATGGAGACTATCGACGCAAGTCTTCGCTCTCTATTCTTAAGGAAAGGCTTAGCAAAAATACAATTACTCGATTAGGGTTCCTTCCCGTCGGCTTGACGCATCACGAAGAGTCGTTGTTCCTGACCTGAAGACTCCATAGGCGCTTTGCCTTTATTACGAGCCATAGATTGCCCAGGAGCAGATACCTCTGGCTTTGGGTTCTGGCTAATGCCAACATTTGAGGCTTGATAAGACTGCGTTGGTCCTTGACCCTTTTTTCTACAGTAAGATTTCATGTGGCCTTCCCTTCCACAATAGTAGCATACCCGCTTTTCCTTTTGACAGTTAAAACTTTTATGCCCAACTTCACCACAGTTGTGGCACAGAATCACCCCGCTACTCCAATCGGAGCCTCTGGCGGAGTCTGACTGAGTCATCTCGGTCTTAGCACGACCAGATTTCTCAAATTTGGTAGGCGATGCCGGTCGCTTGAATGTACCAACTTGGCGATCCTGTTGCCCACACTTTCCTTTAACCTGCTTCTTCCGCTTTTGGGCGGATTCTTCCAGTGTGACCTCTACCTTGTAGGCCGCATCCACATATTGCTCTAATGTAGAACAACCGTGACGCACTATTAGAGGTTTGATTTCTGGATTCATCCATCCATGGAAGTACCAGATCTTTTGTTCCTCGCTCGACACTTCTGGCCCAGCATATTGCAACAAGTGATTGAACTTAGCTGCAAGCTCAGTCACCTTTAACCCATCGGTCTTAGGGTACAGAAATTCCTTGTGTTTCTCCTCCCTCATAGCACGGGAAAAGAAACGGTCAGTCATCTTTGCTTTGAACATACCCCAATTCAACTCGGGATGATCGACTAAACCAGTGCTCTCCCACCATTCGCTAGCCACATCCTTGAGTTGAAGGGAGGCGATGTGCACCTTCTCAGCCTCAGTGCAATCCACGTTCCTGAACAGCCGTTCCATATGCGAGAACCAATACGCCACTCTGACCGGTTCTCCAGTACTGTCGTAGCAGTCAGGCCTCATTGAGCTCATGGCCTTCAAGGCTTGACCGTAAGTTACTCTGTTCCTGACGACATCCACCTGGGGTATGTGATCCACTGGCTCCTCAACTTCAGGAATAACCTGAGGAACCGGAACACCTTGTGCTTGCGGTGCCATTGACCGAATTACGTCGGTGACCGTCTGTACAATAAACCCACGAATGTCTTCTTTGGTCGCGACATCCAACACTGTGGGGTTATTGTGAGAGACAGACTCGCTTTCTTCCCCTTGATCAGCGGCGCTCCTCAGATTCAGCATTGGGTTGTTACTCGGTCCTGCATCAGCACGAACTGTGTTTCTTGTGTTCATCATCTTCTGATGAACCATAACGTTGATTTAGAACTTTTACAACTTGATCATGACACTTTAGTCAAATACGTTATGATACAGATTGTAAGGGTCCAAACTAATAACTTTATATTAGTCTGACTGGCCCATCACCACTAACCGCAGAAATGACTTCTTCTCTGACTTACTAGAAAGGAACTCTAGGAGAAATGTCAACCTTTGAATGACATTCCATCTAAGGAGAAATGATATTCCTAAGACTGGCTCTAAGGAATAAGTAACAACTTGAATCTTGCAGAAGTTTGAAAAATCTCTTAAATCTTATATTTTCAACTTCATACATTATATCTTTAAACCTTATATATAAAAATAGTTATTTATGAAGTTAGTTCCTCAAACTAGTGATATGATTATCACAAAACTCTTACTAAGAAAAAAAAAATTGCACTTTTAAGGTTACAATCATAAACTTAATTCAATCACGACATTTTATAAACCAGTTATAAAATAGCTTTTGAAGTTCAAATAACTAAAACATTAGTTTAAATTAAATTTCAAGAAATAATTAAAACTTTTAAATTTAACATTAAAACTCTCGAAATTTATTTCAAAATAGAAGATAGGTTGAAAATAGTTTCGAAATTAATTTTCAAAAATTCTCAAACCTAATAATAGGCCAAGAATTTTAAAACCGTTGTTCTGATACCATAATTATAACACCCCCGATTTATATCGGTAGTGCCACACGCCAGTGACCTCAGACATTGCTGTCCGATGTCACCCAAGGCTTTAATCGGAACAATTTATCTTAAATAAACATGTTAAACAACGATGGATTAAACAGCGGAAGACATTTTCATATAAACCTCAATACTTTTATTAAAAGATTTCTCCCCATACGAGAGGAGTGTTTTACAACAGAGTGAAATGCCAGCGGAAAACTTATAAATTACACAGCGGAAGACTTTAAGAATAAACCTAATACATGACTAGGTTATAAAAATACATATTAAAGTAATACTTAATGATCTTGAAATACCGGCACTTAAATCTGCGACTGCAAGTCTCTTCTTCAATTTGTTTACTTTGAGTCCTCGGGAACCGACCACTGATGTGCCGTATAGGACGGATGACACCAGCCAACCATGCAAGGAATAAAACCCGGTTGGTTAGTCTAATGAAAGACTATGCAAGGGTGAAAACAGATGGTTCTAGTGATCGTAACCGTTTACTATCATTGTCCCTCGAATAACAACCGAAGGAACGATATATAACCCGGAACTTTCACGGAATGATTAAGGTTTAGACATGCACTAAAAGAAGACTCCAAGGAATTGGGTCTTAAGGGAAACGTATGAAGAGAAGACTCCAAAAGATTGAGTCTTACGGGAAAGTATGACAAATGTTTGGGAATATTATAATTTCACACAAGCGTTTAAAAAGACTTGACCATTTGGGTCCACGACCAACCTCACCGCGTAATGCGAATTCAGATTTGGATGGAGGACTTACTCTAATCGAAGTCCAGGTGAGTTTCCAAGTTGTACTCCTCGCCCAAGGGTATATTAATTATGTGCATAATCGCACTTATCTTATTTAATTCCAAAACGCATAGTTACGTTATAAGCTTTTATCATATAAATATATCATCTCGAGTAACTACGAAAGTTTACCATATCGAGTGACTACGAAAGTTTAACACAGGGTGACATTATGCCACCCAATGGCACTAGCAAGGTGCTGAACACTTCTTATCCTTACAGGTGGGTAAGAAGCAATGGGTCATGATCTGGAAAGCCTTAGAGAATTGTTATACTAATACTGAGTTATAACGAAACGATTAATCCTCATAAGGAATTAACGTTCCTACGAATACTCGTGTTAATCTAGCATTTAAGTTTACATTTAAATCCACAACAAAACCATTACGATCATCACAGATATAAGCATTGTTTCTAGCAATATATGCAACCTATTATAATATCACATTTTAATCGTATCAAATACGTTTATCAAATCTGTTCCCAAACGAAAACAACAGTTCACTCCTATTTAATTAACAATTAAAAGTAATTGATAATTAATAGAATATGGAATGATTAAGCAAGAGCGAACCGCCACTTGCCTTAGACTAGATGAACGATTGAGTGACGACGGGTTTCTGGGTCCGGAACGGGAACGGGAACCGGATTACAGATTCCTACGGACAATGACCCCACAACGAAACCCTAGGTTAGATTCGACAACTAAAATATACGAATGTAAGGAAGAACGAACCAAATCGAAGGAACGAAAGTCCCGACCGAGACCTGCAATACCCAAGGCCACGATCGCGATTGCCCGGGCAATCCGCGGTCACGGTGGGCACTGCCGCGGTTGCGGTCATCGAGGACGAGTGTTCGCGAATGCCAAAGGCAGCGGCCGCGGCCGGCCTTGTCACAGCCGCGGTCGCGGCAGTTCATGTCTGCGATCGCGGACATGAACTTCGGCGACCCAAAATAACGAGGAACTCACCGGCGGGGACTCCTTGGGGCTCGATTCGCGGCGGCTTCACTTCCGACCTCCTTTGCGCCTCCAATGCAACCATCCTACCAGCACCACCACCTCCAACGAGAGATCCGGCGACGACTTTAAATTTTCCGGCGAAAGCTCGAACTCCGGCGACAAGCACCTTGGGAGAGAGAGATCGGGATTTGGAGTGCTCTCAACCCTCCGAATTGACTCCCATTTATAGGCCAAGGAGAGAGAGCAGCCTGACAAGATCAACGGTGGAGCGAGGGATCGACGGCGACGACGAGCATGTGGCTCGCATGCCCGACTGTGCCCTCTGCACATTTCCGCGGTCGCGGTGGGCTCTGCCGCGGTCGGGGAAAATTCAAAGCCCAGCTCCTCTAGGAGCTATTATTCCGCGGTCGCGGAATTGCCCTTTTCGGGTCTGTTTACCCGGGAAAAGGTTTGGCATGGGTTTAAAATCCCGGATCTTAAGTATTTGTACCCAAACAAATATTTTAAGCCCCAAAAATACGTGGAATGTATTTTATACCTCTCAGGGAAATAATACAGAGATCGAACATGAGCTACAGAAATTCCGAACTTCGCCTAACGCATCCCGAATAATTGACGAGGGTTTGGGAAAATACCCAAATACCCTTACTAAAAATGAGGGGTATTACAGGTTACACGCCGCGTTCTTACCGCCAAAGAAGGTAGCTTACTTGACCAACGTGAAAATTTATTTCATACTAAGTGTGCGGTCTAGGGTGCTTCTTTGAGTGTCATTATAGATGGTGGAAGTTGTTGCAATATCATCAATGAAAAGGTGATCAAGCACTTCAAGTTCGATACGACTCCGCATCCACAACCATATAGTCTACAATGGATCTCCGAGGGTGATGATTCCAATGTTGTGAAGCAACAATGCATAATAAATTTCAGCATTGGTCATTACAAGGATTCAGTGCTTTGTGACGTAGTGCCCATGGATGCAACTCATCTTCTCTTAGGACGACCTTGGCAATTTGACAAGAAAGCTCTTCATGATGGATTCCTCAACATCTACGTCTTCATGAACAATGGAAGAAAGGTCACCTTGCTTCCTATGAGCCCTAAGGAGATTATGCAAGATCAAGTTGAAAGGAACCGAGTCAAGGCACTTGAGCAAGCCAAGGCGAATGCCTCTACTACACTCGAAGCCAAGGGACATAGACTGCCCTCAGCTGGCCGTGAGAAGCCACAAAAATCAGCAACAAAACAGCCCCCTAAGCCAGCTCAAAACGGCATTCAATGATCTTGTGAAAATCGGCTTCTCTTGGCTAGGTCTCGGGATGTCTCCCAAATCATTCAGGGACGTCTTTCTTATTTTTTACTTGTTCCTTTCGCGTGTCTTTTAAATGTTAAGGATCTTGTTGATTTAACACCTGCAGTGACTTCTCTTTTGCATGAATTTGAGGATGTGATGCCCGAAGAGATGCCCGAAGGATTGCCACCTAAACATGGAATTGAGCATCAAATCGACTTTGTGTTTGACGCCTCTCTACCTAACCGAGCTGCATACCGCGTGAGCCCGGAAGAGACCAAGGAATTGCAGCGTCAAGTGCAAGAGTTGATGGATAAGGGCCACGTCCGAGAGAGCCTAAGCCCATGCGCAGTACCGGTCATTCTAGTGCCTAAGAAGGACGGTAGTTGGCGCATGTGCGTTGATTGTCGGGCAATCAACCAAATTACGGTGAAGTATCGACACCCTATTCCTCTCCTTGATGATATGCTTGATGAATTGCATGGTGCTACTTTATTTTCTAAAATTGATCTTAAGAGTGGTTATCATCAAATTAGGATGAATGAGGGTGATGAGTGGAAAACTGCTTTTAAGACTAAGTATGGCCTTTATGAGTGGTTGGCTATGCCTTTTGGGTTGACCAATTCTCCTAGCACTTTTATGAGATTGATGAATCATGTTTTAAGGGCTTACTTAGGAAAATTTGTAGTTGTCTACTTCGATGATATCCTTGTTTACAACAGGTCCTTAGATGAGCATGTTGAGCATCTTAGGAAGGTATTAGAGTGTCTTAGGCATGAGAAACTTTATGCTAACCTTGGTAAATGTTCTTTTTGCTCGGACTCTACTATTTTTCTTGGTTTTGTTGTAAGCAAGGATGGGCTGAAAGTCGACCAAGAGAAGGTCTGCGCCATAGAAGAATGGCCATGTCCCATAACTCTAACCATGGTTCGGTCATTCCTTGGCTTGGCTGGCTTCTACCGCAGGTTTGTGCGTGATTTCTCCACCATTGCAGCCCCGTTACATGAGCTTATAAAGAAGGCTGCATCAATTGAGTGGACGGACGCACACGAGGCCGCATTCACCACCTTGAAGGACCGGTTGTGCAACGCTCCTTTGCTGAAATTACCGGACTTCTCCAAGACTTTTGAGTTAGAGTGTGACGCCTCTCATCATGGAATTGGAGGGGTCTTGCTGCAAGATAGGCATCCCATTGCTTACTTTAGCGAGAAGCTTACAGGCGCCCAACTCAACTACCCAACTTATGACAAGGAGCTCTATGCTCTTATTCGGGTGTTGAAGACTTGGCAACACTATCTATGGCCTAAGGAGTTTGTCATTCACTCGGACCATGAGGTGTTGAAGTACTTGAAGAGCCAGTACAACCTCAGCCGATGCTATGCACGATGGGTGGAGTTCATGGAGACCTTCTCCTATGTGGTCAAGTACAAGAAAGGTAAGGTTAATGTGGTTGTTGATGCCCTTTCTCGCAGGTATGTGTTACTTACTCATCTTGATGCTTCTATCTTAGGTTTCTCCTTGATTAAAGATGTGTATATGCATGATGATGATTTTGCTGTAATTTTTAAAACATGCATGGAAAAAGGAGAGTCTAATGAATTCTATATTGATAATGGCTACCTATTTAAGGCCGGGAAACTATGTATCCCAAAAACGTCTATACGTAGGTTGCTAATTCAAGAAGCTCATGAAGGTAGAGGACATTTTGGTATTCCTAAGACTTTGGCTACATTAAAGGAACATTTCTATTGGCCTAAAATGCTGCATCATGTTACACGTTTTTGCAGGACTTGTGTTACTTGTGTGCATGCTAAGTCTAGGTCGAGTCCCCAAGGATTGTATACCCCTTTGCCTATCCCGGACGTCCCATGGGAGGATATTAGTATGGACTTTATCACTGGTTTGCCCATGTCAAAGAAGGGGAGGGACTCGATATTTGTGGTAGTTGATAGGTTTTCTAAGATGGCTCACTTCATTGCATGCAAGACTACTAATAATGCTTCTGAGATTGCTTCTTTATTTTTTGAGCATGTTGTTAGATTGCATGGTATTCCTAGGAGTATAGTGTCGGATCGTGATGCTAAATTTGTGAGTTATTTTTGGAAATCTTTATGGGCCAAGCTGGGGACTAAGTTGTTGTTTTCTACTAGCTATCACCCCCAGACCGACGGCCAGACGGAGGTTACTAATAGGACTTTAGGTGCTTTATTGCGTACTATGTTAAAGTCTAACCTCCACAAGTGGGAAGAGTGCTTTCCTTTTGTTGAATTTGCATATAACATGTCCATGCACTCGGCTACGCAGAAGACTCCCTTCCAGGTGGTCTACGGCCTTAATCCGCTCACCCCCTTGGATCTAGTACCACGGACAATTAAGGAAAAGGAAAGCATCAAGGGCGTGGAGCGTGCGGACCAGGTCAAGGCCCTACATGAGAGGACGAGGCATCAGCTGGAGCGGAGGTCCGAGCAGATAGCAGTGCAATGCAACAAAAACCGACGTCCGATTGTCTATGAGCCATGCGACTTGGTTTGGCTGCACTTGCGCAAGGATCGCTTTCCATTGAAGCGACGCCACAAGCTAGATGCAAGAGGTGATGGTCCTTTCCAAGTGCTACAATGCCTTGGGGCCAACGCCTACCGCTTGGATTTACCCGATGACTATGGTGCGCATCCTACTTTCAACGTCGCTGATCTTTCTCCTTATACGCCTCCTGCTTTTGACGACGAGGACGAAGCGGGGACGCTTTGCTGCCAAGAAGGGGAGATTTCTAGCTCTATGACCCCCTCGATGACGGCGAAGGACGAAGAGGAAGCAATGGGGGTGTGCTTGAATGGCCCGATAACAAGAGCTCGCGCAAGGGCAATGGAACGCGCAACTCAATCCTTAGTCTCCCGGGCTTACGCGAGTGACTCAGGTTCATCTAGTCCTAAATGGGTCCTTTTCTTGGCCTATGAAGGGTTGGGTGAGGTCTCGCCTTAGCCACCTTACAGAAGGTTTTCCGCGCCCGCGGATTCATCGCTGATGAAGACCACTTTACAGAATGTTTTCCGCGCCCGCGAAAGCCCCATCTGTGCCCGTGGATTCAACACGGCTGAAGACCACTTTTACATAATGTTTTCCGCAACCGCAGAAGCCCCATCCGCGCCCGCGGATTCAACATTGCGGAAGCCCCCTTTGCAGAGGCCAATCCGCGGCCGCGGTTTTGTTTCCGCACCCGCGAAAGTTGGACCGGGCTTTGGCGACAGACGTTTTATTCCTAAACTTACTATTATTTTATTATTAATTCTAAGTAGTTATTTAAGCTAGCAAACCCTAGTTGGTAATGTTATGTAGATTTTGAGAATTAAGTTGAGTCATACTCATTTCCAAAATCCCTTGCATCTTCCCTACGATCCCAAGGATCTAACTATCCCGTAGCTCGTCGCTTCGAGCAATCAAACACCGTCTCTTCGGTATTTAGTGATCATCACGTTGATCCCTACGTCCATCCCTTTGGATGAGTTTTGGCCATCACTTTGGCCTATTTCACGCACCTTCAAGACCTTTAAAGGCTATCTCTTTAGCCATAGGAAAGCCATCTCTTTGGCTACGCGAGAGGAGATTCGACTACAAGCTTGAGGAAACGAAGATCCTGCGATTGCAACGACACTTTCAGGGATTGTTCGCATCAAAGTAGTTGGAATATGGATGTCTATTATTCTATTTACAACAAAAACAGGCCGAAGAGTCCGAAGGCGGACTAAATCCCACTAGAAATTTTGATTATTAAAATGAGAGACTTTTAGATTGATATTAGAGTTATTATTAAATCATGAATAAATATCACAATCAGGAATCCAAGGATCAGTCCAAAATTTAATGGTATTGCCATTCCTACTTCCCAATAGATGTCATTCTTAAAAGTATCGCGAAGATGAAGAAGTCTAGAAAATTGCCAAGATTGTTTTCTTTTTTTTCTTATAAGAGAATAAATCTGAAGATTCGAAATATTTGTCGATAATAATACGAATCCAGATACTATTAGGTTCAACAAGAATTTTCCAAAGTAATTTCATTGTAAAGATTTATTTAAATCAGTGGCTTTATGAACACCAAGCCCTCCAACAGATTTAGGTTTGCAGTTACTATCCCAACTAATAAGGGAGTGAGATTTAGGATTGTTCTTATTCCAAAAGAAATCTTTATTAAATTTATCAATATTATTACAAATACTAGTCGGAAGGAGAAAGCTCTACATCAAATAATTTGATTTAGAGAGTAGATTAGATTGGATGAGAATTAATCGTCCAGCTTGAGAAAGTGTATTAGCTTTCCATTTCGAAAGTTGTTTTTTCATACTAATCAAGGAACAATCAAATATTTTCTTCTTAACACGTCCTCAGACAATAGGTATTTCTCCATAGCTCGTGTAACCTGAATATTAAGAATAGTTGCTAATGAGATTGTTTGTTGGGAAGAAATGTTTGATGAAGTTTGAAAAGAGTTTTTTTGGTAATTAATAGATAATCTAGAGGTATGACTAAAATCATATAAAATATCTTTAATATATATCATATAAAGGAGAGATGCATTTGCAAATATAAGTTTATCATCAGCGAAAGTTAAAAAAGGAATACATGTTCCGTTTCTCGTAAGTTGAATACCAACCTTACGGTTCCTATGTTGAGATTCCAGTGTTAGTGTTCGTGACAAATATTCCATACCTATTATAAAAATAAAGGGAGCAATTGGGTCTCCTTGTCTTAGTCCACACGAAGGTTGAAAAGCTGGGCCAGGTTCATTATTGACAAGAACATACAACAAAGTTGAGGTGATACATGTCATAAGCAGTTGTACCCATATCGGAGAAAAGCCAAATTTAAGAAGAGTATGTTCAATGAAAGTCCAAATTAATTTATCATAAGCCTTTTCCATATCTAATTTAAGTGGCACTACTACAAAAAACGCTTTTTAGCCCGTGATTATTTAACCCGGATCCTAATTATCCGTGATATAAAGTCCTGATACATCAGAAGAAGTCGGGCTATTTAAGAAAGATAACATATTAGCCCGGACCGTTGTAGAGAAGCCCGAGCTAAAAACAAATTTATTTTAAAAGAGGCACAATTTAATAGCCCGAGCGTGTTTTTTTTTGGAATATCCGGGCTATTTTGTGGCGTTTTATATTAACCCACATTAAAATAAGCCGGTTACAAAACATCCGGGCTATTTGTCGTACTTACCCACGTACTATAAGTAAAATCTCCTTCCGTCTCCTTCCCCGACCGGCGCCTCCTTCCCAGACTACACAACTCCACCGGCGCCTCCTTCCGTCTCCTTCCTCGTTCCCCGACTACACAGTCCATCGGCACTTCCTCGTTCCCTGACTACGGAGCTACTAGGCGAGACACCGTTGTTGGACGCGGCTGGAGATGTAGACTACGAGGTGGCTGAACACCCCCTCGATTGAGCTGACGAAGGTGCGACATGTTTCAATCTACTGGTTTGCTTTGTCTGCTTCTTTCATCTTCTTCAATTTATGTTTGATACACGTCTCCATATCCTTCTGAATTTCAATCCAGGAATCGATTAATTGATGTCTAGATTGCTCGTCTTCCTGCAAAAATTAGGGTTTCTAGCATTGCAATATTGTAACCGACGAAATTGTTGTGAGTTTTGCAGGATTTGGGTTTCGGGGTTTCTCAAGGAGATGAAATGGGGTTCGATTCGGTTCGATTGAAGAACTTTCCAGCGTTTATTTCACTTGTGTTTGTAAGGACAATAAAACCAAAATTGACTTGTTGTGATTTCACTGCTAATGTTGGAGATGTTGATGGTTAGTCAAGTGTGTTGAGCAACCTTTGGTTCTGATATTAAGTTATTTTCTCAACCTTTGGTTGTCATTGATTTGCTTGTTACTTTGATTATGTATGTTCTACTACTTGAAGATTTGTTCATAGAACGACAAATGCATATGTATATTTTACACGAATACAAAGGTTATTAGATGTCAAACAATGGAGCAGTGATGTGCTCTCGTTTCTTTCAATCACCATCATCATCAAGGTCATTAGATGTCAGACTACTGCTCTCAATTTCGCAAAGCCCTTAAAATGATTTGTTGTCTAATTAGTCTACATGAATTACTATATTTTTGTTGTGTAGTGGCTTTAGAAATGTCTTCGGATCAGTATGTTGAGCGGCCTTTGTTTGGTGGTGCTATCTCTTGCATATTTCCTCTTAGATTTGAGGTCAGCCTGTTTATATTCTATCTTACTACCATCTTTAAACCAAGGGTGTTAGATTACTTGAAAGATTAACCACTTTCTGTATCCAATTTGCAGGATGTGAGCAATATTCGTGAAGTTCTTGATCAACAGGTTAGCATATTTAGGTGTAGTGTGATTGGGATTTTGTGAAATTTTAATCACAGGGCTACTCTTTTTCAACTGTATAAGAATTTAATTGAGAAGTAAAGGATCAAGGGCTTTCGGTGATTATTTTCTGCTAATAGTTCTGTATTTTAAGTAACTTCAAAATTTAGTTATTGGCTTTGTGTTTTTATTTTGTCTTTGAAGGAAGTGTTTGTTGACCCTGCTCGAGATGAGAGTCTAATTGTCGAGCTTTTAGAATTCAAGCATGATGTTGCTGACAATGGAAGTGCTAATTGGTTTCTCCAAGACCTAGCCAGTGAACAAGACGTTGATGGTGGCACGGTTAGTTCGTAATTCGATACTCGGTTCTTGTATTTTGACCTAGTTCTATATGCATGCCTTACCTACATCATCACCCATGGTAGTTGGCATTTGAGTTATTGGTAAATATTGGAAGTTGAGACCGTGCCTTTATTTGCAAAGACGATTCAGGTGAATTTTTAGTGGACAAAAAAACATTTTCGGTGATTAAGGTGGAAAGATACAGTAGAAGAATCTGCATATGTAACTTGCAAGGTCCTGGTAGGAGAGTTCTATATATATTCCTCAGGATGTGAATAATGGAGGTGTACAACCATATCCAGTCATCATCACTCACCACAAAATGATTATTCATTTGAAAAATTAAGTTTATAGCCATATACTGTTTTAAAGGTTTTCTTGTTTGCTGCAACATTCTGAGAATTTCTATCTTCCCAGCTCCAACCTATATATAACATAGTGGTAGTGCATATTAAGATTGAACTTAAAAGTGTCTGCTGCCCAAATTTGGACTAGCTTATCACTACTAACAAGTGTAACTTATTTCATTATTTTGGTTTACTCTCCATTCAGGTGATTGAGCAGTCCGGTGTTGTCGAGGCTCCTAGACTATCTTATAAAAACATACCATCTATTGTGACAACTGCTGTTGGCCAAATGGTATGCAAGTAATGCAGAAGCTTGGTAGTGCGTCACTTCTGTATTAGCTTATCCCGATCTTCTAAGATTTTCATCTTGCTCACCTGCATTTAAATCTATCTTAAAGTTTTTGTCTTTCTATCATGCTTCCCATAAAACCAGCTAAATAGTCGGGTTTTCTATCTTTATTGTGCCATCTGAATAATCATTTCTTTCGTCCATCCCATTACAGTCTACATTATTGGAACATTTTCTGCCCATTTCACTTAAACTATTGCAGGCAATCTCCAAGGGTCGACAAGGAAAAGAAGCTCAAAACATCGTCAGAGTAAGTTTCTTTCTTCTTACATGGATTTGCAGTTTAATCTATTCCATAGTGATTGATTAGAGGCTGATTCTAAATGGTTATCATAGGTATATTTGGCTAATCTGCGCCTGAAGGGAGTTGACACCGACATATTAATTACAGCATACGAGCCTCTTGTTATAAAGTATGATCTTCCTCAATCGCCCTTCAACCTGAATTATAAGGTAATATTTTATTTATGTACAGGAAGAACATTGTTTACCGAGCAAATGGTATATCTATGTATAGAAGAAAAAAACAAATGAAATGAGCTTTATGCTGAGAAAGTCAATAACAGGGGTCTTTGTGCTATTGCTCAAGCCGAGTCTTTGCGTTACAAGCTTCTTGGAGGGCTTGCTGTCATGAGGCCTTGATGATAATGCTGAGAGTGAAAGTAAAGCAGAAATTTCCACTCTTAATCATTTTATGTTCATTTTTCTCTCTTTATTTGATCTATGTTCCCTTGAACTAAATAACTAATTACGTTCTTCCAAAATTTGTAGTTTACTGTGTCGTTGCAGCATTAATGAGCAAGGTAATTGTTTTTTAATTTGATATTTGAATGTACTGATCTAAGTTTAGGGTTTGAGAAATTGATGGGATTTGAGGTATATTGATCTTTGTTTGATGATATTTAGGATTAGGTAGATGAATTTAGGGTTTAGGTATTTTAAGTTCATCTGATATTTTTATCAAGTAGCACTTCATGTTGATCACTTTACCTTGCTTTATTTGTTCAGTTTTATTTTTAGCAGCATGGTTCGTTACTGCATTTTATTTTATTTTTCAGAAAAAGAGGACTTTTTAGCCCGGACCTGAAGATCCAGGTTAAGAGGTCCTCTTGTTTTTTAGCAAATAACTAGACCTTTTAGCCCGGATACCCAAAGGTCCGGGCTAAAAAGTCTTGGTTATTTAGCTCGGACCCATTGTCACACGCCCGGGCTATATTCCTTCACATAATTTGGGGGCGCCCAAATTATGAGAAGGAATATAGCCCGGGCGTGTGACAATGGGTCCGGGCTATTTGGTCTATTATCACACCAACCAATAGCCCGGACCCTTTTTAGCTATATCCGGGCTATATAATGAAAAACGCCCGGGCTAAAAAGCATATTTTGTAGTAGTGTGGCATCCAACCTTTCTTTCATTTTTTCTTAGCATGAAAGGAGAGAAAAATTTCATGAGCTAGTACAATATTGTCTTGGATTAAGCGACCTTGAACAAAAGCACCCTGATAAAGACTAATGAGGCGAGGAAGCAAAATTTGAAGCTTGTTGGCCATAATTTTAGTAATAATTTTATATATTGTATTACATAAACTGATCGGTCGAAAGTGATTAATAGTAATAGGATTGTCAATTTTAGGAATAAGGGTAATAAAAGAGTGGGCACATTGATTTAGCATTTGTCCATAGTGAAAAAAAGCTTGGACAATAGAGATCAAAGATTTACCGACAATAGGCCAGTTCGTTTGATAAAACTCGGCAAAAAATCCATCAGACCTGAAGTTTTGTTCAAAGGTAGTTTAAAAACAACATTTTTGATTTCTAACGAGGATGGAGGTGCCAAAAAAAGTTGATTGTCATGTTGTGCAATAATATGCAAAATAATATGCAATTCAGTATGAGTAACATAAGTAGAATGTTGCGGTGTACATATGTTTTTAAGCTCATGCGCATCCTGAATTTGTTTATGATCATGAAATATACATTCATCATGGGATTGAAAGGAAGAAATATTTTGTTTATATGTTCTAATTTTAGAGACGTTCTGGAAGAATTTTGTGTTTTTATCATTATTTAATAAGAAATTGGTTTTATCTCGTTGTTTCCAAAATAAATGGTGAAATCCAGTAGTTTATTATATCGCTGAAGGTGTCTTGAATATTTGATCGACATGTTGTTATCAAAGTTAGAACGTAATAGTAAATCTTGTAAAACTAGAAGTTTAGCCTCTACTGATTTAAGTTGCTTTCTTAAATAGTTAAATGGGAGGTCCAACACATAAAATGTCTTGTTTTCTGTAGCTTAAATAGACTGACAAGTGACAAGCGTAGCCCATGAATATGGAATTGAACGTATTAGGCCCATCAACCAATTTTGCAAGAAATCGATCGAGTAATTTGATTTTCTGATAAATTATGGGAAAAAATAGTACTTTGTTAATCTATCTATATATTAAAGTAGTGACAATCATACTTTGTTTTTTTTGTTTTTTTTTAGAAAAGGAACAACTATATTAAGAGAAAGAAGGAAACAATACATTTGCCAAATTAGGTAGCAATTGAGAAACATGAGAAAAGAGTGCAGGCGCCTCTAAAGGCAAAGAAAGACCAAAATGAGCACAAGAGTTAGCAATTACATTAGAAGATCTAGGAACAAAGGAGAAAGAACAAGAAAGAAAAGAGGAAGAGATATCTAAAATAAGCTTAATATACAAAGAGGTAGTTGTCCTTGAAAAAGATCTTGAAGCACATCCCTTAGCCACAGTCAAGCAGTCTGTGTGAACCTGAATCTTGAGAGCATCATACTGCAGGGAGGAGGACACTCCCCAAAACACTGCCTTGGCTTCCAAAAGATCAATAGAAGAGCTAGGTTTTGATCTCTTACTCCCCAGCAAAACTAAAGATCCATCGGCATCCAAGAGCATAAATCCTAAATCGGCAACACCAGAAGAAGAGAGGCTTGCATCACAGAATAACTGACAACAACGATGAGGGACATTTGGAGATGAATCCATCAAAGCAGAAATTGTATTAGTCTGTTTGAAACAAAGCAAGCGAGGGGAGCAAACAAAAGTCTGAGAGAAATACAGGTGAACAAACTGAAGTAACTGAGCATTACTCATAACAGATTCAGAAAACACTCTTGCATTCCTGTTAATCCATAGGCTCCAGATAGCAATACACCAGAGCTCCAGTAAGCTGTGAGACAGAACAGAGTGAATTGAGCACCACCAATCCCACAGAGAGCCAGGATTGAAAGATAATATATGAAGGAGCTCAGGCAGAAGAGTCCAAAGTGAATTTGCAGCAGAACAGGTTTTGAGAACATGAATTTCAGTTTCACGTTTAGAAAAACAGAAAGAGCAAGTACTGGAATTAACCACTCTTCTTTTCTCCAAGATAGAAAGGCAAGGAATAAAACCTTTAAGAGATCGCCACGTGAAATTTTTAGCTTTTGGTAGAACATTCAAAGACTAGACTTTCCTCCAGTTCGATGAAATTTCCACTGAATAATCAGAATTGGAGGATTCACCATTTGCAAGAGAATGCTTAATCATCTTGTAAGCTGATTTGACTGAGAAACTGCCATCCTTAGAATAAAACCATCTTCTGAAGTCCAAGGATGAAGGAGAAACTGGATTGAAGCTTTTCAATTTCAGAAGCATCAAGCTCCAGCACTCTGAGCTGAATGTCATCAGATTTCTAGTTAAAAGACTGCCAATCAAACATGTCAGACACTAGCAAATTTTCTTCATTAGGAAAAGGAGGGGAGATTAAGGAAAAGATATGAGGCCTTGGAATCCAAGGATCTTCCCAAAATTTGACAGACTTCCCATTCCCAATTTCCCAGTAGACTGAAAGAGACTCTTCCAAATATAACTAGGATTGGTTCCAATATGAGAGTGCAACACATCCGAACTAGCTTTAAGTAACTTACAGTGTCTGGATAGACAATCATACTTTGTTAATCTATCATACTTTATAATATATTTTTAACGTATTATGAAGTCACATGTCCCACTTAATTTATTTCTCTTCTAAGTTCTAACTTTCCTTTTTTTCATATCCTTCCCAACATCCACGATTTTAAGTGGTTTAATTAGCCATTTCTTGATGATATTCATGATACGCTAGGAGTTGCTCCCACGTCTATATTAGGTCCCGTCTTTGACATGGTTAGAAACTTGTTGTTGAATGCTTCAAATCCTTTTGATCTCAACCTTGGAATGATGTAGAGAACACTTGAATTTCCTACGAAACGTACAAACATTTCAATCCAACGCCAAGTAACTTGACAAAAAAATTAGGGTCTGAAATCTCACAAACACTCTCACAAACACACACAATTGATATTGAATCACACCAATGAAAGCAAGAGCAAATAACTTTTTAGACTTGAAAAACTTAAGAATAACTATGTCAAGTTATATATTCCTAAGTTCAAATCTGAACTTTATTAAAAAAGGAACGTCTTTAAGTAGTTAAACAAAGAGTGTTGATCAAGAGAAGTGACTGCCAACATGGTCGGCCCTAGGAGCTTCTCTTTCTCTAATTTTATATCTAAAAACTGAAATAATAATGTAACAATAAATTATAGTCTAAGCTAAAAAGACTAATACTAACATGTCACAACTTAAGTTAATTAAACCAACTAAGTTCGGCTTTCTTAACTTAAGATGAAACATGTATCTAAATAAAGAAAATGTAATAAAAACAATAAAGATAAACATGCAAATAACCCTTGCATGTAGATATCTCATGTTGGTGTGTGCCTAAGAAGGCTTAAACCTCTTCCTTAGTGGCCTTAAATGTCTTTCGTGATATAACTCAAGTATTTTTTATCAATATGTCATCAATTCATGATAATTCTTCACTTTCATCGCATAATTGTTAAATTTTATTTTTAAATAACACTTGTTTTACAAAAAAAAAAATCTATTTCATAAAAATATAACGTTTGACTTAAAATTAGAATATTTTTCTAATATTTATCTTTTTGTTACCCCCACGTGACATAAGATATAGTCAAAAATATTCTATACTAGACTCGTACAAGGTACAAAAATATACACTAATCACTCCATAATAGTTCAGAAAATTAAATTAATCAATTTCTTGCAAAATTTGGTTAATGGGCTACGTCCAATTCCATATTCATGGGCTAAGCTTGTCAGGCTATTTTTTTTTTTTTTTTTTTGAGAAAAGAACTATATTAAGAAACTATAGTCATTACATCTGCCAAACAAGAAGGCAGTTGAGAGATATGATTAAACATAACTGAAGAACAAGGAGGTAAGGATAAGCCATATTGTGCAGCAGAATGAGCTTGGAAGTTGTGTTTCCTGGGCCAGTAGCTGAAATTACAGTGATTGAAAGACACAGCTGTATGCAGGATGAGCTTGATAAGGAGTCCAGCTTTAGTCATGGGGATGAGTAAAGAAGAACAAGCCTTGATAATACCCAAACAATCGGACTTAACCTGAACATAGAAGACACCAAACTGGAAAGCACATCCTAGATCCCACTGAATTGCTTCTGTCTCCAATGCATCAATAGATGTACTAGGTTTTAAACATTTACTCCCTAAAACATGTATTGATCCATTGGTATCGAAAAGAACAAAGCCAATAGCAGCACTACCAACAAGGGTTAAACTTGCATCACAACAAAGATGAGAGTACCTGAAAGACAAAGCTCTATTTACAGCTGAACTTTGAGCAGAAGAGCAACCAACAAAAGAGGATTTGTTAGAAGAAGAAGCAGAATCAGAGTTTATCTCAACAAAATGTGAAAGTTGTGCTACATTTCTAACAAACCCGTCAAAGACTCTAGCATTTCTGTTTGTCCACAGTCCCCAAATTGACACACACCAAAACTCAAGGAGATTCGGTGATAGTATGTTATGTAGTGAACACCACCATTCCCAAAGAGAATCAGGTCGTAGAATCATATTGTCATGTAAAGAAGGGAACTGACTCCAATACTTGGAAGCAGCGGAGCAGTTCTTAAACACATGGATTTCATATTCAACTTTAGAAGGACAAAGTGGACAAATTGCAGTGTACACCAACCTCCTCTTCATAAGATTGGAAAGACAAGGCAAGAAGCTTTTGAGTGATCTCCATAAGAGATTCTTAGCACGTGGAATAACATCCATTTTCCAAACCTTTTGCCAATGAGAAGAGTCATTAGAAGAGGAAGCAGTAGGAGAGCACATCTTCTTTTTGCTGATGATTGCATCCTTTTTGCACGAGCCAATGTCATTGAATTCAAGAATATTTGTGATATGCTCAGAATTTTTGGTGAAGGATCAGGTCAATTTGTGAATTCTGCAAAGTCTCAAGTCACTTTCAGTCCTAACTTGAGCAGGGAGAGCAAAGATGTGTTACTACAAATACTTGGCTTCCGTGAATCAGAGTGTCATGACAAGTATTTGGGGTTGCCAACTGTGATTGGCAGATCCAAAAAGATCCTCTTTGAGCAGATTATTGATCGTGTGAGAAAGAAAGCTAGGGGTTGGAAGAGTTCATCACTTTCTCAAGCTGGGAAAGAAGTCCTTATCAAAGCAGTTCTACAAGCTATTCCTTCATATATTATGAGTTGTTACAATCTTCCTTCATCAGTTTGTCTTGAACTTGAAAAAATAATTGCAAATTTCTGGTGGGGTTCTTTAGAGCAGAGGAAAATTCATTGGTCAAAGTGGTCTTCCCTTTGCACTGCCAAAGATGAAGGTGGAATGTGTTTTCGTAGTTTGAAAGCATTCAATGATGCCTTACTTGCAAAACAGGTTTGACGTTTAATCATTTCACCAGAATTTACCACGACAAAACTACTCAAAGCAAGGTATTTTAGCTCAATTGATGTTCTTCATTCCTCTCTTGGTTGCCATCCCAGTTTTATCTGGAGAAGCTTGTTTCAATCCATTTGGGTTCTTAAGAGAAGACTATTTTGGGAGATAGGCAATGGATGTAACATCAAGTTTTGGAGTGATCCATGGCTTCCTAGGCCATCAACTTTTTCCTTAATCACTCCAACTCCTCCTGATGCTCAAAACTGTAGGGTTGTAGGTTTTTATGATTGGAGAATTCTTGATTGGAAGTGGTATGTTCTGGAGAATATCCTACTTCCCTATGATCTTTAGCTCATGGAAAAACTACATCCGGTTTCTTCATGCTCCCAAGACACTATCAGGTGGTATTACACTGCATATGACATTTTCACTGTGAAATCTGCTTATAAAGTGATCCTCTCGGGACTCAACAATGCCAGTTGTCAGGCTATTTAAGTTACTGAAAACACGAGAAAAAAATTGAGTAATTTTGGCATATTAGTCCTTAGAATTATTTATTTTGTTAATTGTCTTCTTGAGTTTTTAAATTTGCTTATTGATCACATGTATCATCAGCCAATGCCGGTCAACAATTATTGACCCATAATGACACTTCTTATGAAAGTGTCATTAGCCGTTGAGCGTCAGTCAAAGCCGGACAACAACAACAGTTGACCCTTGATAATTTTTTAAAGTATTATTTATCGGATAGATGACACTTCTAACTACGAGTTAAAAGTGTCATCAGCTAATAACAATTTAAAATATTATTTTAAATCATAAATTTCATATATTTATATTAAGGATAATATTTTTCTATTTCATCCCCTTAAAAATATCATTTAGCAAAATCGCCTTGCGCCCTTGCACATAAGGGTCTGTTCGGTAAGTGGGAAGCTGAAGTGAGTTGAAATGGAAGTAGTAGCTGAAGTGGAAGTATTAGTTGAAGTTGAAGTAGTAGTTGAAGCTGAAGTTAGGTAGCTGAAGTGAAATTTCAGATGTTCGGTAAACTAAATTTTTAGGGGTTGAAGTAATAAAATTGGGGTGTAAAATTACTAAAAAGGGTATGGAATTTTAGGGATTTAGGGGCACATTTCATTGAATGAATTTATTATGAATCATAACAATTGAAGCTAAGATTTTTCAGAAAATTACAAATTTTAGCTTAGTTGAGAAATAAGGTTTTGGGTGATTTTTGGGCGAGGCTAATGAGTACAGGAGTTATAAAAAGATGGTCAATATTCTTCACTTATCACTGTTATTATTGAATTTCAATTTGTAAGTTTTTTGCAATAGATTTGTTCATTTCTGACCTAAATGCTATCCTAAGCAAGTTGAGTTGTAGAAAAAAAAACACCACCAGAAACATTCAGAGAAAGCTACACAATTAGACTATCACTTGATTAAGCAAATTTCATTGAATAAATTCATCCATGAGACCTTCAATTTGATTACCAAGCAAAGTAATGGTATAACATATGGTTTACCTACTCATGTAAATATAGACAAACAATAGGAACGGTTGACTATGAAGCTTTACAGGATTCAGTCACCCTACGAAATTGTTTTTCATAACTACAGGAATGTCCTCTTCAGACAATGTGGTGAAACACAATCTGAACCATCATGGTTCAATACAATGACAAGATGACCCAGGAGTTGCATTAACCTTGGCTAGATTCAACAGCTTGCCCCAGAGCTCAAGCTCCCCTTTCTCACTGTATGGCTGAATGAAACCACTCATATCAGCCCAGCAGTAGAAACGCCCACTGCTTCTCACACATTCTATGCCCAGTTCCTTCACCCAGCAGTAGAAACCCCTACTGTTATCATTGTTGTCCACCTCAATGATTTTTGACCCAACCAAGAGCTGCATCACCAGCCCAAATGTCACAATGGGGGTAATACCTAGCTCCATGACAATTCCTTGGTTTGAGGCAAGGATGACTCTCATCCAGTAGAACGGATCAGCACCAGTTGTGAAATGTATTCCATAGAGCGGAAGTTGACTGCACACTAAGTAGATGAACAGGGTGATGATAGTGTATATAACCTTCTCTCTGAATGGAACATTCCTATCAGCACTCGGCAATTCTGGAAGAAATGGTTTAACCAAGTGAAGCACTTTGAATCCTCCACCCATGATGAATTAGTCAGAATCAGGTATCACTTGTAAAAGATAACATATTAGTACACCAGCATTACTAGCATGCATAATTCCTTATGAAATTACATGCTGTAACCCTGATCCCGATCTAGCCTATAACTTTATGAGCATAAAAACTTGATTGCATGAGATTAAAAGAACAATTTACAATTTCACATAATTTTTTCTCCGATGAACCTAAAACTAGCAATAGCATGTTTTGTATTGATCAAATTCCTAAATTGTAAGGAATTCAAACTAAATATGCTTCTATTTGCAATGCAACAGCATGCAGAGCAATTGCATGATAATTGGAAAGCAGCCAAATTTTCATTAATCATTCAAAATCAGGATTGAATTAGAAGAAACCCACACCAAAATTTACCCAAAAATCATACCCCAAATGAAACATCGGATCCAATTCATTAGTTCATTTGTATCCAACATTCACTGTTATGTGGATTTATCTACAAAAACAAACCCTCCACTATCAACTACACTTCCCCTCCTCTGTCAAATTCAGTCAGACATTTCATTGAATAGGTTGAATGCATAAACCCTAAAATCTACCAAGTGATAAAAATTGGGGGTTTTCAATCTTAGGAAGCACCTAAGTCTATTCAACATGCAGTAAGGAGGAGAGTTTATGGCTGATTGAGCCAAAACTTCAATCTTTATGATCAATCGACACTAGTACACCATAAATTCAACCAAATAATACTAATCGGACCCAAATCAACACAATAGTACTCTGAATCGTCAAAATCAGTTCACAAATTCGACCTCGATCTGATCCAATCCACAAAAATTAAAGCAACAGACTAGTAATTGGACCCCAAATCGATCTAATTCGAGCCAAATTGGACCAAAAATTCGACCCACATCAAACATATATGAATACCTAGATTGGACGACGCCTCAAATCATGTGATAAAATGAGCAAAAATGGCGGTTGCGAAGAACAATGAAGATGGACGAGAGGAGGAAAGTATACGCACCTGGGATGGAGCTACGCACCAAGCGGGAGTGATTGATGAAAAAGTGAAAATCGCAGGGGTAAATCGAGTAATCTTGCCTTGCTTCAACCGGCTGATTTGCTTCCCACCCACCCCCCAACATTACTGATTTGCTTCAACTTCAACTGGATTATTGCTTCAACCGACCCCTTCAACTGCACCAGGCTCAATTTGCCGAACATGGACTTCGAGAGATGAAGCTGGTTGAAGAAAGCCCTTAAACTCGACAAATACAACACGCCGAACGAGCCCTAAAACAGGGTATTTTATGTGTTGGATCTGCCCGGCCATTTTGAATGACTTGAAGGTTCGACTTGTGATCTAGGCTTGTGAATTGTGATATCATATGGACTTCAATTGCATAAATACTCCTTCCTAACAAAAATGCCCATTTATTTCACCCAATTCAACTCTGTCTATTGTTGGTTAATATAATGTCTTTCTAATCTAGTTGATACGTACATTCAGTAATCATAAGATCATGAATAATCATAAGTCATCATTTTTTATGACCTTCCTTAGAAACTAGGAAGAAGTCCTTTTTTCATCAAACATAAAGGAAGAACTCCTTTCAAAAAGAAAAAGCTAGTACAACAAATATACATATATTATTTTTATGACAATTACAAAAATGCATATATATATATATGTAAATGAAGTTGAAACCTTCATTAATTACAAATGATATTACAATTCATTCACATTTTGAAAGATCAACATTCACAATTATTTATACGTGTACACTTGCTCCTTGATTTATACTTGTCCTATCATCCCTTCATCATACCTGTCTTCATGTAAATAGCAGTTTTATACACACCGACAACAATCAACAACAGAAAAGAAAAAGAATAGTAAACTTTATTCATAGTTTGAAACTATTAAATTTCTACCCATATCTATCTCCCAAAACCAAAACAATTCCAAATTCCCCACTTGTTTTCTTTTTTTCCTTGTTAACAAACAACATACCTCTCTCACAATTTCATACTCTTTCTTTCATCCGCAACAGCATGAATCTCCATCAACACCCGATCAGCACCTTCCTTGATAATCTCCCACGCGGCCACCACGTGTCGCTCTTCCGTTAGCGTGGCCCCCACAGCAAACCTCAACATGTACACTCCCCCCACAATCGTATGAGTCATGTAGACCTGACCCGTCGAGTTGACCCAGTCGAGCAGCTTCCTATTCAACCCCTCAATCCGGGCCGGGTCGGATCTCGGGTACGGGTTCATCCGGAAACAGACCAGCGCAAACTTGGTCGGCACCACAATCTCGAACCTCCGATCCATCTTCACCAACTCCTCGAACATCGCGGCCATCCGGATATCCGATCGGATGTGGATCTGGAGATTCTTGAGCCCGTAGCTTCTGAGAACGATCCAGAGTTTGAGCGCCTTGAATTTCCGACCGGTTCCGATTTGCCAGTCCTTGTAGTCAACCACCGCGTTGGAGTCGGTGAGCTTGTTCTTCAGGTACTCGGGGTTGGTGCTGAGCGCCTTGATCATCAAACTCGGGCTCTTGACCCAGAGACAGACGCAGTCGAGGTAACTCAGCAGCCACTTGTGCGCGCCCAGGCTCAGTGAGTCGACTCGGTCGACCCCGTCCAAGTAGTGCCTGTACTCGGGGCAGATGCACGCGCTGCCAGCGTACGCGGCGTCCACGTGGACCCAGACGCCGTACTCCTTGGCCACGTCAGCGAGGCGGTCGATGGGATCGATGGCCGTCGTGGAGGTGGTCCCCACGGTCACGCAGAGGTAGAGCGGCAGCATCCCGGCCTCCACGTCAGCCTTGATCGCCCTGTGGAGCTGACTGGGAGAGAGTGCGAAGTTGGTTGACTTGGTGGTCTTGATGAGCCGGATGTTCTGGGGGAGGATTCCGGCGAGCTTGGCGGCCTTGGTGAAGGTGGAGTGAGTCTGGTCGGAGCCGTACACCACCAGCTTGCTGATGTTGGCTGCGCCGATGGTGGAGAGGGCGCGGTCGCGGGCGGCAATCAGAGTACAGAGCACTGCTTCACTGGTGGTCCCGTGGATGACCCCACCGCCAGTTCCTATAAATTAATTTACACAGAATATTTTAAATCAATATTCTTAACCTATGTCAAAATTAGAAACGTTGATATGCATAAAGATTAAATAAACATCATATTCAGGATAATAAAGATAGAGTGAGATAATACGGGACTAATAGATATGTTTAGTATCTATCAGTGGATCACATGATGGAGATAGTAGATGGTATGAAAAAATGGACGGAGTTGGTAATAAATTAAGGAGGATGTCAAAGTAGGTGAAACTGGACAGCAGAATTGAATGAGTGCATAAATGTAATGTTTGTTGATGGTTTTATAGCCCCAGCCACCAGCAGTGCATTTTGCCAATTTAATAATAAAATTATCAGATATATATATGTATAGTCACTGTTTATGTTACGCTTTTTCTACTGTCACATAAAAAGTTACATTTAAAAATTATTTTAAATTTATTTATTAACGTCGATATGATAAATTCTTTGAAATTAATTAAATCAATAGCTAAAAAATTATTATATACCTATCAACACACTAAACAAATAATAATATTAATAGACTATAAAAATAGGACACTAAGATATTGCTGTGTCCAACAGGATTAAATTCTCTGCACCATTTCTATACTCTTCAATATATAGGTTAAATTTATTTATTTTATACCCTAAACCCTAAAATATAAATTCTAAATCCTAAATATAATTCCTAAATCCTAAAATATAATCCCTATATCCTAAATTCTAAATTCTAGACCCTAAAGCCTAAACCTTATACCCTACAACCTTGTACCCTAAATCCTAAAATCTTAAACCTTAAACTATAAATCCTATATCTTAAGCTATAAATCCTAAACCTTAATTATTTATCTTAATTTAAAATATAAAATAAATAAATAAAATTTAAAATTGCATGAAAGGGTGCCCTATTAGTATGTAAAAAATTTGGTGTGATCCAACAGATGTGTTGCAATTGGTAGATACCGGCATACCGCTGCATCCTTTTCTCTGTACTTTGTGTATAATTTGGCATTTATGCTTTGTGTATAATTTGTTCAAGGTATGACATGATACTGAGTATTGTAATATCCTTTTCTCTGTACTTTAACTCAATAGATTCACACAACAAATGAACTCAATAAAGTATCTATACTTCTATAGATATAATATGGTCTCTAATCTCGGGAATAAATCTAACATATACGGACTACTTTTTTTTTCAAGTAACCGTTATTGTTAAGAAAATAAGTTTCTTAGCTTCAATTTGATTATTCTTGAAAAAGTTGCACGTTTGGCTTTTTTTCCCGAATTCTATTTTATTCATCTTATACTCTAGAAGAATTATGTGAGCTGTTTTATTTTGGTGCATATCTATTTACGACTAGTTTACGGTGGCATTTATTGTACAAGGGCAAAGTGTTCGAAATGCGTGTCAGTGGTTTACTTTTCATCTTTCAACATATTTATCATTTTGAAATAATTATTACAGATTTACATACAGTAGTTTTTTAATATAGATAGTAGAAATTACACTTTTGATTGTTTGTTTGAAAAATTAATATTTGTTTTTTAAGAAATTTTCAAGGGAATTGAGAACACGAAAGAATAAATTAGCAACAGTTGAATTTTAAACTAATAGTTACACATAATCAACTCTTTTCATTTCTACACAACTCATTTACTCATCATAAATAGACAAAAACGTATATATAAAATATAATTTAAGAGAGAGAATCGTGATGTGAATAGACATACTAATATCGAAATATATATGATCAACTACTATATAAAAATTACTTTATGGGGAAACAAATTAAACATATAAATTTACGGGTTAATTACCCCTTATTTTGGAGTTTTTAAACTTACTCATCCTTTATATTCACTTTTACCAAAAATCATCTATTATCTTAAATTGTTAGCATTTTAACTACAAACAAACTTTATTTTTTACATCAAAATGTGTCTTTAATATATAGTACTTTTCAAAAGACCACCTCTTCAACCTATCATTCGTTACTATTTGTTTAGTAGCTATTCATCTCATCCCTTAATTTTCGAATTTTTCATTATATTGCTTTTAAACTAATTAACCATCTATCTAAATTTGTTATAAATTGATATTTTCAAAGGAATATAATACTTGTTCCTTAGGATTAAGATTGAAACACTTACTTTTAAACCAAAAGCGAATTTCTAAAGAAAAAAATTATAACTGAAAACGAGCGCAAGAGGCGCAGATAGGCCCACGGACTTTAACATAGATACGGACTTAAATGCAAATAAAATAAAATAAAGATTGATTTTTGAAAAAAAAAAGATAATTAGTGAATAAATATAAAAACTTTAAAATAAAATATAGTTAAGTGTAAAAATCCTGAATTTATACCAGATAGTTATATGTAGTATTTTTTGGTCAAAATGCATTGCTTATTTTGTACCGTTATAAACTTATAATCCAAAAAAAATAACCGTTGACTGACATAAAATTACTATGAATTCTCCGTGTGCATCACAACTGCAGTGTGTAAATGTGTTTATGTAAAAGTAACGCGCAGCTTTTAGTAAACAGCGCAGACGTAACGCTCAGCCACATCAGTGCTTTCGTTTTAGTACGTGCTGTTGATATCATTCAATCTTTGTTTCTCCCTCAAATACTGTATAAGATTATCTAAATTAAGTAAACTACGTTTAATTTAATTCTCTAGAACAGCTGATATTAATTATTCATGTACAATGAACTAATCCAAAACAACGTAACTATGCGAAATTATGCCGAGGACATATTAATTTAATACAGTAAAACATTCTATACTATACAATAGTAGTAATAGAATCGAAAAGAATGAAAACAGACATGGGAAATCATTTAATTTAGAGATGGACCAATCAAAAGAAATTGAGTGTAAAGAGATTATGGGGCTTACCAGAAAACATAAAAGACTTGGGGAGTTTAAGCATGGAAGCCATCCAATCCATGACAACCATCTCAAGCTCGGTGGCGGCGGGGGAGGCGAGCCAGTTAAAGCCGACGCAGTTAAACGACGTGGAAGCCATCTCGCCGAGGAAGGCGGCGGTGCTGACGGTGGCGGGGAAGAAGGCGAAGAAATTGGGGCTAAGCCAGTGGGTCATCCCGGGCACAATATGTTGGGTTATGTCCTTCAAGATATCTTCGAGCGGCTCCCCGCCGTACGGCGCCGTTTTGGGGAGGGCGGAGCGCAAGTACCCGGGCTCCACCTGGCTCAACACCGGGTACGTCTCGATTTTCTTGTAGTAGTCGGCGATGAAGTCGACCATTCGGTGGGCCTGGGCCCGGAACTCCTCCACGTCCAACGGCCTGAACTGGGCCGTCGTGGACTCGGAGGCGTTTTCTGGGCCTAGGCTTCCCATTTGGTAACTTTTAGACGGGCGGCGGCGGAATGGGAAATGAGAGGGCGTTTGGGGAGATATGAGTGGATTGTAATGGAATGGAAAGGGAGGTCAGGGGTTTATAAATGGGGGAAAGGGTAATTGGTTGGGAGTTCGAAGTTCCAACCCCACAACATTAATAAAGGAAGGGGAATAGGGATACTACGTACTGCACGGTTCTCAAGGTGTTACAGCGTCCGAAATGGAAATGGAAACGAAAAGGGTTACGTGTATATTAAAAGTGAATTCATTCATTTCCGTCGAAAGGTTTTGGAATTGGGTTCAATGTGTTGGGGGGAAAACGGCCATTGAGCTAGCTAGCTTGGCCGGACACGTACTGTTGCGAATTATTGTTGCCAGATTTTGATTATTTTTCGTTTTTGTTTTTACGAGAGTTGAATAATCCTACTTTTTTTTTTTTTATAAGGTAAAAATTAGATTGGAAATCACAGAAGAGTCGATTTCTCAATCTATAGCATCCTTACGGGTGGGAATTACATATTCTAGACAATCTCTAAAGTCTTCCAAGGCAACCTGATGTTCCTTCTTCGCGATGAAATCGACCACGACGTTGGTTTCTCGAAAGACGTGAGAAATCTGCACTGAAGAAAACAGTTGTAAAATACACAGGATATCAGAAATTAACATTTCTATATCCCATGGGCAGTGCCAGATTTGGTTAAGGACATTCACGATGGTAAGGTTGTCACATTCAAGATGAATGTTGGTAATGCCTAATTTATAAGCCTTTATCAGAGCATTTCTTACTGTCAGTGTTTCTGTTTTAAGCGGGGTTGAAATACCACATTTATCCCCATAGAGGAAAAGTGGTTTTCCCGTGTTGTTCCTGAAAATGTAGCCAAAACTAGATTCACCATTGGTTTTGGTGGATCCATCTGTGTTGATTTTAATTATGTTATCCGGAGGCTTTTTCCATTTCTTTATTGGTCGTCTTACAATATTCGTTTTATGAGTTTTTTTAATTTCTTCTGTAAGACAGTCCGGGTTCCAGTTTTTCCTTTTATTCCAGTTTTCAATTTGTTTCTTAGTGTAAATTGGTACATCCTTAATGGGTTCGACATCATCATTTATTCTACCAAATCTAAGTTGGTTTCTATAGAACCAAATGCTCCACCAAGAGACCATTAATTCTGAGAATTGTGATCTATCAGTTTTTTGTCGAATTTCTTCGATGACTTTCAGTAATTTTTTTATTTCCTATGTTTAGGGATATGATTATGCCAAAAGGTGTCATGATTCAATTTTTCGATTGTTTTTAAGGTATGCTTGCATTTGGAAGAGGAGGTGGTTCAAATTTTTCAACTGAGCATTGCAGCGTATACAACCCGGGAGGGTTGCAACGCCTTTTTCTGCTAATCTAGCTTTTGTTGGGATTCCGTTTTTTATTATTTTCCAGACAAAGTTTTTAACTTTGGGATACGTGTTCATTTTCCAGATCCAAGAGGAATCATAGGCAGTGTAATTCTTATTTTTGTTAATTAATTCCATAGTAGAATTTGTAGAGAACCAGCCGTTTTTGCTAGTTTTCTAGTACATTCTATCATGGATCTCATTTAAGGGAATTGAGATCGATGTTATTTTTTCGGTTAAATCATTTGGTAAGTATTGTTCAAGTAAATCCATATTCCAGGTTTTATTTGGCAGCATAAAATCAGCTACCAAGACATCCTTATTCAGGATTGACTGTGAGTTTATGTTAACACATAAGGGGATGTTCAGAACCCAGTTATCTGTCCAAAATTTGATAGTTTTTCCATTACCAACTTGCCAAATTAGTCCAGATTTGAACTCAGGCATAGATTTGAACTCAGGCATAAGTTCAATCATTTTGGACCATTGCCAGGAGTAGTTTCCTTTTTTCTCGTAATGAAGTATATGGTTCGTTTTTAGGTATTTATCCGTAATAACTCTAATCCAGAAGTTATTTGGTTCGGCTAGGATTTTCCATAGTAATTTGAATTGAAGGGCTTTGTTCATGTCTTTAGCTTTTCTCAAGCCAAGGCCTCCTTGATGAGTTGGTTTACAAATTTTTTCCCAACCTATAAGAGGTTTATAGGAGTTGTCTTTGTTCCAAAAAAGGTTATGTTTAGTTTATCAAGTTCATTGTGTGTGTGTGTAGGTAACATGAAGCTTTGCATAAGATAATTTGGTCTAGAAGCCAGATTGGTTTTTATTAGTGTTGTTCTTCCTGCTTGGGAAAGGGAATTTGCTTTCCACTTAGATAATTGTTGTTGGGTGCTAACTAAAAGGTCAGCAAAGGTATTTGAGTTAACTCTACTATTGATGATAGGGCAACCCATATATTTTTCGAGAGATATCATGTTTGTGATTGTGAGAATGCCTTGTAGAGCTAGTTTCTTTTGGTTGGTGACCTTTTTTGTAACTTGAAAGGCCGATTTATGGAAATTTATTTTTTGTCCGGAGATCTTGCAATAGTCATCAATAATATCTTTGATTTCCTTACAGTTCTCCTGTTTAGCTTTTGAGAATATCACAATGTCATCCGCAAAGGCCAGAAACGGGATTCATGTTCCTTGTTGATTGATTTGAAATCCTAAGGGATTTCGAGTTCGATCTGCGGCTTTTTGGAGTTTTCTAGCAAGGATTTCAGATCCTAAAATAAACAAGAAGGGCGAAAGGGGGTCTCCCTGTCGAAGTCCTCTTGAAGGTTTGAATATTTCTGTGGGTCCATTATTAACAAGCACCGAGAATGATACCGTTGTAATGCATTCTTTTATCCAGTTGATAAATTTTTCATGGAATCCATACTTTTCCATTGTTTTTATAATAATATCCCATTCGATTCTATCATAAGCTTTTTCCATGTCTATTTTTAAGGCAATAAAGCCTTCAGTTCCTTTTTTCGATTTAAAAGAGTGAAAGATTTCATGTGCAATTAAGATATTATCTTGAATGGTTTTGTTAGTAACAAAGGCACCCTGAAGGGGGTGTATTAATTTTTTCATGGTTCCTTTGAGTCTAGTTTTTATAATCTTTGAGATGATCTTATAAATAGTAGAGCACAGACTTATGAATCTATAGTGATTCGTAGAGTTAGGATTGTCACATTTTGGTATTAAGGATATGAATGTGTGATTTATTTGTTTAAGCAGTTTTCCAGACATAAAAAATCTTTTAACTGCTTGGATAACAGAGGGGCCTACAATGTCCCAATATTTTTGGTAAAATTCTACTGTCATGCCACCCGGTCCCGGAGATTTATCCGAGCCAATGTTAAAGACTGCCTTTTTAATTTCTTCGTTGGATACATTTTTTATTAATTCCAGATTATCCTCTGTAGAGATTTCAGGCTGGATTAATTCAAGGTTTTCCTAGAATAGTCTCTGGTTCATACCCTCACTTCTGAATCTTTTTATGAAATCATTTCTGATTTCATTTCTGATGTTTTCTTCACCAATGATGCTTGTTCCTTCTTGGGTTTTGATTTCTTTTATAATTTTTATGTTTCTTTTTCCACTTGCTATTTTATGAAAATAGCTGACATTCGTGTCATTATACTTGATGTGTTTTACCTTAGTCCTTAGCTCTTTGGTTTCAGTAAATTTTCTGGAAACACAGAATTTTTCCTTTTTTTCTATGATTCTAGTTTGTTTTTTAATGAGGTCATTTGTAGGGTGATTACAGATCTCAGTTTGGATTTCAGAAAGTTGTTTTTCTATGGTTTGTAATTGTGTGAAGACATTTCCAAAGGTAGTTTTATTCCAGATCTTAGCATGTTTTTTGAGTAGTTTTGTTTTGGATACCAGATTGTACAATCTAGATCCATGGTAGTTTGTTCTCCATGCTTGTTTTACCACGTTTCTAAAATCATTTCTAGTCATCCAATTTTTTTCAAATTTAAACGGTTGGTTTTTAAAAGGTACAGCTGAGTCTAGCTCGATGGAGATTAGGCAATGGTCTGAGCTGGAAAAAGCATAATGCTTAATACAGATATCAGGATACCATTGAAGGATCTGGTGATGGATAAGAACTCTATCTAGTTTTTCATATATGTTTTCTATTTCTGTGATGTTCTTTCGCCATGTATAGGTGTTTCCCTGGATAGGAGTATCCAAGAGTTCACATTCATTCTTAAAATGTCATAATCTTGCAAATTTTGTCAAAGGTGGTAATATCCCGCCTAATTTTTCAGAAGGGTTTTGTATTTCATTCAGATCTCCCATAATAATACACAAAAGAGAGCAATTTTTAATATAGGCGATAAATTCATTCTAGAACACATTCTTTGCAGATTCATTTGGTGGGGCATAGGTTAGGATTAACATAAGTTTTTTGTTCGTGAGCAGGTTTGTTGAATTCCTTAGGTTTTGATGGTAACAAACATTCAACTAATCTGGTAACTATGTGTTTCAGGAACAAGACAGTTGTCACAGGGAACCATGGCAACGAAGAATTGCAGAGGGAACAAAGCCTTCACCACATGCTTTGTTACCTCTCAAGGAATATCAGAGACGGACAACAATCAAGCTGCGAATGGAAGTAAGATATCCAGCGTGAAGATTATGGAAACAATCCTAGAAGATCACACGGACAAAGGAAAAGGAATCTCGGCTGGAAGGATATCGCCGAAGAGAAGATTTGGAGAGAGAATCCGATTATGTTATCTTAGGAAATCTTTCCTAAGATAATATATTTGGAGAGAGAAAGATTTTATCTTAATCCGATTATGTTATCTTAGGGATTCCTTCCTTAGATAATATCGGCTGTTAAGATAATATTCTTCAAATCATTTAATATCTTCTTGTTACCAAGTTTAGAAATATATTTTATCTTTTACGATTGTGTTAGTCGAGTTGTATATATAGGATTGTGGATTCATTTCTATGTACGAACTCAGAGCATTAAAACTGAGAAGAAAGAGAGAGTGAAGGGTTTGTGAGTCTTAGAGGGTTGAGTTCATATTCATCGTTGTAGAAGTGATCTTTGAATCTAGCTAGGAAGTCTAGGGTTTGGAGTCCATGCTACAAGTGTAATCGAACAAGAAATCAATAAGACGAGTAGACGCTTCAAAATCCTCTCAAGCGAGAAGCTTGAAGGTAGTGGTTTTTCTTTGATTAGCTAGGTGGCTAATTAGGGTTTCCACTATATATCGTGAGTTCATCTCTTATCTTTCTTGCTATATTATTCCGCTGCACCTTCTGTGGGAACAAAGTCTTTGTTCCCTCAGACGTAACTCTAACGATCCAACAATTGGTATCAGAGCCTGGTGCTCTAGATTGTGTTCGTTACAGACTTTGTAGGAAAGATGTCGTCAAGCAATGTTATTGGAGATTCATTCTGTAAGCCTCCGACTCTGAAGGTCGGAGAATATGACTGGTGGGTGGAGCAAGTCGAGTCCCATATTTGTTCCCTCGACGGACAGATATGGAGAATCATTGAAGTTGACCCTATAGCTATTCTGAATGACAAAGATGCTACGAAGCCAAAGCCAAGGGTTGACTACACTGATGAAGACTGGAAGAAACTGGAGAAGAACAAGATTCTTTCCTTGATGAAGGAGTACGATCAAATCTCTCAGGGAAAGGATGAACACATTCAAGAATTCTACTCCAGGTTCCAGGGGATCGTTGGTCAACTAGAGTTCCTTGATGAAGAAATTCCAGACTGAAAGCTTACTCATCACTTCATGCAAGGCCTCAACTCTCAGTGGGATGTAATTGCTCTCGCACTCTACTCCCAAACAGACGTCAAAACTCTCACTATGGAAGAAATGGTTGCCAAGCTTGAAAGCAATGCATCCGTCTACAACCACAAGATGAACAAGAAAGGATAGGAGAAGGCTAAAAGCATTGCCTTAAAGGTGGAACGTGCCTTTGACTTATCTCAAGTCGAAGATGAAGATGAGGATGGTGATGAAGATGTTGCTCTCATCACTAGAGCCATGGAGAAGATATGGTCTCGAAACAAGGACACGATGAGTTCCTCTGAAGGCAACAGAGACATGAAGGATGTCGTTTGTTACCACTGTCAAAACAAGGGACATCTTGCCAGAAACTGCTTCAAGAAAAAGGCAGGTCTTCCTCCGGCTCATGAAGAAAAGCAAGCAATGGTCGCAACCTGGGGTGATTCAGACTCAGATGACGAAGAATCGTCACACTCTAGGAATGTCTGCTTAATGGCCGTAGAAGACACCGATGAACCAAAAGGTGGTCTGCACAAGGATGAGGTAACTGAATCTGATCCCATCTCAAGCTTGAAAAGTAAGTCAAAAGAAAGCTTAATTTCCTTTATTAAGAAACTTGTTCATGAGAATAGTCTTGTCAGTGAGCAAATTGAAGAAAATGATGAATCGATCTCATGTTTGATCGAAGAAAATAAAGGTTGGGCAGACAAAGTGCTCAAACTTGAGAAAGTTTCATCCTCTTCTCCAAATCTCTGCATTCAGTGTCCTAGACTCACTGAGAAGATCATGTCTCTAGAATCCTCTGTTTCTTCACTTGAGTCCGAGTCATTAATGTTAAAACTAGGTAATGCAAAACTATCTAGTGATCTATCTAAACTTAGTGAGGAACAGAAGGAAAAGCCAAAAGGTATAGTGTTTGTTGCAGCCAAAAATGAAAAGAAAACAAAAAGGAATGAATTACCTCGCTTTGGAATTGGTTATCAACCTAAGCTTCCTGTTGATGGCACCAAGCCCAAAAGCACTAAAGTCGAAGGAAAACAGCCAGTGCTAGGGAGAAAATGAAGGCTAAACCTCCAAAAATCATATATGTTGCTCCCACACCCAGAAAGCCTAAGCTTGTCTGGGTTCGGGAAAAATAACTCTTTCTATACAGGTTGAAGCGAGGAAGGTTCCCGGTATTTCGATTGTGCTTGCTAAAGATACTTGACAGGGAACAAAGGATGGCTCACCTCACTTCAACAGGCCTCTGGAGGTTCAATAACCTTTGGAAATAAGAGTAAGGCAGAAGTTTGTGGTCTCGGTAAGGGAAAATCCTACTGAAAGGGATCTGCGACAACAACGTCTATAAAGTTGATCTTGCTTTCATCCCTGAGAAGGAACTATGTCTGTCGTCCATTGCTGGGACAACAAATCTGTGGCATAAGCGGTTCAGACATGCAAGTCTTCCACTCCTATCCAAACTTCATAAACAAGAACTGGTGAACAGTCTCCCTAAGATCGAAGCACAAGAATTGAAGTTTGTGATGCTTGCACAAAAGGCTGATCCCAAAGAGACACACGTCAAAGCAGTAAAGAGGATTCTGAGATACTTGAAGGGAATAGACGATCTGTGTCTGTGGTATCCAAGGGGTGGAAACTTCGATCTAGTTGGATACACAGACGCTGACTTCACAGGGAACAAAGTGGACAGAAAATCTACATCTGGAATGGCTCAGTTCCTTGGGCCATGCTTGGTTTCCTAGGGTTCAAAGAAGCAGAATTCAGTTGCTCTATCAACTACAGAAGCCGAATACATAGCCGCCGCTGCCTATTGCACTCAACTCCTATGGCTTAAACAATAACTCAGCGACTATGGTATTTTCCTTAACTCTATTCCCATTCTTTGTGACAATACTAGTGCAATAAATATCTCCAAGAATCCTGTGCAACACTCACGTACCAAGCATATCGAGATAAGACATCACTTCTTACGTGACTGTGTGGAGAAAGGGTTGGTGTCCATGAATTTCTGCGGAACCAAGGATCAAATCACTGACATTTTCACCAAGGCACTAAATAGGAAACCCTTCGAACAGTTCCATATGGAACTAGGTATGATCTCTCTAAACTGATTGTCTATCTCTTATGATCCCTCGATGATTGGCTAAATTACATGGTAAATTGTGAAGGTTTAATTTTCATGTCTTGATCTGTACTCCCTCTCTTGATCATTAGTTGAACAACTTGCTTAAACTCGTGCTAATACTCCACTTATGTGCAAAATTTCATACATGATCATCTATGCTATCACAATAATACATGATTCAGCTTTCATTCGGCCCAAAAGAGTCAACTTGATGCATTGATCCCTCATTATAAGCCCAAATGATTCTTGACTCTACAGCTTACCTTAGCCATCATGCTTGATGCTTCCTATGATCCCCTCTTATCATCCACATCTGGGAGCCTCTCATTCATGATTAAACATTATTAAAAATTCTCGTATATGTTTCTGTGTGATGTTCTTTGTACCTTCTCTGGTAACGATACCCCCGCATCACACTCTTCTACTTTTTCGGAAAGCCGAGAATACGAATCGTTGCCTCTGTGGTCTGTGGCTGGGATTTGACAGGTATGATGTGTAATGATAGCTTGCAACTACTTGGAATGTGTTATGTGCATTAAGGATTGGTGTGTTGGTTGCATGATGTTTGGTGTGCTTGAAATTTTGTGGGCTTTCATGGATTTGGACAGAATCTTTCACAAGATTTATTTTTGGAAGATATCTTCCTGGTTGTGATCTTTGGAAAAATAAGGAAAGAAGAGGATTGGGAGCAATATCCTTAGTACTTGAAAAGATATGGAAAAGGATTCTCGTGGTTTCTCCCCTCCTATTACTCCCGTGTGTTATTCAAAAAAAAAAAAAAACTGGAACACCACAAGGTATACAAAGAGGGGACCAATGAATATTTCATCTACCGGCGGTTGGATGCTAGTATCATGCACAAGATGTAGTGTGTGTTGCAAGAAGGTGTTGGATGGGTCAAGGTTGAACTTGAGATGGAAGCTGATATGGATGAGGAGGAGTTTGAAGATGCAGACTCTAAGGGGGAACAAAAATATGAACTTGATCTGCAAAGGGCCGTGAGGAGTTTGTCTCTCGCAATATCTCTGTTGGAGGAAGTGCATGCTTTAATTGCCATTCATACTTCGGCTCCCTCTGCAAGCACCAGTGGTACTTAATTCGTCTTTCTCTGGCTAACCAACCCCTCTTTTGTTCCATCGCACATCTATTCCAACTTAGTTTGATTTTCTTTGTTTCTGACTTATGTGTTTGCCCTGATGGGCATGTTGATCATGTCTATTTAATTTGTATATTTTGATGTTTGTGTTTGCGCTATGTTCAAGTTAGTTGTTTTACTTTAATGAACAAGGGGTTGTTTGTCTATCTTGCTGTGCTCATTTTTCTCTATCACTTTACTTATGTTTTTCATGATGCCAAAAGGGGGAAAATGACTGGTAGCTTTAGTTGAGGGGGAACTAACATGGTTTCATATGTTGCTAGACTAAGGGGGAACTATTATGCCCAAGTGTGGGAACTTTCTCTTCACAACTGTCTTTATCTCATGTGTAGGTTTTATTGTCAAGGATGTTTGTCACCATCAAAAAGGAGGAATTTGTTGAATTCCTTAGGTTTTGATGGTAAGAAACATTCAACTAATCTAGTAACTAAGTGTTTCAGGAACAAGACAGTTGTCACAGGAAACCATGGCAACGAAGAATTGTAGAGGGAACAAAGCCTTCACCACATGCTTTGTTACCTCTCAAGGAACATCAGAGACGGACAACAATCAAGCTGCGAATGGAAGTAAGATATCCAGCGTGAAGATTATGGAAACAATCCTAGAAGATCACGCGGTCAAAGGAAAATGAATCTTGGCTGGAAGGATATCGCCGAAGAGAAGATTTGGAGAGAGAATCCGATTATGTTATCTTAGGAAATCTTTCATAAGATAATATATTTGGAGAGAGAAGGATTTTATCTTAATCCGATTATGTTATCTTAGGGATTCCTTCCTTAGATAATATCGGCTGTTAAGATAATATTCTTCAAATCATTTAATATCTTCTTGTTACCAAGTTTAGAAAGATATTTTATCTTGTTACGATTGTGTTAGTCGAGTTGTATGTACATGATTGTGGATTCATTTCTATGTACGAACTCGGAGCATTAAAACTGAGAAGAAAAAGAGAGTGAAGGGTTTGTGAGTCTTATAGGGTTGAGTTCGTATTCATCGTTGTAGAAGTGATCTTCGAATCTAGGTAGGAAGTCTAGGGTTTGGAGTCCATGCTACAAGTGTAATCGAACAAGAAATCAATAAGACGAGTACACGCTTCAAAATCCTCTCAAGCGAGAAGCTTGAAGGTAGTGGTTTTTCTTTGATTAGCTAGGTGGCTAATTAGGGTTTCCACTATATATCGTGAGTTCGTCTCTTATCTTTCTTGCTATATTATTCCGTTGCACCTTCTGTGGGAACAAAGCCTTTGTTCCCTCAGACGTAACTCTAACGATCCAACAAGGTTTGTATACCTAATACTAATGAATCTTGTTTGAATTTGTTCAATTTCAAGTATTTCATTTGTAAGTTGATAGGTCTTCCACATTACGCAAATGCCTCCCGCGAAACCCGTAGCCGGAACACAGTAGAATTGATCAAAGCCATCTTTTTTCCATACTTTTTCATTTGGTTCTTTGTTTATTCTTGTTTCAAAGAGTGCAAATAGTTGTATTCGTTCAATTTTGCAGAAAGACTCAACATCCATCCAAAATGTTTTCTTCCCGATTCCGCGACAATTCCAGGTTGTAATCTTCATAAAAACCTATTTGTGTTGTTGCCCCATATCCTAGGACATTTAGGGGACTTATTGTCGTTTCTATTTGTTATTTTACCCATAGACATGAGATATTTAGAAGAACTACGAGTTTTGTTCTTCCTAAAAAGGTTATCAGTGATTGCATGTAGAATTGGTAATTTCAAGTTAAGGGTATCAATGCTAATCTTGGTATTCATGTAAATTTGCTCTAATTGTTCCACATAAATGTTTTGTTGTTGGTATATCCAAAAAGGACTCCAGATGTGAGAGGCCATTATATGGCAAGTTTTATTGTTGGTGTATCCAAGAAGGACTCCATATATAAAGTTGATAGTTGATAGTTGCTGGTGTATCCAAAAAGGACTCCAGATGTAAGATGCTAGTATATGACAAGTTTGATTCCAATAATCATCATACAAAGTTATAGAAATGTATAAAATACACATAGGGTTCAGGAACTGATTTTTCGTGGGGTAGAAACTCCCAGCAAGCTTGTAGGCAGGATGATGATGATCTTCATTATCTGAGTTCTTGACTTGTGAGATGCAGTAGCACAGAAAATACCTGCTGAGACAGAAAGAAGCAGGAGGCAGCATAAGTCTATCCCATAAATTTCGATCGAATTTGTTCAAGAGGTCGAGATAATGGTATAGGGTTTGCTTTTTCATAAAATGGCCTCTAAGAAGAGGCCATTTTCCTTCCAAGTCCCTGACATAAAGTTTTTCACCAGCAACATTGGGGATTATAATCCCATCAAGGGTCAATTAGAATAGATTGTTATCAGGAGAATCAAAATCCAAGCCCACAAGAGCTATAGGCAAGGGGTAATGGCTGGAAAGGAGACGATCATAACTATGGACAAAATAACATAAAGCATGCCAAAAAATCCAGCTAGCCAGATCTACTCCCCACCAGAAATATGTAACACCCTCAAATTTTAACCCATTTGAAAAGGTATTACCGCCAGTGACCTCGGTTTCCACACTGAAGCCACCCCAGGCTTTACCATTGAAACACAATTCATAAAGAACAATTATGATACAAAATTACCATAACTTTCATTTAAAACATAGTCGCTGAATTTCAACACAATTCCAAATGCGACAAAATACAGAGTTATTACAATACAGTGGAAGACTTAAAATAATTTACAAGAGTATTGACTTCAGTAGTCAACGCCCAAAGATCGTAGCCTGATTAAAACATTTTCAAATACCGTTCAGGTTCATAGTCGATCTAGCCTTCATGGATCCTCGACTCATCTGATGTGCCGAATCGAACGGATGACACCAGCCAACCATGCAGAGAACAATTACGGTTGGTTAGTCTAATGAAAGACTATGCAAGGGTACAAAGCAGATGGTTCGAGTAGTCGTATTAGGTTAGACTCATCGCTCCTCGAATAATAACCGACGACGATAGTCAACCACCATACTTCTACTGGAAGATATCAAAATACATGAACAAGAGAAGATCCTGGAGACCGAGTCTCACAACAATCAACCCAAAAGAAAACTCCAATGAATTGAGTCTTATCGGAAGTATGACAATGTTGGGGAACATAAATAATTTCATACAAGCGTTCAAAAACGACTTGATGTTTCGGTTCACGACCAACCTCACCGCTTAACGCGAATCCAGATTGGAAAGAGAACGGTACTCTGATCAAAGTCAAGACGAGCTTTCCTAGCTGCACTACACTTAGCTGCACTACTCGCCCAAGGTATATTAATCATGTGCTACGATAGCACTTATCTTATTTAATTCCAAAACGCGCATCACGTTATAGGCTTTTAAATATATGTATCGCCATGAGGGACATATATTGAATATATGTTTCGCCATGAGGGACATATAGGACATATGTTTCGCCATGAGGGACATACTCCTGAATGGGACGAATCCCAAGATTTGTAGCACCAGCTTCGTGCCACCATCTCTATACCAGAGTATAGAGATCGGTCATGACCCACCAAATGGTCTTTGAGTTTAGAACCCTTAGCACCATTTTCATTATCAAGAAACGACTAGACCTCAATTAGTCCATCGCTCCTACGAATACTCGTGCTAACTAAACAGTTCAACACAGCAATAATCATATCAAATCCCTCAGGCCAAAATATATATCTATAATAGCGTTGTTCTAGCATATATACAACCTATTATAATATCATATTATTTTCATATTGTTGCCCTCCTGGCAATCCTCATAAAATATATATCTATAATAGCGTTGTTCTAACAGATATACAACCTATTATAATATCATATTTTAATCCATATCATTTATCAAATCTGTTCCCAACAAAACAGTAAGTCATTCCAAATTAATTAACAATCAAACCATTGATAATTAATGGAAATATGGAATGATGAGCAAGAGTGAACTGCCACTTGCCTGGAATAGATTCGGCGATGAATCTGGACGAGACGACTACCGAAAATATCATTTCCAAGGATATGGCTTAAGCTTCAGATAGCTCCAACGGATTACGAGTCCACACGCGATCCAGCGAATCACGTTCTAACTAACAAATTAATTAATTATCAATTAATTTGCCTGGACGAACTTAAGGAATTAAATTTAATAAATTTTTATGATTATAAATCATAAAAATATTTATTAAATTTTCCTATAGAAAAATACAGATGAAAGGGAATCGAAATTATACCGCTCGTATAATTTCGGGTTAAATCTGGACTGAATTGAATTTGGGCTTCTCGGCCTAATACCGAAACAAAGCAAGGGGGGTCCACTTGCCTACTGTTCAATCGTCTTCAACAATTCAACAACAACAACACACAGCAACAGGGAGCTCGGCTTCCACCATGGACACGCCGAGAAGGATCAGCTCGACTTCTCATCGGGGAGAAGTAACGGCCACCAGTAGCAGGCAGCAGCGGTGCTCCAACACAGCATCTCGGCGGAGCACAGGGGCTCGGTGGCGAAACATGGATTGGGACCAAGACACCAGCGAACGAGAAACAGGGGAGCAGCAGCTTGGCTCGCTGAGCTTCCGCCGTCTCGACGCCGGGAGATATGACGACACCGGGGAGCAAGCGGAGGCAAGGAGGAGGACGAACGGGAGAGCTCCGTCGCCGGCGTAATGAGGTCAAAACAGGGGAGATCGGAGAGGGAGAGGCGTGGATCTGAGCTGCCTGCAGATCGGGCTCTATAAATAGCCCCAAGGAGGATCATCCTTGTCATCCCAGAGGAGGCGTGCCCAACCGACCTCTCGACAGGTGCCCCTGACAAATTTTACACAGGGGAGAATCGTGGCAGCCTGGTAGGAGGAGGGGAAATTCGTGGCAGGGATATGGGAATTGGCTTTGGTATGAGTATTTACATCCCGAAATTTATATATTTGTATTCAAACAAATATTCTAAGTTCCGAAAATACATCGAATGTATTTTATACCACTCAAGGAATTATTTCGGATACCATGGATGTTACGGAAAAATCCGAACTCCACTAGAAGCAAAATAATTATTGAACGAAGGATGGGAAAATTACCCAAATACCCTTACTAAAATTAAGGGGTATTACATTACTATCCCCTTAAGAAAAGTTTCGACCCCGAAACTTACATTATTAACGAGGAAATGGTCTATCTACCAATCTTACTACATGAACTTAATATCCTTAATCATAACATCATCATACAACCTTATCTCCATATAACATACCAGGTAATAATTCTTACTAACTCCACAAGATCATGTTTACCTTATAATAATGGTCTCCCAAAATTATCATAACGATATTAATGCACCTTCTAGGAGAACACACATTTCTCCTCCAATCTCTTTATAGACAAACCCAAGGTTCACACATTAACTTCTTATAATTCAGATATTAAATCTTAGTAACCTCAAATCATAACTTCCTTAATTCCTTAAAGATATCTCCCACAATTCCATTACTCATTATTATCGGTTTTGGCCCTTATACCAAATTCCAAATTGGGATCCGTTCGGTAATGACTTAACTTTTTCCTTTAATCACTTTATAACTTGAACCTTCAAGATTCCTTAACTTTCTTAATTCCCTTAATGAAACTTTACACAATTCCATTATTTATCTCAAAGTAAGACTGACCTTACGCCATCTCTAACTTAAAATCCTTACAAGAATAATTTAACACATCTCTTTAAACAATTTCTAACTTAACTCCTTTAAGATTCAAAAACAACCATAATATCTTATTCCTACGTTCCTCGAAACGTATCACATAAGATATTACTCATATCTCCTCCAAGAGAGTGATACCATAAGCCTTATAGATGACATACTCACAAGATGTCAATCCTTGACAATTCCCAAGAGTCATAACTCTTCATCCTCTGGAAATTCCACTTATCGAGTTCAATGACTCGTACTGTCTTAAATGACTTATTTCTAACTTAAAATCCTTATATTCATCACGCAATCTACTATCCATCCAGGACTTAATCGCATCATTTCCTTATATTACCTCAAACGAATCTCAAATAGATCTCCCCAAAGAATACCTATGATTTCATACACTTTGCTTTTCCAAAGGCTTTAACCATTGGTCCTACATGGGTCATACTTACTTATAAACCCGACCATCATAACTCCGGATTTCACAGTCCTACTCAAGATCGCAAAATAGGGAAAACGAGTTCTTATTGAACTATTCCCTTAATCAACTTATTCCTTCACAACACTTTATCCACACTAATGCCTACAGCATGATTCCACAACTAGACATTCCGGACTTTGCACTAGTCCATCTCTATATACTTCTAATAGAACAAAAAAAAATCCCAAGTACACAAGTGAGATATAACTCTTAATCTCATTAACTCCACATAACCTATACCTCCAAATACTAGGAATATGATGTCTCAAGAAGAAATAAATCTTTCCATAACTTTTCCTAATATCCTTATTTCCTAAAAGATACTCATAAATGAACACTTTAGGCATCAGACTCTTCTAGCCTTGCCTTACGAGGTCTTCCTCCGGGTCCTCATCGGGAGTTTGATCCCTCCGGATCTTCCCCCTCTCGAGGATCTTCCTCAGGGTTTTCCTCTGGATCTTCCTCTTCCTAAGGATCTTACGTAGGATCTTTCTTCTCTCGAGGATCTTCCTTCTTCTGAGGATCTTCCTCGGGATCTCCCCTAGGATTTTCCTCTCCTTGAGGATCTTCCTTAGGATTTTCCTCAGGATTTTCCTTAGAGTTCCCTTGGAAATCGCTTCCATTTAAACGTCGTTATTACAATATCTCGTTGGCCTACCTTAACGGCTCAACGAACTCTACCTTAGGTTCATCCCACGAATTCTCATACGGATGCAAATCCCGACTGCATCGAGCATTCATCCTCCGTATTCGTTTCCTCAATCAATGAATGTCAACGACTATGACATCATACTTAGACATCAAAACTCCTAAGAGTGATTCCTTAATTATTCCATATATCAATGTAATAAAATCACTTAGAATAGATCAACTTGGTAATTTCATAGATGAATTATGAACAAAGGGCACAAGATTCATCTACACTAATCTTCCGAGCATTCACACCAATTTACTCGGAGATTACAACACCAGGATATTAGTACTACCAACTCAGGAAGCACATACTTGATACCTACGAGGGAACTACTAGGTCCTCCAACCTCGAAATATCTCTGAGAAACAGGGAAATCTAACATTACTAGAAATGATAGAATCATCTCGGTACCTTCCGAGTCCTTTCAAAAGAATAGACAAACACCCATGTCTTACAACAACAAGAAGAAATCAATCTTTCTAGATATAGAGGTAACTCTCATACCTCTCATATCAGACTAAAGAAGACACGACTATGAACGGTGATATTTCAAATTCTTTTCATTTTGAAAATTCAGAACCTCCGAAAACATTTCTCAATTTAAAACGAGTAAATGGTTTATGAAATCCCAAACCCGTTTTAAAAACTTTCGGCTATGATACCAAATCTATAACACCCCTAAATTTTAACCCATTTGGAAAGGTATTATCGCCAGTGACCTCGGTTTCCACACTGAAGCCACCCCATGCTTTACCATTGAAACACAATTCATAAAGAACAATTATGATACAAAATTACCATAACTTTCATTTCAAACATAGTCGCGGAATTTCAACACAATTTCAAATGCGACAAAATACAGAGTTATTACAATATAACGGAAGACTTAAAATAATTTACAAGAGTATTGACTTCAGTAGTCAACGCCCAAAGATCGTAGCCTGATTAAAACATTTTCAAATACCGTTCATGTTCATAGTATATCTAGCCTTCATGGATCCTCGACTCATCTGATGTGCCGAATCGAACGGATGACACCAGCCAACCATGCAGAGAACAATTACGGTTGGTTAGTCTAATGAAAGACTATGCAAGGGTACAAAGCAGATGGTTCGAGTAGTCGTATTAGGTTAGACTCATCGCTCCTCGAATAATAACCGACGACGATAGTCAACCACCATACTTCTACTGGAAGATATCAAAAGGCATGAACAAGAGAAGATCCTGGAGACCGAGTCTCACAACAATCAACCCAAAAGAAGACTCCAATGAATTGAGTCTTATCGGAAGTATGACAATGTTGGGGAACATAAATAATTTCATACAAGCGTTCAAAAACGACTTGATGTTTCGGTTCACGACCAACCTCACCGCTTAACGCGAATCCAGATTGGAAAGAGAACGGTACTCTGATCAAAGTCAAGATGAGCTTTCCTAGCTGCACTATTCGCCCAAGGTATATTAATCATGTGCTACGATGGCACTTATCTTATTTAATTCCAAAACGCGCATCACGTTATAGGCTTTTAAATATATGTATCGCCATGAGGGACATATATTGAATATATGTTTCGCCATGAGGGACATATATTGAATATATGTTTCGCCATGAGGGACATATAGGACATATGTTTCGCCATGAGGGACATAATCCTGAATGGGACGAATCCCAATATTTGTAGCACCAGCTTCGTGCCACCATCTGTATACCCGAGTATAGAGATCGGTCATGACCCATCAAATGGTCTTTGAGTTTAGAACCCTTAGCACCATTTTCATTATCAAGAAACGACTAGACCTCAATTAGGCCATCGCTCCTACGAATACTCGTGCTAACTAAACAGTTCAACACAACAATAATCATATCAAATCCCTCAGGCCAAAATATATATCTATAATAGCGTTGTTCTAGCAGATATACAACCTATTATAATATCATATTCTTTTCATATTGTTGCCCTCCTGGCAATCCTCATAAAATATATATCTATAATAGCGTTGTTCTAATAGATATATAACCTATTATAATATCATATTTTAATCCATATCATTTATCAAATCTGTTTCCAACAAAACAGTAAATCATTCCAAATTAATTAACAATCAAACCATTGATAATTAATGGAAATATGGAATGATGAGCAAGAGCGAACCGCCACTTGCCTGGAATCGATTCGGTGATGAATCTGGACGAGACGACTACCGAAAATATCCTTTCCAAGGATATGGCTTAAGCTTCAGATAGCTCCAACGTATTACGAGTCCACACGCGATCCAGCGAATCACGTTCTAACTAACAAATTAATTAATTATCAATTAATTTGCCTGGACGAACTTAAGGAATTAAATTTAATAAATTTTTATCATTATAAATCATAAAAATATTTATTAAATTTTCCTATAGAAAAATACGGATGAAAGGGAATCAAAATTATACCGCTCGTACAATTTCGGGTTAAATCTGGACTGAATTGAATTTGGGCTTCTCGGCCCAAAACCGAAACAAAGCAAGGGGGGTCCACTTGCCTACTGTTCAATTGTCTTCAACAATTCAACAACAACAAACAGCAACAGGGAGCTCGGCTTCCACCATGGACACGCCGGGAAGGAGCAGCTCGTCTTCTCACCGGGGAAAAGTAACGGCCACCAGTAGCAGGCAGCAGCGGCGCTTCAACATAGCAGCTCGGCGGAGCACAGGGGCTCGGTGGCAAAACAGGGAATGGGACCACGACACCAGTGAACGTGAAACAGGGGAGCAGCAGCTTGGCTCGCTGAGCTTCCGCCGTCTCGACGCCGGGAGATATGACGACACCGGGGAGCAAGCGGAGGCAAGGAGGAGGACGAACGAGAGAGCTCCGTCGCCGGCGTGATGAGGTCGAAACAGGGGAGATCGGAGAGGGAGAGGTGTGGATCTGAGCTGCCTGCAGATCGGGCTCTATAAATAGCCCCAAGGAAGATCATCCTTGTCATCCCAGAGGAGGCGTGCCCAACCGACCTCTCGACAGGTGCCCCTGACAAATTTTACACAGGGGAGAATCGTGGCAGCCTGGTAGGAGGAGGGGAAATTCGTGGCAGGGATATGGGAATTGGCTTTGGTATGGGTTTTTACATCCTGGAATTTATATATTTGTATTCAAACAAATATTCTAAGTTCCGAAAATACATCGAATGTATTTTATACCACTCAAGGAATTATTTCGGATACCATGGATGTTACGGAAAAATCCGAACTCCACTAGAAGCAAAATAATTATTGAACGAAGGATGGGAAAATTACCCAAATACCCTTACTAAAATTAAGGGGTATTACATTACTACCCCCTTAAGAAAAGTTTCGACCCCGAAACTTGCATTATTAACGAGGAAATGGTCTCTCTACCAATCTTACTACCTGAACTTAATATCCTTAATCATAACATCATCATACAACCTTATCTCCATATAACATACCAGGTAATAATTCTTACTAACTCCACAAGATCATGTTTATCTTATAATAATGGTCTCCCAAAATTATCATAACGATATTAATGCACCTTCAATAGGAGAACACACATTTCTCCTCCAATCTCTTTATAGACAAACCCAAGGTTTACACATTAACTTCTTATAATTCTGATATTAAATCTTAGTAACCTCAAATCATAACTTCCTTAATTCCTTAAAGATATCTCCCACAATTCCATTACTCGTTATTATCGGTTTTGGCCCTTATACCAAATTCCAACTTGGGATCCTTTCGGTAATGACTTAACTTTTTCCTTTAATCACTTTATAACTTGAACCTTCAAGATTCCTTAACTTTCTTAATTCCATTAATGGTACTTTACACAATTCCATTATTTATCTCAAAGTAAGACTGACCTTACGCCATCTCTAACTTAAAATCCTTACAAGAATAATTTAACACATCTCTTTAAACAATTTCTAACTTAACTCCTTTAAGATTCAAGAACAACCATAATATCTTATTCCTACGTTCCTCGAAACGTATCACATAAGATATTACTCCTATCTCCTCCAAAAGAGTGATACCATAAGCCTTATAGATGACATACTCACAAGATGTCAATCCTTGACAATTCCCAAGAGTCATAACTCTTCATCCTATGGAAATTCCACTTATCGAGTTCAACGACTCGTACTGTCTTAAATGACTTATTTCTAACTTAAAATCCTTATATTCATCACGCAATCTACTATCCATCCAGAACTTAATCGCATCATTTCCTTATATTACCTCAAACGAATCTCAAATAGATCTCCCCAAAGAATACCTATGATTTCATACACTTTGCTTTTCCAAAGGCTTTAACCATTGGTCCTACATGGGTCATACTTACTTATAAACCCGACCATCATAACTCCGGATTTCACAGTCCTACTCAAGATCGCAAAATAGGGAAAACGAGTTCTTATTGAACTATTCCCTTAATCAACTTATTCCTTCACAACACTTTATCCACACTAATGCCTACAACATGATTCCACAACTAGACATTCCGGACTTTACACTAGTCCATCTCTATATACTTCTAATAGAACAAAAAAAATCCCAAGTACACAAGTGAGATATAACTCTTAATCTCATTAACTCCACATAACCTATACCTCCAAATACTAGGAATATGATGTCTCAAGAAGAAACAAATCTTTCCATAACTTCTCTCAATATCCTTATTTCCTAAAAGATACTCATAAATGAACACTTTAGGCATCAGACTCTTCTAGCCTTGCCTTACGAGGTCTTCCTCCGGGTCCTCATCGGGAGTTCCCTCCGGATCTTCCCTCGGATCTTCCCCCTCTCGAGGATCTTCCTCAGGGTTTTCCTCTGAATCTTCCTCTTCCTAAGGATCTTCCGTAGGATCTTCCTTCTCTCGAGGATCTTCCTCCGGATCTTCCTTCTTCTGAGGATCTTCCCCGGGATCTCCCCTAGGATTTTCCTCTCCTTGAGGATCTTCCTTAGGATTTTCCTCGGGATTTTCCTTAGAGTTCCCTTGGAAATTGCTTCCATTTAAACGTCGTTATTACAATATCCCGTTGGCCTACCTTAACGGCTCAACGAACTCTACCTTAGGTTCATCCCACAAATTCTCATACGGATGCAAATCCCGACTGCATCGAGCATTCATCCTCTGTATTCGTTTCTTCAATCAATGAATGTCAACGACTATGACATCATACTTAGACATCAAAACTCCTAAGAGTGATTCCTTAATTATTCCATATATCAATGTAATAAAATCACTTAGAATAGATCAACTTGGTAATTTCATAGATGAATTATGAACAAAGGACACAAGATTCATCTACACTAATCTTTCGAGCATTCACACCAATTTACTCAGAGATTACAGCACCAGGATATTAGTACTACCAACTCAGGAAGCACATACTTGATACCTTCGAGGGAACTACTAGGTCGTCCAACCTCGAAATATCTCTGAGAAACAGGGAAATCTAACATTACTAGAAATGATAGAATCATCTCGGCACCTTCCGAGTCCTTTCAAAAGAATAGACAAACACCTATGTCTTACAACAACAAGAAGAAATCAGTCTTTCTAGATATAGAGGTAACTCTTATACCTCTCATATCAGACTAAAAAAGACACGACTATGAACGGTGATATTTCAAATTCTTTTCATTTTGAAAATTCAGAGCCTCCGAAAACATTTCTCAATTTAAAACGAGTAAATGGTTTATGAAATCCCAAACCCGTTTTAAAAACTTTCGGCTATGATACCAAATCTATAACACCCCCAAATTTTAACCCATTTGGAAAAGTATTATCGCCAGTGACCTCGGTTTCCACACTGAAGCCACCCCGGGCTTTACCATTGAAACACAATTCATAAAGAACAATTATGATACAAAATTACCATAACTTTCATTTAAAACATAGTCGTGGAATTTCAACACAATTCCAAATGCGACAAAATACAGAGTTATTACAATACAGCGGAAGACTTAAAATAATTTACAAGAGTATTGACTTCAGTAGTCAACGCCCAAAGATCGTAGCCTGATTAAAACATTTTCAAATACCGTTCATGTTCATAGTCGATCTAGCCTTCATGGATCCTCGACTCATCTGATGTACCGAATCGAACGGATGACACCAGCCAACCATGTAGAGAACAATTACGGTTGGTTAGTCTAATGAAAGACTATGCAAGGGTACAAAGCAGATGGTTCGAGTAGTCGTATTAGGTTAGACTCATCGCTCCTCGAATAATAACCGACGACGATAGTCAACCACCATACTTCTAATGGAAGATATCAAAAGGCATGAACAAGAGAAGATCCTGGAGACCGAGTCTCACAACAATCAACCCAAAAGAAGACTCCAATGAATTGAGTCTTATCGGAAGTATGACAATGTTGGGGAACATAAATAATTTCATACAAGCGTTCAAAAATGACTTGATGTTTCGGTTCACGACCAACCTCACCGTTTAACGCGAATCCAGATTGGAAAGAGAACGGTACTCTGATCAAAGTCAAGACAAGCTTTCCTAGCTGCACTACTCGCCCAAGGTATATTAATCATGTGCTACGATGGCACTTATCTTATTTAATTCCAAAACGCGCATCACATTATAGGCTTTTAAATATATGTATCGCCATGAGGGACATATATTGAATATATGTTTCGCCATGAGGGACATATATGACATATGTTTCGCCATGAGGGACATACTCCTGAATGGGACGAATCCCAAGATTTGTAGCACCAGCTTCGTGTCACCATCTCTATACCCGAGTATAGAGATGGGTCATGACCCACCAAATGGTCTTTGAGTTTAGAACCCTTAGCACCATTTTCATTATCAACAAACGACTAGACCTTAATTAGTCCATCGCTCTTACGAATACTCGTGCTAACTAAACAGTTCAACACAACAATAATCATATCAAATCCCTCAGGCCAAAATATATATCTATAATAGCGTTGTTCTAGCAGATATACAACCTATTATAATATCATATTCTTTTCATATTGTTGCCCTCCTGGTAATCCTCATAAAATATATATCTATAATAGCGTTGTTCTAACAGATATACAACCTATTATAATATCATATTTTAATCCATATCATTTATCAAAACTGTTCCCAACAAAACAGTAAATCATTCCAAATTAATTAACAATCAAACCATTGATAATTAATGGAAATATGGAATGATGAGCAAGAGTGAACCGCCACTTGCCTAGAATAGATTCGGCGATGAATCTGGACGAGACGACTACCGAAAATATCCTTTCCAAGGATATGGCTTAAGCTTCAGATAGCTCCAACGGATTACGAGTCCACACGCGATCCAGCGAATCACGTTCTAACTAACAAATTAATTAATTATCAATTAATTTGCCTGGACGAACTTAAGGAATTAAATTTAATAAATTTTTATGATTATAAATCATAAAAATATTTATTAAATTTTCCTATAGAAAAATACGGATGAAAAGGAATCGAAATTATACCGCTCGTATAATTTCGGGTTAAATCTGGACTGAATTGAATTTGGGCTTCTCGGCCCAATACCGAAACAAAGCAAGGGGGGTCCACTTTCCTACCGTTCAATCGTCTTCAACAATTCAACAACAACACACAACAACAGGGAGCTCGGCTTCCACCATGGACACGCCGGGAAGGAGCAGCTCGTCTTCTCACCGGGGAGAAGTAACGGCCACCAGTAGCAGGCAACAGCGGCGCTCCAACACACAGCTCGGCGGAGCATAAGGGCTCAGTGGCGAAACAGGGAATGGGACCACGACACCAGCGAACGGGAAACAGGGGAGCAGCAGCTTGGCTCGCTGAGCTTCCGCCGTCTCGACGCCGGGAGATATGACGACACCGGGGAGCAAGCGGAGGCAAGGAGGAGGACGAACGGGAGAGCTCCATCGCCGGCGTGATGAGGTCGAAATAGGGGAGATCAGAGAGGGAGAGGTGTGGATCTGAGCTGCCTGCAGATCGGGCTCTATAAATAGCCCCAAGGAGGATCATCCTTGTCATCCCAGAGGAGGCGTGCCCAACCGACCTCTCGACAGGTGCCCCTGACAAATTTTACACATGGGAGAATCGTGGCAGCCTGGCAGGAGGAGGGGAAATTCGTGGCAGGGATATGGGAATTGGCTTTGGTATGGGTTTTTACATCCCGGAATTTATATATTTGTATTCAAACAAATATTCTAAGTTCCTAAAATACATTGAATTTATTTTATACCACTCAAGGAATTATTTCGGATACCATGGATGTTACGGAAAAATCCGAACTCCACTAGAAGAAAAATAATTATTGAACGAAGGATGAGAAAATTAACCAAATACCCTTACTAAAATTAAGGGGTATTACATTACTACCCCCTTAAGAAAAGTTTCGACCCCGAAACTTGCATTATTAACGAGAAAATGGCCTCTCTACCAATCTTACTACCTGAACTTAATATCCTTAATCATAACATCATCATACAACCTTATCTCCATATAACATACCAGGTTATAATTCTTACTAACTCCACAAGATCATGTTTACCTTATAATAATGGTCTCCCAAAATTATCATAACGATATTAATGCACCTTCAATAGGAGAACACACATTTCTCCTCCAATCTCTTTATAGACAAACCCAAGGTTTACACATTAACTTCTTATAATTCAGATATTAAATCTTAGTAACCTCAAATCATAACTTCCTTAATTCCTTAAAGATATCTCCCACAATTCCATTACTCATTATTATCGGTTTTGGCCCTTATACCAAATTCCAACTTGGGATCCTTTCGGTAATGACTTAACTTTTTCCTTTAATCACTTTATAACTTGAACCTTCAAGATTCCTTAACTTTCTTAATTCCCTTAATGGTACTTTACACAATTCCATTATTTATCTCAAAGTAAGACTGACCTTACGCCATCTCTAACTTAAAATCCTTACAAGAATAATTTAACACATCTCTTTAAACAATTTCTAACTTAACTCCTTTAAGATTCAAGAACAACCATAATATTTTATTCCTACGTTCCTCGAAACATATCACATAAGATATTACTTCTATCTCCTCCAAGAGAGTGATACCATAAGCCTTATAGATGACATACTCACAAGATGTCAATCCTTGACAATTCCCAAGAGTCATAACTCATCATCCTCTGGAAATTCCACTTATCGAGTTCAATGACTCGTACTGTCTTAAATGACTTATTTCTAACTTAAAATCCTTATATTCATCACGCAATCTACTATCTATCCAGGACCTAATCGCATCATTTCCTTATATTACCTCAAACGAATCTCAAATAGATCTCCCCAAAGAATACCTATGATTTCATACACTTTGCTTTTCCAAAGGCTTTAACCATTGGTCCTACATGGGTCATACTTACTTATAAACCCGACCATCATAACTCCGGATTTCACAGTCCTACTCAAGATCGCAAAATAGGGAAAACGAGTTCTTATTGAACTATTCCCTTAATCAACTTATTCCTTCACAACACTTTATCCACACTAATGCCTACAACATGATTCCACAACTAGACATTCCGGACTTTGCACTAGTCCATCTCTATATACTTCTAATAGAACAAAAAAATATCCCAAGTACACAAGTGAGATATAACTCTTAATCTCATTAACTCCACATAACCTATACCTCCAAATACTAGGAATATGATGTCTCAAGAAGAAACAAATCTTTCCATAACTTCTCCCAATATCCTTATTTCTTAAAAGATAACTCATAAATGAACACTTTAGGCATCAGACTCTTCTAGCCTTGCCTTACGAGGTCTTCCTCCGGGTCCTCATCGGGAGTTCGATCCCTCCGGATCTTCCCTCGGATCTTCCCCCTCTCGAGGATCTTCCTCAGGGTTTTCCTCATGATCTTCCTCTTCCTAAGGATCTTCCGTAGGATCTTCCTTCTCTCGAGGATCTTTCTCCGGATCTTCCTTCTTCTGAGGATCTTCCTCGGGATCTCCCCTAGGATTTTCCTCTCCTTGAGGATCTTCCTTAGGATTTTCCTCGGGATTTTCCTTAGAGTTCCCTTGGAAATCGCTTCCATTTAAACATCGTTATTACAATATCCCGTTGGCCTACCTTAACGGCTCAACGAACTCTACCTTAGGTTCATCCCACGAATTCTCATACGGATGCAAATCCCGACTGCATCGAGCATTCATCCTCCGTATTCGTTTCCTCAATCAATGAATGTCAACGACTATGACATCATACTTAGACATCAAAACTCCTAAGAGTGATTCCTTAATTATTCCATATATCAATGTAATAAAATCACTTAGAATAGATCAACTTGGTAATTTCATAGATGAATTATGAACAAAGGGCACAAGATTCATCTACACTAATCTTCCGAGCATTCACACCAATTTACTCGGAGATTACAGCACCAGGATATTAGTACTACCAACTCAGGAAGCACATACTTGATACCTTCGAGGGAACTACTAGGTCCTCCAACCTCGAAATATCTCTGAGAAACAGGGAAATCTAACATTACTAGAAATGATAGAATCATCTCGGCACCTTCCGAGTCCTTTCAAAAGAATAGACAAACACCTATGTCTTACAACAACAAGAAGAAATCAGTCGTTCTAGATATAGAGGTAACTCTCATACCTCTCATATCAGACTAAAGAAGACACGACTATGAACGGTGATATTTCAAATTCTTTTCATTTTGAAAATTCAGAGCCTCCGAAAACATTTCTCAATTTAAAACGAGTAAATGGTTTATGAAATCCCAAACCCGTTTTAAAAACTTTCGGCTCTGATACCAAATCTATAACACCCCCAAATTTTAACCCATTTGGAAAGGTATTACCGTCAGTGACCTCGGTTTCCACACTGAAGCCACCCCAGGCTTTACCATTGAAACACAATTCATAAAGAACAATTATGATACAAAATTACCATAAATTTCATTTAAAACATAGTCGCGGAATTTCAACACAATTCCAAATGCGACAAAATACAGAGTTATTAGAATACAGCGGAAGACTTCAAATAATTTACAAGAGTATTGACTTCAGTAGTCAACGCCGAAAGATCATAGCCTGATTAAAACATTTTCAAATACCGTTCATGTTCATAGTCGATCTAGCCTTCATGGATCCTCGACTCATCTGATGTGTCGAATCGAACGGATGACACCAGCCAACCATGTAGAGAACAATTACGGTTGGTTAGTCTAATGAAAGACTATGCAAGGGTACAAAGCAGATGGTTGGAGTAGTCGTATTAGGTTAGACTCATCGCTCCTCGAATAATAACCGACGACGATAGTCAACCACCATACTTCTACTAGAAGATATCAAAAGGCATGAACAAGAGAAGATCCTGGAGACCGAGTCTCACAGCAATCAACCCAAAAGAAGACTCCAATGAATTGAGTCTTATCGGAAGTATGACAATGTTGGGGAACATAAATAATTTCATACAAGCGTTCAAAAATGACTTGATGTTTCGGTTCACGACCAACCTCACCGCTTAACGCGAATCCAGATTGGAAAGAGAACGGTACTCTGATCAAAGTCAAGACGAGCTTTCCTAGATGCACTACACTTAGCTGCACTACTCGCCCAAGGTATATTAATCATGTGCTATGATGGCACTTATCTTATTTAATTCCAAAATGCGCATCACGTTATAGGCTTTTAAATATATGTATCGCCATGAGGGACATATATTGAATATATGTTTCGCCATGAGGGACATATAGGACATATGTTTCGCCATGAGGGACATACTCCTGAATGGGACGAATCCCAAGATTTGTAGCACCAGCTTCGTGCCACCATCTCTATACCCGAGTATAGAGATCGGTCATGACCCACCAAATGGTCTTTGAGTTTAGAACCCTTAGCACCATTTTCATTATCAAGAAACGACTAGACCTCAATTAGTCCATCGCTCCTATGAATACTCGTGCTAACTAAACAGTTCAACACAACAATAATCATATCAAATCCCTCAGGCCAAAATATATATCTATAATAGCGTTGTTCTAGCAGATATACAACCTATTATAATATCATATTCTTTTCATATTGTTGCCCTCTTGGCAATCCTCATAAAATATATATCTATAATAGCGTTGTTGTAACAGATATACAACCTTTTATAATATCATATTTTAATCCATATCATTTGTCAAAACTATTCCCAACAAAACAGTAAATCATTCCAAATTAATTAACAATCAAACCATTGATAATTAATGGAAATATGGAATGATGAGCAAGAGCGAACCGCCACTTGCCTGGAATAGATTCGGCGATGAATCTGGACGAGACGACTACCGAAAATATCCTTTACAAGGATATGGCTTAAGCTTCAGATAGCTCCAACAGATTACGAATCCACACGCGATCCAACGAATCACGTTCTAACTAACAAATTAATTAATTATCAATTAATTTGCCTGGACGAACTTAAGGAATTAAATTTAATAAATTTTTATGATTATAAATCATAAAAATATTTATTAAATTTTCCTATAGAAAAATACGGATGAAAGGGAATCGAAATTATACCGCTCGTATAATTTCGGGTTAAATCTGGACTGAATTGAATTTGGGCTTCTCGGCCCAATACCGAAACAAAGCAAGGGGGGTCCACTTGCCTACTGTTCAATCGTCTTCAACAATTCAACAACAACACACAACAACAGGGAGCTCGGCTTCCACCATGGACACGCCAGGAAGGAGCAGCTCGTCTTCTCACCGGGGAGAAGTAACGGCCACCAATAGCAGGCAGCAGCGGCGCTCCAACACAGCAGCTCGGCGGAGCATAGGGGCTCGGTGGCGAAACAGGGAATGGGACCACGACACCAGCGAACGGAAAACAGGGGAGCAGCAACTTGGCTCGCTGAGCTTCCGCCGTCTCGACGCCGGGAGATATGACGACACCGGGGAGCAAGCGGAGGCAAGGAGGAGGACGAACGGGAGAGCTCCATCGCCGGCGTGATGAGGTCGAAACAGGGGAGATCGGAGAGGGAGAGGTGTGGATCTGAGCTGCCTGCAGATCGGGCTCTATAAATAGCCCCAAGGAGGATCATCCTTGTCATCCCAGAGGAGGCGTGCCCAACCGACCTCTCGACAGGTGCCCCTGACAAATTTTACACAGGGGAGAATCGTGGCAGCCTGGCAGGAGGAGGGGAAATTCGTGGCAGGGATATGGGAATTGGCTTTGGTATGGGATTTTACATCCCGGAATTTATATATTTGTATTCAAACAAATATTCTAAGTTCCGAAAATACATCGAATGTATTTTATACCACTCAAGGAATTATTTCGGATACCATGGATGTTACGGAAAAATCCGAACTCCACTAGAAGAAAAATAATTATTGAACGAAGGATGGGAAAATTACCCAAATACCCTTACTAAAATTAAGGGGTATTACATTACTACCCCCTTAAGAAAAGTTTCGACCCCGAAACTTGTATTATTAACGAGGAAATGGTCTCTCTACCAATCTTACTACCTGAACTTAATATCCTTAATCATAACATCATCATACAACCTTATCTCCATATAACATACCAGGTAATAATTCTTACTAACTCCACATGATCATGTTTACCTTATAATAATGGTCTCCCAAAATTATCATAACGATATTAATGCACCTTCAATAGGAGAACACACATTTCTCCTCCAATCTCTTTATAGACAAACCCAAGGTTTACACATTAACTTCTTATAATTCTGATATTAAATCTTAGTAACCTCAAATCATAACTTCCTTAATTCCTTAAAGATATCTCCCACAATTCCATTACTCATTATTATCGGTTTTGGCCCTTATACCAAATTCCAACTTGGGATCCTTTCGGTAATGACTTAACTTTTTCCTTTAATCACTTTATAACTTGAACCTTCAAGATTCCTTAACTTTATTAATTCCCTTAATGGTACTTTACACAATTCCATTATTTATCTCAAAGTAAGACTGACCTTATGCCATCTCTAACTTAAAATCCTTACAAGAATAATTTAACACATCTCTTTAAACAATTTCTAACTTAACTCCTTTAAGATTCAAGAACAACCATAATATTTTATTCTTACGTTCCTCGAAACGTATCACATAAGATATTACTCCTATTGATGAGGAATCGACCCCACAATTAGTGCCAACCTTTGATGGACCGATCACTAGGTCAAGGGCGAAGGAACTGCGTCAAGAGCTGGAGACGTTTATGGCACATGCACTATCACATGACGAAGAGGACAAGTCCAAAGTCAAGGCATTGACTTTAATGGTCAACGTTACCTATGTTTAATAGTCTTATTAACTTCTGCATTGGATATTTTTAGGATTATTATTTAATTGTGTTAAGCTTTCTATTTTCGGATATTTCGGAAATAATTGTAGCCTTTTGGGAAGCATAGGGCTGGCCACACCTTTGGGTATTAAAAGGCTCCCTTGTCTTCTTCCTTAGGCAGATTTCTCATAGTTGTTAAACATAAAACAGAGCTTTGTTTGCTTTGAACTTTGCTCCCCGTGAGAGTCTCAATCGATTGTTACTTCTTGCTTAGTTGTTTTCGTCTTTGTCAAGTCCCTCTAGAGTTGGTGATTTCGTACATCATAAGCACCCTCTCTGTGCTCCAAGTTCGTCAGCGATTCTTGGTTGTGTGGCGTTGTAGAGATCTGGTCGGTAGATCGTTCGACAAGGTTCCTTGCTATCAACGCAAGAGGGTTTTCTCGTCGTTTTTATTGGTTCCTTCGTATCATCCCTTCATTTGTTTCACTTCCGCCATATTCTAATTGTTCTTGTTTTCTTTTATTTGAGATCCGTTGCCTAGATCCATCCCTACACGGCTAATCCCGTATCAATTGGTATCAAGAGCTTTGTGGCTTCGGATCGCCTTTGACGGTTACCAGATTCATCATCACAAAAATTGAATCTTCCTGTTTCTCAATCGTCAATTGAATTTCTTTGTTTGAGTCACATTAGTGAATTGATTAGTCTGACTGATTACCTGCTTTTGTTTGTCTTGGAAAGGAGTTCGTTGTGGTTGATTGTGACTACGAGGATCAACAAAAACCGTACCAAAACCGTACCAAATTTTTTTTCGGCCCCCACCCACCATTGTTGTTCGTCCCCAAGCTTGGCGAGCAAGACAACCAAGGCGTCCAGGTTCGTGCAAGCGCAAGAGATGAGGTTGTTACAAATTTTGGAAATTTCGAAATCTTTGCTTAATTATCTAGAGATTTTATTTTATTTTAGTAGTGTAATATCCCAGGAAAAACAAGTTGCCAAAAAGAAAATCAAAAAAAAAAAAAAAGGCATCTGGGATTCTTTTGATTAAAATTTAATCTCTAGGCAAATATTGTTACGATTGCCAAAACAAAAATTTTGTACCAGCAAAGGAAAGTTCCCATTCAAAATTCAAAAAAATAAAATAAAAATTCAAACCTACCGCTAGGTCTCGCCGCCGTTTTCCTGTGTTCAGCCGCCGCCTCCCCAGCGTCACCATCACCGCCTCGCACGTCTCCCCAGCACCTTGTCGTCGCCGGTTTCCTCTCTTCGGCCGCCGACTCGCAAGCTTCACCATCACCGCCGCCTGCATCAGCCCATATCTGCACAGCCCAGAAACCCCGCCACCGCCGCCTTCTTCTCCGACCCAGATCTGCAGAGCCCCGGCGCGCGTTCTCCCTCGCGCCCCGGTGTCGCCGTCGACTTCGACATCCCAGCCCCGATCGGCAGAAGCATCGCCGCTGTTTCCCTCTTGTCCGAACCCGTCCACCCTCTGGACCGGCACCGCAGTACACCATCGGCGCCGCCGTCCCCCTCTTGTCCGAACCCTTTCTACCCTTCCACCCCCTCTGGTCACTCTCGGCTCCGACTGGCTTCGTTTCGAGTCGACAAAGGTACGTCTTTCTGACTCGCAATTCGCATTTCTTGAGTTCGAAACACATATATAGCCCCGTCTCTGGTTACAATTCATTCTTGTAGCTACAGTAGTGTCGCTTTATTATTGAGTCGTTCTTTAGTCTCGCTTTTATTTGAGTCATTTTCGTCGTTCGTCTACTTGTCTGGTCTACTACATCACTGCTTGACCTTGAATTGTTGCGTATGGTGAGCACACCGAGGACTTGTCATTTACGAGCCTAACTTCGCAGGTTGTTCCATCGCCGAGTGCAAACACTTGAGAGTTTTTGGTTTTACTCACCTTAACGTCTTTCTGTGTTCGTCTAAGTGGTGATCATGTCAGGTTCCGGCGATGAACAGGTTACCGCGAATGGTTCCCTTGTCGATATGCAGGCCATGCTGCAACATTTGTCTTCTACGGTCGCCCAGCTGTCGACGAAGTTTGACGCTTTGGAGCATCGCCCCGCCGAACAACCGGATGTGCAGGAGCACATTGGCCCATCAAATGCCGCACCATTCCCGGCCACCGAACCCCTAGTCGACCAAGCCGAGGCCTACCAAGCAGCTATGGACGCGCACCAGCTACCGAGAGCACATGGCACCAATCGCACACGTCCTATGGCCGGCCGTCGGAATCCGCCACCCGCGCCTCGTGGTAGGTTTGATTCACCTCCTTCGTCTCCTCATTCTAGTTTATGGGGTGATGATGATATGCAGGACTATGAGCGCGAGGAGCGTAATGAGTGGCGTCCTTACCGCCCACGGCATGACTGTGAGCAACCTCGGCGACGTGACGCCGAGCAAGACGGCATTGGACGGATCAAAGTGAAGATCCTGACTTTTGATGGCAAGTGTGACCCGGACGTCTACCTTGAGTGGGAGACGAAGATTGAGCAGATTTGGAGTTGTCACAATTTTCCCGAAGATAAAAAGGTACAACTCGCTGCTCTTGAATTTGTTGGTTATGCTTTGGTTTGGTGGGATTCTGTTGTGAAGGCTCGAAGACAAGCCATGGACCCTCCGGTCGCCACATGGAACCAGATGCGAGCTTTGATGAGGACCCGCTTCGTGCCTCGTCACCACAATAGAGTTCTCCGCAACCGTTTGGAGAATATGAGGCAAGGCGCCTTAGGTGTTGAAGAGGTATACAACAATATGCAGATAGCCATGGCCCGCGGCAACTTCGTCGAGGATGAAGAAGCCACGATGTCCAGGTATCTTCGTATTTTGCATCCTCATTTAGCTGACACTATAGAATTGTATCCCTATTCTACCATGACAGACTTGCTACACCAAGCAATTAAAGTGGAGAGACAATTCAAGTCCAACTACAGCCAGCAACACCGACCCGTGCCACAACGTCAATCATGGCATCCCGACCAGCAGCAGGGCCGCACCACCACCAGCGAAACCGCCCCGCCGCCAGTCAACCTCGCGGCAACGAGCCCAATTCTCGTGGCGCGTACCCTTCTACCTCCACCGCACCACAGCAGCCCACACGACCAGCCCCTACAGCTTCACGCGGTAATCCTACTGATCCTACACCTAGAGCTAGAGATATCACTTGCTTTAAATGTCAAGGAAAGGGTCATTACATGAAGGATTGTCCTAATAGTCGTGTCTTGCTGATTAATCATTTGGGTGAGTATGAGTCTGAATCTGACAATGAGCATGATAATTTAGTTGCTAGCAATGATATGAATGAGCATGCCGATGATGATGATTTGGATTTTATTGAATATGAGCATGGTGATTCATTAATTGTTAGGAGGACTTTGCATGTTACTCAAGCTCCTTGTGATGATAATCAGCGTGAGAATTTATTTCATACCCGATGTCTTGTTAAAGGGAAAGTGTGCAACATGATTATTGATGGTGGTAGTTGTTGTAATATTGCTAGTGTTGAATTAGTTAATAAACTACAACTCCCTACTTTTTTGCATCATCGACCTTATAGACTTCATTGGATGAATGACTGTGGTGAACTCAAGGTGAATAAGCAGGTTAAAATTACTCTTAAGCTAGGAACCTATGAGGATCAAATTTTATGTGATGTTGTTCCTATGCAAGCTTGTCATATGTTGTTGGGTCGTCCTTGGAAATTTGATAGAAATGTTATTCATAATGGACGTACTAACCAGCATACCTTTGAGTTTCGTGGTAGGAAGGTGGTGTTGAAACCGATGATGCCGCTTCAAGTGGCTGAGGCTTATGATAAGAAAAGAGAGGCAGACCGTAAGGGTAAGTCCCCAGCCGACCCTTCCCCTGGCACACCACGGCCCGACCTCACCCTCGCCTCCTCTCCTGCCATTAGCCCAAGCCACGACCGAGTGCTCCTAGCCTCCAGCCGAGCCCACCTGGTAGATTACCTTCCCACGGACGTCGCCCTCATGTCCCTTTGTCAGGCCTATACCCTGTTAGGTGACGACGACCGAGCTACACTCTCAGCTACTGTCCGGACCCTTTTAGATGAGTTCCTTGATGTATTCCCGGATGAGATACCCCCTGGCCTACCCCCTATTAGAGGCATTGAGCACCAGATAGACCTCATACCCGGTGCTACCCTACCCAACCGGCCTGCCTATAGGATGAACCCTACTGAGACCCAGGAAACCCAGAACCAAGTACAGGACCTTCTGGATAAAGGGTATGTTAGAGAGAGTCGTTCCCAGTGTGCTGTGCCTGTCTTACTTGTCCCCAAAAAGGACAATACTTGGCGTATGTGTGTTGATTGCAGGGCTATTAATAATATTACGATCAAGTACAGGCACCCAATTCCGAGGCTCGATGATATGTTGGATGAGCTCCATGGCGCCTCCACCTTCTCTAAGATAGATCTACGCAGTGGCTACCATCAAATCCGGATGAAGGAAGGAGACGAGTGGAAGACTGCATTCAAGACGAAGTTTGGTTTGTATGAGTGGCTTGTTATGCCTTTCGGTTTGACTAACGCCCCCTCTACTTTTATGCGTCTTATGAATCATGTCTTGAGATCATTTATTGGTAAATTTGTTGTAGTTTACTTTGATGATATTCTGATTTACAGCAAATCTTTGGAAGCTCATGCCGAGCACCTCAGGGAAGTTTTATCCACTCTCAGAGCTATACAGTTGTATGGGAATCTGAAGAAGTGTGATTTTTGCACTGACAAAGTTGTGTTTCTTGGTTTTGTAGTGAGTGCTCATGGATTGCAAGTCGATCAGGAGAAGGTGAACGCCATCCGCGACTGGCCGACCCCGAAGAACTTAGGTGACGTGCGCAGTTTCCACGGCCTGGCTGGCTTCTACAGGCGGTTCGTTAGAGATTTTAGCACCATTGCAGCCCCACTGACGGAAATCACTAAGAAGAATACTCCATTCCGGTGGGGTAAACCTCAAGAAACGGCATTCCAGACTCTCAAGGATCGTTTGACACACGCACCATTGCTGGTTCTGCCTGACTTCACTCGCCCCTTTGAAGTGGAGTGTGACGCCTCTGGCATTGGTATTGGAGGAGTCCTCATGCAGGAAGGTAAGCATATTGCCTTCTTTTCTGAAAAGTTGAAAGGTGCATGCTTGAATTATTCTACTTATGATAGGGAATTATATGCCTTGTTTCGAGTGTTGAAAACTTGGCAACACTACCTATGGTCTAGAGAATTTGTGCTTAAAACTGATCATGAGTCCTTAAAGCATTTTAGGAGTCAAGATAAGTTGGATAGGAGGCATGGTAGGTGGATGGAATTCATAGAAACATTTACCTATGTGATTAAGTATAAGAAAGGAAAAGATAATGTAGTAGCTGATGCCCTTTCTAGGAGACATACACTGTTGACCACTTTGGATGCTCGAGTCCTTGGATTCGTGTATATTAAGGAGTTGTAAGATATAGATGCTGATTTTGGTGTGATTTATAAGCATTGTGTGGAAAAGGGTTCATTTGATAAGTTCTTCTTGTTTGATGGATTCTTGTTTCGAGTTGATAAAGTGTGCATTCCTGTTTGTTCTCTATGTTTATTACTTGTTGATGAGTCCTATAGGGGTGGATTGATGGGTCATTTTGGTAGAGATAAGACTTATAACATGTTGCATACTCATTTCTTTTGGCCACACATGCTTCGGGATGTCGAGAATTTTATCAAACGCTGTGTTGAATGCTTACAGGCTAAATCTAAAGTGAAACCGCATGGCCTTTATACTCCTTTACCTATTCCTTGCTATCCTTGGGTTGATATTAGTATGGATTTTATTGTTGGATTGCCTAGGACTAAGAAGGGGAGAGATTCTATATTTGTGGTTGTTGATAGGTTCTCTAAGATGGCTCACTTTATTGCATGCCATAAAACTGACGATGCTAGGAATGTTGCTGATTTGTTCTTCCGAGAGATTGTTCGGTTGCATGGTGTCCCTCGAACTATTGTTAGTGATAGGGATGTTAAATTTCTGAGTTACTTTTGGAAGACCTTGTGGGGTAAACTTGGTACTAAACTGTTGTTCTCTACTGCTAGTCACCCCCAAACAGATGGTCAAACTGAGGTAACTAACCGAACATTAGGTACTATCCTTAGGACTGTTATTAAATCTAATCTGAAAAGTTGGGAAGATGCATTACCACATGTTGAGTTTGCTTATAATCGGACTATTCATTCGTCTACTCAGATGTCCCCTTTTGAGTGTGTGTATGGTTTGAATCCCCTAACCCCTTTGGATCTTAAGCCGTTGCCTTTACCGGAACGAGCAGACTTTGATGCTGATAGACAGGTTGAGTTCATGAAGGAGCTGCACGAGCGGACTAAGGCTCGTTTGGAGGCTACTGCAGAGAAGAGCGCCACCCGAGCTAATCACGGACGGCGTCAAGTGTTGTTCGAGCCCGGCGACTTGGTGTGGCTACACCTGCGCAAGGAACGGTTCCCGGAGCAGAGGAAGTCGAAGCTGTCTCCAAGAGGTGATGGACCGTTCAAGGTGCTGAAGAGAGTAGGCGACAATGCCTATGTGTTGGAGCTGCCCGAAGACTATGGAGTGAGCCCGATATTCAATGTCGGGGACCTTACTCCTTATGCAGCCGCTGATGTTGATGACTCGAGGATGAGTCCTTTTCAAGAAGGGGAGAATGATGAGGAATCGACCCCATAATTAGTGCCAACCTTTGATGGACCGATCACTAGGTCAAGGGCGAAGGAACCGCGTCAAGAGCTGGAGACGTTTATGGCACATGCACTATCACATGACGAAGAGGACAAGTCCAAAGTCAAGGCGTTGACTTTAATGGTCAACGTTACCTATATTTAATAGTCTTATTAACTTCTGCATTGGATATTTTTAGGATTATTATTTAATTGTGTTAAGCTTTCTATTTTCAGATATTTCGGAAATAATTGTAGCCTTTTGGGAAGCATAGGGCCGGCCACACCTTTGGGTATTAAAAGGCTCCCTTGTCTTCTTCCTTAGGCAGATTTCTCATAGTTGTTAAACATAAAACAGAGCTTTGTTTGCTTTGAACTTTGCTCCCCGTGAGAGTCTCAATCGATTGTTACTTCTTGCTTAGTTGTTTTCGTCTTTGTCAAGTCCCTCTGGAGTTGGTGATTTCGTACATCATAAGCACCCTCTCCGTGCTCCAAGTTCGTCAGCGATTCTTGGTTGTGTGGCGTTGTAGAGATCGGGTCGGTAGATCGTTCGACAAGGTTCCTTGCTATCAACGCAAGAGGGTTTTCTCGTCGTTTCTATTGGTTCTTTCGTATCATCCCTTCATTTGTTTCACTTCCGCCATATTCTAATTGTTCTTGTTTTCTTTTGTTTGAGATCCGTTGCCTAGATCCATCCCTACACGGCTAATCCCGTATCACCTATCTCCTCCAAGAGAGTGATACCATAAGCCTTATAGATGACATACTCACAAGATGTCAATCCTTGACAATTCCCAAGAGTCATAACTCTTCATCCTCTGGAAATTTCACTTATCGAGTTCAACGACTCGTACTGTCTTAAATGACCTATTTCTAACTTAAAATCCTTATATTCATCACGCAATCTACTATCTATCTAGGACTTAATCGCATTATTTCCTTATATTACCTCAAACGAATCTCAAATAGATCTCCCCAAAGAATACCTATGATTTCATACACTTTGCTTTTCCAAAGGCTTTAACCATTGGTCCTAAATGGGTCATACTTACTTATAAACCCGACCATCATAACTCCGGATTTCACAGTCCTACTCAAGATCGCAAAATAGGGAAAACGAGTTCTTATTGAACTATTCCCTTAATCAACTTATTCCTTCACAACACTTTATCCACACTAATGCCTACAGCATGATTCCACAACTAGACATTCTGGACTTTGCACTAGTCCATCTCTATATACTTCTAATAGAACAAAAAAAAATCCCAAGTACACAAGTGAGATATAACTCTTAATCTCATTAACTCCACATAACCTATACCTCCAAATACTAGGAATATGATGTCTCAAGAAGAAACAAATCTTTCCATAACTTCTCCCAATATCCTTATTTCTTAAAAGATAACTCATAAATGAACACGTTAGGCATCAAACTCTTCTAGCCTTGCCTTACGAGGTCTTCCTCCGGGTCCTCATCGGGAGTTCGATCCCTCCGGATCTTCCCTCGGATCTTCCCCCTCTCGAGGATCTTCCTCAAGGTTTTCCTCTGGATCTTCCTCTTCCTAAGGATCTTCCGTAGGATCTTCCTTCTCTCGAGGATCTTCCTCCGGATCTTCCTTCTTCTGAGGATCTTCCTCGGGATATCCCCTAGGATTTTCCTCTCCTTGAGGATCTTCCTTAGGATTTTCCTCGGGATTTTCCTTAGAGTTCCCTTGGAAATCGCTTCCATTTAAACGTCGTTATTACAATATCCCGTTGGCCTACCTTAACGGCTCAACGAACTCTACCTTAGGTTCATCCCACGAATTCTCATACGGATGCAAATCCCGACTGCATCGAGCATTCATCCTCCGTATTCGTTTCCTCAATCAATGAATGTCAACGACTATGACATCATACTTAGACATCAAAACTCCTAAGAGTGATTCCTTAATTATTCCATATATCAATGTAATAAAATCACTTAGAATAGATCAACTTGGTAATTTCATAGATGAATTATGAACAAAGGGCACAAGATTCATCTACACTAATCTTCCGAGCATTCACACCAATTTACTCGGAGATTACAGCACCAGGATATTAGTACTACCAACTCAGGAAGCACATACTTGATACCTTCGAGGGAACTACTAGGTCCTCCAACCTCGAAATATCTCTGAGAAACAGGGAAATCTAACATTACTATAAATGATAGAATCATCTCGGCACCTTCCGAGTCCTTTCAAAAGAATAGACAAACACCTATGTCTTACAACAACAAGAAGAAATCAGTCTTTCTAGATATAGAGGTAACTCTCATACCTCTCATATCAGACTAAAGAAGACACGACTATGAACGGTGGTATTTCAAATTCTTTTCATTTTGAAAATTCAGAGCCTCCGAAAACATTTCTCAATTTAAAACGAGTAAATGGTTTATGAAATCCCAAACCCGTTTTAAAAACTTTCGGCTCTGATACCAAATATATAACACCCCCAAATTTTAACCCATTTGGAAAGGTATTACCGTCAGTGACCTCGGTTTCCACACTGAAGCCACCCCATGCTTTACCATTGAAACACAATTCATAAAGAACAATTATGATACAAAATTACCATAACTTTCATTTAAAACATAGTCGCGGAATTTCAACACAATTCCAAATGCGACAAAATACAGAGTTATTACAATACAGCGGAAGACTTAAAATAATTTACAAGAGTATTGACTTCAGTAGTCAATGCCCAAAGATCATAGCCTGATTAAAACATTTTCAAATACCGTTCATGTTCATAGTCGATCTAGCCTTCATGGATCCTCGACTCATATGATGTGCCGAATCGAACGGATGACACCAGCCAACCATGCAGAGAACAATTACGGTTGGTTAGTCTAATGAAAGACTATGCAAGGGTACACAGCATATGGTTCGAGTAGTCGTATTAGGTTAGACTCATCGCTCCTCGAATAATAACCAACGACGATAGTCAACCACCATACTTCTACTAGAAGATATCAAAAGGCATGAACAAGAGAAGATCCTGGAGACCGAGTCTCACAACAATCAACCCAAAATAAGACTCCAATGAATTGAGTCTTATCGGAAGTATGACAATGTTGGGGAACATAAATAATTTCATACAAGCGTTCAAAAACGACTTGATGTTTCGGTTCACGACCAACCTCACCGCTTAACGCGAATCCAGATTGGAAAGAGAACGGTACTCTGATCAAAGTCAAGACGAGCTTTCCTAGATGCACTACACTTAGCTGCACTACTCGCCCAAGGTATATTAATCATGTGCTATGATGGCACTTATCTTATTTAATTCCAAAACGCGCATCACGTTATAGGCTTTTAAATATAGGTATCGCCATGAGGGACATATATTGAATATATGTTTCGTCATGAGGGACATATAGGACATATGTTTCGCCATGAGGGACATACTCCTGAATGGGACGTTTCCCAAGATTTGTAACACCAGCTTCGTGCCACCATCTCTATACCCGAGTATAGAGATCGGTCATGACCCACCAAATGGTCTTTGAGTTTAGAACCCTTAGCACCATTTTCATTATCAAGAAACGACTAGACCTCAATTAGTCCATCTCTCCTACGAATACTCGTGCTAACTAAACAGTTCAACACAACAATAATCATATCAAAGCCCTCAGGCCAAAATATATATCTATAATAGCGTTGTTCTAGCAGATATACAACCTATTATAATATCATATTCTTTTCATATCGTTGCCCTCCTGGCAATCCTCATAAAATATATATCTATAATAGCGTTGTTCTAAAAGATATACAACATATTATAATATCATATTTTAATCCATATCATTTATCAAAACTGTTCCCAACAAAACAGTAAAACATTCCAAATTAATTAACAATCAAACCATTGATAATTAATGGAAATATGGAATGATGAGCAAGAGCGAACCGCCACTTGCCTGGAATAGATTCGGCGATGAATCTGGACGAGACGACTACCGAAAATATCCTTTCCAAGGATATGGCTTAAGCTTCAGATAGCTCCAACGGATTACGAGTCCACACGCGATCCAGCGAATCACGTTCTAACTAACAAATTATTTAATTATCAATTAATTTGCCTGGACAAACTTAAGGAATTAAATTTAATAAATTTTTATGATTATAAATCATAAAAATATTTATTAAATTTACCTATAGAAAAATACGGATGAAAGGGAATCAAAATTATATCGCTCGTATAATTTCGGGTTAAATCTGGACTGGATTGAATTTGGGCTTCTCGGCCCAATACCGAAACAAATCAAGGAGGGGTCCACTTGCCTACTGTTCAATCGTCTTCAACAATTCAACAACAACACACAGCAACAGGGAGCTCGGCTTCCACCATGGACACGCCGGGAAGGAGCAGCTCGACTTCTCATCGGGGAGAAGTAACGGCCATCAGTAGCAGGCAGCATCGGCGCTCCAACACAACAGCTCGGCGGAGCACAAGGGCTCGGTGGCAAAACAGGGAATGGGACCACGACACCAGCGAACGGGAAACAGGGGAGCAGCAGCTTGGCTCGCTGAGCTTCCGCCGTCTCGACGCCGGGAGATATGACGACACCGGGGAGCAAGCGGAGGCAAGGAGGAGGACGAACGGGAGAGCTCCGTCGCCGGCGTGATGAGGTCGAAACATGGGAGATCGGAGAGGGAGAGGTGTGGATCTGAGCTGCCTGCAGATCGGGCTCTATAAATAGCCCCAAGGAGGATCATCCTTGTCATCCCAGAGGAGGCGTGCCCAACCGACCTCTCGACAGGTGCCCCTGACAAATTTTACACAGGGGAGAATCGTGGCAGCCTGGCAGGAGAAGGGGAAATTCGTGGCAGGGATATGGGAATTGGCTTTGGTATGGGTTTTTACATCCCGGAATTTATATATTTGTATTCAAACAAATATTCTAAGTTCCGAAAATACATCGAATGTATTTTATACCACTCAAGAAATTATTTCGGATACCATGGATGTTAGAGAAAAATCCGAACTCCACTGAAAGCGAAATAATTATTGAACGAAGGATGGGAAAATTAACCAAATACCCTTACTAAAATTAAGGGGTATTACAAAATACACCAGCACAAGATGCAAGAAATAAAGGATAGATTGTTCAGAGATGTGGAGATCAATCATAAAGCAGAAATTAACAAAGTACAATAAGCACTGAAAACTCTGCACAGATGAAATCTGAATCCAGCAAACAAGACCAAGATTCAGGCCTAAATAGATGTCAAAGTTCAGATTAGGGATCGAAAAGCACAGAATAGCAAAACGAACCAGAGAAGGCCAAATAGCAGACACAAACAGCCAAATGAAAAACAAAGGATAGAAGTAAAAAAAGGTAGGAGAGGAGGGGAGATTAGAACAACACCACCTTGGACTGCGGCCGATACGACGCCGAACAGCTCGAAGAAGAAAATAACCGACCAGATCCGGGGCCAGAAGACCCCCGGAGGCGGCGAGCTCAGGAGCTTGGTTGGGGGTTTTGTAGACTTCGCCGCTGGAACCTGCAGCAAGCCAAGGCGGCCCATCTCTCCGAGGGAGGAGGCGAGCACAGGGAGGCCCCGGATCCCACGTCGTCGGCTGAGGAGCTCTTTCACCGGTTGGCTCGGAACGCCGAACATACAAAAAGATCCCATAGAGCGCCGTAGGTTTCCTCTTCCTCTCAGAGCACAAAGAAGAAGGCCGGTTCTGAGGGCAGATCTGAGCCCTCTCGGCGCTAGGGGTTGCAACCGGAAGCGTAGCTTCGACTTCCCCACTGCCATCGCCGGTTAAGTTGGGGAAGGTTTTCTTTGGTTCAGAGGGATCAACGTACTGGCTCAGAAGGTGAGGTTTGGTTGGAGCGGCGGCAAGGCCAATTTGGGTGGTGTTTAGGGTTTTCAGAAGTATGTTGTACGGGGAGCGTTTTTCACTTGTCATTTTTTACTTGAATAATCCTACTTGAATGAACTACTAATATATGCCCGGAGAATTTATTTTAATTTTTAAATTTATGTGAATGATTTAATATTTATATCATAATTTATTTATAGTTTTATTTATTCAAGTAATCAGATTATAAATCATGTTTTTTTATTATTTTAATTATTATTAACTTAAAAGTATTTTAGAGGTGTTTTACATTTTATTTGGATAGTAAATAAATTATATAATTCATTTTTTATAGATAATAGACCAATAAAAGTAAATAACACAATCCGTTTCATATTATATATACAATTAATGAACAATGTATCACATATAACCATGATTACATCTTTATTCAATAGAAGAATTCAAATAAATTGTCTTTCTACCCTTAGCATTTACTCCGTATAATTTAGCTATAATTTATTGTTTTTTATATCATACCAAACATTTTTTAATTTTGAATGTTTATGACAACTAATTAATATATGACCATGTATTAGTTGTAATATATCTAAAAAACACACAATTTTAAATTTTCTTAAACTTGTATGGCTTATCTCCATTTTTAATTAAAAAAATATTTTTTGTCTTCAATATGAAGCAAATCAAGGTCATTCTCACCACCTAAAAGGCTAATGAAGAGTTAATGATATCTAGTTCTCTACTATAACCAACCCAATAATTTTCGGTTTTGTAAATTTTCTTATTGTTTGATTTTGAAATTGAGTTGTAGGCAATGACAATTTAATTATACATATAATTATTAGTAGGAATAACGACACCAGATGTAATATTGTTTCTGTAAAGAAGAGATCTAGTAGCAAGGAGCAAGGAGCAAGAAGCAAATACTCTAATTTGTATTTTGTATAAATCAGATAAGATATTTCGATATAACAATCAATCTATGATTTTTCAAATAAACAGATAAGAAAACGTAATCTCCAAAATTCCGTTCAAATTTACTTATATCGTTTTATAAAGTTATTTTATCACATGAAGTGTGATTTTGTTATTTGTATAGTATCTATATATGTCTCTATATATGGTTAAACATATACATGAATGATGAATGAAATAATTTTCATTCCATAGAACACGAAAATTATCACTTATATTTACTTGAAAATTAGCATGAAATAGGAGAATATAATATCTTGAATAATACAAAATCTTAAATGAGTGCTAATATGATTTCTTAGTTATATTGATGCAAACTGCAATATATTAAAGTTATCTAAAGATGACATTGCAGTAGTAATAACATCAAAAATTAAGGTACGTAATTTCATTGATTTGATTCCTTTAAAGCTAAATAATGGTGTTGCTTTTTTTCCTCTTTCTGAAAACTAGCTTAGTTCTCGTGCTTGCACGAATTTGTTTATCACATAATTTATTTATCGGATTATTATTTAGATAAAAAATTAATATGAAACTACCTTATTTTTCCCGTGCCATGCACGGGTCTTGGATAAATTTTATGTAAATATTTTTAATTATTAAAAATATATCAATTTCACATTTAAAAAATATTAAATAAATGAAAAACATATCTAATTAGTGATAATATAAATGAAACTAAGATAAGTACGTTAAAAAAATATCTACTAATAATCAATTAATATATAAATTTTGTTTTAGTAGGGAAATTTTGTTTTAATAGATATATTATATATAATAGATTAATTGAAAACTTATAGTATTTGATTTCAAATTTTATTGCAATCATCAATTAATAATGTGATATAACTTTTAAGTGGATTAATAAAGGAAAGTATTACATCAAGCTATATTAAATCATATATAATTGATTTCAAAAAAAATCATATCCAATCAAATTATAAAGATTTCCCTAAGGCTTAAAATTGGAAACGAATATATAAAGTATTGAATTTTGGAAATAGAATAAAGATCTTATAAATAATTATTATATTAAATTTTTAAAACAGAAAAAAATTGAGAAAATGCCATGTGGCAAAATGAATATGAGTGTGCCATGTGACATAAGAAATTTGTAGGCTTAGAGAGAGTGCCATGTGGCATAAAATGGTTTTGGTTTAGTAGATATATAGTAGATTTTCTTCTTATTGTACTATTATTATTTAATGGATTTCTTCCTAGTGGACTTTGTTTCATTTGGTAATTCATACTAGACTTTGTTTAGTGTTCAATGCTCATGCTAGCTAATATATAGTGGGTTGTTTTGATAAAAAAAAAAAAGTACATGAAAAATGTCATGAAAATTTAGTTCAGTTAACTTATAAATCATAATATATTCATGACTTACCAAGTTTTATGAATGAACTAAAATATGTCCCTTATTCTCTTTCTGTGTGATAGCAATTGAGTGTTGAACATGATAAGTAAATGACAACTGCGTGACATGGAAGAAAAATCATTCATAATTGATAATTCTACCATAAGAGAATGAAGATCAAACAAATCAAATCATGAAAAACAAAAAAGAGTAATAGAGGCAGAGAGATATAATTTTGTTCATTATCCACCTTTTGACATATTTTGTTATTACTTATGAATGTGAGAATATTTATAGGGGTAAAATTCTTAATTACTATTAATAGGTAATTGTATTTCACTTTCATGATGGACGATAATATGCAGTCAAATTAACAACTATGAATTACACTTAATGATAATTAATAGAAGTACTATTGTCACTTCAGTTACAAAAATTTAACGCAAAAGAATTAGAAAGAACTCTGAAAGTTAATTAGTAGGGTAATACTAAAGGTTATCTAGTGTAGAGTATTTACATATCCACTTATTATTTTAATATAAAATTATAAAAAATGTAGAGATTTTAAATGTGTAAAAAGAACTATGAAAGTTAACTTTGAAAATTTCGAGTGACTAAAAGAAAAAGTTAAAAATTAAGATTAGCTAGGTGGTTGAACTCATACTTCGCACGGGTTAGGATATATTATTGTTTTATTTTTATAATATATATAATAAATTTACATTGGCGATTATTTTTTTAAATAAATTTGTATTAGCATGTGTTTATTTTTGTGTTTCATAAGAGACCGTCTTTGTATTTTTTTTAAAAAAATTTAGGGTCGATTCTATTAACAATTGTTTATGGGGTTAGTTTGTAATTGTAACTAATATTGTATTAAGAAAATTAGTTTCTCTTTATATCAATGATTTTCTAATAAATTTGCTAAAGTATTTATGTTATGCTACGCACGAGGCAAAAATGTAATAAGACCATGCTTGCTAACATAAATAAATTAATATATTTATGAATTGGTTTATAATTTTTTCAAATTTAAGTATAAATATTGTGAAATAATTACTAAGTGTAGAAATTTTTATCAATTAATTAATGGACAAATATGGGTATAAAACTATAAGTTTATAAAACTTATAACTATTCATTATTGATATCATTATTGATGATTTGAACATAATTCTATGATATTTTGACTTTTTAGTTTATTTTATTATGACATTTCAACATAACATAATAGTTAAGATATTTATATATATAAATAATTTTTATTATTGCCATAAGATTTTTGAAATAAATTATATTAAATAATATGTATAATTTTTGTAATTGATATAATAAAAATTATCATTGTCATTACTCTTTAGGTGCAATAGATGGATCATATTGTAATATAAAAAAATATTCATGGCTATTTTTATTTGATTTTTGTATCATTTATGGAATTTTTTTACTCTTTTAAGTACAAAATTTTACAACAATCATCAATTAGAATTCAATACATTGGTATGAACACCAAAATTTTAGCAACATCAATCAGCATTTAGACCATTTAAATTGTTATTTTGGTTTTTTATATATCTTCATATTATTCACACAATTTTATAAAAAATTATAATCTAGATACGAACATACAATTTAATTTGAGAGAATTATTGTTTTATGATTTTGAATCTAAGGTTGTTAGTAATATTTGGATCAATTATTATTATACTTTGGAATAAAAAAACGACTAATTAAATATTGTCAATGAGGCTTGAAGCCAAAGAACAATAAAAAAAAGGGTCAGTCTATATGCAAACGAAACGCCGTCTATATGCAAACTGTTTTGTGCGTTAAGGCTAAACGTACAGGCTGGTGCGTTTAGGCTTAACGTACAAGGGACAAAACTGGAATAAAAGTGGAAAAAATATCCAGAATGACACTGTAGCTGTGCGTTAAGCCTTAACGTATGACACTGTAGATGTGCGTTAAGGCTTAACGCACATACAAAAAAAAAAAATGTTTGCCCCATAATCATGTAGAGAATTTCAATAGGAGTCCGTACATATAAAATTCGTCCAAAACGGACATTGTTTGCCCCTCCAAAAGCCCAAAAAACAAAGCCTTCCTACCCATTTTTTTTACAATTTGGTGTCCGGCATATAGCGCATTGTAGTGAATTTTTTTGGTTTTTTTTTGCATTTTTCTACTATAATTTTGTATAAATTTTAATACGAGTCCGTACATATAAAATATAATGAAATACTATAGTATATAAGTGTAACTATATGAAATATAATAAAATACTATAGTATATAAGTCTAAGTATACTAGATTTAATAAAATACTATAGTATATAAGCGTAACTATATGAAATATAATAAAATACTATAGTATATAAGTATAACTATATGAAATTTAATGAAATACTATAGTATGTAAGTCTAAGTATACTATATTTAATGAAATACTATACTATATAAGTCTAAGTATACTAGACTTATATACTATAGTATTTCATTATATTTTATATAGTTACACTTATGTACTATAGTATTTCATATAGTTACACTTATGTACTATAATATTTCATTAAATCTAGTATACTTAGACTTATATACTATAGTATTTTATTATATTTCATATAGTTACACTTATGTACTATAGTATTTCATTACATCTAGTATACTTAGACTTATATACTATAGTATTTTATTAAATTTCATATAATTAAACTTATGTACTATAGTATTTCATTATATTTCATATAGTTACGCTTATATATTATAGTGTTTCATTAAATCTAGTATACTTAGACTTATATACTATAATATTTCATTAAATTTTATATAATTACACTTATGTACTATAATATTTCATTAAATTTCATATAGTTATACTTATCAACTATAGTATTTCATTATATTTCATATAGTTACACTTATGTACTATAGTATTTCATTAAATCTAGTATACTTAGACTTATATATTATAGTGTTTCATTAAATCTAGTATACTTAGACTTATATACTATAGTATTTCATTAAATTTCATATAGTTACACTTATGTACTATAGTATTTCATTAAATTTCATATAGTTACACTTATGTACTATAGTATTTCATTATTTTTCATATAGTTACGCTTATGTACTATAGTATTCCATTAAATCTAGTATACCTAGACTTATATATTATAGTGTTTCATTAAATTTAGTATACTTAGACTTATATACTATAATATTTCATTATATTTCATATAGTTACACTTATATACTATAGTATTTTATTAAATTTCATATAATTACACTTATGTACTATAGTATTTCATGAAATCTAGTATACTTAGACTTATAAACTATAGTATTTCATTATATTTCATATAGTTACACTTATATACTATAGTATTTCATTATATTTCATATAGTCACACTTATGTACTATAGTATTTCATTGTATTTCATATAGTTACGCTTATGTACTATAGTATTTCATTAAATTCCATATAGTTACACATATGTACTATAGTATTTCATATAGTTACACTTATGTACTATAGTATTTTATTAAATTTCATATAGTTACACTTATAAACTATAGTATTTCATTATATTTCATATAGTTACACTTATATACTATATTATTTTATTATATTTCATATAGTTACACTTATTTACTATAGTATTTCATGAAATCTAGTATACTTAGACTTATAAACTATAGTATTTCATTATATTTTATATAGTTACACTTATATACTATAATATTTTATTATATTTCATATAGTCACACTTATGTACTATAGTATTTCATTGTATTTCATATAGTTATGCTTATGTACTATAGTATTTCATTATATTTCATATAGTTACACTTATGTACTATAGTATTTCATGAAATCTAGTATACTTAGACTTATAAACTATAGTATTTCATTATATTTCATATAGTTACACTTATATACTATAGTATTTCATTATATTTCATATAGTCACACTTATGTACTATAGTATTTCATGAAATCTAGTATACTTAGACTTATGTACTATAGTATTTCATTATATTTCATATAGTCACACTTATGCACTATAGTATTTCATTATATTTCATATAGTTACGCTTATGTACTATAGTATTTCATTAAATCTAGTATACCTAGACTTATATATTATAGTGTTTCATTAAATTTAGTATACTTACCCCACTCTCCGTCCATTAGATCTGGGCCAATTCGATATCCATCTCCGTCCAACACGTACCATCCTACCCCACTCTCCGTCCATTAGATCGTTAACGTAATTACAGATTTAAGCCGAACTTTTTATTTTTATTCAATTTCTCCACAACTTCAAAACTTGGGTATTTATGGAAAGAGAATTTCGGTTTTTAGCTTTATGGAAATTGGACGATATCTGGGCCAATTTGATATCGTTTTAGGTCAAACTTTATACGATTTCGAAGCTCTTCCCGAGACATTTTCAACCCCTATAAATAGGGCACCTTTCAATGAGTTTTCGGTATCCAATTTAATCCCAAAAGCTCAAGAACCCTAGCTCCGCGGCCGTGTCTGTTCATCGAAGAAATTCGTCGACCACCGTCCACCGTTGGAGTCGCCGCTACCACCAAAAGTTGCGTCTGGAAGTTAGCTTCCAAAGCCCCAAGCTCTCACCGCCGATTACCCACCTCCGGTCGCCGCATTAGCCAGAATTTTATATGTCCGTTTTTTGGGCTTTTGGAGGGGCAAACGATGTCCGTTTTGGACGAATTTTATATGTACGGGCTCGTATTGAAATTTTCTACATGATTATGGGGCAATTTTTTTTTTTTTTTTTTATGTGCGTTAAGCCTTAACGCACTGCTATCGTGTCATACGTTAAGGCTTAACGCACAGATACAGTGTCATTTTGGGCCTGTCTCCCTTGGCCCATTTCAACCTGTGCGTTATGCCTTAACGCACAGGTGGTACCCCCGAATTTTCCGAAAATGCCTCTTCTGTCCCTTGTGCGTTAAGACATATTGCACCCCACCCGTACGTTAAGGCTTAACGCATATTTTGGTTTGCATTTAGACAATTTTTCGGGTGTATATATCTTTTTCCTAAAAAAAATACAAGGAAAAAAGTGTTTTTAGCAAAGATTATCAAACTTGGCAATACATATGTGAGAGTAATGTTCATCGAGTTATTTATTTTGGAAGAAGAACTGAGCTAATAAGGTAGTAAGCTTTCAAATTGGATCGATCATGTATATGAGCATCAATAGGTCTGAAGAAATCATGTTTTCTTTCTCTAAGCAATAAGTGTAACTTTCGATCACATGGTCACACATATACTACACTTATCATGAGTAAAAGAATTTGTGTCAAATGTTAATTCTTGTAAGTGAACACAACATCAACAGAAAAGTACAAATATAAATTCCATTTTTAATTCATAAAATAGAGAGCAACAAAATATACAAAAAATCAAGAGCAACAAAATTACTAATAAACAAACCACGCATATTAAAAAACTAATGTAAGCAATACCAAAATTAATGTGGAAGAAAACCCTACAAAATGAACATTTTGATTCAAGTCATTTCACCTTTTGAAAGATGTTTTGCATCGACATGTCCCATTATATAGTGGCAAAATTATGGTCAATCCATTTCTTCTTCACATTAAACTTGTAATTAATTAGGATTTAGGAATTTGCAATATGAAAGAAGAAGCAACGATTCACATGTCATAGGCTCAATCCTATGTAAAAATGCTCCGTTTCTCCATGAACCCCAAACCCTAGGGTGCCAAGCGCCGTCAACCATGAACTTTACCGATCTCCCCTCCGATCCCCTCGACCTCCCTCTGCTTCACCATGATCTTGAAGGCAATCCGCTGGATCTGGTATCCCCTCCGATCCCCAATCCCACCACCCCTATGTAAAAACGCTCCGTTTCTCCATGAACCCCAAACCCTAGGGTGCCAAGCGCCGTCAATCATGAACTTTACCGATCTCCCTTTTGATCCCCTCGACCTCCCTCTGCTTCACTATGATCTTGAAAGCAATTCGTTGGATCTGGTATCCCCTCAGATCCCCGATCCCACCACCCCTCGCTCTCCTCGCTCTCCCTCGTTTGCAAATCGTGGCTCGCCCTCCTCCGATCCCCTCTATTCTACTCCGTTCGCCGCTCCCTCCTCGACACCGATTTCTCCATCTACCTCAATCTCCGTATCCCCACCACCCCCTCCTCCTTTAAGTGGTTCCTCCTCTTAAACCTCAACCCTAACCCCCAAATTCACTTCATCCCCTCAATTCCTTCATCCCAGCCAATTGGCGTCTAAATCGTCTCGCTCAACTCCAATATCTACGTCATTGTCGGACCAACGCTTCCATGGAGTTCGGCCGCCGCCGCCATTGTCAAGCTTTCTGGCGACCCCTTTCTCCGACCTCAACCCTGGTGCCGCTCTCGCCAACGTCGACAAGCCCGCCGACGGCACCAACGCTTTGATGAAGCTCTCGATTGCCGCCGCCATCAACAAGCTTTTTGGCGAGAAGGATTATTAGACTATGACCTCGACGCCGAGGAGGCCAAGGAAGCATCATGGCTACTCCCAAACCCCAACCCAAAACCTAAATTTCAGAATCTGAACAAGGCGGTGAGCCGGTGCCAGAACCAAAGTCGATTGAGTACTTGTTTGAGTGCTTATCATGACTTTGGTTTTTTGCGAATCTATTTTGCAAGCTTGTGTGTTAGTACTTCTTTGCTTTTGTTGAGTTGAGCTTGGGTGGAGACCGAGTTGTTCCAATTGAGGTCGTTTCTGTGTTTGAGGCTCTTGAAGATCACTTGGAGGGAAACATCAGGGTGGTCGAGACTCCTGAAGATCCCTCATTTAGGTGGGGCAACGTCATGTTGGTCCATTCAACACTTGCCCAGGATTGATCTTGTTTGACCCGTCTTATGGTGGTACTATCTGTTGATTGTGCTTGACTCACCACTCTCGCTAGTTCATTTAGCTCGCTTTTACTCTGTTGTATTTTCATTAGCTTGTCTTTGTTGTTTTTTTAACTGGTTTATCCGGTTGTCGATTTTTCGGCCTCTCGAATTTTCCGACATTGTTATGTCGGTAGCTCGAATTCTTACCTTATAAAAAAAAACGATTCACATGTCATTTGTGATTAATTGAAAAGATCATTCGTAATGCTCAAATTCGTGGGAAAATGAAGTGATTGGATTTGTAAACAACTAATACGTAATTACATTGATTGATTTGTAAGTTTTTGCATGAATTTTATATAGTGGTTACGGTTTATTCTTAATGCCTTTTTTTTATAGAGAATAATCCCCTTTTCATATTATTCTTTCAAAAATATACCCCTTCTTTAATAATTTTTAGATTTTTTTCTTCTAATGACTAAATTACCCTTTTTTAGTAACCATAGTTACAATACCTAATCTCTTAAACTTATATACTCCTCATTGTTTTCCACGCCTCCTTGCTTGTCAAGGAATTGTCGTTGACTACATCGCCGACTGCTCGCCGCCAACCGCGCATCGCTGTTCGGCACCGTCGTGTCCATTGTTCTTGATACCACCGTCGGCCAACCACCGGTATTTGAATATGCAGAGCAAGCAGGTCGGATACAAAGACGAATGAAAATGGTGGAAAAGGCTCAGGGAAGAAAGCAGGAGGTGGTTGCTAGGGATACACCATTAATCTCCACAAGCGTATGCACGAATGGTTCTATTTCTTATCTATCTCGTTCATATGATTGAATTTATGATGAGACTGATAATACGATGTTACCATCAAATATGTATGTGTATACAAGTTCATGCTATAATAAACTTCTCGGTAATATTTTGTGTAGCAATTACTATTCGATTAGGATGGCGGTGTGAAAGTAGTGACCAAACGGGCGAAAGCACATGGCGGATGTGCAAGGGAAAAGGCAAAACGGACGACAATAAGGAGCAACGCTTTCGTGGCGGAGGTTGGGTAGTTGGATGGCGCAAAATGACATTGATTAATGGTTGTGTGAGAGGCTAATATGATTTTGTGTAAGCTAATATGATTTGTGTAGGATCGTGTAGAATTGTGTAAGATGTACGATCATGTAGGATAATTTGATTTGTGTAGGTAGATATTATATTTTCGTGTAGGCATTGTGCGATTGACAAAATATGAACAATTATGAAGCAAAGTTACAAAAATTACCTTTTTGTGTAGAAGTAAAGTTACACAAATTATCAACAATTATGAAGTTACACAAAATATAAAGTTACACAAAATACTTCATGTACACTAATTCGTGGATCATACATTGTGATCATACGTAACAAGCTAATCTAATTCCATATAATCTCTATTTTGTGTAAGCTTACTAATTTCGTGTCACCCCTATCTTGTGTAATCTATATACTTTCGTGTAGTTTGTGTAAAGACTATTACATAAAAAATATCGTGTATGCTAATATTATTATGTGTAAGCTAATATGATTTCTGTATGATCATGTAGGGTCGTGTATGCTAATATGTTTCTGTGTAATCTAATATGATCGTGTAGGCTAATATGATTTTGTGTAAGCTAATATGAATGTGTAGGCCAATAAGATTCTATGTAAGCTAATATGATCATGTAGGCCAATAAGATTCTGTGTAAGCTATATATATAGTTACATAAAATAAGATCGTGTAGGCTAATATGATTCTGTGTAAGCTAATATGATTTGTATAGGATCATGTAGAATCGTGTAAGCTCGCGTAGGATAATATGATTTGTATAGGTAGATATTACCTTTTCGTGTAGGATTTGTGCGACGTTAAAATATAAACAATTATGAAATAAAGTTACACAAATTATCAACAATTATGAAGTAAGCTAATATGATCGTATAGGCCAATAAGATTCTGTGTAAGTTAATATCATCGTGTAGGCCAAAAAGATTATGTGCAAGCTACATATATAATTATATAAAATCATGTAGGCTAATATGATTATGCGTAAGCTAATATGATTAATTGTGTAGGATCGTGTAAGACCGTGTAGGTAGATACTACCGTTTCGTGTAGGCTTTGTGCGACGACAAAATATAAACAATTATGAAGTGAAGTTACATAAATTATCTTTTCGTGTAGAAGTAAAGTTACACAATTGATCAACAATTATGAAGTTACACAAAATATAAAGTTACACAAAACACTTCATGTACACTAATTCGTGTATCATATGTTGTGATCATACGTTATAAGCTACCTAATTCCATGTAACCTCTATTTTGTGTAAGCTTACAAATTTCGTGTCACCCCTATCTTGTGTAATCTACATTCTTTCGTGTAGTTCATGTAAAGACTATTACGTAAAATAATATCGTGTAGGCTAATATGATTTGTGTAGGATCGTGTAAGCTAATATGCTTCTGTGTAAGCTAATATGATTGGCGGTCCGTAGCCGGAGGGAGTTGGTGTTTTCTGGTGTCTAGACTTTTGTGAAGAGGAAGAAGAAAAAATGTACATAATTTAAATGCTTTTTTTTTGTGAAGCAATAAATGTAGAGAAGGAGTTTTTTGTGTAATTGTATTATGGATGAGTTGCTAATTCCCTATTGTTATATTGGGGTATACTTTTGGAACTCCTTAATGAAAAAATTCTATTTATGTATTTTTTCCTTTTTAATATAGTACGTGGTTATGGTTCACTATTAAAGGTATTATTCTCAAAAATTTAAATACATGGTTCATAAATTTAGTTATATATGTGTGTTGTATTGGGTGAAAAAGAGGATTTTACTAAAATTTATAGCATTAATTGAGGAAAAAAATGCTAATTGTTAAGGTAGTCTAGATCTATAAAATTGGATTAAAATAGTTGTTAAATACGGAATAGTTGTTATTTTGAGTGAGAAATTAAAATTGGATTAAAATTTATGGCATTAATCTATTTATATATATATTAAAGGAGAGACATAAATCCTACGTGTCGGTACTTGCCCACGTGTTATTATCATCCAACCATCATCCACCAGACCACCACTCATCCAAACTTTTAGAAAAATCTATAATAGTGGATTCGATTTAATTATTAAAAAAATATTTTTCAGAATTAACATTAATCTTAATTATGATAGGATTTTATTTTTCACAAAAAATATTAATAGTTTATTCTTTTATCTACATTAATCTTAACCATTTGTTTAAAATCAATATTTATTTTATATGATAAACATAATCATAATTTGATAGATATAAATTTGTACTTAATATTTATCAGCAAATCTATTAATTATGTTGAGTTTACAAACAATCCTACTAACTAAATTTATTATTTATCAAAAGATGCGGCAGAAGCTTCCACCAAAAGAACTCGAAATGTTGTAACAATTACATTTACTAAATTAATTTAATTCTAATTAATTATATGTACAAGCTTGCCAATTCGTTAAGCTTGCGAATTTGATGATTTTTTTGCATTCTTTACATTTACTAATATAAGGATATATTTACTTAACAAGGTGTGATCGATATTTATAAAAATTATCTTGATTTACCTCAACAAAATCAGGTCTTATCTAACAAAATCTAGCTTAATTTAACCTTATTTTATCTTAAACCAAAATTACGCATCTAACTAAAAGTAATATATTTTATCTAAGCGTTATCACAATCATCATCTGCCACATCATTCAGATTCTTTTTTGTAAAAATTATAAGAGTGAGTTTGGTTTAATTATATATTAAATTTTATTTAATTAATTAATAACACAAGTATGAAATTTGAATATGATAAATAAGAGAAAAAATATTTTACAGGATTTAATCTTAATTATTTTTCTAAAATTTAGTAATTGATTTTATATAATAAACGTAATCATGAATTAATAGATATAAATTTGTAGATAGTATATATTTTATCTTTTTCACAAAAATACTAATAATTTATTCTTTTATCTACATTATAGATTTTAGCTTTTTCATAAAAAATACCAATAGATTATTCTTTTATCTACATTAATCTTATGTTTTTTTGAAATTTATTTATTAATTCTATGTAATAAACATATTCATGACTTGATAGATATAAATTTGTAGATACTATTTATCAGGAATGTTGTTAAGTTTGCAACATGTTATATCATGTTGCGTAATTAGATTAGTACGGCCGATCCGCGACAAGTGACGCCAAAGATATATATATATATATATCTAGATTCGACTGGTTACCAAGTCAAGATCGACGTCGTCAATCAATTCCTTCGGCGGGCCCCAAAAACGATCGCCGAAAGGCTTGGCTGGTGATCGAAAGTTTGGATTTTTCTTCACTCGTCGTTTGGAGTCACACAAGACTATGTCAATTGTGATATATGCCATTGCTAGCCAGACTAGTACTAGACCACCTCCAAAGTCAGTAGTACTGTGTTGTAATTAATTGGTACAACTTTTCAAAGTTATAACGATTGAGTGAGTGCACATCAAGTAGCTTGATCTTATTAATTGCACAAGTTTTCAATTTGCCACATGCATTATACAATCGTTGTTGCCTGCTGTGGTTGACACAACGGGTCGTCTTTCATATATAGATTATTACTAGCATAGTATCCGTGTCAAACACGGGTTTGACTTATAAAATATATTTATAATATAAAATGATTTAAATAGAAATAAAACAAAATTAAAAAAAATATTATACTTTCGATTAATATAATAAAATACAATGGCGTCCTAATCTTGACATGAACAAATGAAGAGTATAATTCATATGTTTGTTACTAACCAGTTAGTTGCATATGTAGAGTCCAGCATCACAATGTACGGAAATGCCTTCAGCAACCGCAACTGATCCTGGCTTACAAAGAAGATATCCGTTATCTTGTTGGTCTCCTTGTTGAATCTATACTCCATGAAGTACCCCTTGTCATTGCACTCATAGAAGAACTGTTGTACAACTGTTCTTCCTTCCATGCCCTTCTTTCTTATCTCGTGCATGATGTTGTATACTTGCTTCATCTTGGTCAAATTTCCAAGAGACGACTGGATTGTAGTATGAATCTTCTGAGGCTTGCAATGATTGACCGTCATCACCCTTATAATCTCCTTCTCTTCAGCAGTTGGTCGCCCAGCTAATGCACTACCATACAAATTGTCTCCTATGACATGGTTGTGAGTTTCATGTTGTACAGTGATCCTCCACAATCCCTTCGGCCTTTCTTTCAGCCTCAACATGAAGGGACACCCACATTTCTTCGACCTTGTGATGTCTCTCACTTGGTCAGCTCCTTTAGGGACGTTTTGTCCATGCCTATCACACGGTAACCAAGTCCCCCCGAGGGTCGAAGGGGTGGAAGCTTTATTCCTCCACTTTTTGATGCATAATTGCTGATTCATAGCAATCTCCCGCGCCCACAAAAAGGCTTCTTCTCTAGACTCCCAGATTTGATCAGATGTGAAGAACCTTGAATAATCGGCCGAGACGTACACATCCTCCTCCGGTAGTACACTGAACTGAGGCTGTGTGTGTAGGGATGGAAAGCACAGCTGTGGGGTAGCATGAGATGAAGATGCTTCTGGAGGAAACGGTATCCCAACATCAAATGATGGTATATCAATAACTGGTTGAGGCGTGTTCCAATCCTGTAGTTTTTCCGGCATTTCCCAAACCGGAAATGTCTTCTGAGGCGTGCTCCAATCCTGCAGTTTTTCAAGCGTTTCCCAAACCGGAAATGTCTTCTGTGGAGTGCTCCAGTCATTGAGGGAGATATTGTTTAACCCCTCGTATAAATGATAGTTCGTCTGCATACACGAAATCATGTCATCAATTAGTGCACTGATTATAAAAAAGCACGTTTACTGTCAAACCGTGCCATATTACAGAATGAAACCTGGTTTCGGGTGGTGATTACACACGTAACGTGTGAAACACACCCACACGTAACGTGTTGAACACCTTCACACGTTATGTGTGAACATTCTTCACACGTAACGTGTGAAACTGTTCTTCAATGTAACAACAAATTCGTAGCCCTAAACCCTAAACAACGCTCAATCTTTGTTTCTAATACCCTAAACAATAAAATGAGATCTTTAATATTAAACAATAAGTATCAAAAATAGCTTCCCTAAATCCTAAACAACAAATATAATGGGCCATCAAAAATAACTTCTCTAAACCCTAACCATGAAGCTAAGAACTTTAAACATTTTCAAAACAAGAAAAAAAAAAGACAACTTTAGGGTTACTTATAGAAATTACCTCGTTCCAAAGTGGAATATCTTCCCCATTGTTGCTCCAATACTCGTTGTTGTTCGGATTGTCCATTTTTTGTACAAAAAATGTGAGTGAAAATCAAGATTTTGGGAGTGTTTAGGATGAGGGTTTAGGTTCGAAATGGATTCGAAATGGGTTGTTAGCGGGGAAAGAAGATGGGTCATTATTACAGTTATGTGAGGACAAGACGGTTAATTCAATGCGTTTTGCAACAGACTGAACCACACGTTACGTGTCAAACCGTGCCACACGTTACGAGTGAAGTAGATTGGCACGTTATGTGTGAAACACACCCACACGTAACGTGTGATTAGTGGGGTTTAGGGTTTAGGCGTATGTAGGGTAGGGTAGGGTAGGATGGATAGGGGTAGGGTTTAGGTTGTGTGGTTTAGGGTTATGGCATTTCGGTAGAGTTTAGAATAATGAGTTTTAAGTTTAGGGTTTAGGGTTAGGGTTAGGGTTAGGGTTTAGGGCTTAGGGTTAGTGTTATGATTAGGGTTTAGGGTTTGAGTTTAGAGTTTATCTTTAATTATTAAGGGTGAATTTGGGTATGCGAGTTACATTGTTTATGAGAGTGGTTGATGTTTAGGGTTTAGGGTTATTAGGGTAAGAGTGGTTGAGGTCTTTAATGCTAGTGGTTAAGGTCTTTAATTCTTGTGGTTGTGGTCTTTAATTACTACAGTTGTATATATCATTTCATTATATAAAAGGCATTAGGGTTGTTTGTTCACTACAACACTTCCAACACAAACGGGATTGAAGATTCATTTGTGGGTAAGCTTCTTCTTCCAGTTTCTTTCGATTTAGTAACCCTAATTGGCCTTTTCATATTAATGGATTTGTAGAAAACCAAGCACTACATCAAATAATGACATCTTCATCCGAATCATCATCAAACCTAAATAGGCACCATCAACAAATAAGTGCTCTACAATGCGAGTGTAATTTGAAAACCATTGTCCGTACTTGGGATTTGCAGCGGAACTACGGAAGGAGGTATTGGGGATGCCCAAGACTAGGGTGTTTATACCGGAATTGGATTGATCCTGTGTACGAGGAGAGGGCACACGCGGTTATTCGACAACAATGGCGGGAAAAACAAGATCTTATTAAGGGGAATCAAGATGTTGTTAAGCAAGAATTTTTACAAGATATAGATAAGATGCGTATGTATAACCTCAATCTATATAATGATGTACATCATATAATGCCTTGATGTCGTATCTTTTGTGTAATGTTGTTTACGTACTATCAACATTTGTAGGGAGCAAGCAATTTTATCAAAGCAGAGACATGATATGTCGCGAAGTTTTACAAGAAACTATCCTAATTTTTTCAAACGCAACTAGGCGATGTCATTTATTTTGTGCTAGGTTTTCTAAGTTTATGAAGAACTTGTATTATTTCTTGTATTGTGAGCTAAATGTGATTGTATTCATCCAACGTAATGAACAATTCTATTCTATCTTCTATGTTGATTATTTTAGGGTGTTTTTTGTAGGATTTTAGATAAACAAATAAATACTACAAATAAACAATAATATGATACAACATTCATACATGTAACATTATAATATGTATAAAATAAATAATAATTTAACATTGAACAACAAATAAATACCACAAAATATACAATAATATGACATATACAAATACCCTAAACCCTATAACCATTCTAAACCCTATTGACTAACCCACACGTAACGTGTGGGTACAAACCACACGTAACGTGTGAAATGGTCCCACACGTAACGTGTGGAGAACTGTCACACGTAACGTGTGGTTTGTACCCTCACGTTACGTGCGAGCCTATGCGCCAAACGGCAAAATGCCTATGCGCCGAAAAGTAATCGTGTAAAAATATGATTCACATAATATTAAAAAAAATTGATACATAGTTTGTGTTTATGTAATTGTATATTTATCTAGAAATTTAAAATTATCAATTGAAATGTATATGAAACTATAAAGAATAATTTATATAATTTTGTTATCATATAATGATATAAATTTATTAATGTGATCAATATTTCAAGCAGTAATATTCCCGTCTTTCTTTGAAAGACTAAAAAAAAGATATGTAATGTATACAAACAATAAAAAAAATAGAATATGCACAATATTAATTAATGTACGTAACTTCCCTTTGATTCCATCTTGATTTCCCAAATCTATAATCTAAGTTAACCAATACTCCGTATTTGTTATTGATAAACGATAATCATTTGTTTTAATAATTATGATTACAAAGTAAGGGTACCTTTAAAAAAATCAAAATAAGGGTACCTTTAAAAAAAAAACAAGATAAGGGTACAAATATATATGGAAAATTATAATCCATAGAAATTAATAACTGACTAAAGCCAAGTATATATGTAGACTTGAATAAGATATTTTAAAATCATGCTTAAGCAAAATTATATCAGTACGTAGGTAGATATGAAAAGAGAAAAATATATTATACAAAATATTTACATTGAATTGACACTGTGAAAACTGTGGATTATACATTCTTATATGAATTTTTATCTCATGTTAATTAATCTCATGATCTCTAGTCTTAACTAATAAATCAATCAAAAAAATTATTTTTTATAATCTCTTTTCGGAACTTAAGTTGGATTTTTTTTAATTAAATAAGATTTAAATATAATTAAATAAAATACCCAATTGCTTTGAGATAAGTGTATATGTGTTACACGAACTTAGACGATAGAATATATGTTGCACTAACTTAAACGATAAGTTTATATATAAAAACCATAATAATTATGTAAAGACGTAACAATTGAATTATTTAAATTGTACCTGGACATAATTATATCCAAAAGCTTCGGCCAAATCATAGTCAATATATATCTAAAAGCTTCATTCTTATCTTTAATAGATATGATTTGTATAACATGTTTCAAAAATCGAAAATATTAGGTGGCATGCAAATTTAGGTAATTTATCAATATTTGACTATGCTTTAATAGATATGATCCGTAATATATATACGATTTGGATAAATTTTTTTAGTTTAGATTTAATTTAATTAAATAAATATGTTAAGTTAGTTTTAAAAGATATGATTAAATATATTAATATTTATTGTTTTGAATCTTTTTAAAAAGTTTGAATGATGTGGTGGATGATAATTGGATAGGTGACGACACGTAGGCGAATTGAACGTGCGGCCGACACATAAGATTTAGGCATTTCCTTTAGTATATATACTAGTTGATGACCCGTGCCATGCACGGGGTTGGGTTTATTAAATATTTTTATAGTATGATATTAAAATACTTACGTAATGTGACACTAAAAGATTAATACTTTTATATGTTAATATTTATTATAAATATGAAATACCACAATAATTGAAAGTATTACCATAGCTATTAAATCTAAATTTGTATGTCAAGTAAAAAATTACATACCTAGTCATATCGGGTTTTGAAAAACTTCCTTATATACAACATTTATAGTGGTATTCTGAGGACAACCTTGAAGATCACCAATTAAGATCTTCAATCCATTTATACTTGTAACTCTAGAAAATGCAACGTAAAGTTGTCTATGAGTAAAAACAAGTTTTGGAAGAAACAGACCCACTTGAGATAGTGATTGTCCTTGACTTTTGTTGATGGTCATGGCAAAACAAACAACCATTGGAAACTACCTCCTTTGAAATCTGAATGAGAATCGAGTGTCTGATGGTGTAAGTACCATGCGTGGAATACATACTCTGTGTCCAATATTGCTTCCAGAAATAATATCAGCTTCTACAATATGACTCCCAAGTCGAGTGACTATCAATCTGGTACCATTACATAGTCCTGCAGATTGATCAATGTTCCTGAGTAGCATAATGGGAACACCTACCTTCAACTTCAACACATGACTGGTATACCAGAAGATCGAATACCATTGAGGAATTCAACTGAATAAACACTGACATCATCAAAGCCGCTTTCATCTGTTTTGCAAATACTATCTGAGCTAAGATACACTCTTTCATCCCCTTGTAGTAGAGACAACATGTATTCATTCACCTTATCAACAATCTCATAGGTGGGTGCAAGAATAGCCCTCTCTCGATAATACTGAGCAGGATCTTCGATATCCAGAATAGAAGGATATATGGCTTTAACAATTGTTGGAATTGGTTCAGAAGCTTCAGTTATCAACAAATCAGAAGGAATCTCAATAGTTTATTCACCGTCATTTGAGCCGCCTTGATCACCGTCTCTAACTCTTAATATCCATTCTTAAAATTCTTTTGCTTCAGCAACTTCTGATTCTGTACCTCCATGTTGTAGTCTCATATTTCTTGTTCATTTTAGAACCTTGCATGAATTCCATAAATATGAAGAATTTATTGTGGAATAAACAATATCTTGTCTACTTCCTCCATGCACTACAGGTAATATTTGTCTAAAATCCCCACCAAATACCACAACTTTACCTCCAAAAGGTTAATTCAAGCTATTTGAATTTGAAGATCGCATCACATCCCTAAAAGACTTATCTAATGCTTCAAAGCAAAATTTGTTAACCATTGGAGCTTCATCCCAAATTATAAGCTTGGCCATTGAAATCAATTCAGCGAGTTCTGTACCAGGCTTGATATTGCAGGTGGAGTCCTGGTGAATCTGAATAGGTATTGCAAATCTTGAGTGAGCAGTTCTTCCACCTGGAATCAACAGGGCCGCAATACCACTTGAAGCAACAGTAAGAACTATTTCACCTCTAGAACGAATAGCAGCATAAAGAGATCTCCATATGAATGTTTTTCCTGTTCCACCATGCCCATACAAAAAGAAAACCCCACCATTGTTTGATTCAACAGCAGACATGATTTCATCATAAACCTCTTTTTGCTCATTTGTTAATTTAGAAAGTAAGCTCTGATGCTCAATTATCAACTCTTCTCTATTGTGTCGAAGCTCATCTTGAATAAACTTGTTGAGGCCATCTGAAATCAAACTCTGATCAAGTTGCGGCATCGATGGAAAATATTTCAAGCTACTTCCATTTTTGTGTAACAACTTTTCTATTTCTGCAAGGGCAAAATTCTGCAATTGTTCCTCACTAAGGCATAAATCTGCACAAACAATTCATATTAATTTTAATTAGTAGTAAGAATTTGAAGAAAAAAAATCATGAGAAAAACTGATAGGATAAATCTTTGTTTAGAATTTCTCACATATATGAGCTGACAATTGAACTAAATATATATAATTCAATAGACTGTACAAAATCATGATAAAAATCTTATTTCAGCTGGTTATTATCAGATTAAATGGTAGAGCGTTATAGTCTCAAAAGAAAGATAGTTGCTACATACTGTTTTTTTAACATAAGTAATTTTATTATACTAAAAGTAAAAAAAATTACTTGAAGTTATTTGGATCTCTCATGATAATGTTGTAACAGGATATTTATCATGATAATGGTTCAAAAAGGCATATTCAAATGTGAATTATTAGATAAATAATCGGATATTTATAGAAAACCATACCTCTCATTCGAAGGATTCTTCGTTGATGAGAAATAATATCATCGGATAATACTTTTCATGTAGATTCCCACACATATTCTGGTCTAGACATACTACCCGACACGAGAAGCATAACAAACAAATTTCGAAGGTAGTTTGCAGTGCCCCAAAAACTTGCTTCCAATATACCATCAATATATTCCTTTTCATCGTCCAATATACCAAGTGCATAACACGCTTCTCTAAACGTAGGATAAACTGTACCATCCACCGTCCTGATATCCTCATAGCAAGTGGGACCTTTCACATGATTTAACAAAATCCATAGGTAATATCTTTCTCCACTTCCTGGGGAAGCATGGTAAATTCTACCAACTGCCGTCGGCCCTTTATTACACTTTCTTTTGCTCTATTCCTTGCTATCTTCTTTCCATACATAATTTTTTGGAAATTGATAGTAAGCCAGATTTCTTGCTTCTGCAGAGCTCTTATTATATTCCATCCAAGCCAAAAACATTGAACCATTTATTCCAGGTCTTTCAATTACAACATCAATAGGATCATCATCATCGAAAACAACACTTTGTTCATCTGAAAGATGAAAACATAACCTCTGCACTGCTGTAGTTCTATGATGAATGCTAAAGGAAAAGAGTCGTCAAATTGCTTCAGGAGGAGATATATACATGTCGTATAAAACAAATTGTCAAATATTAAAATGTCCTATGCATTATGAGTCATCATAATATACATATATATAAACATATCAATATTAGTTTTTATGTCCGTATTAAATATGGATATGATTTTACTCGTTATAATCTTAAATAGCTTAACCAAGCCTTGTAAACCAAGTGCAAAATATTAGAGTTGTAATAATACACATGCAATTATATTTCATGGTAAATTGGGAATGTAATTATGTACTTGCAATTGTAGTACTCTTTGATCTCATCAACACCGTTAGACATTGATGCTGTAACACGATCATGTCCTTTATTTATATACTTGAACAAATATTTGATTGTCTGTGCCTGGTTACACCATTCAACGTTAATGTGAGCATTATAGCGGAACAATAGAGTTCTGTTGTAGGGCACTACAGAACGATTATCAATTTCACATCCACTTTTCTGAAAAATATATCCATTTTTCCTTCTCCTATATATAGGATAACCTTCATCATCGACAGTTGTTATTTCCACAAACTCCTTTGGATAGTGCTTCTTGCATTTGCCACCTTCCATACATGGTGAATTCATATTAAAGGATCCACACGGGCCATGGATCATACGCTCAGTCACAACACGGAAGAGAGCAGGATCATTCACTGGATCTGGAATCTCAGCAGAAATTATTTTGTCAATATTATCAAAACTTGAAGTTGTATCCGTCCGATCCAAGAAGAGAAGAATATGAGCATGGGGTAGTCCTCTTTTCTGAAACTCAAGAGTACATATCACTGCAATTTACATATAATATCAATTAAATGAAGTAAAACAACACATCATTCCTTAATTAGTCACTTTCCTAACGAATAATTTTTATTCAAGAGTGCAACAATATAGATGTAAACAATAATGATATAAATATATTTAACAAACACTGTGAATAGTATTTTCATTATGCTAAAAAATGACTATAATAAGTAAAATACAAAAGTAAGTTATGATATTTACCTGATTTCACTACTCCAAAAACTTTTCCACATTTAATAAACTTCACCATGTCATTAAGCTTCATCTTGAAAACTCTACATACGATGTCTGGTCTATCCTCAGGCCTAAGTCCTCGTTTTTTAAGAAACCTGGTAATTTCTGGCCATTTTGTGTTGCAGGTGAATGTTATAAATAGATCAGGATACCCAAAAAATCTACAGATTGCCATTGCATCTTGGTAATTTTGCATCATATACCTCGGACCGCCTGTAAAAGATGACGGTAAAACAAATCGTTTTCCTGTAGATACAGGATCAATATTACCTTCCATAGCAGCCTCACTTAAGTTCTTATATAAATTTGCTCTCAACTGTTTCTGGTGGGTCCGAATATAATTTAACCTATCAGATTCAAGCATGGTCCGAATATAATTTAACCTATAAGAGAAAATATATTATTATACAAAATTATTATATCTTATACGTAAGGAAAGTGTTATTAATATTTATGCAAATTATATCTTTTTTTGGTAAAAAGAAGATATCTATATCTATTTCTCTAATAATTATTGTAGATTAACTAAGAAGATATTATCTTCTTAGTTAAATTATCTCTAAATCAATTTTCTATTTTCATAATAGTTATTATCTCTAATAATTCGAATTTACTATTTTTGAAGTGAAATAATAAGATAAAACTTTTATATTGTCAAAGTTAAATTAGTTTTAAATAGTTATGCTAAAAATATTTATTATTTAGTTTTAAATTAATATATATATAGTTATGGATTTATTAGTTTTGGTAATAATAATTATTTTGGTAAACATAATTATTATTTAGTTTTAAATTAGTATATTTAATATTTATAGATAGTTATGAATTTATTAGTTTTTAAATCATAAACAATTATTATTTAAAAAATTCGAAATTACTATTTGTAAATTGAAATAATAAGATCAAGTTTTTATATTGTAAATATTATTTAATTTAAAATAGTTATGGTAAAAATTCAGAAATAAGATAAGAACGATGAATTTATTAGTTTTTAAATCATAAACAATTATTATTTAAAAATTCGAAATTACTATTTGTAAAGTGAAATAATAAGATCAAGTTTTTATATTGTAAATATTATTTAATTTAAAATAGTTATGGTAAAAATTCAGAAATAAGATAAGAAGGATATAATTATTATTTAATTTTAAATAGTTTTGAAAATAAACAAAAAATAAGATATTAGTTATGGAAATAAACAATAAGATAAGATATCAAATGACGTGGCGAATGATGTGGTGGATGAGGTGACATAGCTCAGAGGTCGATACGTAGGCGAATTAAACATGAGACTGACACGTAGGCGAATTAAACATGAGACCGACACGTAGGATTTAGCCTTCTACTTTAGTATATAGATAGATATATATATATAGATATCTACTTCATATACATTTGAATTTTCCACCTTGCTAATAAAAAAATTTATTTTTTCGAACCTAAGTCTTATAGACATATTATGAGATATTTCATTTAGAAATATTTTGATTGGTATTTATTTCAAAGATTATATTAGTTTTTTATAGGTTTGTCATTTTGCAATAATGGTAACAGTTCGTTAAAACAAAATTCATAACTTATATCAGGTCAAAAGTTAAAAAAAACAGTTTTCAAACAAAATAAATAAATTTCTACCAAAAAAATAAAAATTGTGGAAATTAGAAAGATTTTGTTTCTTCTTCTCTAAATAGAGCAACAATCTTGAGGTGAAATTCTATACACCCTTTCTATGCACTCTTCTGTGTATCCTATAGAATAAACTTGTTTATTTTATACCATAAATTCTAAAATATAAACATAAATCCTAAAATATAAATCCTAAAATATAAATCCTATACCCTAAACCCTATACCCTAAACTCTAAATCCTAAACCCTAAACCTTAAACTATAAATCATAAATCTTAAACTATAAATCCTAAACCTTAATTATTAACTCTAATTTAAAGTTTAAAATATAAAATAAATAAATAAAACTTAAATGGTGTATGAAAGGGTGTACAATTAGGATACATAAAATAATGTGAAGAATCTCGTCTATGCCTATCGGAATTCACGGTATTGTTCCACGTGCACTAGACTTAAATAATATGGAGTGAATTTTTTTGCTAATAAGATAAAAATTTAAAGCTTCAAAGTTATACCTGATCCGAATCTCTAAGAGACTAAAAGAACTGACAATTAGACAAATCAATATGAAATAAAATAAAAATAACAACAAGCAGTCTATGGGAACTAAAGAATCGAAAGAATATCGAGCTAGAGAAATAAGAAAAATGATGAGAAAGACGCAAATACGGGTTAGAAGACACTAAGGGCAACTTTAACGGAGGGCTCAAATAAGGGCTTTTAGCTAAAATATATTAAACAATGGATAATGGACTAAAAGCCCCAGATCAGGGCCCAAAAAAAGAACAAATCTTGGGACCGTCCCAAGCTGGAAGAAATTGGGGACTGTTTGGTGTTTTAAATTTTTTTGCCTTCGTTTGCTTCAAAACGACGCCGTTTTGTAGCGGGAACCAAACGCGCCCCATTAAAATTCTGATAAGGGATTGCCACGCGGCACACGCTGATTGGCGCGCGCTAGCGCGTCTGATGGGCGCCGCGTGGCAATCAACGGACGACCATGATTTATTCCTGGTCGTCCGTTATTTTATTTTTTTAAATGATATATTTAAAATTTGGCTACTTAAAAAAATAAATAAAAATAACCATAATTCTAATTACATTTATTTACAATGTAATTTCAATCCAAACCAAGGATACATAAAATTTAAAAAATTTATTTACAATGTAATTTTCATATAAAGAAATTAATAGGTATCATTAAGTGAAAATAAATTATTATTTTTATTATTGGTGGTTTAAAACAAATACCAAATTAATTTCTTTATATGAAAATTACATTGTAAATAAATTTTTTAAATTTTATGTATTTTTTTTTCAATTTTTAATATAATTAAGTCCAAATAAACCATGTTATTATTATTTAGGATAGTTTTAATATATTTTATGCATGCTTTTTTTTATAAAATATGCATCCCCTTTTGTTGATTTTCCATCAATGTATGTTTTTTCCCTTAATTTTAAATAAATATTATAATTATATAATTAAAATAAAATATAAATATTAAGTTTAATGTATGATTTTATCCATAATTTAGTAAATGACATTTTTGTAATTTCAATCCAAACCAAGGATATAATTGTACATAAAACTTATCTAAAAGTCCCATCTAAAAGTCTCCCACTAAAAGCCACCAATATACTATGGGGCTTTTAGCAAATAAATAAATTCAAATCCTCCTAAAAGCCCCACCTAAAAGCCCCCCCATTAAACATGCTCTAATTAACATGGCGTTGTGTAGCCGAGAAGCAAATCAATAACATACTTTCTAGAGATACGACTGAACTCCTTGGTGATGCTTCGTCTCTAAAAAACAACATGGATCACACGAACACGACCCTTTATCCGAAACAACTAACTCGATCCAACACCTAGAATCAGCTCCGATGATAACGTATACTCTTCATTTGATCTAAGGGTTTGTTTAAATTTCAAAAGATATTGCATTAAAAAAATATTATACTTTCGATTAATATAATAAAACACCTATGATATTAAAAATATGATTCATATAATATTAAAAAAAATTGATATATAGTTTGTGTTTATGTAATTGTATATTTATCTAGAAATTTAAAATTATCAACTGAAATGTATATGAAAATATAAATAATAATTTCTATAATTTTGTTATCATATAATGATATAAATTTATTAATGTGAAAAATATTTCAAGCAGTAATATTCTCGTCTTTCTTTGAAAGACTAAAAATATGATAATTAATGTATACAAACAAATAAAAAATACATTAAAAAAAAAATAGAATATGCACAATATTAATTAATGTACGTAACTTCCCTTTGATTCCATCTTGATTTCCCAAATCTATAATCTAAGTTAACCAATACTCCGTATTTGTTATTGATAAACGATAATCATTTTTTTTAATAGTTATGATTACAAAGTAAGGGTACCTTTAAAAAAATCAAAATAAGGGTACCTTTAAAAAAACCAAAATAAGGGTACAAATATGGAAAATTATAATCCATAGAAATTAATAACTTACTAAAGCCAAGTATATATGTAGACTTGAATAAGATATTTTAAAATCATGCTTAAGCAAAATTATATCAGTACGTAGGTGGATTTGAAAAGAGAAAATATATTATACAAAATATTTACATTGAATTGACACTGTGAAAACTGTGGATTATACATTCTTTTATGAATTTTTATCTCATGATCTCTAGTCTTAACTAATAAATCAATCAAAAAAATTATTTATTATAATCTCTTTTCGGAACTTAAGTTGGATTTTTTTAATTAAATAAGATTTAAATATAATTAAATAAAATACCCAATTGCTTTGAGATAAGTGTATATATGTTACACGAACTTAAACGATAGAATATATATTGCACTAACTTAAACGATAAATTTATATATAAAAATCATAATATTATATAAAAACGTAACAATTGAATTATTTAAATTGTACCTGGACATAATTATATCCAAAAGCTTCGGCCAAATCATAGTCAATTGAGTGAGTGCACATCAAGTAGCTTGATCTTATTAATTGCACAAGTTTTCAATTTGCCACATGCATTATACTATCGTTGTTGCCTGCTGGCATTGACACAACGGGTCGTCTTCATATATAGATTATTACTAGCACAGTGTTTATGTCAAGCACAGATTTGACTTATAAAATATATTTGTAATATAAAATAATTTAAATAGGAATAAAACAAAATTAAAAAAATATTATATTTTTGATTAATATAATAAAACACATATGATATTAGAAATATGACTCATATAATATTAAAAAAAATTGATATATAGTTTGTGTTTATGTAATTTTATACTTATCTAGAAATTTAAAATTATCAATTGAAATGTATATGAAAATATAAATAATAATTTGTATAATTTTGTGATCATATAATGATATAAATTTATTAATGTGAAAAATATTTCAAGCAGTAATATTCCCGTCTTTCTTTGAAAGACTAAAAAAAAGATAATTAATATATACAAACAAATAAAAAATACATTAAATATTAAATAAAAAATTAGAATATGCACAATATTAATTGTACGTACCTTCCCTTTGATTCCATCTTGATTTCCCAAATCTATAATCTAAGTTAACCAATATTTGTTATTGATACACGATAATCGATTTTTTTAATAATTATGATTACAATTAATGGTGAGTGATAACCGACTAAAATCAAAATAAGGGTACCTTTAAAAAAAACCAAGATAAGGGTACAAATATGGAAAATTATAATCCATAGAAATTAATAACTGACTAAAGCCAAGTATATATGTAGACTTGAATAAGATATTTTAAAATCATGCTTGAGCAAAATTATATCAGTACATAGGTAGATTTGAAAAGAGAAAAGTATATTATACAAAATATTTACATTGAATTGACACTGTGAAAACTGTGGATTATACATTCTTATATGGATTTTTATCTCATGTTAATTAATCTCATGATCTCTAGTCTTAACTAATAAATCAATCAAAAAAATTAATTTATAATCTCTTTTCGGAACTTAAGTTGGGTTTTTTTAATTAAATAAGATTTAAATATAATTAAATAAAATACCCAATTGCTTTGAGATAAGTGTATATATGTTGCACGAACTTAAACGATAGAATATATGTTGCACTAACTTAAACGATAAGTTTATATATAAAAACCATAATATTATATAAAAACGTAACAATTGAATTATTCAAGTTGTACCTGGATATAATTATATCCAAAAGCTTCAGCCAAATCATAGTCAATATAAATCGTTGTATCCGTTGCAATGCTCAATTGGATGATTTGAATCATCTCCTTTTCTAATGTAACCATATCGTAAAAACAATAGAGAAAATGAATTATCATACTTATGGTATCATCTCATCCTTAAACATAGAAAACAAAAAAATCAATGAAATCATTGAGGAAATTCGACAAAAAACTGATAAATCACAATTTATAGAACTAATGGTCTCTTGGTGGGGAATTTGGTTTTATAGAAAGCAACAAAGTTTTGGAAGAACAAACAATGATGTCGATTCCATAAAAGATGTACCAATCTATATTAAAACACAAATTAAGAATTATAATAATACGAAGAGTTGGAACCCTGACTGCTTAGCAGATGACATACTTAAAACTCATAGAATGAACAATGCTAGACGACCAATAAAGAAATGGAAAAAACATCTGGATAATATTATTAAGATCAATACAGATGGATCCACCAAGACTAATGGTAAATCTAGCTTTGACTACATTTTCAGAAACAACACGGGTAAACCAATCTTCCTCTTTGGGGATAAATATGGTATCTCAACCCATTTAAACACAGAAACACTTGTAGTAAGAAATGCTCTGGTAAAGGCCTATGAATTAGGCATTACCGATATTCAACTTGAATGCGATAACCTTACCATTGTGAATGTCCTTAATCAAATCTAGCATTGTCCATGGGATATTGAAATGTTAATTTCTGATATCCTGTGTGTTTTACAACTGTTTTCTTCAGTTCAGATTTTTCATGTCTTCCGAAAAACAAATGTGGTGGCCGATTTCATCGCAAAGAAGGTCCAACAGAGTTCCTTGGAAGATATTCGAACCTGTCTAGAATTTGAAATTCTAGACTGAGAAACCGTATCTTCTGTGGTTTCTAGTCTAATTTTTACCTAATCAATATATATATATATATATATATATATATATATATATATATATATATATATATATATATATATATCTAAAAGCTTCATTCTTATCTTTAATAGATATGATTTGTATAACATGTTTCAAAAATCGAAAATATTAGGTGGCATGCAAATTTAGTTAAGTTACCAATATTTGACTATGCTTTAATAGATACGATCCGTAATATATATACGATTTGGATAAAAAAATTTAGTTTAGATTTAATTTAATTAAATAAATATGTTAAGTTAGTTTTAAAAGATATGATTAAATATATTAATATTTATTTTTTTGAATCTTTTTTAAAAAGTTTGAATGATGTGGTGGATGATGATTGGATCGGTGACGACACGTAGGCGAATTGAACGTGAGGCTGACACATAAGATTTAGGCCTTTCCTTTAGTGTATATAATATATATAGATATCTACTTCATATCGACCTATCTTTGTTTTTTTATTAAAGGGGCGGAGGAATATCATTTTATCTAGTTCTGGCTCATATATGACCAACACTATTTTGTAGTGCTTATCTAGGAGTTGTTACCAGTATTTAGGGTGCCATTTGTAGGGATTTAGAGCACAACTGTGGAGTACGGAGTTGAAGTAGAAGTACGGATATGGTGGTTTGGAGGAACTTAAATGAAGATATATTGAAGAGAGAAGGAACCACCCAAGAAGATGAAGAATAAACCCAACTGGGTCTACAGAAGAAATCCACAACCGCGGGTGACGAAGGAGAACGATCGCGGCTAATTCGAGAAGACGGAGTAGAAAAGTCCATTTTCCGCGACCGCAGAACATATTCCGTGACCGCGGAAAATCCCTTCAGCGAGACGAAGTCGAGAGCACATTCCTATTTTCCGCGACCGCGGATTTGGTGCCGCGGCCGCGGAAGCACACGCCAGGTGATCCGATGGAGATTTCCGAAGTTTTTATGTTTTTCCCTTTTCCGATTATTTTCTTTATTCTATTTCGAATATTATACTTTAGTTTCCTTTTCGACTACTTTCGTTATCTTTTCCCTTTAGTTTTAGGGTTAGGTTATTTAACCTAGTTTCCCTTTCATTGTTCATCATCAAAATTAATCATCACATTTTAGCATTCAGTAGTTTTCCCTTTGAAGTTATTTTGTTTCCAAGAACTATGAGGAACTAAGCACTCTATTGCTTAGTCCGACAATTGAAGCTTTTCGTATGATTTGATTGTGAGGTTACTTCTCTATTTCTTATTCCTTTGGATTATATCTTTTCTCTTGAGCATATTATTATTGATTGTTATTGATTTGACTAGCTTGATCACCTAGTTGATATTAGTAATTGTCTATTGCTAGGGTTTGGATATTTCGAGTTGAGATTCCTTATCTAGAGTAGCAAACATGATATTCTAGGACTAGTTGGACTAGATTATTATGAAAGAGAATTGATTATGTGCTAAATGCTGCGAAACATCGGTGTTGTATGTATCCTGGTTTGATCCTATGCTCTATGCTGCTATTGTTCTAAATCTTGATAGTTTCTCGTGCGTTCAATAGTAAGGGTTGCTAGGACTAGTGACTATTTAAGAATAGGGACAAGAATAATCAAAGGAAAGGAATAGAGATAACCTAGGATCGATCAATCATATGAAAAGTGGATATTTGTTTGGCTAAGTGTTTCCCTTTAATTGAATACAAACTCTTTGCTTTGTTTACTTGTTTACAACAATCAACCTTAAAACCTCCCTTTGTTACCTTTGCATGCAATCTACATAAAGAAAACAACTCCTTCCTGTGGGATTCGACCCTTGCTTGCCAAAACTACTAGTTTAGGTTTGTTAGGATTTATTTTGACCAAGTAACACGACTAAAACCTGCTGTCAAATTGGCGCCGTTGCCGGGGAGGCAAGTTTTAATTTTTCTTTGTGTGTGTTTGTGTGCTTGTTACTATTGTGTGGACCTATCTTATGGTCCACACCCGTGCTACTGACTCTCCCCTTTTGGCTTTGAATTCAGAAATTGAGAGAACTCTCTCTCAGAGTCGCAGAGTAAACATATCTTTAGTCTTTGACAACCCAACTTTTGAGATGGCTGACGAGCAACAGACATTGAGGCAGCTGATTTCCCCCAACCTGCAACAGCTATCGTTGGCTGTGCATTTTCCTGAGCTTGCTGACGGAGTCAACTTCGAGCTCAAGTCTGGGTTAATCCACTTACTCCCCCACTTCCATGGGATGAGTGGTGAAGATCCTAACAATCATCTGTCGGAGTTCCATGCAGTCTGCACGAGCATGAAGCCGAAGGGCGTGACTGAAGATCAGATCAAGCTGAGGGCCTTTCCTTTCTCCTTGAAGGATGCGGCCAATGACTGGTTCTACTACCTGACTCCAGGGAGCATAGACACGTGGGCCAAGATGAAGAAGGCCTTCCTGGAGAAGTACTTCCCAACGACAAAGCTGAACAGCCTGAAGAGGAGTATTAGCAACATCGAACAGCAGGCTGCTGAGTCGCTCTACGAGTACTACGAGCGCTTCAAGAAGCTGATTTCTAGTTGCCCCTATCATGGCTACTTCGACCAGGACCTCGTACTTTATTTGTACGGAGGTTTACTTGATGACGAGCGTCGGATTGTGAACGCTACCTGTGGAGGAAACATCCTGAATAAGACTCCAGACCAGGCATTTGAAGTTTTCTTTGACCTATCTGATGGCTCAAGACAGTTTAGCAGACGGGCGAGCGCCCAATCCGTGAGAGCTGCAGAATCTCAGCCCAATTCCACTCTACTTGCTGAGATGGCTGAGATGATGAGGCGGTGCATGATGAAGGGTGGCCAGTAGCAGGTCAAATCATGTGGGATATACTACGACACGATGCATCCAACTGACGCATGTCCCACGCTGTAGGAGCCCACTGCTGAGGTGAATGCAATTGGAGGATATGGCCCTCAAAGGCCAAGATATGACCCGTAATCCAACACATACAATCCAGGGTGGAGAGATCACACCAATATGAGATACGGGAACCATCAGAATATTCATCATGGCCAGGAGAACCAAGACCATCCACATAGGCCGCCACAGTTTCTCCCCCGCCCACCACAGTACCAGCAGCCGGGAGGTTAACAACCCTTTCGAGCTCCTTATGACCAAAGACCCCAGGTGCAGAGTTCCAGTGCTCCTACATCCAGTGACGACAGGATCCAGACCATCACCAAGTGCATAACAGAATTAACTCAGAATATGACAACGTTGGCTAGCACTACGACCCAACAAATCGGAGGGTTGACCAAGCAGCAGGAGACCCTAGCTCAGAATATGGTAACGTTGGGCAATGCTGTGATCCAACAAAATCAAGAGATGCGGTCAAGTATTCAGAACCTGGAGAAACAAATGGGGCAGATCTCCATCGATGTAAGCAAGTTGGAAGCTCGGGAGTCGGGGAAACTACCATCTCAAACGGTAGTCAACCCGAGGGAGAACGTCTGTGCCATGACGTTATGGAGCGGGGTTGAGGTGGAAGCCAGGCGAGCACGCGAGAAAGACGTCCGCGACCGCGGCGTGACTACTGAGGAGACGGACGAAATCGGCGCAAATCCGCGACCGCGGCAGGAAATCTGCGACTGCGGAAAAAGCGCGGATGTAGAGGAGCAACATGTCGAGCATTTTCCGCGACCGCGGCAGGAAATCCGCAACCGCGGAAAAAGCGTGGACGACAGCGACCAGGTCGAACAACTTCTGCGACCGCGGCCACAAATCCGCGCCCGCGGAAATGCTCCAGAAGCGTCCTCTCGTCTTCACGATCCCTTTGACGACTACGTGTGCCCCTATTTCCCTCCGCTCGGATCCGAAAAGCCACCCGCACCTTTCCCTGAAGCTCTGGCAGACACAAGGAGGCCAGCCAATGACAAGGAATTGTTTGAGATGTTCAGCAACTGCGCGGTAAATATTCCTTTACTCAAGCTGGTCTATAGTATCCCTTGCTACGCTAAATTCTTGAAGGAGCTCTGCACGATTAAGAGGAAGAGGGCTATGAAGGAGAAGAAAAAGGTGCTAGTCAGTGAGAATGTGTCCGCTATGCTGCAAAAGCGGATACCTAAGAAGGCGAGTGATCCAGGGATGTTCACGATTCCATGCAAGATTGGGGGTGCCAATTCGACAAAGCGTTACTTGATTTGGGTGCCTCCATAAATATGTTGCCTCTCTCACACTACGAGTCCTTGGAGTTGGGACCATTAGAGAAGACGGGGATTGTCATCCAACTGGCGGATAACTCATATGTCTACCCCAAAGGAGTGGTGTAGGACGTGCTGGTCGAGGTGGACAAGTTAGTGTTCCCTGCAGACTTCTTTGTGATGGACACGGGGCAGGACAAGGACGCAGCGCCTGTGATGTTAGGAAGGCCGTTCATGAATACGGCAGGTACAAAGATAGACGTGAGCAGCGGTTCGCTCACAATGGAATTCGACGGGGAGAGGGTCGGATTCAACATTAATGATTCCAAGAGACACCCTCCAGATGGGAACCCCGAGTGCTCATTGGAGGTGAGCGAACCAAGTTGAGGAGGTCGAGTAGTATGTCGAGCCACGACAATAACAAAGGCGTTGTCCGGGAGGCAACCCGATGTAATATCCCGTATATTTGTACGAATAAATTTCGAATTTTTCTTAAGCCATATTGCTAGTCAGATTAATTTTGAAGAGATACGAACATTCTGTGTAATGTTTGGCTTCTATAATATTTTTCTGAGCAATATAAAATACAGTTAACGTATTTTTGGGTTAAATGATCATTCGTGTACAAATATATTTAACCCGGGGTTAAGTAAAATTTATCACTTAAGGTAAATAAGGGCAAAGTGGGAATTCGGCCCATGCCTTAGCCAAAAATCAGCAAACATTTCAGCAACTTGCAAGCCAACTTGAGGCAGCTGGAAACTAGCTTGGATGACTCATCGGGGCTACTTGGCCTAGCTTGGACACCTCTTGGTATACTTGTCTTCAGATTAGTCTTCGTGGTTTGCCAATAAATGAAGAGACGAAGTCGTGGGAGAAGCCAGAAGTCGGCTCCTCACCATCTTCTTCTGTCAAAAGCCCAGAAATTCAGCATCTGGCAAGCATTTTGGCACGGCTGGCAAACTAGCTTAGGTGACTCACCGGGGCTATTGGCCTAGCTGGTACACCTCATGGGGTACTTGTCTTCAGAAGGCTCTTCGTGGTTTGCCTATAAAAGGAGAGGCGAAGTCGTGAGAGAAGCCAGAAGTCGGCTCCTCACCATCTTCTGCTGTCAAAAACCCAAAAATTAGCACTCTGAGCTGAACTTTGAGCTCGGTTTGTGAATGATTATGTCATTCGTTCGAGCAGATAGAAGTTGAATCTTGAAGGTGGTTTGTAGCTTAAAAGGGTGAGAAGATTAGCCAAGATCGATTCGAAGTATAAGTCGATCGAAAGTTGGAGGTTCTTAGAGCTTGTTGGTAGCTTAAGAGGGTGGTAGACTCGAACCAAGAAGAATCGAAGCCTAAAGGGGTCGATTTGGGATCTGTTCCCATTCCAGACTCGGAAACCCTTTAATTCTAAACGTGCGAAGCTTTCGTCGGATCTAAGGCAAGTGGCGGTTCACTCTTGCTTATCATTCCATATTTCCATTAATTATCAATTGCTTAATTGTTAATTAATTTGGATTGATCATTGTTCATGTCTGGGAATAGTTTTATGAAACTATCTTTGGAAATTAAAATGGATATTATAATAGGTTGTATATCTGCTAGAACAACGCTATTATATATATATATACCTAGATTGAAATATATCTATGATGTTAGCCGTGATGTCTTTAATATGATTATTTGACTGTTCTGAACTGTTTAGTTAGAACGTGTGATACCCTGTAGTTCTGTAAGGATTATTTTGGGAATTTTTGGAATTTTCCCGAACACCCGTTTAGTACGTCGGATTTAATTCAGAAAGTCGGAGACATTCTGTAATGTGCTCTGTATCTGTAATATTTTTCTCAGTGAAGAATTATACAATTAAGGCCTGTTGGAAGTCTATACTCGTTCGTGTACGACTTTTGTTATCGTGAGTTAAGATTAATACCAAATCTCTACCCACTTGGTTATTGCCCAAGAGGTGCAAATGGACTAACCATGGGTTAATACCCAAGGGCACAATTGGAAAGCTTTTTGGCTCCCAACAACCCTAATCTTTGCCTATAAATAGAGGGCATGGGTGAAGCTAGAAAGGTGGTGAAAAATGCCATTACGCTGTCCATTTCTCGTCTCTCAAAAACGCTCCCAAAGAAAAACGCTCTCTCTCTCGGAAAGCTCTCGTGGATCGTTGGAGGCTCGTTTGGTGTCGTTCTCGGTGGCCAAAGGAGACTTGGAAGGCCTTTAGAAGCCTAGAAGCCAAGCAAGGCGAAAGGCAAACCAAATCGAGCGTCGCGGGTAAGATTTCTCGCCCGTTTTTAAGTTTCTGTTCAGCGACGGCGACCGCCACCAGGAACGGCGACCGCCGCCAGGGAGACGGCGACCGCCGCCAGGAACGGCGACCGCCGTGAAGATCCCGACAACCGCCGTGTTGGGGCCGGCGACCGCCGTGAAGATCTTGGTGCCGCCGTGGTGTGTGGCCAGCCGCCGTGGAGGAAGCCGATGAGCGGCGCCCGCCGTGCTTGAGGCGGCGCCCGCCGTGATGGTGGCGGCGCCCGCCGCAATTGTTTGGTGGCCGGCCATGAAGGGTTGTTGCCCGAGAGTTGTTGCGTTGGCTTCCGAGACCTTCGATCGGGTCTCGTATCCTTCGATTCCTTTCGTCCTTTCGTATATTCGTACTATTCTTTGTCGAATCTAACCTAGGGTTCCTTTTTGGGTCGACTCGAAGGTGTTTATGCTAGTGGAGCTATACGCGTGTCGAGCCGGAATCCCATTGTCTCTGCTTTGTTCCAGATCTGCGGACTAAGGCAAGTGGCGGTTCGCTCTTGCTCATCGTTCCATATTTACATTAATTATCAGCTGTTTATCTGAGTAATTAATTTGGAGTGATTACAGTATTTATATGGAAATGGTTTTATAAACTGTTTTGGAAAATCATATAATAGGTTGTATATCTGCTAGAACGACGCTATTATCTGTGATCGCCTTCCGGGCATTTATGTGGATTAATAGGAAAACTAATCCAAGTAAGGATTAGCTGTTTCTATTATCTCTATGTTTAAGTTAATTGCCTGGATGGCTTTAATGTGAATAATTGCTGTGTTAGACTGTTTAGTTAACACGAGTGTTTGTAGGAACGCTAATCCAAGTAAGGATTAGTCGTTTCTTTATAACTTAATGTGCGTAGGAACGCTAATCCAAGTAAGGATTAGTCGTTTCTTTATAATTTAATATTCGTGGGAACGCTTATCCATATGTAAGGATTTGTCGTTTCTTTAAATCATAATATTCCTCGGATTAATTCCGAATAATTTAAGGGTCATGACCTATGCTTCTTATCCACATGTAAGGATCTGAAGTGTTTTAAGCGCCTTGCAAGCGGCATTGGATGAGCTTAATTGCAGTCCTGTGTATTAAGCACTTACCTCTTGTTGTTATTCCGTGAAAGTGTCGGGTTATGTATCGTCCCTTCGGTTATTATTCGAGGGACAATGATAGTAAACGGTTACGATCACTCGAACCACTCTGCTTTTTACCCTTGCTAGTCTATTCAAGTAGACTAACCCACGAACTTTGTTCTCCGCATGTGGGCTGGTGTCATCCGTTCGATTCGGCACATCAGATAGAGTGTTGATGAGAAGACTAGAAGGACTATGGAGTCGACGGTGGTTTTCCGACGTTTTTAATAATTTCTTTTAATCAGGTTGAGATCCTTGGGCAGGTGATCATTACGATCACAACCCTTTTTGTAATATCTTTTAAAAGTCTTCCGCTATACCTTGTTTAAGATTTCTGTTGTAATTTATTTAAACTCTGTGTTTGTCCTATTCGGGATTGGGATGTAATCCCGGGACTCGTGTTTTATATGAATAAGGTTATCATTTTGTATCATTGTATTTCATGATTTGTATTTAAACGGTAAAGCCTTGGGTGATCTCGGTAAGGAACACCGGGGTCACTGGCGGTAATACCTTTCCAAAAGGGTTAAGTTTTGGGGGTGTTACAGTTGTGGTATCAGAGCCAAAGGTTGTTTTAAAACGGGTTTGGGATTTTTATAAATCATTTATCCGTTTTTGAAAATGCTTTAAGAAGGACTCTGAATTTTTTCAAAGTGAAAAGAGTTTGAAAACACCGTTCATAGTCCTGTCTTCTATATGGTCTGATATAGTAAGTTTGCTTCTATATCTAGAAAGACTAATTCCTTCCCCGTTGCCCCGTATGATATGGGTGCATTCTATTCTCTTCAGAGGAACCGGGAGAAGCCAAGGTGGTTTCGCTATACCTAATAAGGCTTGAATTCCCAGTTCTCTCGTTTTGAGTTAAGGTTGTAGAACCTAGTAACTCGGTTTGAGTTCATCAATAGAAATTACCAAGTTGATCTATTCTAAGTTGATTTTATTACAATAAGTATATCAGAAGATACTAATGTGATAAAATCCTTGGAATTTGATCGGTAAACAGATGGTGAACACAAGGAACGTTATCCGTGCTGGTGCTGGGCCGAGTAATGACCCTAGACCAAATGCAAGGAATGTTGCAGACCCAACAGGAGAGCGTGAGTCTGTCTTTAACAATAACCAGGGAGGCAATGGTCAAGCTCAGGCCAACGCTCCGATATTGTTTGATGCTGCAGCAGTGGAGGCAATTCGAGGAATTGTCATGCAGGCAATCACAGATGTTATGCGACCAGTTGCACCACAAGTACAAGGTGGTCCAGTTCCTCAGGCTATTCCTGAAGTCGAGGAGTCAGTGGAGCAAGTACCTCGGGTCAATGTTGTTAGGGACAGAGGAACTTACGGGCAAGCGTTAAAAGCCGTGAGTTCAATGAGGCCCGACAGCTATGACGGTACTGGAGAACCAGTCAAGGTGACATATTGGTTCTCGCATATGGAACGGTTGCTCCGGAACATTAATTGCACTGAGGCTGGGAAAGTGCACATCGCCTCTCTTCAACTCAAGGATGTGACTAGCGAATGGTGGGAGAGCACCGGTCTGGCAGATCATCCCGAGCTGAATTGGAGCATGTTTAAAACAAAGATGACTGATCGTTTCTTTTCCCGAGCTATGAGGGAGGAGAAGCATAAGGAATTTCTGTACCCGCAGACTGATGGGTTAAAGGTGATTGAGCTCGTAGCTAAGTTCAATCACTTGATGCAGTACGCTGGACCTGAGGTGTCAACCGAGGAGCAGAAGATCTGGTACTTCCATGGGTGGATGAATCCAGATATCAAGCCTCTAATGTTGCGACATGGTTGTTATATGTTAGAACAATATGTGGATGCAGCCTATAAGAGAAAGGTCACATTGGAGGAGTCTGCCCTTAAGAGGGAGAAACAAGTTAAGGGAAAGGGTGGGCAACAGGATCGCCAGGTTGGTTCATTCAAACGACCGGCATCGCCTACCAAGTTTGAAAGGTCTGGTCGTGCTAAGACCGAGACAACTCAGTCAGACTCTGCCAGAGGCTCAGGTTGGAGCGACAGAGCAATTCAGTGCCACAATTGTGGTGAAGTGGGGCATAAAAGTTTTGTTTGCCAAAAGGACAAGAGGTTGTGTCATAATTGTGGAAGGGAAGGCCACATAAAAACGTACTGCAGACTGAAGGGTCAAGGACCAATGCAGTCTTATTAGGCGTCAAATGTTGGAGGTGGACAGAATCCAAGGCCAGTGGTATCCACTCCTGAGCAGTCTATGGCTCGTAATAAAGGCAAAGCGCCTATGGGGTCTTCAGGCCAAGGGCAACGACTCTTCATAATGAGTCAAGCCAACGGAGAAGAACCCTGATCCATTAAGTTGTATTTGTGTTAAGACTTTCTTTAAGATTAAGGAGTAACGACGTGTGTCGGTATTCTCCGTGGTGTTAAGATCTGCCTGATCGACTTTTGTCAATTAATGTAATGTTTAATGTTAATGAAGTGTTTCCGTGTTTTGGAAAATTTCAGAATGTGTTATCCGTACGAATTAGTTGTTCATACGAAACCTCGTAAGTGTCGAGAACAGCTTATGCCAAGTAAGGATAAGGACTGTCAGACTTATGGTGATGGAGTTTTGTGGATAACTTAGATGTTCGTCCCTTGTGGTTAATCCCAGGGTCGACTCTGTTGTTTAAATCTAGATCCACTCCTAAGATTCTTCTTCATACATAGAGTATGTCATCCATAAGATCGGATGCAGCTCTTTGAGGAAGATTAAGTGGTGAAGCGATCATGTCGAGAGAAAAGGTTGCAGTTAAGGATATGTTGATGATCCCGATGTATTAAAGATTCAGTAAGGAGAATTGTCTATATACATCTAAGGAGTATTGTGGTAAGCGTTATCTCATACGCTGAGTTCTTCCGAGATTTCTTAAGGAAAGGGAATGAACTTGTAGAGTTTTGTTCGGAGAGATCAGGAGCTATCTCTCATGCGTAAGTTTGTGCCATAAGCATTAAGGCGGATGAATCATTTTCAGAATGATATCCTAAGGAATTAAGAATAATATCTCGTGTGATCCATTTCAAGGATGAAGTGATTAAGGATGTTGGATCCAGGTGGTAAGATTGGTGTTGAGGTAGTATCCTCATTGGCTTAATGCAAGTTTCGGGGTCGAAACTTATTTTAAGGGGGAGGTGATGTGATACCCCGTAGTTCTGTAAGGATTATTTTGGGAATTTTTGGAATTTTCCCGAACACCCGTTTAGTACGTCGGATTTAATTCAGAAAGTCGAAGACATTCTGTAATGTGCTCTGTATCTGTAATATTTTTCTCAGTGAAGAATTATACAGTTAAGGCCTGTTGGAAGTCTATACTCGTTCGTATACGACTTTTGTTATCGTGAGTTAAGATTAATACCAAATCTCTACCCACTTGGTTATTGCCCAAGAGGTGCAAATGGACTAACCATGGGTTAATACCCAAGGGCACAATTGGAAAGCTTTTTGGCTCCCAACAACCCTAATCTTTGCCTATAAATAGAGGGCATGGGTGAAGCTAGAAAGGGGGTGAAAAACGCCATTACGCTGTCCATTTCTCGTCTCTAAAAAACGCTCTCTCTCGGAAAGCTCTCGTGGATCGTTGGAGGCTCGTTTGGTGTCGTTCTCGGTGGCCAAAGGAGACTTGGAAGGCCCTTAGAAGCCTAGAAGCCAAGCAAGGCGAAAGGCAAACCAAATCGAGCGCCGCGGGTAAGATTTCTTGCCCGTTTTTAAGTTTCTGTTCAGCGACGGCGACAGCCGCCAGGAACGGCGACCGCCGCCAGGGAGACGGCGACCGCCGTGTTGGGGCCGGCGACCGCCGTGAAGATCTTGGTGCCGCCGTGGTGTGTGGCCAGCCGCCGTGGAGGAAGCCGATGAGCGGCACCCGCCGTGCTTGAGGCGGCGCCCGCCGTGATGGTGGCGGCGCCCGCCGCATTTAAGGCGGCGCCCGCCGCAATTGTTTGGTGGCCGGCCATGAAGGGTTGTTGCCCGGGAGTTGTTGCGTTGGCTTCCGAGACCTTCGATCGGGTCTCGTATCCTTCGATTCCTTTCGTCCTTTCGTATATTCGTACTATTCTTTGTCGAATCTAACCTAGGGTTCCTTTTTGGTTCGACTCGAAGGTGTTTATGCTAGTGGAGCTATACGCGTGTCGAGCCGGAATCCCATTGTCTCTGCTTTGTTCCAGATCTGCGGACTAAGGCAAGTGGCGGTTCGCTCTTGCTCATCGTTCCATATTTACATTAATTATCAGCTGTTTATCTGAGTAATTAATTTGGAGTGATTACAGTGTTTATATGGAAATGGTTTTATAAACTGTTTTGGAAAATCATATAATAGGTTGTATATCTGCTAGAACGACGCTATTATCTGTGATCGCCTTCCGGGCATTTATGTGGATTAATAGGAAAACTAATCCAAGTAAGGATTAGCTGTTTCTATTATCTCTATGTTTAAGTTAATTGCCTGGATGGCTTTAATGTGAATAATTGCTGTGTTAGACTGTTTAGTTAACACGAGTGTTTGTAGGAACGCTAATCCAAGTAAGGATTAGTCGTTTCTTTATAACTTAATGTGCGTAGGAACGCTAATCCAAGTAAGGATTAGTCGTTTCTTTATAATTTAATATTCGTGGGAACGCTTATCCATATGTAAGGATTTGTCGTTTCTTTAAATCATAATATTCCTCGGATTAATTCCGAATAATTTAAGGGTCATGACCTATGCTTCTTATCCACATGTAAGGATCTGAAGTGTTTTAAGCGCCTTGCAAGCGCCATTGGATGAGCTTAATTGCAGTCCTGTGTATTAAGCACTTAGCTAGTGCATTGGGGTGGACGTAACTGTCACCCTGTAAATTAAACTGTAAGCGTTGTGGCAGTGCAATCAGAGTGAACGTAATGTCACCCGGTGTAATAATAACTTCCGTGTTCTCGGAATAATATTAAAAGCCTCAACAGTGTGTGTGTGTGTGTGTTGTAATTTAATAAGATAAGTGCAGTTAAGCACATAATTAAAGTGTAAGCACTGTAATAGTGCAATCAGGGTGAACGTAAAGTCACCCGGTGTAATAATAACGCCGTTGTTTCTCGGCATAATAATGTTAAGTCCCGCGTGTGGGTTGTGTGTGTTTTACTTTGGGTCGACATGATTGTCACCCTAAGATTTAAGCTGTGTGCCGCTCTTAATAAAATTAACGTGTTTGAGTAATGTGTGATTTGTAATTAAATAAGATATGTGCCCGAGTGCACATGATTAATAAACCCATGGCGAGTAGTGCAGCTAAGTAATAGTGCAGCTAGGAAAGCTCGTCTCGACTTGAATGTAGTACGTTCTCTTTCCAATCTGGATTCGCTGTATGCGATGAGGTTGGTTGTGAACCGAAGCATCTCAGTCAACTTTTAAATCATTGTTGTATGATTCTTTAAATATTCCAAATTTGTCATATTTCCTTAAAGACTCAATCTCTTGGAGTCTCTTTTCGAGTCGATTTCTGTGAAGATGAAGTCTTCCAGAATCTTCTCTCATGCATACCTCTTGTTGTTATTCCGTGAAAGTGCCGGGTGATGTATCGTCCCTTCGGTTATTATTCGAGGGACAATGATAGTAAACGGTTACGATCACTCGAACCACTATGCTTTTTACCCTTGCTAGTCTATTCAAGTAGACTAACCCACGAACTTTGTTCTCCGCATGTGGGCTGGTGTCATCCGTTCGATTCGGCACATCAGATAGAGTGTTGATGAGAAGACTAGAAGGACTATGGAGTCGACGGTGGTTTTCCGACGTTTTTAATAATTTCTTTTAATCAGGTTGAGATCCTTGGGCAGGTGATCATTACGATCACAACCCTTTTTGTAATATCTTTTAAAAGTCTTCCGCTGTACCTTGTTTAAGATTTCCGTTGTAATTTATTTAAACTCTGTGTTTGTCCTATTCGGGATTGGGATGTAATCCCGGGACTCGTGTTTTATATGAATAAGGTTATCATTTTGTATCATTGTATTTCATGATTTGTATTTAAACGGTAAAGCCTTGGGTGATCTCGGTAAGGAACACTGGGGTCACTGGCGGTAATACCTTTCCAAAAGGGTTAAGTTTTAGGGGTGTTACAGAACGAGTATTCGTAGGAACGTCACTGAGGCCCTGGAGTCCAGTCGTTTCTTTATAATCAGGTAGAGAGGTGGCTCGTCCCCACCTAATACCAATTGGATGGTCATGACCTACCTCTTTACTCGGGTGAAGAGGTGGTGCACTTAAACAGTGTCACAAATCTTGGGAGTGTTCCCAAAAGATCTCTCGTCTCGGGATGAGCTGATCCTAAAAGTTTATAACGTAATTGTGTGTTTTGGAATTAAATAAGATAAGTGCCGTAGGTTCGCACATGATTAATATACCTCGACGAGTAGCGCAGCTAAGTAATAGTGCGGCTAGGAAAACTCGTTTAGACTTGAATGTAGTACGTTCTCTTTCCAATCTGGAGTCGTATCATGCGGTGATTCGCATTATACGGTGAGGTTGGTCGTGAACCGAAGCATCTCAATCAGTTTTTAACGTTATGTATATACATATGAAACTATAATGTTCCAGACAATTGTCATGTTTCCAAAAGACTCAATCTTTTGGAGTCTTCTCTTGGATATTTTCCTATAAGACTCAATTCCGTTGGAGTCTTATCTTGATCATGTCTTTTGATTCCAGTAGAAGTATGGTGGTTGACTATCGTTATCGGTTATTATTCGAGAAACGATGAGTCTAACCTAATACGACTACTCGAACCTTCTGCTTTGTACCCTTGCATAGTCTTTCATTAGACTAACCCACGAACATTGTTCTCCGCATGTGGGCTGGTGTCATCCGTTCGATTCGGCACATCAGATAGAACGCAGATATGAGGAGACTAGATTGACTATGAAGATGACGGTTGTTTTGATGTTTTAATGATTTTAATCAGGTTGAGATCCTTGGGCAGGTGATCATAGAGATCACAACCCTTTTTGTAATATTTTAAGAAAGACTTCCGCTATGTTTGATTTAACTCTGTATATTTGTCCTATTCGGGATTGGGATGTAATCCCGGGATTCATGATTTAATTAAATATTACAATGATTTTATATCATTTGTATTTCATGATTTGTGTATTTTCGGTAAAGCCTTGGGTGGCTTCGGTAAGGAACACCGAGGTCACTGGCGGTAATACCTTTCCAAATGGGTTACGATTTGGGGGTGTTACACCCGAGGTATGTATTTCTTTTCTTTTCTTTTCAATTCTTGTTTTTAATTGCTTTTGTTCGTGTGTTTTTGCTTTTGTTTTTGTTTTGTTTCGAACTAACCTGCAGGGAGGAGACCCGAATCATATTGAAGAAGGTGTTGCCCACACCAATGTAAGTCCTTCTATTGCCCTACCCGAAAAAAAAAAATCGAAAAAAAAATCCGAAAAAAATGAAAGAAAAAAAAAAGAAAAAAAGTTACATCGAAGGCCAGCTGTCCGAATACCCCATGGAGAGGAGGTGCGCATCATGTTGCCAAGGAGAAGACATTAGCCCCACACATTATTTGGCAACGATGATGGCCCTACAATTGACAGCTGAGGAGGAAGAGGAACACCAGGGCCCACACCACGATTACATCTGGGCCTATTTTTTGTATTCGTATAAGGCCATGCAACCCCGTTCCCTTGATTTACCACTTCTCACCACAGTGGTTCCTTTTGGTTGCATGGTAGGAGTTGATTGAGTTGAAGGCCGTACAACCCCGACTTACTTGCTATACCACTACTCACCACAGTAGTTCACTTTGGTTGCACGGTAGAGTTGAGTTGAAGACCCGTGCAACACCAGAGACACGAGCTTATTGATATACCGCCAGCAACAACTTCAGTGTCCAAGCCAACTCGGTGACGGTTGTGAGTACTTTTCCCCCTTCCCTGTGCTTCATTCTTTTTTGTCTTTCATCACATTGAGGACAATGCAATGTTTCAGCATGGGGGAGGATTCTATACTTGCTATGTCGTTGAGGAGAAAAGAAAAAGAAAAAGCCAAAATTCAAAAAAGGCAAAAATAGAAATCCTAGGATAAGTCGAAAACCCGAAAGGGCGGCTTATGCAATAAGCAGGTGGCTTGGACCAGCATTAGGCTGGGGTAATAATTGGTCAAGAGTGATGTGAGTTATATGTGAGCCCATCTATTGAAAATGAAATGAGTGGCTTGGTGAAAACCCGAAAGGGCGCCTTGGCAAAATGAGTGAAAAGAAGAAGAGTGATTTTTAGGAATCATCATTTTACCTGGCGTGGTGGCATAAGAAGAGATGATATAAGGAGGATTCGGGTAGGTCACTCTAGAGCGATAAGAAGATAGATGGGAGGCTAGGATTAGATTATTTATCACTCTATGGTGTTCGGGATAAGCTTGGGAGAAGTACTCTGCTTTCCTTCTAGCTTGGTGTTGTGATTTTGTTGTGTGTATGTAGTGTTGAGCATATTGTGTTGGTGCCTTGGAGATTCATTGTTAGATGCGATTCTTAGAGGAGATGATTTTTCTATGCTTCCTGAGACCTTGGGGATTTCATTGGAGGAGTAAGTTTCTTTTAGCTTACTCGAGGACGAGCAAGGTTTAAGCATGGGGGAGTTTGATCAGCACTATTTTGTAGTGTTTATCTAGGAGTTGTTACCGGTGTTTAGGCTGCCATTTGTAGGGATTTAGAGCACAACTGTGGAGTACGGAGTTGAAGTAGAAGTGCGGATATGGTGGTTTGGAGGAACTTAAATGAAGATATATTGAAGAGAGAAGGAACCACCCAAGAAGACGAAGAATAGACCCAACTGGGTCTACAGAAGAAATCCGCGACCGCGGGTGACGAAGGAGAACGATCGCGGCTAATTCGAGAAGACGGAGCAGAAAAGTCCATTTTCCGCAACCGCGGAACATATTCCGCGACCGCGGAAAATCCCTTCAGCGAGACGAAGTCGAGAGCACATTCCTACTTTCCGCGACCGCAGATTTGGTGCCGCGGCCGCGGAAGCACACACTAGGCGATCCGACGGAGATTTCCGATTTTTTTATGTTTTTCCCTTTTTCGATTATTTTCTATATTTTATTTTGAACATTATACTTTAGTTTCCTTTTAGACTACTTTTGTTATCTTTTCCCTTTAGTTTTAGGGTTAGGTTATTTAACCTAGTTTCCATTTCATTGTTCATCATCAAAATTAATCATCACGTTTTAGCATTCAACAGTTTTCCCTTTGAAGTTATTTTGTTTCCAAGAACTATAAGGAGCTAAGCACTCTATTGCTTAGTCCGACAATTGAAGCTTTTCGTATGATTTGATTGTGAGGTTACTTCTCTATTTCTTATTCCTTTGGATTATATCTTTTCTCTTGAGCATATTCTTATTGATTGTTATTGATTTGACTAGCTTGATCACCTAGTTGATATTAATAATTGTCTATTGCTAGGGTTTGGATATTTCGAGTTGAGATTCCTTATCTAGAGTAGCAAACATGATATTCTAGGACTAGTTGGACTAGATTATTATGAAAGAGAATTGATTATGTGCTAAATGCTGCGAAACATCGGTGTTGTATGTATCCTGGTTTGATCCTATGCTCTATGCTGCTATTGTTCTAAATCTTGATAGTTTCTCGTGCATTCAATAGTAAGGGTTACTAGGACTAGTTGGACTAGTGACTATTTAAGAATAGGGACATGAATAATCAAAGGAAAGGAATAAAGATAACCTAGGATCGATCAATCATATGAAAAGTGGATATTTGTTTGGCTAAGTGTTTCCCTTTAATTGAATACAAACTCTTTGCTTTGTTTACTTGTTTACAACAATCAACCTTAAAACCCCCCTTTGTTACCTTTGTATGCAATCTACATAAAGAAAACAACTCCTTCTTGTGGGATTCGACCCTTGCTTGCCAAAACTACTAGTTTAGGTTTGTTAGGATTTATTTTGACCAGGTAACACGACTAAAACCTGCTGTCAATATACATTTGAATTTTCCACCTTGCTAATAAAAAAAATTATTTTTTCGAACCTAAGTCTTATAGACATATTATGAGATGTTTCATTTAGAAATATTTTGATTTATTTTTATTTCAAAGATTATATTTTTTTTATAGGTTTGTCAGTTTGCAATTATGGTAACAGTTCGTTAAAACAAAATTCATAACTTCTATCAGGTGAAAAGTTATAAAAACAGTTTTCAAACAAAATAAATAAATTTCTACCAAAAAAATAAAAATTATGGAAATTAGAAAGATTTTGTTTCTTCTTCTCTAAATAGAGCAACAATCTCGAGGTCAAATTCTATGCACCCTTTCTATGCACCCTTCTGTGTATCCTATAAACTAAACTTGTTTATTTTATATCCTAAACCCTAAAATATAAACCATAAACCTTAAAACATAAACCCTAAATCCTAAAATATAAACCCTATATCCTAAATCCTAAACCCTATACCCTAAACCCTACACCCAAAACTCTAAACCCTAAACCTTAAACTATAAACCCTAAATCTTAAACTATAAACCCTAAACCTTAATTATTAACTCTAGTTTAAAGTTTAAAATATAAAATAAATAAGTAAAACTTAAAGGGTGCACAATTAGGGTGCAGAAAATTTAATGTGAACAATCTCATCTATGTCTATCGGAATTCACGGTATCGTTCCACGTGCACTAGACTTAAATAATAGGGAGTAAATTTTTTTGCTAATAAGATAAAAATTCAAAGCTTCAAAGGTATACCTGATCCGAATCTCTAAGAGACTAAAAGAACTGACAGTTAAACAAGTCGATATGAAATAAAATAAAAATAACAACAAACAGTCTATGTGAACTAAAGAATCGAAAGAATATCGAGCTAGAGAAATAAGAAAAGTGATGAGAAAGACACAAATACGGGTTAGAAGACACTAACATGGCGTTGTGTAGCCGAGAAGCAAATCAACAACATACTTTCTGGAGATACGACTGAACTCCTTGGTGACGCTTCGTCTCTAAAAAACAACATGGATCACACGAACACGACCCTTTATCCGAAACAACTAACTCGATCCAACACCTAGAATCAGCTTCGATGATAACGTATACTTTTCATTTGATCTAAGGGTTTGTTTAAATTTCCAAAGATATTGCATTAAATTGCATTATCTTACATTAACATATCATTTTAATGCAAGATAATGCAATTTATCGCATTATTTAGGAAATACAAACAAATCCTAAATGTACTCCGTTTTACTTCTAACTAACTTTCCTTTTTTGTTTTATTTATAATTATATAAGTTTTAGCTTTTCATGAACTGGGACGTACTGGCCAAAGTGAACGATGTGTTGGGATCGCATGCCATAATGTATCAAAATGCATTATCTTACATTAAATCATGTAATTTAATGCAATCTTATGCAACTTAATGCATTATATCATGCGATTCAAATAGTGTTGGTAATTTTAGTGTCATCAGTCATTTTATGTGATCGGCATTGGCTAAAGATCTATGAGTTCTATTAGCTCATTGCGGGCTCGGGGGTGCGGAGTGCACGTACACCCGTATGCGCAAATTTGAACTCGGTGCTACAAATGTCACACTTCGCGGATTAGCACGACGCGCCCCTTGCCAGGGCTAGGGGCTCTGCTCCCAGCACAGTAGCACCCCGCCTAAAATGGTATATAACACTTACAAAGTGAAGTGCATGGACCGTGTAGTCTTCTGGCACGGCCTATGCATTGCTCTCTATAAAGAAAGTGCACGAGCAGTAGAGTGAGTGCACATACCATGCAATGCTCTCTGTAAAGAAAGTGCATCAATTGTGTAGTGTGGTCTGTAAAGCATTTGTCCATGGAACGAAGGTCCATGCACTTTTGCAGTTAGTTAGTTTGGCGGGTTTTTAACCGACTTAACCGCCTTGTAGCTGATGTGCCGGTTTATGCCCTATTTAAGGGTGTGTTAGGGTCAAGTTTTGGCATCCTAGTAGATCTATCTCATTGTTTGTGATTACATCCAATCAAAACCGAAAAACACCAAGTGTGCTCTTGTGTTCTTGCCTTAAACGCTAGAGAATTCAATTTCTTTTCCCGGATGAAATTTCATACAACCCTAAGGCTTTTCATAAGGGTCGAATTATTGATCTGTAATGTTCCTCGCACGATCCATTAGTTATCCAAGCAAAGTCCGAAGTTTGATAAATAATGACACCCCTTATAACAACATTCCAGATCAATAACTGCATTGGTGCACGAGATGACTTCTAACTTCGGGAAATTGGAGAAGTTCGGAGGTGTCGACTTCCGGAGATGGAAAATAATGATGCACTTCCTCCTCACAACGCTCAAAGTGGTGTACATTCTACGTACGCCAATGCCTCCCATGTTGGATGATATGGAGAACGATCCCTTGGAGGAGACTCGAAAGAGGAACAAGTGGGAGAATGACGACTACATATGTCGTGGTCACATTTTAAATGGTATGTCGGATTCGCTCTTTATTGTCTACCAGAATGTGGAATCCGCAAAGGAGTTGTGGGATGCTATGGAATCGGAGTACATGGCAGAGGATGCTTCTAGCAAGAAGTTCCTCGTGAGTAATTTTAACATTGTAAGATGTTTGATTCAAGGTCGGATATGGAGCAATAAAATGAATTGCTCCGTATCTTAGGGCAATTCACCCAACACAACATGCAGATGGATCTCAGTGTCGAGTATAATCGACAAGTTTCCGCCTTCGGGAAGGATTTCAAACACATGCTTAAGCATAAGAAAGAACATTTGTCTCTTGTGAAACTCATTAGCCACTTGTGCATAGAGGAGTCTTTAAGGGCGCAAGAGGGCGGAAAGCCAAAGGAGAAGGAGGCTCCTGGATCTTTCCCCGTGAATATGACGGAGGAGGGTGGAAGTTCTAAGAAGAACAAGGGGAAGGATAAGAAGGGAGCAGGACAAAACCGTTTGGGGAACGAGTCTAAGGACCAAGGCCCATCCACTCATCAAGGTCAGATTTTAGATTTTGGTTCAAATTCGGATGTGAATTATGTACCATTAATTTCTAAATCATTTTATGTGCATGATGATGAAGTGGCTTGGTGGATTGACTCAGATGCAACAAAACATGTTTGCAAGGACCATGGCTGGTTCAAGACATATGGACCGGTGAAAGATGAGTTCGTTCTTCATATGTGCAATGATTCAATCACCCCTAACCTTGGCCGTGGAAAAGTGGTGTTAGAATTTAGTTCCGAAAAGACCCTTGATCTTAGGGATGTACTACATATACTCGGAATCAAGGAAAACGTTGTCTCTTGTAGTGTTTTAAATAAATGTGGCTTTAAGCAAGTGTATGAAGCAAATACGTATATCTTATCGAAGCGTCGTGTGTGTAGGATTTTGTTATTTTCTGTAATGGCATGTTTATGCTCAATATTAATAAACATGTCAATTATATTTATATGGCAAGTTCTAGTAAAGATGAATCTTCTCTATGACATGCTAGATTAGGCCATGTGCATTATCTTCGTATGAATGAGATATCGAAGGAAGGTTTAAGTCATGCGTTTGACATGAGTTTAGAGAAGTGTAGAACTTGCATGTTAACAAAGATAACTAGACAACCTTTTAAAGGAGTTGTAAGAAATTATGCGGTGCTAGGACTTGTGCATAGTGGGCTATGTGATTTGCATGCTACTCTGTCTTTAGGGAACAAGAAATATTTCATCACTTTCATTGATGATTATTCTAGTTATTGTTATGTATACTTATTACATGGTAAACACTAAGCCCTTGATATAGTTTAAGGTCTTTAAAACCGAGGTTTAAATGCAACAAAATGACTTGATTAAGACACTATGCACCAATAGAGGTGGGAATTTTATGATCTCGTATTTCCAATCTGTAGGCATTATTCATGAGACTATTGCTCCCTATACACCACAACAAAGTTGTGTGTTGGAGAGGAAAAATAATCCTAAAAGAGATGGTTAATTCCATGTTATCCTACTCGAGATTGAGTGACGGATTTTGGGGTAAAACCATGTTAACGGTTTGCTGTTTATTAAATATGGTTCCTAACAAAAGGAACAATGTCACCCCTTATGAACTTTGTACAAAAACAAGCCAAGCTTGAACTATTTTCGAGTTTGGGGATGTAAGGAGGTCGTGAGACTACCCAAGCCCAAGAAAAGGACCTTGGGGGAAAAAGGTATTGATTGCATTTTCATTGGATATGTTGAGCATTCCAAGGCTTAAAGGTTCTATGTGATAGAGCCTAATGATTCTATTTCAATTCATATTGTGATTGAGTCAAGAGAAGCGATATTTGATGAGTCCCGGTTCTCGTCCATACCTAGACCAAAGGATTTGTGATACGAAAAGAGTAGAGCTCGATTCGTCTCGCGCACGGATCTAGATCGAGATGTTCACCGTATCGCCAATTGGTTGTGTCTGGATTGATTAGGGATAAATTGTGTTTGATTTGTAACAAGAACAGGTGACGTTGATGCCAAGGGGAGGAGTAAAACTCAACTGCAAAGCTTGGCTTAATTTCAACGTGATTAAAATGAAGTACAAGAGAGGCTTTAAATAGCCAAGTGACTCTCCCAAAAACCCTAATGGTCTAGGGCCTTATTCTAGCTAAATGGGTCGGCCCACTCTACAAGAGTTGGCACACGCCCAAAATAGAAATGACTGAAATAGAAATACCAAAACGGGAAACATACTAAAACTGGAAATAACTAATAATATAGAAATATATAATAAACTGAGCTAAGTACTATTCCAGGGAGGACGCCATGGTCTTGGTTGACTCAGCCTCTTACTGAACCATCTGATGGCGGGCCAGTACCGCATCAATGTGCAAGTGGAATAAAATGTGCATATTCAGTGAATCTATCCACAACCACCATGATAAAATCCTTGGAGACTGATTTGCGAAGACCCTCAATAAAGTCCATACTGATGTCACTCTAGGCTACCTCAGGAATAGGTAATGGCTGCATAAGACCATGATTCTTAATATGCTCCACTTTGTTCCTCTAACAATTGGCACATTCTGCACAAAAAGCTCGACCATATGCTTCATACTTGGCTAGTAAAATAAGGCTTTGAGCCTTTGATAAATAGCTTGCATCCTAGAGTGACCCTCAATTGGAGTTTCATGTAAAGTACTGACTAGCTGAAGTCGGAGAGAACCTGTGCTACCCACATATAACTTGCCTTTGAACCTAAGAACACCTCTAACCACTGAATAATCCTCAAAATCGGCACCAACAGTAGAAGTAAAAAGTTGTTGCACAACACTGTCATTCTCATAACTGGCTAACACCTCCAGTAGCCATTTTGGCGCCACAGTTGTCAAATAATTCAAAGCATTAGCATCCTTACAACCTCTCCTAGAAAGGGCATCAGCCACTTTATTATCACAACCCTTCTTATAAACAATAGAATATGATAGACCCAACAGTTTTCTAATGGCCTTTCTTTGCAAGTGTGTGGTCAGTTTTTTATCCAGCAAATTGCGAAGAGACTGGTGATCAGTCTTAATGAAAAATGAACTCATCTCCAAATAATGGCGCCACTTATCCACAGCCATGAGAATTGCAATCAACTCCTCTCATAAGTAGATAAGTGAATTTGAGTACCCTTAAGTGTCTGACTAAGGTAAGAAATAGGATGACCTTTCTGTAACAAGGCAGCCCCAACACCAACATCACAAGAATCAGTCTCAACCACAAATGGAAGTGAACAATCAGGCAACTTCAACACAAGAGCTGAAATCATGGCATGCTTAAGGGCAAGGAAGGCTCCCTCTGCTGACACATACAATTTGAAGCTATCCTTTTTCAGAAAGTCAGATAAAGGTTTGGCCAATGAGCCATATCCTTGAATAAACCTTCTATAGTACCAGTGAGTCCTAAAAAAACTCTTAATCCCTCCAAATATTTTGGAACTGGCCACTCCTTCATAGCGGAAATTTTACAGGATCAGTGGAAACTCCCTCTGCAGATATCAAGTGACCCAAGCACTCAACCTTAGGATAATAGGATGTGCAAAAGCACACTTAGACTTCTTGGCAAACAACTTATGCTCCCGAAGCAATTGCAACACAATTCCCAAATGCTTCTCATGCTGCAACAATGACCCACTATATACTAGAATATCATCAAAAAAACCAACACAAACCTCCTCAAAAACTGAATTCATCAAGGCTTGAAATATGGCTGGAGCATTGGTTACACCAAAGGGCATAACCTTGAATTCATAATGGTCATCATGAGTCCTAAAAGCAGTCTTAGGAATATCACCCTCAGCAACCCTCACCTGATGATAACCAGCTCTAAGATCCAACTTTGAAAACCAAGAAGCACCATTTAACTCATCAAGTAACTCTTCAATATGTGGGATAGGGAATTATCCTTAACTGTCATATCCTTAGGGCGCCTATAATCCACACAGAACCTCCATGTACCATCCTTCTTCTTTACCAACAAGGTAGGCAAGCAAATGGACTTTGATTGGGACGAATACTAGCAGAAGCAAGCATATCCTTAAACTGAGATTCAATGTCATTTTTCTGAAGATAAGGATACTTATATGGCCTGGCACAGAAAGGCACAACATCAGGTTTCAAAGGAATTGTGTGCTCATGTCCACGGCTAGGGGGCAAACCTTTAGGCTCATCAAAGACATCCTTGAATTGAGCTAAAAGATTCTTGATCATTGTAAGCTCAGGAAGTTTCATGCTATTTACTACAAATAATTGAGCTACTTGTGTAACAAGCATAGGTACTTTTTTCCTGAACAATCTCTGAAGTTTGGACCCATTCATAGTCTTGAGACTAGCCTCCTCCTTGAATCAATTAATAGCAATATGTTGTCCTTCTTTCATAAAAGAAATTGATAGAAGCTTGAAATCAAACAGAACAGGAATGTACTCTCGCATCCAATCTCCACCCAAAACCAAATCACAGCCTCCCAACTTCATAATTCTTGGACAAAAAGTGAAGTGATTACCCTGTATTTCCCACTAAAAAGCTCGTCAAATTTGATGGTTGTACATCTTGTTACCATTGGCAATAACTACCTCCATAACCACATCTTCTTGAAGCTCTCCTTGTGTCTCCTTAGCTATCCTAGGGTCCAGAAAGCTATGAGTAGCTCCATTGTCCACAAGAATAAACATGCTCCTACCCTTAACCTTGCCTTTAATCTTGATAGTTGTTAGGGGATTGCTCCCAGTCAATGCATGAACATACACTTCAGGGCCTTCATCCTCCTCAGGTGACCTGTTATCACCCTCATGCATAGTCAAATCTTGCAATTCTGTTGACTCCATATTTTTTAATTTGAGCAGCCAACAAACTGTGCAACATCTGAGCCATGCAACGATGACCCACAAAATACCTTTCACCACACCTATAACACAACCCAACATATCTCATGCCTTCCCCGGAATAACGTGAGTCGCCCAAACTGGCAGTTGGTTTGGTGGTGGTACTTGAAGATGCAGGGGTGAAATTTGTTGCAACTTTTGGATGAGATCTTGACTCAGATGTATTGGGCCTGTGAAAAGTTGAATTTGGCCGCCATGGGGGTTTGTTGAGCTTAACAATCGCTTGCAGAACATTGTTATGGAGTCTCGTCAGTAAAAAAATCCATGGCCAAGGTGGAAGGTCTACTCAACTTCACCAAAGATTTGATCTCTTACTTCAATCCGCACAAATAATTGGAGACGAAATACGTTTCAGGAAGATGAGGATCAGATGACAACATATAAGCCCTCAACTCTTCAAACTTCTCATTGCAGTCTTCTAACTCCTCCTTTTGCTTCAATCTGTTGAATTCCTCAACAATATCGGAACCTTGCCTCTCGCCAAATTGCTCACATACAGCTTCCTTGAAATCTTGCCAAGAAACACCAGGTTTCTGTGAATCTTAGACTCCAAAAATTGTGAACCTTGCCTTGCCATTGATATACATGGCTGCAATCTTCACTTTCTGTGAATCTTGGACTCCAAAAATTATGAAATAACACTCACACTTTTGCACCCAACTTCTAGGATGGCTGCCATCAAAATTTGGAAATTCCAATTTCGGAAATCTATGGTTGCTTCCACGCAAATCGTTGCTCCAATTCGAATTGCGATCTCTGGATTCTTGTGATCAATTCTCCATACGATGAATGTTCCCAGCCTCATTCAATCAAACTCGCGGCCCTGCTCCAAGAAGACCTCCGAACTTGCTGGAACCTGTTGGAACCTGATCTTTGGACAACAAACTCCTGAGCATCTCATTAATTTGATAAAATTGTTGATCAATCTTCTTTTCATGATCCTCCTGCGATTTCTGTTGTTCTTCATACTTCTTGCGAGATTCCTCCATGAATTGCTGAGTCGGATTTGTAAATTCCTTGCTGATAGCCATGAACTGTTGCAATTCAATGAGTTGCGATTCAGTCCGCTGCACGTTCTCCTCCATGGATTTTATTCTTGTGTTATCTGTCATTGATGGAAGCTGGAAGTAGCTCTGATACCAATTTGTCGTATCCATATGGATTCGGATAGAGGATAGGTGAAGGGAAAGGGGATCGAAGTAGAAGAAGAGGAAAGAGATGGAAAGATAGAAGAGAGTTTGTTAGAAGAGGGAATGTGTTTGTTATTTTCTGGAACCAACAAACATAAACTGCACAACTACTAATAGTTGGCTAATCACATCATATACAGGATATTACATACTCTTGGCATTTTACTATTGGGAACATTTATAAAACCGTAAATATTAGTTTTTTAGACCCCAACTAGGGTAATTCCCATGCCAAGCACAGGTTTTCATGTCATATATGTTGAATTAAAATGTTAATAATTATTAAAATTAATCTATGTATTTAAAAAAAATAGATCTAGATAACGTCGATATCAAAATCAGATTTGGATCATAATTTTGTATCTCAATCATCCATATAATTAGGAAATTTTGGATCGGTATTTAATTAGGATATTTTGTATCTATATATAATTAGGAAATTTTGGATTTGTAATCTTTGTGATTAACTTGTAATCTTTGTACTTGATTTGTATTTAAATTAGGAAGAGATTAGTGATAAGTTTAGGATAAAAACTTGGATTTATAATTAAATTTATTTTACAAAAGTGAAAAAATGAGAAAATGACATGTGGCGGTTTTAATGAGGGGGTGTCATGGGGTATAACTAGGTTCTAGTTTAGTATATATATAGTAGATTAATGCCAAAAGTTTTAATCCAATTTTAAATTCTCACCCAAAATAACAATTTAGTATTTAATAATTATGTTAATCCAATTTTATAGATCTATACTACCTTGAGAGTTAGCATTTTTGTCCCCAATCAATACAAAAAAAAAATAGTAAAATCCTCTATTACACCCAATACAACACATTATATAATTAAATTTAAGTTATCTTTTTAGACCCCAACTAGCATAGTGCCCGTGCCAAGCACGAGATTGGATTTATTAATTGTTTTTAATAATATAACACTAAAATTCATGACTTTATTTTTTTTACAACAAAGCCAATGTCACACACTGGACTCCAAATTCATGACTTCATGTTATATATGTGTTACTTTAAATTTTATTGCTTTTCATCTATTTTAGATAAAAGTACTATGCCAATTGTCACACAATTATATGGTTGTTAAATTCATATATGGAATGAAAAAGTACATATATTTCTCTTCATTTTACAGTTATTAACTTATTATCCATTCTAGATAAAAGAATTAGTAGTAGTAGTATAGTGTTAATTGATTTAAAAGTGACTGTGGGCTCCAAAAATCGATAGCCATCCTACGCGAAGGAACTCGACTGGTAATCTACAAAAGCCACGCGAGTTGCACCCAAGCAACTAACAAGGTTCTAGAACTCACCATGGGCCGGCAATGACAGAGAAAGCCCATCAGAGGAAAAAGGAATGAGCCCATCATAAGAGAGAGAAAACGGTTATACTAAAGAGGGCACGTGTCGATTTATGGATGGAGGAAGAGTCCTATAAAAGCCCTATGAAGTTTGTTAGAAGGGATCTTTTGGCCATTGAGAGGAGGCTTCCATTGGCAAAAGCATGGGGAAGCTCTCTAAGGCTCCCGGAAGCTCCAAAAAAGGCGACCGGGAAGATGAGGCGGAGAGGGCCACAACGAGCAGGGAGGAGGCGGCAATTTGGATGAGAAAGATCTCAACAAAGAGGGAACCAGATTTGGTACAAGGAGAGGAAAAGTATCCTTGGAGACTCCAACGGAGATGATGGAGAAAGCGAGATCTCGGCGAAAGCTCTCAAAGGCTCTAGAGGAGGTGACCGGAATCAGGACGGGATCGAGATCTCGACAAGAGCAGCTGACGCCTCGCATCCTCCGATGGCAAGTGGCGATCGATGAGCATCGCCAGTGGAGCTCATCCCGGACCCCGCCCTTCTCCTACTTAGCCCGCCTCTCTCCGGCCTAATCCGTCACCGTCTCTGGTCATTTCTCTCGTGCCCTTCATCCCTCTTGGCACCTCTGCGAAATCCCTTCATGCATGTGCACACCCGTAAGTTGACGACCAATATCGTATACGTAGGATGTCTCCGACGAGATGTCTCTAACGAGTAGGACACCGTCGCGAAGCTTTCACTCATGGCTGCTGCCATCCATCCCACAGAATAATTGCCACTAACAAGCCCGATGCCTGACTAATGAAATAAAGGGTGAGTACACTCGGTCAAGGTAATTCGATGGGTTAGTAAATCTCTCAACCTTAATTTTTCTATATATCTATACATGCTCTTCGTATAGAAAACTGACTTGAGCGTCGGAGAGCCCGCCCCCTGGGAAGCCATCTCCGGGGTGTTTTCAGGTGAAACTGGCGTATGAGAAAGCTGTCGGAGCTCGAGAACAACTATATACAATCTGGAGAAGTGTGGAAGAATAATGTCAATGTCAGAACTGAACCGTGGAGCCAGAGACCCCGCCCTACGCGAAGCTAAAGACTATGAAGTTGCCAAGGACGTCCCCAAAACAAACAAATCCTTAACAAATCCGAGTCAAGGGTGTGTTGACCCTTGATCCCTTCACGAAGCGTTGAATCGGAATTCAACACTGGCGCCGACCGTGGGGATGTCCTCACGAACTACAAACGCTCTTGTCGTGACGAAACGCCCGCTCTACAAAGAACCTCCGACAACCAAGCTCCACTACACTCCACTCCGGCTTCGGCTTTACGACATATTACAACGGCTGGGGCTCGTACGTCCCTCAAGCCGACGCAGTCTACAGTATCACTCCACTTGCCACCACTCATGCCTTTTACAAAGATGCAAGAAGAAAAGCAATGTGAGGCCGAAAAGAAAGAGACATTGCACTTTAGAGCGAATAGAGCAACATCGTAAGAAAAACTAGCAAGGCATCCTCCGCGAAGGCCTCCCCGACCTTTGCCCTTGGCTTTCCCGTTCTTCGCGTGGCCTTTCCCGGCCTTCGCAAAGAACTCATGGCATATGCTCGTTGCTCCCCAGCTTTAGCCTATTGCCTTCACGGAGACACCCTCTCAAGAAGGTCCCTCCTTCGCGAAGGTCTCCCCTTCACGAAGGCCTTCGCCTCTTAACATTCACAAAGGCTTCCCTTCACGTATGGCTTCCCAGCCGCATGCCCTCTACAGGCTTAAAGAAAGCAAATTACAAATGCGATACGATAAAAGCAATACGTAACAACAAGGTACACAACGCAAAGTACCCCAAGAGATACGCGCGCAAATCATTAAAAAACGTAATCCGCAATATGAAAAACAAACAAAAATCCTAAGCTATTTTCTTCTGTGCAAGTGTGAGTTAAAAACAAATATGTGCAAGAAAAAGCAAGTCTGCACAAGAAAAAGCAAGTATGCACAAGAAAAGGCAAATATGTGCAAGTAAAAGCAAGTATGTGCAAGTACAAGCAAGTTTGAGCAAGTGAAAGCAATACCAGACGGCACTGGGCCTGGCAAGCATTGGCCAGTGCGCGTAGCAATACTAGACGGTACTGGGCCTGACAAGCATTGGCCAGTACGCGTAGCAATACCAAACAACATTGGGCCTAGCAAGCATTGGCCAGTGTGCGTAGCAACACCAGACGGTACTAGGCCTGGCAAGCATTGGCCAGTACACGTAGCAATACTAGACGGCACTGGCTTGGCGAATTAGCCAGTGCGCGTAGCAATACCAGACGATACTGGCTTGGCAAGTATTAGCCAGTACGCGTAGCAACACCATACGGTATTGGGCTCAGCCACATCGAGCCAATACGCATAGCAACACCAACGATATTTAGCGGTATTGGGCTTGGCAAGCATTAGCCAATACGCGCACAAAGCAAGTTTTATACAAGTTTTGAGCAAGTATGCGCGAGTTAAAGCAATTGTTAAAGAGCAAGTGTCAAAAGCAATATCCGAAGGCAATACGCGTGTAAAACAATAACCATTGAACACTATTGCATAAGCAAATCATGAAAGCAACACCCTTGATAAGCAATATGCGCGAGAAAAAGCAATGCAGGTGTTAAAGCAATTCGTACTCGAGAAAAATGATACAAATTAAAAGACAACACGAAATGGCAAGTAGAGAAGTAATAACAGAAAGTGCGTGAATCTTGAAAAGCAAGTCAAGAAAAACAATGCGCAAAGACATATGTGATAGCAATACGCGAAAGCAAGATACGCAAGAAGAGCAACGCGGTTGGGCAACACGAAATACGCGATATGAAGCAATACTCAAAATATAATATAATCTGTGACATATAAGCAAACAAGGAAAAATAATGCAAGAATACAAATGAGAAAAGACAATACCAGAAAGCAAGTTTTGAGCAAGTGTCAAGTAGGTTTTTGAGAAAGTATTAGTGATAAAATGCAAAACACGCGCGAGAATAATTGGTACGAGAAAACTCAACAAGTTAAAAGGGCAAATATCGTCTGCAAGAACCTAAGTGGCGATGAGGTACTCAGGTACGCATTCGCGAGGATACAACGAGAAGCAATTTACAAACAAAAATGTTGGAAACAAAGAGACGCGCGAAAGAAGTAGTAAGTCCATATATTCTACTCGTTGCTCTTCAAAAACGAGAAGTCGTGGATACATAGTTTGCCCAATACAAAGCTTCTCTATATTTACCATGTTTACATTCTTTACGCGTGTCCAAAACATACAAGATGGCCCCTAAGGGCAGGCACCATGGCAAATACTAACCCCCTCGCAACCCCTTCCTCAATCCCTCCTCCAGTTTGCAAACTGGTAGGAGGGATGGGGGGAGAGAAGGGGGTTGTACGCGAGCAAAGTCAAAAACACACGGTCTGCCCGAGTAGTTGTCATGATTGCTAGGCCAGAATCGATAAAGTCATGTCCAAAAGCTGCACGCACGACATAATCAGCCTCGCGAGTGAATTACATGAAGAGTTGCATGCGCATAATTTATATGCTAAATGCAGCTAGCAACACAAGCGAAACAAATAAGGGAAACTTAAAACAGAATGTGAAATCCATTGGGCCAAACGTCGTTATCCATCAAAGAACCTTGTTCAAAAGCAACCACATTACAAAAACATGCAAAGAACAATACAAGAGGGTAGTTTAGCAACACGCGAACAGGGTAATCGAAAGTTAGACTAAGGGAGAAGAGTAACAACACTAAAGTTCTCTTCGCGGGGATCCCTCCCGAGAAAGCTTGACTCCCACAGAAGGGGTAGTTCTAGGAGAGAGCGGCTTCCCCACAAGAGGGTCACCTTCCCCCAGGGTCGTCACTGTCCATTCTTCCAGGACCCCATCATGGTCTTCCTTGACTTCCCCAATGGCAAGAATCGAGTAGGGAGCCCTCTCTATGTAGACCACCCCCGCAGTGATCCTAGAGTTGGAAATGATAGCCCGGTTCCTCCTCGAATTCGGGTGCAGCCGGATGGGGCTGGTACCTCGAGCATTCAAAATCTTCTTAAAAAGTGGGTGTATAGGCATGCGAAACCCCGCGAACAACGTCGGAAGGCTCACCACCATGAAGTTAAGATGATGGTGCAGCGACCATGAACCTTCTTCAGGAAGAGCAAGTATGAATCCTGCAGGGAAGGGATAAGCTCCTACTATCCCCTCCAAGTTCTCAAAAGTGAGGACGAATTCATCTCCGTCGTCTTTCCGGAAAATGACGCTGCCAGAAAAGGGCAACCGCCTCACCCGTCTCCTCAGTATCCATATTCTAAGTGTACGTCGCGTCACACAAAGTGGAGAAAGATGATTAAGTTTCTTCGCGAGATGAAGCCCTGTTTGATGGTGAGAGCGAAGGTTCCTCAGGGAGGCCTTCCCCACTGCAACGAGGGGCACGATCATGCTTGGCCTTGTAACGATTCTCTAAGAAGAACGAGACATTTTCTAGGGCGACTCTCTAGCGAAAACGATCGGCCTCGTCCCAAACGGGTCTCCGGCGAAGGCGGTTGACTGTGCTCGCTAGAAGATAATACTTCGGTCTTGTAGTTCATGTTCCATTCGTGAACTACAAAATTAAGACGATAAGGTTTCAACCCGTCGTAACAAGCCTTCATAACTCTAGATCCGAATAACGAACGAGGTGTAAATTAAACCGAGACGATGCATGAAACGAGCAAAAACAAAGCAATTAGTGAACACAACGCGTGAAGGGCAAATCTTGAAAAGCAATACAAAAAGTGCGCGAGTATGAAAAGCATTACGCAAAAGCAATACGAAAAAGCAATGTGAGAAAGCAATTGACAGAAGTAACACGAGAAAGCAAGCAAACAGAAAGTGAAAAAGCAAGCTGAGCAACACGAGCAAGCTAGTGCAATCACTCCCTCCCTTATACCCTCTATGGGATCACTCTCTCCAACGCATGGCGGGTCCTTTGTGCACAAACACATACCCCCTTCACGAGTCTCTTTTCTATGACGCACATACATGTGTTTCTTTACGCGCAAGTCCGTATATCCCCAGTGGGAAACACGCATGTTCCTTCAAATACAAGGTTCATGCTTGCACTATTAACAAGAAAATGATAGAGTAAGAATAAAATAAATACGAGTAAACAATTAAAAGCAAAAGTGCAAGGCACACCGAAGCAACCTAACTAGAATGGAGCCATGCTCCTCGAAGTGCAATGTCTTGGGGCTTCGCGCCCACTCGACGAATTCCCTCACGAACTCAGCAATGTCTTGGGGCTTCGCGCCCACTCGACGAGTTCCCTCACGGACTCTAAAAGCAATGTCTTGGGGCTTCGCGCCCACTCGACGAGTTCCCTCGCGAACTCGCGCTTTAATCTGTGCTCCATCCAACCGTAGAGATGGTTCAGAAATCAATACGAAATGAGAGATGACGCGGAAAACGAGCAAATTAAGAGAGAACCTAACCAAGAGACAATGATTAGCTTATCCATTCCTCGAAAAGAAAGAGAAAAGAGAAGACAACTTGCAAGAGAGATTCGCGAGGAACCTGGACGAATGCAAGCTCTTGCGAGGCCACCAGTGAACCAAGCCTTCACCTTCTCTACGCGAAGTCGAAGAGCTTGGGGGGCTGGCTGTGGGCTCCAGAAATCGATAGCCATCCTACGCGAAGGAACTCGACTGGTAATCTGCAAAAGCCATGCGAGTTGCACCCAAGCAACTAACAAGGTTCTAGAACTCACCATGGGCCGGCGATGACAGAGAAAGCCCATCAGAGGAAAAAGGAATGAGCCCATCATAAGAGAGAGAAAACGGTTATACTAAAGAGGGCACGTGTCAATTTATGGATGGAGGAAGAGTCCTATAAAAGCCCTATGAAGTTTGTTAGAAGGGATCTTTTGGCCATTGAGAGGAGGCTTCCATTGGCAAAAGCATGGGGAAGCTCTCTAAGGCTCCTGGAAGCTCCGAAAAAGGCGATCGGGAAGATGAGGCGGAGAGGGCCACAACGAGCAGGGAGGAGGCGGCAATTTGGATGAGAAAGATCTCAGCAAAGAGGGAACCGGATTTGGTACAAGGAGAGGAAAAGTATCCTTGGAGACTCCAACGGAGATGACGGAGAAAGCGAGATCTCGGCGAAAGCTCTCGGAGGCTCTAGAGGAGGTGACCGGAATCGGGACGGGATCGAGATCTCGACAAGAGCAGCTGACGCCTCGCATCCTCCGATGACAAGTGGCGATTGATGAGCATCACCAGTGGAGCTCATCCCGGACCCCGCCCTTCTCCTACTTAGCCCGCCTCTCTCCGGCCTAATCCGTCACTGTCTCTGGTCATTTCTCTCGTGCCCTTCATCCCTCTTGGCACCTCTGCGAAATCCCATCATGCATGTGCACACCCGTAAGTTGACGACCAATATCGTACGCGTGGGATGTCTCCGACGAGATGTCTATAACGAGTAGGACACCGTCGCGAAGCTTTCCCTCATGGTTGCTGCCATCCATCCTACAGAATAATTGCCACTAACAAGCCCGATGCCAGACTAATGAAATAAAGGGTGAGTACACTCGGTCAAGGTAATTCGATGGGTTAGTAAATCTCTCAACCTTAATTTTTCTATATATCTATACATGCTCTTCGTATAGAAAACTGACTTGAGCGTCGGAGAGCCCGCCCCCGGGGAAGCCATCTCCGGGGTGTTTTCACGTGAAACTGGCGTATGAGAAAACTGTCGGAGCTCGAGAACAGCTATATACAATCTGGAGAAGTGTGGAGGAATAATGTCAACGTCAGAACTGAACCGTGGAGCCAGAGACCCTGCCCTACGCGAAGCTAAAGACTATGAAGTTGCCAAGGACATCCCCAAAACAAACAAATCCTTAACAAATTCGAGTCAAGGGTGTGTTGTCCCTTGATCCCTTCACGAAGCGTTGAATCGGAATTCAACAGTGACCTACTAATTTTGTCGATCACGGTAGCTTTTTTAATATGTGGGGGTCTACGACTACGGGTACGTATTTTGAAGCAAATGCAGTTAGTTGCATAAGAAGCTAGCAAGCTAAGCCTGACTGCGTGCATGAGAAAACAGTAATTGGGGCTGAGAAGGTTGGTGTACGTTAGGTTTCATTTATGTTAGTCCACCTGAAAAATGCAAAGGGTAGATGGAAAAATGTGAATGAGCCTCTTCAAACTCAGGTGAATGCCAACTAAGACAATTTGGGTTTGTCGAAACTAATGGACAGGAAGCTTTAGTAGCTAGAAAACAAATCAATTCCGCCATGATATATAAATCATAATAATCCATCCGCTGATTAATTTATTTGCTGGCTACTACCACACAACCTGAAAACAAGTGCAGGGGTGTTTGGTTGGCAGGTTTTAGGTTTGAAGAATAACTTTGGAATTTATGTATATCCAACTTTTAGGTGATCATAGTTGAATTTTCTCAAATACTGGAATTGGATATGATGCTCCAATTAAATTAAGCTATTGATTGAAGAGCAACAATAGGGAAAAATTATTCCGCTCAAAAAAAAAAAAACAATAGGGAAAAATTATATGTACTAGTGATTGGCGCCAAACCGTGACCTCGATAAATTAACGAGTCCAAATCCAACTAACTTTTTGTTTAACCTTGACCCATTCAATTAATCTTATAAACTTTATGTACTAGCTAGCTTCTTCCGCACAATCCGTTGTGTTTATTTTTCGATAAGGGAAAAAATCGGCATACCAGATATAACCTGATAGATCGAGAGACCGAGCTACGTTCGGTAGTCGGGAAAACCGACATGAAACAAACCATACATAAAAGAGTCAAATGGAGATACAAATAAACAAAGATGAAGGGCTAACATAACCTGGAAACGGGTTAAGAATGGCACAAACACAAGTTAAGAGCGAAGAAACCTAACACGGTGTATGATGTGTCGCCGGAGAGCAATCCGCCTTCTTGTTTTGATCATCATTAAACCTTATTTTTTCAATGTTGTTATTTTTCATCGATCTCATCAGTATATTTGTTTGCGCTCTCCCACAACTTAATACTCTTTGATCCAAAAGTCGTTTTACGGTATATGTTTGATCCAAAATAACTCGTTTTAGACTTTTTATCCAAGTAATTAATATTGAATTGCGATATTTCTATTAAAATTATATTTAATTTTGTTTGGTAATTTTTCACCATATATTCAATCATGGGCCAGATGTTGGGATTAGATGCGTATAAGCGGAATTTCAGAAAATTATCTTCTAGCATCTAACAAAGATCTCATGTATGAATCAATAGGAATCAATTAGAAGTAGAGTTACATACCGTTTAATGCGAGCCTGAAACGTTCCTGCAGGATTTCAGCGGAGATCGAAAACCCCAAGTGTGGCTTCTCTACTTGGTCCACACGAGTCTGGAATTTGGATCGCCTTCGGTCTCGTCTGCTAGAACGAACAAACGAAAGGCACAACTTTGGCTTGCTCTTGGAGGTTTGGTCGTACAAGACTAGGAGGAGGAGAATGTTGTATGTTTCTAATAAGAAACAATTACATATATAAGATCATATCTTATCATTAGTTATGGATATAATATCTTTATATTGTTTCCATATATCTTCTAATAAGATACCTCTTTATCAAGTAGTTATTAATGGTAACTTTTACCCCTTAATAATAAAAACCTATCTCCCAATATAAACCACATGGGCCGAAATCCATGTCTAACATGGGCTTTCGGTTCGTTTGATCCAGCCTGATAACTCTATGTGTGTGACCTCATAGGACCCGATTATTATAGCCATGGGCCTAATCCGATTAAGCCCATTGATCGTAGTTGGCTTCTAGCAAAGCACTACGACCCCTAAAATTCTCGGATTATAAATCTCCATTAATTGTCCTATTCCATGTTCGGTAATTGCACCTTTGATTAAAGGATACAATTCCTTCAATCTCCCACTTGTCCTTAAAACAAGTGTGCAATGTTAAATCCCTTTGTCTCTTAGTGTCTTATTTGATGATATGATGACATTCATATCTCTTATCAAATGTGTTCCTTGAACTCCTGAGTTTGAACTGTCAAATAATGGATGATTACAGATAATCCATCCGAGCATGGCCAAGCATTTTTTAGTTCTCGCTCTTCAAGTGGATGAGACACCATTCCTGTCCATGTATCACAGTATACATGCATGAAGAAGGAGGACTTCTCCAGTCTTGTATGACTATAGCTCCCACTCAACTTTTGACAATCCCAATCACTGCCTTTATAACTGCATGTTACGGTCAGCATTTGACAGCGTCAAAGACATACCAATCATCAAGAGAAACCATATCATAATCATGTCTGAGGAATCTACCAATCATGGTTTAACATAAAACTCTTCAATCCCTTTTGGAGAGTCTTAAGGTGGGTCAGTCCTATATGTATCATCCATACATATCTATGTAATTGACTAGACATCTCTATGTCCCTATAGCTCATGAAACCTGGCGCTATCAGTCAACTTACAATATAGTCTTTAATGAAGTCATTTATGTCCTAGTTAATGACTCGACTATGGACTTTGAATAATTCATAACTTCAGTTCATTTAATGGGGTTTCATTCACCAAAACACTTATGATGAGCCCATTTGCGAATTATAAATTATTTGGACATTTTATTTAATTCCAAGCAATGATTAAATAAGAATAAAAGTTGTATCATATAATCAAGCATAAAACGTGTCTGACATTCATAAAACAAAGTTCATAATGTAAGACAATGCAATCTCAAAGCCATTCTCCAATGTGCTTGAGGCCCTAGTATGACTCTCATGCTTGGGCCTAGGCATAGGCTTGGTCAATGGATCTGTAATATTGTTATCTGTGTGCACTTTGCACATCCTTACATCTCCTCTATCAACGTAATCCTCGAACGACTAACTCGTCATCACACCCAAATATCAAAAAATCATCCTTGGTCCTTCTCAAGTACTTTAGGATGTTCTTGACCGCACACCAGTGTGCATCTCTTGCATTTTGAACCTGTCAAAAGCCTTATCTATATAAGTTCCTTGACTTAATCCAAGCAATCTCTTGGATCTATCTCTATAGATCTTGATACCCAATATGTACTATGTTTCTCCTAGGTCCTTCATTGAAAAAACATTTCTTCAGCCATCCCTTAACGGACTCTAGCATCAGAATGTCATTTTCAATGAGTAGTATGTCATCCACATACAAGACCAAGAAGACCACTTTGCTCCCACTATACTTCTTGTAAACACAAGGCTCTTCTTCGCATCTAATGAAGTCAAACTCTTTGATAGCCTCATCAAATCGAATGTTCGAACTCCTGGATGCTTGCTTAAGTCCATAAATGGACTTCTTAAGCTTGCATACTTTCCTAGGATCTGTTGGATCTTCAAAACCCTCTGGTTGTGTCATGTACACATCCTCTTCTAAATATCCATTTAGAAACGCGGTCTTGACATCCATTTGCCAAATCTCATAATCATAATAAACGGCATAAGCTAGGAGTATCCTAATGGACCTGATCATTACGACCGGTGAAAATGTCTCGTCATAGTCAGTACCATGAATCTGTTTAAAACCTTTGGCAACTAGCCTTGCCTTGTAAACAGATTCATTTCCATCTTTGTCTGTCTTGAGTTTAAAAACCCATTTGCATCCGATGGGTTTTGCTCCATCTGGCAAATCTATCAAGTCTCAGACTTGACTCTCAGACATAGAATCCATTTTATATTTCATGGCCTTAAGCCATTTATCGGAGTCTGGACCCGTCACTGCTTGCTTATAGGTGGCAGGCTCTCTGCTTTCTAAAAGCAGAACATCAAGGCTTACAGTCAAGATGAAATCATCATATCATCTTGGCTGTGCTCTTGGCCTGTTTCATCTACGTGTGCTCTTGGCTGTGCTCTTAAGCCATTTCTCGGAGTTTGGACCCGTCGCTACTTGCTTATAGGTTGCAGGCTCTACGCTTTCTAAAAGCAGAACATCAAGGCTTGCAGTCAAGATGAAATCATCATTTTTTACTGTGCTCTTGGCCTGTTTGATCTACGTGTGGGTTCAAAAACCGGAGCACTATCCACAACTGCTTGTGGGTCCTCATTTGAATTTGGTTCTTGAGGTATTGGTTCCGGTACTTGGACAACTGTTTGTTGGGTTTGTTGCTTATCTTGAACTTCTTCAAGATGAACATTTCTCCCACTTGGCTTCTTGGAAACAAATTCTTTTTCCAAAAAGACATTATCCCTTGCAACAAACACTTTGTGCTCTGTGGGATTGTAGAAGTAGTATCCCTTGGTTTCCTTAAGATACCCTATAAAGAAGCATTTATCTGATTTGGGTGCAAGCTTATCTGATAGTAAACACTTTACAAAAGCTTCACATCCCTAGATTTTCAGGAAAGACAGACTTGGAACTCTTCCAGTCCATATCTCATATGGTGTCTTATCTACAGTCCTAGACGGAGTCCTATTTAGTGTGAACACAACGGTTGTGAGGGCATATCCCCAGAAGGATACTGGAAGGTTAGCAAAACTCATCATTGAACGGACCATGTCCAACAGGGTCTTGTTCCTCCTTTCAGACACACCATTCAGTTGTGGCGTGTCTAGTGGAGTCAGTTGTGTTATGATCCCACAACTTCTCAGGAGATGATCGAACTCCTGACTCAGATATTCACCATCGCGATCTGATCGAAGTGCCTTTATCTTCTTGCCAATCTGAGTTTCTACTTCATTTTGAAAGTCTTTGAACTTTTCAAAGGATTCATATTTGTGTGCCATTAAGTAGATATACCCATATCTACTCATGTCATCAGTAAATGTGATGAAGTATCGATAGCTGATGAGGCTAAAGTCGTGATGCCTATCAAAGTAAACCTCAAAAACCTAACTAATGTAGTAGGGTAAATAAGGATCGATTCCACAGGGAGGTAAGCAATCTTCCTAAGTGCAAAAGTTTTATGCCAATAGTAACAAAGGGGGATTTTGGTTTGTATAAAGTAACAAAGTAAATTAAAGCAAAAGATGTAATCAATAGGTGAGAAGTAGCTTAATTAGCCAGACAAATATCCACACTTCAGTTTGATTGGTTGATCCTAGATTATCTCCAATTCCTATCAATAAATATTCCTGTCCCGATCTTATGTATATAGATAGGTCAACTAGCCCTGAAAATACTTACCATTAAACAATCAAGAAACTATCAAGATTCAATCTAACGGCAGCAGTAAGCATATGAATTAACCAGGATATATGCAATACTTAACAACTAGTCAGTACTCGACATGTAATCAATTCTCTTCACAATAAACATTCACAACTAGTTCCTGTAAATCGCGGTTGCTACACAAGATAAGGGATTTCAACTACAAATATCCAAACCCTAGCAATAGACAATCATAATATCAACTAGATGATCAGACTAGTCAAATCAGCAAAAATCATGGGATAAAGCTCAAAGAGAATTGATATAATCAAAGGAAAGGAATAAAAACATAAAAACTCTAAGGGAAAAACTGAACGATAATGTTATTGAATGAATAATGAAAAGGCTACTAACTAATGAAAGGTATAAACCTAGCAAACTCTAATCTAAAAAGATAAGAAATAAAATCTTTCCAAAAGGGAATTAACGAAATAAAAGAAATAAAAATAAAAAGGAATAAAGTTGATCGGCCCTATTTTGTAGTGCATTTCTAGGGGTTGTTACCAGGTTTGAGGTGCCATTTGGATGGATTTAGTGCACAACTGTGGATTATGTAGTTAGAGAGGAGAAGTGTGGATTTGGTGGTCTGGAGAAGCAAATTGAAGATATCCAGAGGAAGAGGAGTTGACCACTGAGGAGACGAAGAAGAACCAAGGAGAGAGTCCACACGAGAGTAGAAGAACAATGTGTTGAATTCAATTGATTTGTTCTCTTTACTCAGACGTCCAAATGGACTGATTCCAATTCGAGGAGTTATATCTTGAAGTCTACTACAAGTCCTCAAAATATGAGCGCAATCCGAGTTGGGAATAAAAAGTTATGGCGTTTTTACGGAAGTGTCGCAGGAGCTGAACCGAAGAAATCTCAGCGGCGACCGCCGCCAGGCTTACGGCGACCGCCGCCGTCAGAAGTGACCCGGGCTTTTATTTCCTTATTTCGTTATTTTATTATTATTAAGTATTTTTATTATTTCGTTTTAATTTATCTTTAAAGATCTTATTATCTTTAGTATTTAAGGGTAGAGGGAAGACTTGTTTCCTATCTAACCCTACTTCCATCTTTTCCTTTCTACGTATTTTTGCTATGAAGAACTAAGCCTCCCTGGCTTAGTCAGATGCTGAAGCTTTCGTTTTGATTCAGTTGTGAGATTTTCGTTCCTTATCTATTGCATGGATTTTTATCTATTCTCTTGCTTGATTGCTTGATTGCTTATGATTAATATTGATAATCTCTAGCCTGCGCAACTAGGGTTTGTTTCTATTGATTGATTGCTAGATCTAGATTGTTACTAGTTGAGCATATCTATTTCAGAGTAGCAACTGCATCGTACTAGTATCTGGTTGTGCTAGTCTTATGCAGAAGAGAACTGATTTACATTCTAGGATAAAAGCTGGTTGTTTTATGCTAGAATTGTATCCAACTATATTCCTATTCTTAACGCTGCTATTAAACTGAATCTTGATAGTTTCATGGTTGTTTAATTTGTTAGTGCTAATAGTATCTGGTTGTGCTATTAGTTATATCTGAAAAGGAATTTGAATTTCCATTGCATGAGATATTGAATGAGTTTCTAGGATCAACTTGTCATACGAATAGTGGATGTTTGTTTAACTGAGCTATTTTCCCCATTACTGAATTCATCATCCTTAGTTTGTTTGTCTTTGCATGCTTAGAACTTCTAAACACACAAAAACCCCCTTTGGTTACTTGAAGATTGACATAGAAATTACACATAAAGATAGAATCTGTCTCCCTGTGGACTCGACCCTTACTTACTTAGGACTACGGTTTAAGGTTTGTTTGGATAACTTGCATATCAGTAATTAGCACGACAAATTGTTGTTATCAAATTGGCGCCGTTGCCGGGGAGGCAATAATCTATTTTGTGTGCGATTTGTGTGTCAACTATTGTGTGGACCTATCTTACGGTCCACACCCGTGCTATTGATTTTTGTTTTTCCTTTTTGATTTTGTTACAGAGATGGATAGATTTCCCCACTTCCATCAGGAGCCGCAATATGACCCATACTCATACGCATACACTCCAGGGTGGAGAGATCACCCCAATTCGAGTTATGGGCACCAACATTATCCCCCTTATGGTCATGATTACCAGGAGTTTTACCCGGGACCACAGTCGTTCTATCAGCAGGGTACTGCACCGCAGTACTACCCAGCCTACGAGCATAGCCCACCAGTGTCCAATCCAGATTACTATGTCTCACAGTCTACTGCGGATTTATTCCGGACCTTGGAGAATCAGATGGGGCACAATCCAAGTCCCTCCATGTCATTGGAGGACATGTTTCAATCTCTCAATCAGAGCACGATCCAACTTGAACAACAAATGAAGTCCTATATCCAGAACTCTGAGAGGCAGATGGGGCAAGTGGTGCAAGCAGTGAGCAGAATGGAGGCCATGACGTCGGCAAAACCACTATCTCACCCAGTGGTGCACCAGGAAGAGAATGTCTTCTCGATGACCCTACAAAGTACTGAGCAGCTGCATGTCGCCCCCTTAGCTGAAAGGGAAGAACAAATTTATGAGACGGGTGCAGAATACAGCGAGATATCTGCAGAAGAGAACCCGAGACCACGTGAGGTATACCTCGACCTCGGTTCACCCACTGAGGAGATGGGTATTCCAGACCATATTTTGGACCGCATTGTGCTTTCTAAAGAAGAGTATTTTTTGGGACTGGAGGAATTCAACGACCAAGAGGAGGAGAGCCGCGATCGCAAAAACGATCCTGCGACGCTCGTTCCTCTCGAAAATGCCCCGGCAGCCCCCGACCCTCTCAAGGCTGCCTATGATGAGTATGTGCGTCTAAACTCATCCCCGCTCATTGCGCTACACCCCGTTGCACCCTTCCCTGAGGCATTGCAAGATACTCGAAGGTTGAAGAACAACAATGAAATCTATGAGGCCTTCCGTAACTGTGCAGAAACCGTTCCTTTGGTCACATTGACAAACAGTATCCCTCGCTGCACAAAATTTTTAAGGGTGCTGGGCAATATCAAGAAGAAACCAAAGGGGAAACACAAGAAGAAGGACTTGATTCAGGTGGTGAATTTTTACATGCTGGATGCGGGGAAGAACAAACATGCAGGCCCTGAGATGTTGGGTAGGCCATTTCTAAAGATGTCAAGTGCATTCATAGATTTGAACAGCGGTCCAACCATCATGAAGTACACAAGCATGGGGGAAAAGCTCTACAGGGAGTATACAAAGAGACATCCCCCTGATATAGATCTCATGAGTTCAAGTGCTAGGACAAACCCGAGTTGAGGTGGATTGAGTAGGATGTCGAGCCACGACAGTAAACAAGGCGTTTCTCGGGAGGCAACCCGATGTTAGGTACTTTCTTTTTCTTCCCTTAGTTTATTTTCTTTTGATTTTTTTTTACTTTTGTAGTTTTTGTAGTTCTGTGTCAAACTAACCTGGAGGAAGTGTGAAAAAAAAAAACGAAGAAGGAGAGGCGGCGACCGCTGCCAAACTTACGGCGACCGCCGCCAATCCCACTTTCGAATGCTTCGCTACGGCAAATGGCAGCGACTGCCGTTTAATTACGGCGACCGCCGTTTAATGGCGGCGACCGCTGGCCTCCTTACGGCGACCTCCGCCATTTATCAGGTAAAAAAAAAACTTCCCGAAAAAAAAAAAAGTTCCATCGGAGGCCAGCTGTCCGAGTTTCCCATGGAGAGATGGTGTGCATCATGTTGTCAAGGAGGAGACATTAGCCCAACTTTGTATTTGACAACGATGATGGCCCTACAATTGGCAACTGAGGAGGAGGAACACTAGGGCCCACACCACGATTACATCTGGGCCCCATTTTTATGTTCGTTGAAGGCCATACAACCCCGCCATACTTGTTATACCACTATTCACCAGAGTGGTCCATTTTGGTTGCATGGTAGGAGTTGATGGAGTTGAAGGCCGTGCAGCCCTGATTTCCTTAATGACCACCACACCTTACAATGGTTCCCTATGGTTGCACGATAGAGTTGAGATGAAGACACCCGCCCAACACTAGAGACCTGGGCATATATTGTGAAGACCGCTAGCGACACCTTCAGTGTCCAAGCAGCTTGGCGACGTGTGTGAGTCCATTCTTTGTCTTCCCTGTGCTTTATTCTTTTTGTCTTTCATTACATTGAGGACAATGCAATGTTTAAGCATGGGGGAGGATTCTATACTTGCTACGTCGTTGAGGAAAAGAAAAAAAATGAAAAAGAGCCAAAAATTTGAAAAAAGGCTAAAATTGAAATCCTGGGATAGGTCGAAAACCTGAAAAGGCGGCCTAGGTAATAAGCAGGTGGCTTGGACCAGCATTAGGCTGGGGTAATAATTGGTCAAGAGTGATGTGAGTATATTGTGAGCCCATCTATTGAAAAATGAAATGAGTGGCTTGGTGAAAACCCGAAAGGGCGCCTTGGCAAAATGAGTGAAAAGAAGAAGAGTGATTTTTAGGATTCCTCATTTTTCCTGGCGTGGCGACATAAGAAGAGGTGATATAATGAGGATTTGGGTAGGTCACTCTAGAGGTATAAGAAGATAGATGGGAGATAGGATTAGATTTTTATTCACTCTATGGTGTTTGGGATAAGCTTGGGGGAAGTACTCTGCTTTCCTTTTAGCTTGGATGTGTGTGGTGTTGTGAGTTATTATATGTTGTGTTGTGCTTATTGTATGGGTGCCTGGAGTTTATTATTAGGTGTGATTTTTGGAGGGGTTGAGTTTTCTATGCTTCCTGAAACCTTGGGGATTGATTGGAGGAGTAGGTTTACTTTAGCTTACTCGAGGACGAGCAAGGTTTAAGCATGGGGGATTTGATCGACACTATTTTGTAGTGTATTTCTAGGGGTTGTTACCAGGTTTGAGGTGCCATTTGGATGGATTTAGTGCACAACTGTGGATTATGGAGTTAGAGAGGAGAAGTGTGGATTTGGTGGTCTGGAGAAGCAAATTGAAGATATCCAGAGGAAGAGGAGTTGATCACTGAGGAGACGAAGAAGAACCAAGGAGAGAGTCCACACGCGAGTAGGAGTGATTCCAATTCGAGGAGTTAGATCTTGAAGTCTACTACAAGTCCTCAAAATATGAGCGTAATCCGAGTTGGGAATCAAAAGTTATGGCATTTTTACGGAAGTGTCGCAGGAGCTGAACCGAAGAAATCTCAGCGGCGACCACCGCCAGGCTTACGGCGACCGCCGCCGCCGTCAGAAGTGACCCGGGCTTTTATTTCCTTATTTTGTTATTATTAAGTATTTTTATTATTTCGTTTTAATTTATCTTTAGAGATCTTATTATCTTTAGTATTTAAGGGTAGAGGGAAGGCTTGTTTTCTATCTAACCCTACTTCCATCTTTTCCTTTCTACGTATTTTTGCTATGAAGAACTAAGCCTCCCTGGCTTAGCCAGACGCTGAAGCTTTCGTTTTGATTCAGTTGTGAGATTTTCATTCCTTATCTATTGCATGGATTTTATCTATTCTCTTGCTTGATTGCTTATGATTAATATTGATAATCTCTAGCCTGCGCAACTAGGGTTTGTTTCTATTGATTGATTGCTAGATCTAGATTATTACTGGTTGAGCATATCTATTTCAGAGTAGCAACTGCATCGTACTAGTATCTAGTTGTGCTAGTCCTATGCAGAAGAGAACTGATTTACATTCTAGGATAAAAGCTGGTTGTTTTATGCTAGAATTGTATCCAACTATATTCCTATTCTTAACGCTGCTATTAAACTGAATCTTGATAGTTTCATGGTTGTTTAATTTCTTAGTGCTAATAGTATTTGGTTGTGCTATTAGTTATATCTGAAAAGGAATTGGAATTTCCATTGCATGAGATATTGAATGAGTTTCTAGGATCAACTTGTCATACGAATAGTGGATGTTTGTTTGACTGAGCTATTTTCCCCATTACTGAATTCATCATCTTTAGTTTGTTTGTCTTTACATGCTTAGAACTTCTAAACACACAAAACCCCCCTTTGGTTACTTGAAGATTGACATAGAAATTACACATAAAGATAGAATCTGTCTCCCTGTGGACTCGACCCTTACTTACTTAGGACTACAGTTTAAGGTTTATTTGGATAACTTGCATAGCAGTAATTAGCACGAAAAATTATTGTTATCAAAAGTAAACAAAAGTCTCGGACGAAATAAAATTCTGGCTCCGCGTACGTGAACAGTAACCGCGACCGCAGAAAAGTCTTTGTAGCTTCGTAATCTTCTGGTGTACTTCCACGACCGCGGCGGAGCTTCTGCACCCGCGGAAAAGCTTCTGTAGCGATCTTCAGCTTCTCGCTTGTGGTCTTCTCTTGTGGCTTTGCCTTCGTCTCCTTAAGTCTTCATTTAAGCACTCAAAACCACCAAATCAACACTTCTTCTCCAAAACTCTATTCTCCTATAATGTCTTCTAAACACACATAAATGGCACCCCAAATGCTAGTAATAGCTCCTACTTACGCACTACAAAGTAGAGCGTATCAAATTCCCCCATGCTTAAACCTTGCTCGTCCTCGAGTAAGCTAAGAGAAACCTACTCCTCTAATGAAATACCCAAGGTCTCAGGAAGCACAACAAAACTATCTCCACTAAGAACTACACCTAAACTTGAATCTCCAAGTACCAACACAATCAACACAATACACAAGATTAAAGGAAAGCAGAGTACTTCCCCCAAACTTAACCCGAACACCATATAGAGTGAATAAAAATATCTAATCCTAACCTCCATCTATCTTCTTATAACTCCCAAAGTGACCTACCCGAATCCTCCTTATATCACCTCTTCTTACGTCACCACGCCAGGAAAAATGAGGAATCCTAATAATCACTCTTCTTCTTTTCACTCATTTTGCCAAGGCGCCCTTTTGGGTTTTCACCAAGCCACTCATTTCATTTTTCTATAGATGGGCTCAGAAAACTCACATCACTCTTGACCTCTTATTACCTCAGCCTAATGCTGGTCGAGGCCACCTGCTTATTGCCTAAGCTGCCCTCTCGGGTTTTTGACTTAGTCTAGAATTTTCTTTTTATGTCTTTTTTCATATTTTTGACTTTTTCAGTTTTTTTATTCAGACGACTAGCAAGTATAGATCATTCCCCCATGCTTAAATATTGCATTGTTCTCAATGTAATGAAAGACAAAAAGATGAAGCACAGGGAAAGGTAGAAAAGTACTCACACCGTCGCCGAGTTGGCTTGGACTTGGATGTTGGTGCTGGCGGTCAATCATTGAAACCACAGGTCTCTGGTGTTGCGGCGGTCCTACTCAAGCAAACTCCACGTGCAACCAAATAGATCCACTGTGAAGGGAAGTGGTACATCAAAGAAACGGGGTTGCACGGGCCTTCAACGAACACAAAATTGGAGCCTTGGTGTAATCGTGTAGCGGGCTCCATCGCTCCTTCTCATCAGCTGTCGAATGTCGGGCCATCATCGGTGCCAAATAAAAATGTCGGGCTAATGTCTCCTCCTTGGCAGCATGATGCACACCATCGCTCAAGTAAAACTCGGACAGATGGGCCGCGATCGCGGTTTTAAGGCCGCGGTGGCGGAAATCTTCACACAATTTTTTTTTCTTTTTTTTTCAGATGAGGGGACTTACAGTGAACAAACCGCAGTCGCGGAAAATTTTATGCGGTCGCGGTTTCGCGTCTGTTGCGAGACGAACACCGTCTTCGAATTTTGTCTTCGAGTCTCCTACCTGCAGGTTAGTCTAAAAACGAAACAACACAAATAAAAACATGAAATGAAAAGACATGGAAATAATAACATACCTCGGGTTGCCTCCCGAGCAGCGCCTTGGTTATTGTCGTGGCTCGACCTAGTGCCCTTCGGATCAACTTGGGTTGCTCACATCAACCAAACACTTGGGATCACAATCAGGAGGGTGTCTCTTTGCATCATCAATGTTGTATTCGACCCTCACCCCATCAAACTCCATGGTGAGCGAACTACTACTCACATCAATCTTTGTATTCGCCGTTTTCATAAACGACCTACCCAACATCACAGGGGCTACATACTTGTCTTTCCCCGTATCCATCACAAAGAAATCAGCAGGGAAAATCAGTTTATCGACCTTTACCAGAACATCCTGCACGACTCCTTTGGGATACACATAGTACATATCCGCCAATTGAATTACCGTCCATGTCTCATGCAATGGTCCAAGCCCCAAAGATTCATACAACGAGAGAGACAGTACGTTTATAGATGCACCCAAATCCAACATCGCTTTATCGAACGTGGTGTTACCTATCTTGCACGGAATACTGAACATGCCTAGGTCACTGCACTTTTTGGGCATCCGCTTTTGCAGCATAGCGGAGACATTCTCATTAACCTAGACCTTCTTCTTCGTTTTCTCCTTTGTCTTCCTCTTGATCTTACACAATTCCTTCAAAAATTTTGCATATCGAGGAATGCTCTTAACCAGCTTGATCAAAGGGATGTTTACCTCGCAGTTGCTGAAGGTCTCAAAGATCTCATTGCCGTTCTCCGGCCTTCAAGTGTTCTTCAATGCCTCAGGGAATGGCACGGGTGGCTTCAGCGAGCCGAGTGGAGGGAAATATGGACGAACGTAATCGTCGTGGAAGTCAACAGGTAATCCGCGGTCACGGTTTGGGTCCCGCGGTCGCGGAATTTCTTTGAAAATTTCTGGGACGCCATCGACGAATCCGCGGTCGCGGATTGTCTTCAAAAAGTTTTGTGGTTTCTGGGGGAATTCCGCGGTCGCGGATTTCTGGCCGCGGTCGCGGAAATCCTTCGGAAATATCTCTGCCTTCAGGTATGTTTCCGCGGTCGCGGTTTTGCATTCCGCGATCGCGGTTTTCGTTCTGTTGCTTTGGAATTTCCTCGTCAGCAAGCAATCCGCGGTCGCAGATTCTCCTCTGCAGCCTCCGTCACTTCCTTCATTTGCGTTCCACTCCTTAGCGTCATCGCACAGACATTCTCTCTCGGGTTTGCTACTGTTTGAGATGGTAGTTTCCCTGAATCTCGGGCCTCCAGTTTACTCACTGTAAGAGAAATTTGCCCCACTTGCTTCTCCAAGTTCTAAATACTAGACTTCATCTCTTGATTCTGTTGGACTATAGTGGTTGACAACATCGATACACTCTGAGCGAGAGACTTGATCATGTCATCACTGGACATAGACAAACTTGCGCTCTGGCCTTGAGGTCTAGGGTCATATTGTTCTCTAAATTGTTGTTGACCCTCAAGCCGCTGAAATTATTGTTGTTGCTGTAGGAACTGTGGCGGCCTCTGGTGGAACTCTTGATCATTCCGACCCTGAGGAGGATTCTGCTGGTTCCCGTACCTCAAATTGGGGTGATCTCTCCACCTTGGATTGTAGGTGTTGGAGTACGGGTCATATCTCGGTCTAGGAGGGCCGAAACCTCCTATAGCGTTCACTTCAGCAGTGGGCTCCTGCAGCGTGGGACACGCATCAGTAGGATGCATCGTGTCATAGCAGATTCCACAAGACTTGACTTGCTGCTAGTTGCCCTTCATCATAAACCTCCTCATCATCTCCTTCATCTCAGCCATCTCAGAAAGTAGTGAGGACAATGGCTGAGAATCTGCGGCCTTAACTGCTTGAGCGCTCGCTCTCTTGCTAAATTGTCTTGATCCCTCAGATAGCTCAAAGAATATCTCAAATGATACAGCTGGCGTCTTATTTAGAATGTTACCGCTACAGGCTGCGTTCACCATCTGACGCTCATCATCAAGAAGTCCACCATACAAATATAGCACGAGGTCTTGGTCAGAATAACCATGGTATGGACATCTTGATATCAACCTCTTGAACCTCTCAGAATACTCATACAACGTCTCAGTAGCATGCTGCTCGATGTTGCTGATGTTCCTCTTTAAGCTATTGAGCTTCGTTGCACGAAAGTACTTCTCCAGGAAGACTTTCTTCATTTTCGCCCATGTGTCTATGCTTCCTGGGGCCAAATAATAGAACCAATCATTGTCCGAATCCTTCAGAGAGAAAGGAAAGGCCCTCAGCTTGATCTGGTTTTCAGTAATGTTCATTGGCTTCATGCTGCTGCAGACAGCGTAGAATTCAGAAAGATGCTTGTTGGGGTCTTCTCCACTCATCCCATGGAAGTGGAGGAGTAAGTGAATCAACCCAGATTTGAGCTCAAAGTTCACGCCATCAGCCAACTCTGGAAACTGCATAGCAAGCGGCTGCTGCTCTAGATTCGGCGCAGTCAACTGCCTCAAAGTCTGTTCTTCCTCAGCCATCTCGAGTTGTGTGCGGGCTGCTATTCGGTTCCTGGAAAGTGTTCGTTCGATTTCTGGATCAAGATCTAAAGAAGGAGAGTCAGTAGCACGGGTGTGGACCATAAGATAGGTCCACACAATAGTTGGCACACAAACAAACAAAAAGAAAAATTGAAACTTTGCCTCCCCGGCAATGGCGCCAAATTTGATGAGGCTAAAGTCGTGATGCCTATCAAAGTAAACCTCAAAAACCTAACTAATGTAGTAGGGTAAATAAGGATCGATCCCACACGGAGGTAAGTAATCTTCCTAAGTGCAAAAGTTGTATGCCAATAGTAACAAAGGGGGATTTTGGTTTGTATCAAGTAACAAAGTAAATTAAAGCAGAAGATGTAATCAATAGGTGAGAAGTAACTTAGCCAGACAAATATCCACACTTCAGTTTGATTGGTTGATCCTAGATTATCTCCAATTCCTACCAATGAATATTCTTGTCCCGATCTTATGTATATAGATAGGTCAACTAGCCCTGAAAATACTTACCATTAAACAATCAAGAAACTATCAAGATTCAATCTAACGGCATCAGTAAGCATAAGAATTAACCAAGATACATGCAATACTTAACAACTAGTCAGTACTCGGCATGTAATCAATTCTCTTCACAATAAACATTCACAACTAGTTCCTGTAAATCGCGGTTGCTACACAAGATAAGGGATTTCAACTAGAAATATCCAAACCCTAGCAATAGACAATCACTAATATCAACTAGATGACCAGACTAGTCAAATCAGCAAAAATCATGGGATGAAGCTCAAAGAGAATTGATATAATCAAATTAAAGGAAATAGAGTTATAATATCACAACCAAATACAAACGAAGGCTTCAATCGTCAGACTAAGCAAAGGTTGCTTAGTTCTTCATAGTCTTCAAAAGCATAAAAACTCTAAGGGAAAAACTGAACGATAATGTTATTGAATGAATAATGAAAAGGCTGCTAACTAATGAAAGGTATAAACCTAGCAAACCGTAATCTAAAAAGATAAGAAATAAAATCTTTCCAAAAGGGAATTAACGAAATAAAAGAAATAAAAATAAAAAGGAATAAGTAAACAAAAGTCTCGGACGAAATAAAATCCCGGCTCTGCGTACCTGAAGTGGAGCTCACAGTTCCATTCTTTTTGTCTTCCAGGTACTTGGGGCAGTTTCTCTTCCAATGCCCCTTGGCCTTGCAGTAGAAGCAGTCATGCTCAGCAGCCACCTTTGGCTTCTCAGCTGCCTTGGGTTGGGCAACTTTCTTGCCTTTCCCTTGGTTTTGTTGCTTCCCTTTAGGCTCCTTCTTGAACCCTTTCCCTCTGTTGACCAAAAGAACTTCTTTCTTGTTATCAACATGGATATTTTGCTCAGCTGTTTTGAGCATGCCATGAAGTTCATTTAGAGTTTTGCCAATTCCATGCATATGGTAGTTCAATCTGAATTGAGCGAATCCATCATACAAGGAGTGCAGTATGATGTCAGTAGCCAACTATTGGCTATATGGGGAACCCAGTGCTGCCATTTGGTCAAAAAGACCAATCATGTAAAATACATGGGCACTCACTGTTTACCCTTCTCAAGTTTGTGCTCCAATATGGCCCTGTGTGTCTCATACCTCTCAATCCTGGCCTGTTCCTGAAACAACACTTTCAGGTTGGTCATGATTGTATGCGCATCCTGACGTTCAAACCTCTTTTGAAGGCCAGGCTCCATAGCAGCGAGCATAAGGCATGTGACAGGCACCGAGTTAGCTCTTGTCTCCTTTTCTTTCGCCTTCTCCTCAACAGAAGAAGCGATAGTCAAGGTAGGGATAGGGTTATCTAGAACGTCCTCACGTCCTTCGGATCTGAGAACAATTCTCAAGTTCCATTCCCAATCAAGGAAATTTATTCCATTGAGTTTGTTCTTCTCAACAATTGAGCGTAGGCTGAATTTCAAATTATCGATGCTAGACATGATATCTACAAAGGAAGTAACATGCAGATAAGTTTATGCTTAACATGCAAAAGATCAAAATTAAACATGCTTTAAAATTTAAGCAGATGCACATTTTATTGAAATTAAGTTTGTCCCTAGTGAATAAAATGATTCCAAGACCCTATCTCAGATAAGACCTATGCGTACTTTGGCACTTCCCTAATTCTCATGTGATCAAGGTAAGTAACATTTTACTAATTATAACTTTTTATAATTCTTGGTTGATGGCCCACATCCTATGTTAGACTCATCTCTATGCCTCAAGATCCAAAACTTTGTCTTTTGGTCTCTTGTTGAGTATAACCATATCAAGATTTATGAATCCCTTATATAGATTCACCCTCACTATCCCAAGGTCAAAGAAGGACACTTCACTTTGGCGAAACCTATCCAACGAATTCCTAGGGCCTCATGGGTTATGACATGGAAAAACAATACTTCAATATTCTTTTAGGTACTTAAGCATGCAATTCTTGTCTATTTACTAGTGAACAAAATAGCATAAATAAACAATCATGCAAGGCTTAAAATAATAAAGCATTCAAAATGCAATAATTAAATGTGATCCTAGTATGGCCCTTAAAAACTGAAATTAAAGATCTAATCTTCAAGAGTCTTGTACTTCATGGATCTACATCCTTGGTACCTTTCATGGATCCCCATTCTTGGTCTTCTTAAGATCTTTTCTTTCTGTATTACATAATTTTCTAAATAATCTATTTACTGAAAATTAAATTGCAAAAATACATAACGATACGCAGATCGTGTACAAGAAAACATAACGATACGCAGATCGTATTTTCTATCCTAAAGTGGGCCATACTAGTCACCTCATGCAAGCAATATCATAATATTAAAAACATGCATGCAATAATAATATCAAATATTATCAACAATATTAATCTAATTAATAACAATAAGCAATATAAATAAATATAAATAAAACATTATTAAAATAAATAAATCATCTCATGAGATAAATAATTCAATATCAATTTAAAATCAATATATAGAATTAATCATAATTTATCATTAAAATGCATTATTGGATAAGATATGCATAAACAAGGTAAGATAACAAATATCCTTATCTTAATCAAGTGGGAATCTATCCTAACAACTTTTAGGAAACTATATTGTAGATAATATCAAATATTATCCAATTGGGCAAATAAGATCAATTGGGCAAATAAGATCTTATATTATACTTTTTAGGAAAATATCCTAAAATCCAAAATCTACACTACTGGACCAAGTCGCGCCCGAGTCAAACCCGGATCGACCCGTGCCCACCGAACCGCGCCGCCCCTGTGGACCAACACGCGAACCAAACCGAACCGGATCCGATCCGGTTCGGTTCGGTTCTATTTTTTTTTTGTATGAAACAATTTCATAAAATTCAGAATAATATAAAAAAACAGAATTTGGGTGATTGATCCATCTTATGAAAATCAAAATCTTCATCTAATAATTTACAACATGCCAAAAAATCATATCTCTTGCATAATTAAATCATATGAATCAAGTATGGGTAGAACAATTTTACATGCATATTTGTTCAAAAAGTTCTTCAACTTTACTAATCCAATCAATTAAAATCAGAATTTTAATCATGCAAATTAACCTATATATCAATTTACCACTTAATTTGAATCAAGACATGCATCAAAATTAACTCTTTTAATATTTTGATCCTATCAATTTATGCAAGAGGCTCATGATACCACTGTTGGGATTAGATGCGTATAAGCGGAATTTCAGAAAACTATTTTCTAGCATCTAACAAGGATCTCATGCATGATTCAATAGGAATCAATTAGAAGTAGAGTTACATACCGTTTGATGCGAGCCTGAAACGTTCCTGCAAGATTTCAGCAGAGATCGAAAACCCCAAGTGTAACTTCTCTACTTGGTCCACACGAGTCTGGAATCTGGATCGCCTTCGGTCTCATCTGCTAGAACGAACGAACGAAAGGCACAACTTTGGCTTGCTCTTGGAGGTTTGGCCGTACAAGACTAGGAGGAGGAGAATGTTGTATGTTTCCAATAAGAAACAATTACGTATATAAGATCATATCTTATCATTAGTTATGGATATAATATCTTTATATTGTTTCCATATATCTTCTAATAAGATACCTCCTTACCAAGTAATTATTAATGGTAACTTTTATCCCTTAATAATAAAAGCCTATCTCCCAATATAAACCACATGGGCCGAAATCCATGACTAACATGGGCTTTCGGTTCGATTTGATCCAGCCCGATAACTCTATGTGTGTGACCTCATAGGACCTGGTTATTATAGCCATGGGCCTAACCCGATTAAGCCCATTGATCGTAGTTGGCTTCTAGCAAAGCACTACGACCCCTAAAATTCTCGGATTGTAATTCTCCATTAATTGTCCTATTCCATGTTCGGTAATTGCACCTTTGATTAAAGGACACAATTCCTTCACCAAAAGGAGAGTGTAAAATTAATAAAGTATTAAGATTTAGGAAGACTTTATACGTCGTAGTACGTATATATATATATTAATTAGAATAAAATTTTCCTAAAACTTATGTCGAAAGCTAAAATAACATAGGTTTGTTTGACACTATATTTTATAAACACATTTGATGTTATAAATACTTATTTTTTTAAAAGATGTTTGATATAACTTTTCAAATAATATTTTTTTTGAACCAAAAGTCTTCAAATACCACACAAATTCATTTAAGAAAAAATTACGCAAATCCCAAAGTGTTAAAACTATATTTGTTGGAACAATGTCGTTCCCTTTACTTTTGATTATGATAAATACTATTGAGTTTTATGGTTACTTGTTTCTATGAGTTTCAAGTTGAATAAATGAGTGTGTGAATAGTAGAAATCAAGTGAATCAATATAGAGAAGAAAGGGAACATAGGCGCAAAGCAAGAACAAAGAAACGTAGTATGCACCGTATGTGAAGAAGAAAGACGGGAATATCATTGAGCAACATAGTGCTAGCGAAGAAAAGAAGCGTTGAGAACATCGGATAAGAATGGTCATTTATGAAAAGAAGATATTGAAGATCTCTTGGGCTTGAAAGAGATTTGACCAAGTCTTTAGCTCAAAAATAATATCTTTTGGAATAAGACTCTAGTATAAAAGGGAGGCTCAAACCGACGTTATTTTATACATCAAACCACAATTAAAAAATGTGATTCTTCTCAGCATGTTAAAGGGTTCGAACCGCGTTTTTTTGTAACGAGGGTAAAATTCTGGACCGTGATTCCATTAGAAAAAACCCCAGTTCACTCTTATCTTTTAAAATAAAATAAAGGCGAAGATAGACAGCGGTTCTTTTAAAAGAACCGCTGTGCGATTTTCCATTGTTGGAAAACAACATACCGCAGTTCTTTTTTTAACCGTTGTCCCAATAGCTTTTTTATAGAGGAAAATCTCTAATTTACCACTGCTTCTCGTTAAAAAAATGTGGTAAAGACATGTGATGAGCATCAATTTTACTTAAACGTAAATGAAATCTAAAGAGTGTCAATCCCACTTACCTCAAACAATATGGCAATTGTTACTAATAATTAACAATTGAAATACAAAGACAAGTAATTAGCATCAGATTGTTAGGTCCTTGTGAATCCAGCAACTCATAGTTGTATCCCAATAAGAAAATATATTAACCAACAACATTTACATGGTTCTCGGCTCCATATAGTATACAACTATATATTGTTTCACCCCTCTTCGGTAATTTGTTCCATTTAAATATGGATTACATCGCCTTGCACTTCTTCAACAAAGCCCTCACTTCATCATCTTATGAACCTAATAGGACAAAAGATATAAAGTTGCTTAACTAATACAAAAGAATCATGAACTGCCTTATTTTTCATTTATACATACGGTTTTTCTAACCTATATCTTAAGGACATATGTTAAGACTTACATTTTAAGAATATATTTCCTAAAGAGAAATATTTAAACCCTTTTAAAAAAATATTAAAATTCTTAAATAATATAATCTAACAAAAATTTTCCATAAGAAAGTGTTTGACCTATATCCTTAATCGTTATACATAAGGGTAAATCATCAAGCAACCACAATTTCAGCAAGAAAAGTTCTATGCGAGAGATGATAATTTTTACTCAAATAATTGCAAACGTGTCTGACCAGCAATAAAAGGAAAGCATAGGAGAATCTCAAAATTGCCAGCTATTATAATTTGTAAGCAAATGAAATATATCGATGAGTGATCATGGACCTACATTATTACCAAGCACAAAAGAATACCTCTTTATTCCTTCAACTCCATTACTCCACGATGAATTGAATATTGTTGGGTATACAACCATAACATAACCAGATGACCAAATGAAAACCTAATCACGAATTTGGTACAAAGAAACCACAACTGAGTTGAGAAAAATAAAACTTGATCATCAACCACATTAACAAACACAAACATAATCATCAAGGTTAAATTAGATATTTCACTAAATACAAAGCTAGGGTAAAAGTCAACATTTAGATAAGTTGGAGAAATTCAGCATGGAAGCAGCAACAGTAGTATACACAAGTGACAAGGTAAAAGTCAACATTTAGATAAGTTGGAGGAATTCTTTGTAATTAACTAGGTATAATTCAGTGGCTAGACTACATAGATACACATAAAAACAAACATGGTGCTCCTCCAACTATCATTTTAAGTAACATAGTTACATTTCAGAATTGATATAAAACTTTAAATCTTACGCGCATCAAGAATTTGTGATTGCACCATGTTATAACCATATGTTTATGATTTTAAGAAGCCCTAAGCTAGCCTCCAATTCAAGAACACATAAGTAACAATAAACTGAATAAAGGGTAGACACTGAAAACATGCCTTAGCAGCTAGCACTCACTTTCAAACCAATCTATGTCTAAGATAACATAATAACATAAATGTTGTGCCTTGGTTTTCAATCTACGATACTATGTCTCAAGTATTTTGGTCCAAGTGAGTAATTTGGTTTTCACTTTATTATTTTCATGCTTTGCCTTCTTTATTAGAGTTGTTTACATGAAAATCATGTTTACCAGAACATACCTATTATATAGGTGGGGAGGGGTTCGTGAAGTTTTTCCATGAATTGTTTTTTGTATAGAAACTTAAAAGAGTACCAGGTTATGACTTACATTTTCTTATTATTCTCCGTTTGAAATATAGAGATGTATATAAAGAAAATTAAGGAGTATCTATGAAAGTATAATGACATACCTCAGTCACCTTTCTGTCTTTCTTTCTTTTTTTCTTTCATTTTAAAGCATAATTAGGACCCTTTCTCAACGAGTAACCGTTTAGTGTCTTAAAAAATAATCAATTCAAAGTTGTTAGAACAAAATGAGGTGAAAAGAGGACTGATTGCAAATTAGAAGGAAAAACATGTGACATTTGCAATACTATTTTCATATCTTTTATGCACAATTCTTCACACATTTTATTGAACCAAATAAATTCCATGCACAAATAAAACTGAGTTATTAAGGAGCCAGTATGATCATTACTGAGGCATGTCAAGCTTGCTTCTATTGAGAACATCCATGTGAAGTGAGAAATAATTCAAATTAAGGATAAGAAAGTAGAATGCAATACAAAATAATCAGATGATAAGGATCCTTAACAATTAGTTCACATGCCTAGCAACAAATAAAATATGACCAAGTGAGTTGAAGAACACTTTTTTCTTACTAAACAAGTACAAGACCTTGAAATATATACAAATGTACAAGACCTTCAAATAGGTTCCATAAAGAGGTCAAGATTATAAAATTCAACACAAGTCAGTTTTTATACCATCCTAAATAGTACTAAACAAGTACAAGACCTTCAAATATATACAAATGTAAGACTTGAAGGAAACACATTTTTCTTACTCTACCCAACCAAAATCACTTGACTACAAACAAAATTCAATTGTCTAGGCAATATCAGCATATATGCAGAAGAGCTAAGAAGGAAAAACATACCAAACAAAACCAAGAGAGCTCACAAATATAAGAAATCTCAATTTTCTCTACAAACATTTAGCTTCGACAAATCAATGCAAGAGGAGACATAAAACACATGTAAACCCAATCAAACTACTAACCTATGTAACATATAGGAAGGACCTATCTCATCTCCTCATATCTTCCGTGTTACAAGTAACATCGGTATACCTTATAAATCAAATTGTCTAATGATACCATCACCCTTTAGTTGAGCAAATAAAAGCATAAAATAAAAATAATTGAGTAATATTACAAAAGCCAATTACATTGAAGTAAGATGAATTGAAGTAGGTGGCAACCACCGACCACCCATATCCTGCAAGAACAAAAATAACCCAAACCAGTGCAAATTCAGGCTCAATAAAAAGAAAAAACATTCAAATTTTCTCAACAAAATTCTTATCTTTCAAGTGCAACAATAAATCACAACGCATAATAACTCCAAATCAAAACAATTCTGAAATCAATTTAAAAGTGTGTTGCGAATAGAAATATGAGAAGCGCCAACGCAGGGAAGGCGATTAGGAACCGAGTGTTGAGGGAGAGGATCCTCGCTTGTTTTGGGTTAAGGTTTTCAGGCACCGCCAGTAGTGATGATGGAGTCTCAGAGAGGGGACTATGTGTAAGGAATCAGAAAAAAAAAATTAGGGCTTTCCGTGTTGAAAGAGTAAAGTTTTCAAGGAAGGAAACAGGCGATTTCACGCGAACCGGTTTTTATTGATTTTAATATAATCCTCCTAACCCCGTAATATACATACTACCGCGGTTCGATATTAAAAAAAATTAAAACAATTACCGTGGTTTCATATAGAACGTTGTCCAAGATAAAAAAATTGAAAATAATTCAATTAACATTCACAACGCGGTTTTTATAACAAACCGAGGTTTTACTGTTAAACGCGGACTGGCCAATCAATTTACCGCGGCTATTCAAAAGCGCGACAAATGATGTATCGTTAATGGACACTGATATGTGATTATTGTATTTATGGAAATAGAATAAGTTGGGATCTTTTTCTTTAGGTGGCACGTGATGGGTCGATCTAGGGTTAATATATGGGCTTATTAGGACTATATATATGGGTGAACCCTTAGCAAGGCTCCACAATTCAGAGTTTCTAAGGCGTATAGAGACGAGGAAGAACAAAGGTACGAGCTCTATGTGTGTATTTTGTGTTAGGGTTGATTCTACTTAGGTTGTAGGTTCCAAACACTTGCTTAAGAGTCTAGGTTGTCTAGGAATTGTGTGTGACTAGATTTGATTTTGTGTCTAGATTTGATACTTCTACTTGCTTGATTGTTTGTAATCATTTATTAAAAAAAGTAGACACTTTGAGATCCTACTAGGTTATGTTGGAACTCATTTTTTGAATGTGGCGCCGGGCACTTTTTCGGGCACAATTCCGGTGGGCTCCAGCCATTGTCAACACCGGAAAAAGAAAGCATTGGCTTCGTCTACACGAGTACATTCTCGTAGTGTACTCATACGACAAAAATGATTTCCGTTTGAATGAGAAATGGAGGCCCAAAGTAGCTTGCATGAAGTGCAAAACTTGGGAATATGTGGGGGGAAATTTTTTGTCCCACATTGGAAGTTTGGAGATAAATCTCCTAGTATATATAAGGGGAAAATGGACCTAAGGTTGTGGCCTTGGGTCATTACCCATTTTCAATGGGGAGAGGACCTAGCTCATCAAGCCCACACGCGCGCCGAGCCGTGCCGTGCTCGGGCTTGGGCTGGCCAGCCAACGTCCTATCAGTGGGCTTTGACCCAGTCTTCCTCCACTAACTCCAACAGTTACGCATTACAGTGGTAATGGCGATCTACCTCTCATTATCAGATATATTTTTCGTTACACACGAAGTACCCCCGGATAGAGTCTCTCGTTTTTCTCCTCCTCTTTTCGCGTCTGAGAGTGCACACAGATTCATGGGTTCGTAAGCTCTTGTCTTACTGAGTTGTGCAGTTCAAGAGATCGTCGCAGTTGTATCCTGGGATTCGGATCGCCAAGAACCGTCACACTACGGGGCGTTTTCAGAATTAAGGAAAGAGATTTCGGTCTCGACTCTGCATTAGTTCTTCATTCGGTATTTCTAAACTTCAGCTTTCCTTAATATAAGTTCGTATATTCGCAGTTTACAACTTTTGTATGCATATATGAAATTATGTTCCTACAATCTTAATTCTGAAAAGTCCGCTTCGTTTGACTGCTTATACGGACTAACATAATTGGTTTCTGTAGTTTACGCTGAAATATTTTTTTTTAATATGTCTCGCATTCTAATTCGAGTATCTGCGATCTGTTTGTTGTTTAATTCATATCTGTAATCTGTTTATGGATATTCTGTTGTTCGTGATTTAATTATTGTTCGTGAATTTCTCTTTGCTGATTCGTGAATCTGTTTATTTAATTCGCAGCATGATGATTTGTTTGTTGATTTCGGTCTTGTGTATCTGGTTTGTTGTTCGTGTATATATGTATGTGAATTAATTATGCTGAATGATGATTCGTGAATATATTCTGTTGAATATGTTCTGCTTAACAGATCTGGCAAAGAAATAAATAAATATCTTATATACGTATGAAACTGTAATTTATAGTTTAAATTGCTTCATTTGAGAATTTGCTCATTGAACTTGCTGTTGCAATCGTACTCAATCTGGTTTAATTTCTGTAAAGTTATGGGATGTATGATTAACCAAACTAAGAATGCTAACTCTGGTTCTGGTGCTCGTGTTGGAGCCGGTATTGGAAATCGTGTTGAGTCGACACCCCAGATTCAGTCTGGGAGTGGTATACCAGCAGTGAATTTGCCAGTCATGAGGTTTGGAAACGTTGTTAATCAGATTGTCCAAACCGACAGTCTATCAGACTAGAAAAGTTTCTGAAAGAGGATAAGCATGTGCTTTTGCCTCAGAATACATATCTTTTCTCCCTAGCCAGCGTTGAGGCCTGGACTCATGGGGACTGTCTGTGCAAAGGTTGGGTTCAAAGCCGTCTGATAGATCCACTGTACAAGTGTACAGCAAGATCAAGACTTCCAAGGAATTCTGAATTGCCTTGGAAAGAAATACAAGTCTGAGGACGCAGGCTCTAAGAAGTTCGCAGTGGCGAAATTTCTGGATTTCAAAATGGTGGACTCCAAGCCCATCATGGAAAAAGTTGAAGAGCTGCCATTGCTTACGCATGAGATTATTACGGAAGGAATGTCGATCTATGAGACGTTCCAGGTAGCTTCTTTCATAGAGAAACTCCCTCCATGATGGAAGGATTTCAAGAGCTATCTAAAGCACAAGCGAAAGGATATGACTGTTGAAGACTTGATTGTCAGGCTGCGGATTGAGTCAACCAACCACAAAGGAGATGGTGGTCAGGTACTGAATCCGAAGGCCAACTTGGCCAAGCACAAGGACAAGGGGAAGAAACGAAAGTTTCAACCCCTAGGCTCCAACAAATTCAACAAGCAACGAGCTAAGCAGTTCAGTGGAAAATGCCACAAGTGTGGTAAAATGGGTCACAAGGCTGGCGAATGTCGTAGCAAGGCTGATCCGCGCAAGGACAAGGGAAAATCCCAAGTCAACATGACTGAAGATAGGCTCACGGATGCAGATCTGTGTGCTGTGACGTCTGAAGTCAACATGGTTGGAAGCAACCCTATGGAATGGTGGTACGATACAGGTGCTACTAAACATATCTGCTCTGATAGGGGAATGTTAACCACTTATCTGAAGAGCAAGAGTGACGAGCATCTACTTATGGGGAACTCATCCACATCCAAGGTCGAGGGTCACGTCAAAGTGGTGTTAAAGCTGACTTCCGAGAAGGAGCTGATTCTCACCAATGTCATGCATGTGCCAGATATACAGAAGGATCTGATTTCCGACACTTTGCTGAGCAAGAATGGCTTCGCGGTGAAGTTCGTGTCTGACAAGCTAGCTCTCTCTAAGAATGGGGTGTATTTGGGCAAGGGTTATGTAAAGGATGGAATGGTCAAACTGAATGTAATGACAATCATCCCAAACTCTATTGTATCCAATGTTTCAATGAATAAGAATAATCCTATTGTTGTGTCGTTGAGTCTTTTAATATTTGGCATGAACGGTTTAGGGCATGTGAATAACAAGTCTATTCAAAGACTAATGATCTATTCAAAGACTAATGAACATGAACCTGATTCCGAAATGCAAATCGAGTAAAGACAAATGTGAAGTATGCGTACAGGCCAAACTCACAAAAACACCATCCCTACGTGTAGAGAGAACAACCGAACCTCTAGGTTTAATAGCCACAGATTTCTGTGACTTAAAATTTGTGCACACTAGAGGCGGTAAAAAGTTTGTGACCTTATTGATGATTGCACAAAATACTGTTATGTATACTTGCTAAGAAGTAAGGATGAAGCCTTGGAAAATTTTAAGGAATACAAGTTGGAAGTGGAAAACCAACTTAGTAAAACCATAAAAACAATCCGAAGTGATAGGATGCGAGTATGATGAAACTTTCAACGCGTCCTGTAGAGAACACGGGATTATTCATCAAACAACTGCTCCCTACTCACCAGAATCTAACGGAGTTGCGGAACGAAAGAACCGAACTCTGAAAGAGATGATGAATGCAATGTTGCAGGAATCTGGGTTACCCCAGAACATGTGGGGGAAAGCGCTGCTTACCACCAATTATATCCTCAACAAGATACCGCATAAAGTTACTGGCAAGACGCCATACGAACTTTGGAAAGGTAACGTACCTTCGTACAAATACCTCAAAGTGTGGGGGTGCCTAGCAAAAGTGACAGTGCCACCTCCTAAAAAGGTCACGATTGGACCTAAGACCGTTGATTGTATTTTCATAGGATATGCACACAACAGTAGTGCTTATCGGTTTTTGGTACATAAATCTGACATACCAGATATACATGTAAATACAATATTGGAATCAAGGAATGCGTCCTTCTTTGAAAACGTGTTTCCGTGCAAGGATAAAGAACATCCGAAATGAACTCGTGAACAAAGTGAAGCAGGCACTTCTGTAAATGAAACAGAAGATGAACCTAGATGAAGCAAAAGAGCTCGAAAGGAAAGAACCTTTGGGCATGAGTTCATCACGGCCTTTCTTTTGGAGAATGCGCCTAGAACTTTCAAAGAAGCCATGTCTACACCTGATGCACCTTCATGGAATGAAGCAATTAAAAGCGAAATCGACTCCATTATGCAGAATCATACATGGGAGTTAGTTGATTTGCCACAAGGGTGCAAAGCACTTGGGTGCAAATGGATTTTCAAAACCAAATTGAAAATTGATGGCTCAGTAGATAAGCACAAGGCGGGGCTTGTGGTGCAAGGATTCCGGCAAAAAGAGGGTCTGGATTTCTTTGACACTTATTCTCCAGTTACGAGAATAACTTCAATAAGAATGCTAATAGCAATAGCTGCATTACGAAACCTCGAAATCCATCAAATGGATATGAAAACTGCCTTTCTAAACGGAGAATTAGAAGAGGAGATATATATGAAACAACCTGAGGGTTATGTTGTTCCTGGACAAGAACACAAGGTGTGCAGACTTGTCAAGTCTCTATATGGACTCAAACAAGCTCCAAAGCAGTGGCATGCAAAATTTGACAATGTCATGATGTCAAATGACTTCAGCATCAATGAATGTGACAAATGCATCTATTTCAAAGACACTCCAAATGGATACATTTTGTTGTGCCTGTACGTAGATGACATGCTCATTATTGGAAGCAATAAAGACATGATCAACCGAACTAAGAACATGCTTAGTGGGAAGTTTGACGTGAAAAACTTGGGACCAGCAGATGTCATACTAGGGATCAACATCACTAGACATTCTGAAGGGATTATCCTATCTCAAGCTCACTATGCTGAAAAAGTACTTGAGCGATTCAAGAACTACTCAAGCGGAACTGCAAAGAGTCTCGTGGACCCTCATCTCCACTAGACTGAAAACTCGAGAGATACAGTATCACAATTGGAGTATGCACGTGTGATTGGAAGTCTGATGTACTTGACTAATTGCACAAGACCTGATTTGGCGCACTCAGTAAATGTACTAAGTCGCTACACAAGTAATCCAGGACACAAACACTGGAAAGGGATAACTAGAGTATTGAACTACTTGCGCTATACTCAAAGTTATGGACTGCACTATGGTAAATACCCAGCAGTTCTGGAAGGATACAGTAATGCAAACTGGATATCAGATTCCAGAAACTCAAAGTCTACAAGTGGATATGTGTTTACACTTGGTGGTACAACAGTATCACGGGAATCTTCCAAACAAACACTATTGGCCAGATCCACTATGGAGTTTGAGTTCATTGCTTTAGACAAAGCAGCAGAGGAAGCTGAATGGCTTCAGAATTTGTTGGGAGATATCCCGATGTGGGACAAACCAGTGCCAGCAGTAGGTGTACACTGTGATAGTCAATCGGCTATAGCTCGGGCACTGAGTCGTTTGTACAATGGTAAGTCACGTCATATACGAAGACGACATAAAACCATTAGACAACTACTCTCGCATGGTATAATCTCAATAGATTATATCAAATCGGCTGACAATCTAGCGGATCCGTTTACTAAAGGTCTGTCATGAGATGAAGTAGTTAAATCATCAAGAGGAATGGGTTTAAAGCCTATGACTAAAGAGGATGCTTGATGGCGAACCCTACCTACGTGACTGGAGATCCCAAGAAGTAGGTTCAAAGGGAAAACTAAATCAAGCTGAATCAAGATGAGCACTGAGAGACTTAAGTCTCCTCCCAGTTCCTAGGATGATGAACAATGTTACCTGTATGAGTTAAGGTTAAGCTTGGCTTTTAATGATTCCATAGCTTTGAAATAAAAGTGGGGTATGACAGGATACTCTTTATGGCAATCACCTTATGAGTGTGAAATGGGGCCGTTTCTAGGAGAATGAAGAGAGGCTAAATTCTCCAAGTTCACTCATGAATAACCAGTGATGTTCAAGGCCAAAATGAACACAACAAGAGAACCTAGTTCTGTGAGAAGATGAAATTGTGTGATAGTTGTTGTCTCAGTTTACATCAAAGCCCGGGTGGTTCAAAACATCATGTTCACTACCTGGTCGAGTAAATCCGATAGCTACTCACTATGGGTGGTTCAAGGCTGAAACACGCTACCAGCCCAGATGCAGTGATTTTTCGACTGTACTCTCAAAAGTCTTTCTGTTTTTAGCCAATGTTTAGAATCATTTCTATTCATGTGGGGGATTGTTGGAACTCATTTTTTGAATGTGGCACCGGGCACTTTTTCGGGCACAATTCCGGTGGGCTCCGGCCATTGTCAACACCGGAAAAAGAAAGCATTGGCTTCGTCTACACGAGTACATTCTCGTAGTGTACTCATACGACAAAAATGATTTCCGTTTGAATGAGAAATGGAGGCCCAAAGTAGCTTGCATGAAGTGCAAAACTTGGGAATATGTGGGGGCAAATTTCTTGTCCCACATTGGAAGTTTGGAGATAAATCTCCTAGTATATATAAGGGGAAAATGGACCTAAGTTTGTGGCCTTGGGTCATTACCCATTTTCAATGGGGAGAGGACCTAGCTTATCAAGCCCACACGCGCGCCGAGCCGAGCCGAGTCGAGTCGGGGCGAGGCGAGGCGAGGCGAGGCGAGCGAGCCGTGCTTGGGCTTGGGCTTGGGCTGGCCAGCCAACGTCCTATCTTTTTGGGCCGATCCAGAAAGGCCCATCAGTGGGCTTTGACCCAGTCTTCCTCCACTAACTCCAGCAGTTACGCATTACAGTGGTAATGGCGATCTATCTCACTCATTATCAGATATATTTTTTGTTACACACGAAGTACCCCCGGATAGAGTATCTCGTTTTTCTCCTCCTCTTTTCGCGTCTGAGAGTGCACACAGATTCGTGGGTTCGTAAGCTCTTGTCTTACTGAGTTGTGCAGTTCAAGAGATCGTCGTAGTTGTATCCTGGGATTCGGATCGCCAAGAACCGTCACACTACGGGGCGTTTTCAGAATTAAGGAAAGAGATTTCGGTCTCGACTCTGCATTAGTTCTTCATTCGGTATTTCTAAACTTCAGCTTTCCTTAATATAAGTTCGTATATTCGCAGTTTACAGCTTTCGTATACATATATGAAATTATGTTCCTACAGGTTAATCATCTAGAGGTAAAGGTTTTTCTTGATCAACTTGTTGGTTCATTGGGCTTTCTCTATAAGGAATTGCACAATTCCCTAAATTTGCTCAATAAGTATTCCGTTGATCAAGCAATAGTCTTACCGTTCCCTGACTATACACACTAACAATTCAACAATTGATATCAGAGCCAATTGCTCTAGATTGTGTATTACTCGCAATTGACAGGTAACGATGACTTCCTCCACGAGCCATGCATTTGGACTTGGGAAAAACAAACCTCCACTTATCCTTCCTGGAGAATATCAACACTGGAAGACCTTGTTTATAATGTGATTGAAGAGTAATGACTAACAATTTTGGTTGGTCATTGAGAATGTGACTGTGTGGTTGAGGTCGTCATCATTGCTATTACTAAGAAATGGAGTCTAGATGACAACAATGGCATGGAAAAGAACTACAAAGCTTTTATTCATATCAATAATAATACCCTTGGTCGTGAAGATGTAACCAAGCTCGTGTCATGCGCCACTACAAAAGCCAAGTGTGCAACTTTGCAACAGATGTACATGGTCAGTTCTGATCTTTAAGAAGGTCATCGTTTCTAAGACAAATAAGATTTTTTTAACTTTTCCATGCTTGAAGGATATATCGTCTCAACCTATCGATCTTTCTTTGAGGCAATCATTATTCGCCTCACAACACATGGTGTCACTGACGAATAACTGCTTCCAAAGGAGATGGTTTTGTTAATCATAAAAGGCTTAACTCCCAAGCACAAGCTCAGCAAAGGTCTCTTGAAGTAAAACTCAATTACTCTCTCCTTAAATATTCATGAGGTGTTTGGTAAGATCAAGCAATATGAGGCACGAGACCAGCTAGTCAAGGAGAAAACCAACAAGGGAATCACTTTGAAAGTGGGTAAGGCCATACATCTTGTTCCAGGATGATGGTGATGAAGATCTAGAGGATGACATGGATGCAGAGGCTGCTCTCACCAACAAGGCCATGCATTCCCTCTATCAAAAGGCCAAATGCCAAGGCAATAAAAGCAACAATTGATAAAAGAGGGACATCAAGGATGTCACATGCTACAAGTGTCATGAGAAAGGACATTATGCTAATACATGCCCCAAAGGTGACGATCATTGTAACACCCTAGATTTGTAATCCTTTATAAAGATTTGAGTGTTATCCATGTCAACAAGATTTCTTCAATTTCATGGTTCAAGTGAGAAGAAAGAACTCTGAAGTTAAGCGTGCTATGGCGGGAGTAGTATCAAGATGGGTGACCTCATGGAACGGGTTGGCATGGGATGGTGCTTCTAAGGCCTCGGGTCTTACAAATGGTATTAGAGCCAGGTTATGGGTTATGAGTGTGCTTGGTCCGATGGACGGTCGCTCGACCTTGAGGGCGGTCTTTGGGCATTGACGAGGTCGTTAAGGGTTTAAGTGGGGGTGATTGTAACATCTCAGATTTGTAATCCCTTATAAGGATTATAGTGTTACCCGTGTCAACAAGAGTTCTTCCTTTTCATGGTTCAAGTGAGGATAAATAACTCTGAAGTTAAGCGTGCTAGGGCAGGAGTAGTACCAAGATGGGTGACTTCCAGGAAAGTCCCCGGGTAGGCATGGGATGGCGCTTCTAAGGCCTTGGGTCTTACCATAATGGGAACAACTCGAACAAAGCTTTTATTATTGCTTGGGATATAGACTTTGATGATGAACCTAAATCATGGGTTAAGCCCAAAATTTGTGCCATGGCCCTTAAGTCATCTACATCTTAAGAAGAGGTAAGTCCTGAAGCCTTTTTCGATTCCCTTAAGGACTTTGGCAGTAATGCTTTATGAGTGTTTGTTAAGAGAATGTTTAAGGAAAATCTAAAGGTCCAAGAGGAACTTAACTTGTCTGAGGAAGAATGTTTTGATTTAAGAGAATCTATTGAAAATACTCCTAGCCCAAAATTTGTACATTTTGTGATGAAACTCGAAGCTCTAAGAAAAGAGAACACTTCTCTGAAATCTGACATTGTTACCATGCGTGTTGATAAAAATCCCTTTCCTCCCATAACCAAACCTGAGTGGGAATCGTCACAAGTGAAAGCCCGTGTTAATAAAATATTCTCGATCATAATGGAACAAAAGGCTAAGGATGATGAGATGAACTTTGTGGAACCTAGGTATTGGATTGGGTACATAGGCGGAGAAGCTAAGGAAAAAGAAAAGAAACTTGGGAGCAAGAGTTGAAAGAAATTAAGGATAGAGAACTCTAAACCACTAAGGAGAAAAATGCTCACTTAGAAGAAAGGGTGAAAGTACTTGAGAGTGGCCTTAGCGAGAACCAAGCATGGTACACCGGTCAACCTGCTCCTAGAATCTTCCCTAAGCAATCCCAAAGAAAACTTCTAAATGTTCCCAACCGTGTTAGAGCCAAAGAACGTTTGTTTCCCAAACCTAACCCAAAATACCACATTGGTGATTACTACAATTTATGTTGGCATTGTGGGAACAATGGTGTCATGTTCAGAGAAACTGTGACAAAAAGAAAGCTTACACTGAGGATCATAGCAAAAGAATGAACAGTTCTAGTAATCACGTAGATCTTAGGGTCTGTTAGTAAGGTATATTTATAAACTGTTTTTTGTGAAAAAAATATGTTTGGCAGTATAATTTTTTTTATAAAAATAAGCATTTGTCTATAAAAAGTACGTTTGGTGATAAGATACAAGTAAAGTGTTCAGCTAGATCTACGATTTACTACGAACGAAGTTGTGGGTTGGAGGCTGCAAGGAGCGCTTGCTTGAAGTCTGCAAGGAGTGCGAGTTTGAGCCGTTTGGAGGATGTGAGGGGTGAGGTTGCGAGCCGCTTAGAGGCTGCTTGGGTTGTTGTTCGATCAGGTTGAATGTTGGACGAAAAACCTTTGTATCATCAGTCATTCATCAACTTTCTCTCTCATCTAGTCAATCATCGTATCTATGTCTCGATCTTCGTCGTCGTCGGGTATGTTTACAGATCTCCCCCTTCATTTCAACGCTAGGTTTTGGCTTAGGTCAATTTTATGTTTGGTGAAATCTGGAATCCTGGCTCTTTGGGTTTGCTCATTTGATCTCTGATATCAAATTGTTCTGTCTAAATTAATTAATTAATCTGAATACTGCAATTTATATTCAGCTTTTCATATCGGGATTGGAGATCAAAGAAATTGAACTTGCGAATTGTGGGGGATAGAGTATTAGATTTGAGTTATATGGTGAAATTACTACGTGTAGTAACTATAGTCACCTATATTTTGTCAAATTTGGTTGCTACTTCAAGATCTTAATTACTTTATATTGTTTAAATCATGCTTGATGTACATGTATTTGCTGCTTGATGTACATGTACTTGCTATATTTGGGGTCAAAAAGAGTTTGCTTTTTACAACATCAATTCCTCACCCTGAAATTTGTCATATATGTTTCCTTGAACAAATGAATATCATTATCAAACTATTATTTGTCTTGCCAAAAGTTATGATTATGTGCTTCTACTGCAATGACTAATAAGTGATTTCATAATCCTCTTCTTTCATCTTATGTAGTATATGCTGGCTAATTGAAGTTATTATATGTTAATTATATAAATGTGCTTTGAGCTACTACTGATTTTAATAAATGTGATTGCCTTTGATCGGTTAGTGTTCATCATTATTTATGTCCATAATAAATTGTTGGTAAGGATTGTCTTTTACATGTTGCAATTAATCTCAACTGTAATCATTAGCTTGCATCATAAATATTATTTTTAGTCCATGGCATCACTTGGAAAGAGGTCAGGATCAGGTAAGTCTCATATTTGGACTGACGAGCAGAAGCTCATACACCTCCGCATATTAGCCAATTGGAAGATTTCTCATGGGCCAAAACAATCCTATAAATGACATGAAATAGTAGAAGATATTCATAAGCAAACTGGAGTGCAAGTGACAAAAGATGTCCTATCATTGATTTTATTGAAGTAGATGCCCTTTGGTGGGAAAGGAAAATAAAGGTAAACAAAAATATATCGAATACCTTAATCTCAATAGTCAAATATTTACTTCTCATATTAATCTTCGCTTTTGGTACATGCATGTGCGAGAACAAATGATATAAAAAATTCTGGAATTCTGGTATCCCCGAGGATGTAAAGGATCTATATGCTCAAGCTTTTTTGATGGCTCTATGGCTACAGGTGAGCATTTAGTGATGCCAGGTATGGTAAGTCAACCTTGTTCTCTAGTAGCTTGAATTGAAAGTGTCGGAGTTGAGATGGAAGGAGTTAGTGAAACTTTGGGAGCTTCTGATAATGATGGGAATCAGGAAGAATTTAGTGCAAGTCCACTCGTTGGGCTTTCAATTGGTCAACCAAAAGGTTTATCCCTTACTGAAGGTAATCCTCCAGTCCTATAGTAGAATATGCATCTCAATCAAAGCGGCAAAAGAGGTTCACTTCCAAGAAAGATATTGTACTAGATCACATTAGTAGTTTGAGGGATCAAATGATCGATTTTTTATCCTTAGCGAAGAAATCCTTCACCCCACCAGGAAGTGCGAGCTACAGCCTGCCTTTAAACCCTTCAGTGTCTATGGTTGATGCACTTGCAAAATTGTATTGTATGGTTAATGAATTTTTAATTAATAGAGGAAGTGGTTTGATGGGGTCTGCACTACACTTTTTGCTCGATGAAAACCACAGGAATATGTTCATGGCAATCCCTAAAGATGAAGAAAGATTAGCTTTACTGCGATTTCATCCAGAAATTCAGATGAAGAAGTGAACCGGAAACCAGAGTTGTGCGCTTCTTGAGTGTCTATCTTCTGCATTCTAATGGCATGTCTGTGTGTGTTGTATGTTTAGTGTTGTCTGAGTATTAAGTGTGTAGGTTTGGAATTAAATACGTTTGAAAATGTATGACTGACTTATGCTTGAGGTGTATTAGTGGATTGTATGTCATGTCATAACTCATACTCTAGTGTTGTTGAATGGATTGCAGTTTGCAATTCATAGTAAGCATGTGGCATTAAATATGGAGTTTTTTTTTACATGTTATAGAATTTCATTTTGACACTTCAGAGAATTTTACAATAAATTATTTGATTTCTTGTTAGGTTCAAGTTGCATCTTATGTGCATGTTATGGAAAATGTGAATTCGTATGTTATTTAACAAATATATGTACGTATCTTGCATATCGTCTCTTTGTCCCTCCAGGCCAAGTCGAGTATATATGGAAAGACAGCAAAATCCCAATTGCTTCATGTCAATGGGCAGAAATGTTGCATCAACTCTTTGTACGACTCCTATTGCATACATATAAGGTTTTATTCCGCGAGAGTCCACTTCTTTTCCAGATGCGAGATTGCAATGGATGCAAAGTATCTTGGATGGTCCTGAAGACATTTGTATGAATGTCTTCGAAATGGAATCACATGCTCTCATATCTCTCTGTGAGGACTTGCAAAATAACTATGGACTAAACGATTCGTCAGTGATGTAGAAGGTGGGCATTTTTTGTAATTTGTGATTGCCCGCCATCGGACAAACCGAAATGCACAAGCAATATTCAGACATTCTGGATGGACAATAAGTTTTGTATTTCATGAGGGCATAGTTGGTCGGTCAAGAAACTTCAGAGGACTTGTACAAGACTTAGTTTGTCCACTCGATTGAACATTTCCATTCTTAACTACTCTAATGAACGACAGACGATACTATCCATATTTCCAGGTACGTTTTAAGCTATATTGACTAAATTTTTTACGTTGTTCTGTTGTCACTAATCCAAACATTGTAACCCGTAATGCAGAATTGTATAGGTGTAATCGATAGAAACCACATATTAACGTGTGTTCCCCAATTAGAGGCTGGACAATATTTCTATAGGAAGGGATGATGCTCTTTTAATGTCATGACTACCTGTGAATTTGACTTGCACTTCACATTTGTTGCAGTGGGCTATTAGGGATCGACACACGATTCCAAAGTCCTTTATGAGGTGGTAGACAATCATAGGCATTTATTCCTAGTTGCGCCAAAAGGAAAATTCTACGTGGCAGATAAAGGATATCAAGATAGGCTTGATTTTTAACCCCTTACCCGAACGGCGGATACCACTTGACTGAATTTGAATATGAAGCACCACACTATGTTCATGAGATATCAACAGATTCCATTTATTACTTTGTAACTGCATCGAACGTAACTTTGGTTGTTTGAAACAAAAGTGGCGTATATTGCATGAGATGCATCCTTTTCCATTAGAATCTCAAATTGACATTATAATGGCGTGTTTTGCCATTAATAATTACGTACGATTAGACAAGTGGAATGATGCTCATTTTAACCAAGCAAAAAGGTTTCCTCGCCAAATGCTTGTTTAAGTGTGTAGCAAAGGGAACAACGACAACAAAATGATGAAGAAGTGCCCCCTGAACATATGGCACCCATGGAATAACGCGTTGCAATGGCTGGTATTCAGAATCAAATTGTTGCGTCAATTGTACTAGGTGTTGTCAACCATTAGTAATTTAAGTCCCAAATTTGTACTTTCATGCTAATTGTGTACCACTGTTAACTTGTTATCCGATTTAATGCCAGCTATAATGTGTAATACTTATAAAATATTTTAACTGTGATGGTTTGATACATACTATTTTTTCAACTCTGTAAAATACAGTGAAGATGAGAGGATTATCATTTATCAAACTCATACATCCAAATGCCGTTCTTAACATGTTAAATTTGGGTATTTATACCACAATCTCCTATTTACATAGAACACCATATATAATACAAACAAAAAATATTATCATTTATCACACACATAATCTGGAGATTCAGCAACCTCACCTAAAATTTTAGTAATGAACAATCAAAGTCTAGTATAATAACTTAAACTCGATGATAATGTTGCTAATACAAGTGTTGATTAGAAGTCTGGACTTATATCACAAATAATTAATCTCATGATCTAACTTTTGCAAAGTCCGTCTACGCCCTCTGATATTGCATCTTCCTGCAAAAATAACCAAGACAAACCTTGGAGTTTATGATCTTTTCTGAGACAAATGAATGAGCTTAGATGAAGTGTAATGTTTACCTTACTTCTTGGGAGCTTGTTGTTTGAGTTGGTATCACCCCATTCTCCTTCATGGTATCAACGTAGAAAACTAGGGCAGAATGGTAAAATTGGAAACATACATGACATGATTGGAATGTCTTTAGCTTCTTGTAGGCCATTGCAGGCGGTGCATTACCTTGATTTGTTTCAGGCTTCCCATGAAGGTTCATCATGGTTGGGATTGAGGTTCCGTAGATATCATCGTCAAGCAAACCAACCCTAAGTTGGCATTTGTTGGCAAGTGAAACCGCTAAATTAACTTATAATACAAAAACAATTATAGATAGTGCAAGAAGTTAGTACATAGACTCAATCACTATCAAGTGATATATAAGAATAGGCATCTAGTTGAACAATTGTCACTCAGGTTCCGAAAACATGCTTCTAAAAAAATATTACTTTTGTGGCAACAACTACATAACAAACACAAAAGTGCTAGAAACAAGAAGACTTGAAACACTTACAATTATCACATTCTCACTTATTTAGGTAACTTTATGGATATTCATGAACATCCAACACCACCTAATTGTTTCTATAATCAAGACTTTACTATATAACATCAAATTACATAACAAACTCAATCTTGAATTAGTGGCGTGATCTTAACGGGACATTCTGACTTATTTAGGTAAATTTATGAATATCACATACATCATGAACATCCAACAATCACCCTAATTGTTTCTCTCTCCAAGACTTAACTACATAACATCAAACTACACTACAAGCAAAATAGATTATTTTAAGATATTTATTAATCTGTCTTGCTTCAATTATTATACAAGCAATATAGATGAGCAAATGACTCCATAAGTACATATAAACACAGAGGAATCGTAAAAAGATCTTTATAGACACTTGTGTTGTTGCCATGTAAGTCTATACAGAGCCGAAATATCAAATTCCATGGGGCAACAACCAATTTAATTGACTGAAAGAAGAGCTTGAATGGAATTGCGGAAAAATCGAACCATAGAGGTATATTCTTGATATTGAATGCAGTAATTGAAACCCTAAAATCAACATTGGACTCGTTAAAAATTTAGATGAGCAAATTCGGATAATTTGAACCCTCATACTCCTAATTTTATGACATTAAACTAACAAATTCAGATTACTATTAGAGCATAACCTAAAATCTATCATTGAATCAAAAAATGGATTCAATTATTGAAACCCTAACTCGGAAACTAGGGGAAAAATATCCTAAACGCACTTACCTAAACTCACCGACAGAGGAGAAAGTTGAAAACGTCGGCGTCTCACCAAACGACTTCTCTTCATCGAGGGTAGTCGTCTCAAGTCACCGACGATGAGGAAAGACTGAAACGCCGACAAACGAGATGAGTTTGGATTGAGATGGAGAAATGCTTTGTGAAGATGAACGAAGAAGAGAATCGAAGGCTAGAGATGCGAAAAATATTTTTGCCTAAAAAATAGAAAATGTTAATTAAATGGCACAAATCCCTAAATAAAGAAAATTAGTTTTTCCAATAAAACTCTTAATAAACAAAAACCAGTTTATAAATATACCCCCAAACACAACCTCAATGAATTTTATGATGATAGTCTTGCGTATTACTATGATAGTTCTAAGGAATAAAAGAATTATGTCTCTCACTGACCATATAAAGCAAAGCTTGTATGGGTCGTAAGATATTTACATCTCTTGTGCGGGTTGAAGTGAGGGGGAACAATCAATGGTACATCAACAGTGATTGCTCATGCCATATGATTGGGAACAACGCCAACCCCACCTCACTTTACAACGCTCCAGTGGCAACGTTTCCTTTGGAGATAAGAGACACGGAGAGATAATAGGAATTAGAGAAGCCAAATTGAATGATCACATCAAGGTAAGTGATGTTAGTCTGGTTAATGAAATTGGTTTTCACTTGTTGAGAGTAGTACAGTTGTGTGATCAAGGAGACAATAAGGCTACCTTCAGCGTTAAAGAATGTTTTGTGAAAGATAAAAAACCAAGAAAATTGGATTTAAAGGAAAAAGGTTCAACAGTGTTTACATTGTTGACACAAGCATCAAGCCTAAGAGGGAAATGTGATTTGAATCTCTTGCTGATGAGACAAAACTGTGGCATACAAGCAGGGGCGGACGCAGGATTTTTGCCCAGTGGGGGCACAAATCTTGCGTGACTAAAAATCAATTTTAAAATATAATTTTTTTAAAAAAAAATTGAGTTAATATGACGAAAATAACCCGATGTAATTATTATTAATAACAAATTAAAAGAGTTTCTCATGAGGGATACATGATTACAAAACAATGATTCAACAATGCATGAAAGATGTGTAAAAAAAAATCAACAAAAAACAAGAATTAATCGAGACTGAGTGAACATAACATATGCATAATAAAAATTATCTTCATATCAATGGGGACAAAAATGATAAGCTGAGATTAGTTGAATAATCAGTGATTTAAGCAACTAAACATTACTTAGGAGTGCTCTCTTTTTATTGTCGAATTACATGACATGGTTAAATTTGCTTTATATTTGATAAACATAAACTTTATATGTTCTATCCTATTCCTATATCAATTCAATTTAACATTATCGAAAAATAAAAATTGAAAATGATATCATCTAGTATTCTGATTGTTGGATTAGTTCACTTTCGACATTAGGATTTTTCTCTAAGCACCCAATCTAATTCATTTCATATATAGAGAAACAAAAATTATAGGTAAACTACTAAATTGTATAATCTCAACCCCTTATTTATATCACATACACTATAGATTCAATTGAACATAACATTATATTGAATAGGGAGAAATAATGGATGAAGGTAGGCTCAGATAAGAAGTGATGCAAAGTAAAAAAAAATAAAAAATTATATATATATATTTTTTAGTGGGGGCCCGTACCCCCACTCGTCCCTACGTAGGTCCGCCCCTACCCGCAAGGAAACCGCCCAGAGCTGCAAATCAGAGGAGGACAAAAGTTCATTAGCAGAACACCACCAACCCCAAAGAGAAACTGAAGAGAGGGCAATGAAGGACTGAAGATGTGGTAGGAATGCCCAAAAACTCCTAGCAAAAGGCCATTTCTTCAGCACATGTAAATAGATTTAGAATAATCAAGACAAAGAGTGCAAATATCGCATTGAGCAATCTTCCCATGCTTCAAAGTCACTAAACAAGGAAAATAACCTTTGAGTGATCTCCATAAAAAGTTTTGCACTTTTGGAATAACATGAAGCTTCCAAATTTTCCTTCAAAAGAACCCATGATTCCTTTGAAGAGTAGAATTGGAAGATTCAACAACAGTCTGATTATCAAGAATAACTTTATAAGCATACTTAACTGAAAATAACCCATCTTTGGCATAAAACCATCTCTGAACATTAGCAAGATGAGGAGAAATAATCTGAATGTGTTGAATATCATAATCCATAAGCTTTATAATTAAGATCTTCCATCTTCAAGTCCATTGAATTCCAGTTAATAAAATGAGCCACTAGAAGATGAAGTTCAACAGGATTTGGAGGAGTAATCAGAGAAAATGTATGAGGCCTAGGAATCCACCTATCACACCAAAATTTCACACTTGCTCCATTCTCAATCACCCAGTAAAGGCCTTTCTGAATTACCCAAATGGCCTGATGAATGCTCCTCGAAACAGAACTGGGGCGAGGACCTAGATTGGAATTCAAGACATCAGAATTTAGGAAGTACCTAGCCTTCAGAATGCAATCATATAGGAGTTGATCATGGCGCATCCAAGAGGTGTAGGCGGGGTTGGGGTTGGTTGTGTCGTCGGTTTTGGTGGTGGTGGGCGGCGCCGGGAAAGCGCCGTTGAGGAAGCGGAATAGATCGTAGCCAGTTAGGGTTGCTTGGATCTGATTTTTCCAGGTTATGTAGTTGGTTGGGGTAAGCTTAATGATGTTGTGGAGGTGCACAATGATGAAGGGTCGAGCTCCATCAGCAGGGTTGGCAATGGTGGTGGAGAATTCAGCCGCCATTGAAGGGCTATTGGAGGTTTGAAGTTGTGTTTGGGGAAGAAGATAAGGATCAGGCTGATACCATATAGAGAATTTACTGAATTGGATACTTTTCCATTGAAGGCAAGTTGCCAATTTATAGAGATTACAATTGTAACTGATCAGAGAGATACTCTAACAATTACCTATGATCTCTCCTTGTACATAGGTGCACGTTGAACTGCACTAACAGTAGCCACTATATGCACTAATTGAGTGGAAATTAACTTGACTAAATCTAGGAAATAAAGGTGCTTAATTAAATCAAACAAAAGACTAAGTTACAGGATAGTATGCTCAATAATCATCAATAGAATTAGGAACCTCAAGGAGCCTCCAAATCTGCTTAGCTAACAAAGCCAAATTAAAAGCTTCAAAATCATTGAAGCCCATCCTACCATATTTTTTAGATGCACACCAGAAGTGAGCTACAATGGAGTCTAATTGTTGACAAACAAAAATGGAAACTTAAAACAGCTCATAACATATGATGGAATGGCTTGAAGGACTGCTTTAATGATAACCTCCCTAGTGCTTGAGAAAAAGAGAGATTGATTTCCAATCTTTTGCTTTCTTGCGTACTCTATCAACAACCTAATCAAAGATCACTTTTCTAGACCTCCCAATAACAGTCGGATGCCCCGGGCGCCACTAGCAAGTCTTGGACTCTTGGTTGAGGTGAATTTGAGGCCTCTATAAATATTATTTGAACTTGGGATTTGTAATACTTGTACAGTGTTTGTAATACTAACAAATTTTAATTTATTGTACCATTTGAATTTCAGTCAACAAAGATCATTCCTTGAAAACAATATTTGTCATCCTCGGACATACTATAGTAACTTATAGTAAAACAACTAGTTAATGAACTCGTGCCTTGCACAAGGCTTTTCTTATTAAATTTATTTTATTTATAAGTGTAATATAATTACCAGTTTTCATTGATATTAGAATAAACTCCTCTAAATTATACAAACTATTAACTATCAACTAAACATAATACTAATTTCATAAATTGTAAGTTTGTTGTCAAATTATAGATTTATATATTGAAAATAAAATGATTAAATTATTATATAACAATAAAGTGAACTTCGGAAATATGACCGGGCTTATGATATGATAAAAAAATTGAATTATATTTTAACATGTTTATAACACGATATTTGTTTTGTGTTTTAACATGTTTATAACACGATATATTTTTTATTGATTAATTTAAAATTTCTTAAATAAAAATGAAAATAAATAAAGTCAACATATATATATACTATGGTAGTGAACGTTTTCGGTGAGAATAAAAAAAATTGTGCGGAACATAGTAGAGGATCTTAACAAAATATAATAAGCTCAACATGTCTTCTCTTGTTCCAATGACTTTCATTTTGGCTCTAGTCGGTATTGTTTGAGCCATAAGTCTAAACAAACGTTAAACTGAGATAAAAAATATATGCATGTTAAAATGTAAACAAAGACATATGTAAAGAGTAGAACCATAAACGATTTTTCTTTGAATATGCAAGGAAAATAATCTGATGTATTTGATTATAAATTCTTGACTGGGAAGATTGACAAGGTGTATGTATAATAACAATTGAAAGTAAACATGCATATTTCTAAAAATATAAAACAATGTGAATTAAGAATTTCATATAATCGTTTCAATTAAAAAACATAATTATACTTTAAGTAATGTAGTCATCAAATAATATTTATAATCTATAATTTCACCAAATAATTCTAATTAGTTAAAAAAATGTCTTAGTAATATCACGCTACTTATATATTTCCAAATAATAACTAAGAGTATTTTATCTATATACTATGTATTTAGTAAGCTTGGTAGAGATGTGTATAAATACTTGATATATAATATCATCATCATCTATGCCGTTTTGTATCCAAGACTGTAACTTATTTTGAAGGAATATAATCATCATCATATAAACATATTAATTGATATAGGTAAGGAAATATATATGGAAGAAAGACTAAAACTTAAGCCCTCGGATAAACCAATAAAAATATAGCCAAGGAATATCATTATCATCATAAAGCCTAAGACTATAACTTAACCCATAATTTAAGTAAGGAAATATATATGGACGAAATAGATATGGAATGAACCTAAGAGATGTGTAAGAATTTTTAGGTCATATTAGGTAAAGATCATAATTTAATATGTCTTATTTACTTTACATTCTTGGTAGAAAATTAAAAGATAATGTAATTTGTAAAAATTAGAAGAGTTTATAGGTAAATGTACAATTTAATTTGATGACATGGCATATCTAAATTATTGACACATCAGTTAAATAGATCATGCAAAAACATTACTCGAATTATTGTAATATATTTTGTATAATTTACATAAGGGAAATGATGGACATGAGAGATACAATTGGCATTATGCATTAATCCGAATTTTCATGAACCAAGGCTGTAAAATCAGAGGCGCTAGTTTTCTGGGTAATTCGTCTCGTTTACTATGATCTCTAAGTTTACAATATATACAAGTATCTTTGACCTAATGGGCCAAAAGATAGGAAAGAATAGTAAAAGATAAGGACAAATAATATCCTAACGATATATCTCTAATACTCCCCCTCAAGTTGGAGCATGTAAATTTCGAATGCCCAACTTGCCAAGTAGATAAGTGAATTGGTGCTTGCCCAACGCCTTGGTAAAAATGTCAGCCAACTGCTCTGTAGTGCGAACATATTACGTAACAATAGAACTTGACTGAATATGATCTCAGACGAAATGAAGGTCAATCTCAATATGCTTTGTCCGTTCATGAAACACTGGACATGCTGTCCAGTCAGAATCAAAGAGCGACGAGTCAAAGGACATGCTGTCCAGTCAGAATCACAATAAGCCGTGAGTTGCAAGGAACTGTGGCGTGACAGAACAATGCCTTGACCCAGAGAGCCTTTCAGATACCGAAGCACATGAAGGGCGGCATGCCAATGAGCATCCTTAGGAGACTGCATAAACTGAGAGAGCGTGTGCACAACATAGGAGAGCTCTGGACGAGTAATGGTAAGATAAATCAAGCGGCCTATCAGCCGCCGATATTGCTCAGGCCGAGAGAAATCAGGGCCGGTTGCCGTGCTCAAATTGTGATTTTGAGGAAGGGGAAACATAGTAGGCTTAGATGCAAGAAGCCTAGTCTCAGCGAGAATTTCAAGCGCATACTTTCGTTGCGAAAGAAACAAACCATTCTCACCATGGGCGGTTTCAATGCCCAGAAAATATTTCAGTGTCCCTAAATCTTTCATATGAAAGCATGCATGTAGGTAAGACTTGAAGTGGGTGATGGTTGCAGAGTCATTACCTGCAATGACAAGGTCGTCAACATAGACAAGAACATGGAGGACTGTAGAGTGCCGGCTGTAGGAAAACAAAGAATAATCAGTGTGCGATTGTCTGAAGCCGAATTGCAACAAGGCGGAAGCGAGCTTGGAGAACCAATTGCGCGGAGCTTGCCGAAGACCATACAGAGATTTCTGAAGACGACAGAAAGTGCCCGGTGGCGTGGAATATCCCGGCGGGGGATGCATATATACCTCCTCGGCCAAATCACCATGCAGAAAAGCATTGTGAACGTCCATCTGATGGAGTTCCCAACGTTGAATAGCAGCTACAGACAAGAAAATGCGAACAAATGACATCTTAGCAACTGGAGCAAAGGTTTCGGTGAAGTCAATGCCTTCAACCTGTTTATTGCCGAGGACCACCAAACGAGCTTTGTAGCGCTCAATCGAACCATCAGCTTTGTACTTGATGCGGTATACCCATTTACAACCAATGTGCTTTTTGTCAGGCGGAAGCGATTTGAGGGAGCAAGTCTGATTTGTCTCTAATGCAGCAAGTTCTTCAGCCATGGCCTGGCGCTAGGCGGGATGTTTCATAGCCTCGGGAAAGGAGTCGGGCTCAGTACCGGCAATAACAGCGGCTAAGAACTGAACATGGTTTGCAGAAAAATTATGACAATCAACATACTTTGCTAAAGGGTATAAAGTACCTGAGGAATTTGATGGAGTAGGTGATGGAGATGCTCAGGGGGGGGGGGGGGGGTCTAAGCAAGCAGTGGTGTGACAGACAAAATCACAAAGCCGAGTAGAGACTTGACGTGCCCTGTCACTGCGACGAACTGCAGCAGGCTCAGGAGGCGGAGATGCTGGCGTAGGAGCACTATCCGACTCAGACGAATACGGCCCTTCCAAGTGGGAAGGAGACGGCGATGAGATGACCGGTTGCACATCAGGGCTATTAGCAGAACTCCCCCTGTCTATGACAGGCGGATCATCAAAGACAGCAGGCGACACTAAATCAATGGGTGTTGCAACTGAAGGTGCCGAAGGAGCAGTGACAAAAGGGAACTCATGCTCAGAGAAAATGACATCTCTGGAATTGAAGAAGACGCCATCATTGAGATCATATAAACGCCATGCCTTTTTCCCAAAAGGATAGCTTAAGAAAATACAGCGCCGACTACGAGAGGCAAACTTGTCTCTATCCCGGGGAATAACAGACGCATAGCAGAGACAACCAAAAATGCAGAGATGAGCATAAGAAGGTTGTTTACCGAATAGAAGTTCGTATGGTGTCCGGCCTTGGAGAACCGAAGTAGGAGTACGATTGATCAGATATGCTGCAGTAAGCACACACACACTCGCCCCAAAACTTAATGGGTAGATTTGCCTGAAACCGGAGAGCCCTAGCGACATTGAGAAGGTGTTGATGCTTGCGCTCAACCCGGCCATTCTGCTGCGGGGTGGCGACACAAGAAGTCTGAAAAATAATGCCAGCCAAATCAAAGGAGGGCCAGAGCGGTAGAAATTCCGTCCCATTGTCGGAACGGACCGTCTTGACCACTGTCTGGAACTGAGTTCATACATAAGCTAAAAATTTCTGAACTAGCTTAGGGACCTCGGTTTTCCGAGCCATTAAAAATACCCAAACACAGCGGGAGAAATCATCAACAATGGTAAGGAAATAAAACGCGCCACAAGAGGATGAAGTATTGTACGGACCCCAGACATCAAGATGAATTAAATCAAAAAGGGCTGCTGCTTTATTCAAACTTAATGGAAAAGAATCTCTAGATTGCTTTGCTTTTAAACAGATAACACAAGGAGATTGTGAATTACACTGAATCGACCCTATGCTTGGTAAATTTAAACTAGACCCAAGTTCCGGATGACCGAGTCGCTTGTGCCATAAAACTGAAGAAGGAGAAGATGCAGCAGCAAACCCAGCCCGATCAGACGTCGAAGACGAGCAGACCGAGCCCAACCAATAGACCCCGTCCTGAGCTTCACCCACGCTAATCAAAATCCTCGTTGTGCGGTCCTGAATAGCACATAATTTGTCAGTAAAGGTGACAAGGTGGTCACGCGGCTGTTGACGACCGGATCCAGCAGGAGTGCGTTCCTTGTCACGACCAGCAGTAGTCGAACCAGATTCGCCCCGGCGTTGGCGGTATTCAGCCCACCAGTCCGGGTACCCAGTAAGTTGGAAGTAGGAAGAGGCTTCATGCCCAACCCGGCCACAGTGGGTACATGTGGGCTTCTCCGACTTTGAAGAAGACTCGGAATGAGGCGTTGTGGAGCGAGACGAAGTGCGTGTCGGTGTCGGTCTGGAGCCACGAGCAGCAAGAGCAACCGCATCGGTGTGAGCCGATCGTTCGTTAGAAACAGTTCGATGTCGTTCTTCTTGAATGAAAAGCGAGTAGACCCGATTAAGACTGGGAAGAGGGTCTTGCGCCAGGATTGTCGACCGAAGAGTGCCATAAGCGTCATCGTCGAGGCCCATCAAGAATTGATGGACGAGTTCTTCTTCGCGATCTTGCTGAATTTCAGTCGTCCAAGTCTGCAAACACTTGCAAGAACCGCAACTGCACCCACGTTTCTTGACATACGTGGACAACTCCTCTTGCAAAAGCTTCAAGCGGCCGAAGTAAGCAGCCATAGATTGGCCGTTTTACTGGGATCGAGCGATCTCAGTATGGAGTTGATGAACGCGAGGAGTGTTGCCAATCGAGAAACGCTGCTTGATATCATCCCATAGAGTCTTGACCGAGTCAGAGTAAGTTAAGGAAGAGCGTACGGTAGGATCAATAGATTGGAGAATCCAACCGACGAGCATCGAGTTGACACTGCACCAGTCATCAAACTCATTAGTATCCTCGTCAGGCTGTTGAAGTTTTCCATCAATGAAAGCGAGTTTGCGGCGTGCCCGGAAAGCATTGCGCAAAGCTCTCTCCCACTCTTGGTAATTATCGCCCTTTAGAGTCACCGAGCTAATTTTCATGCCTGTGTGATCGGAAGGATAAAGGTAGTAGGGAGACCGTTGTTTAGCAGTCTCAGCAGTAGCCTTGGCAGCGGCATCGACGGCGGCCTTGGCGATCAGTTCAGAGGTGGCAGTAGCGACGGCGTCAGCGGCGGCGGCTTTGGCGGCGACGGCTTGGGCTGCAGTGTGGTCCGTCATAGTGGAGTAAGGAATCACAAAGTGATTAGGAGAAGGAAGGTTTGAATGCGGAGGAATGGAGACGTAGGGTAGGAAAAAAAAAAGAGAGTTTTAGGATTTAGGCTCTAATGCCATGTAAAATCAGAGGCGCTAGTTTTCTGGGTAATTCGTCTCGTTTATTATGATCTCCAAGTTTACAATATATACAAGTATCTTTGACCTAATGGGCCAAAAGATAGGAAAGAATAGTAAAAGTTAAGGACAAATAATATCCTAACGATATATCTCTAATAAAGGCACACCTTAATATTTCCTTCTCTATGTTCTAGTTACACTCTTCTAGAACCTTAAAATTTATATGTTGGGTCTCTCTATTTTAAACGTTTAATCGTGTTGAAAAAATATGCATAGTAAAATTTAGATAAAGAGTTATTTAAAAAGTATAAGAATAAAATAGTTGAATCTTTATTGAATATGCAAGAAAACTAACCTAGTGTACCTCATAAAATTTATTCACTATAAGATTGATAAGATGTATTGTATGATAAGAATTAAAAGTAAATATATGGATTTATATTTTTAGAAAAGAATGTAAATTAGAAATTTTATATAATTGATTCAATTAAAAAAGGTAAAAAGTATGTTAGGTAATATGGTGATAAAACAATATAACATAATATAGATTAAAAAACCTTTAAGACAATATCAAAGAAAAATCCTACAGTTGTACGTTATATCTAACATATCTAATATATGCAAACAATATATAATAGAACCTTTACACCAGCTATGTGATTTCATATAATTTTAGCATTCGAGTCTTTTTTATTTAATAAGATAGAGCAAAATCCCAAAGTATATAGACCGTTTCGATGGAGCACATTATCATAATATAGAACAAAATTCATCTGATTTGATAGATTTGGTAATTAATATATTTTATACTAATTAAATACACTCAGTGGAGCACGAAATATATAGAGCGTAATATATCGTGGCACTAATTATCACTGGATACATATTTGGTAATGAAAATTTGAATTTATTTCGTAATATATAGTGAAATATTTTTTATGTGGATGATAGTTTTTTCGTAAATAACAAAATTGATGTAGATAAAAAATAATATAATTTGTAAAAAAGTAGAAGAGTGAAAAGCTAAATGGACATTTAATTTACTGACTTGACATAGTCCATATATAGGGTGACATATAAAATAAAAAAGAACTTTAATATTAATATATAGGTAATTAAATACACATCTTTTTAAATATGCTGACAATTTTCTCATCTATTTTTTTACGGTTTTTTTGTCTGATAACCCTGAGATATTGTTTAATTCTTGCGGTATCCCAAACTTTGGTATATTTTGCGAAGTAACCCTAAGTTTTTTTTTTTACCCAACCATTAACTCCTTAATAGTTTCTGTTAATTTTTTATAAAAAAAATGCCAAAATAAATAAATAACCCCCCTCTAGTGCATAACTGTATAAGTAATACATATAATCTTGAATCCATGTAGTGCATAACTGTATAAGTAACACAATTTCTTATGCTATCAAGATAATTTCGTAGTTCAAGATCTTGAGAAAACTTATTTCCCCCTTGTTATATGTTGTAAAATTATTTAAATTGTTAATACAGGTTGATCCGGCATTATACTACGAAGTGGGTGATTTTTAAAACCGTCGGTATTGAACTTATGGCAAGCTCATTCTTATATATAGTTACATATCTATCTATTAATTAAGTATATTTCTTCTACATGAAGTTATTCCGACATGTTATTGTTGTCTGTAATTGATATGGGTTAAGACTAGTAGTGGTTGATGGTTGAATGTTGGTTGATCGGTTATGAAGATGGAGTTGCATCTCATAACCGAACCGGGGTGATGATAGTCTCACCCGTCCACGTTTTATAAAGAATTATCCGATTTCTTTCCATAACCAAGCCAATCAAATCCCACCAAATCCGTCAATTCTCTCTCCAATCCAAGATTCCCAAATCTTACCAAATCTTGCCAATCTTAAATTTGAATTTCAAAATTCAAGTTTAAGATCTACCTCCTTCCTTGCCTTCACCGGCCCACATCCGGACCCGCTAGTCTGGCCCAGCCGAATCCGCTAGTCTGGGGCCAGCCGAACCCAAACCCGGACCCGCTTGTTTGAGCCCAGCCGAACCCAAACCCGGACCCGCTCGTCTGGCCCAGCCACACCCAAACCCGGACCCGCTCGTCTGAGCCCAGCGGCACCCAGATCTGGACCCATGCCTTAGCCTTCACCGAGCCCAGTCCATGGCCTACTGGTCGGGCCACGACTTCAAAGACGAGGAGGAGGGTTGGTCCGACTACTACACCGGGCTTCGTTGCGAGGCGGACCCGAATTGGATCCCGCCGCCTCGCACCCATGCACCCCCGGCGCCGCACCCACGCTCCTACCCGTCTCAGTCGCGACGCCGAACCCACTATGACGCCCACAACTTCCACCGCGCCTTCGACCACGCCGACGTCGACTACGCCCGCTACTGGACCCACGACAGCGGCTACGACCGGACCCGGTACCACACCCGCGATCGGACACGGTACAACACCCACAGCTTTGACACGGGCCAAGATGCCCCCGTCTTTGAGCTCTCGGCTGAGCAACGAGAGATCTGGTCCCTAAGACGACAAGTGGCTCGACTCCTAGCAACTTCACCACGGCCAAGCCAGCCGACCATGGGAAAACCCACTGTTGTGCCCGCTCTAGTGCCCGTTGCCATGCCCGCTCCTGCAAGTCTGGGTCCTCCGTGCCTAGTCGCGGCCGCACCCGCATCCGAGCCCGCAGCCGTGCCCGTTGCTGCGAGTTCGGGTCCCTCGTGCCCAGTCGCGTCCGCACCCGCTGAAGTTCCCACAGTCATGACTCAGCCGACCTCATCCGTGCCCGCAACCGTGCCTGCTGCTGCGAGTTCGGGTTCCGTGTGCCCAGCAGCGACCGCACCCGCTGGCAAACCCACTACTGTGACGTCGCCAACCATCAGTGTACCCACTGATGTGCCCGGTGCCGCGACGCCGCCGACTCTTAGCGCACCCACTGGCGTGCCCATTGCCGCGAGTCCGTGCCTGAGCGAGCTCGCTGATGTGCCCACTGTCGTGCCTACAACGCCGATTTTCAGCGAGCCCGCTCTTGTGCCCATTCCTACACCCGACGATGTGCCCACTCCTGGACCCGAGCCGTACTTGGTCATATTTGAGGTTCCAAGAGTCGGATCCAAGCCCGACGTCGTTTTTCCTTTGACTACCAAGCGCCGACTCCCCCTGGCCCCACCAAGCTCGAAGCGAGGACGCTTCAAATCTAAGGGGAGGAGAATGATGCGACCCAACCCTGACCCAAGCCGGGCTCCGACGAGCCTGAGGCGCCCAAGGCCATGGCGTCCTCCTTGGTTCAAGACTTAGTATGTTTCCCGTTTTAGCATTTCCATTTCAGTCATTTCTATTTCGGGCGTGTGCCTACTATTGCATAGTGGGCTAGCCCATTAGCTTGTTACTCGGCCCAAGCCCATTAGGGTTCTTGGCCGAGCCATATGCCTTTAAATAGGCCTCTCTTGTACTCATTTCAATCACTTTCAAGTTAATCCAAGTTTAAGTAAGAGTGATTCAATCCTCCTTCTTGGGTCCGAGCGTCAAACACGTCTATCTTTGCATCCCCTTCATCCGTAGCTCGTCGCTTCGAGCGTCTTGCCCCTCCCTCGCCCCAAAGCGAGCACTAGAGACCCGCGAGCCATCGTCTAGGTGGCTCGTACCTATCCAGGTTACCCAACGGAGAAGGATCCACGCCCGCTCCTGCCTAGATCGGGCACCCTTACGCTCCGAGCCGCCTCGGAACGCATCAGTGTTACAAGGAGAGAGTACTATGACTTTTGTTATAGTATATAGATTAATAATCGGGTTCTGGTGAGGAGACTTCCTATGATAAATAGTAGGGAGTTTTATGGAGCATTATCTTTTTATTCATAAGGATAATATAGTAGCAATCATGTTTGTTACAATAGGACTAGTTCACACAATAAAACTAGTAACAAAATATAAAAAATCTTATTAAGGGAGTAAATATTGGAGTTTCTGAAATTACTCCACTAATTTACTTATCAATTTATTTTACTTAAATAGCTTTTACGCTCCTTCGTCTTCTTGTTTTCTCCATCATCTAGTCTTCTCTGCCATTGTTGGTGCTTCGACCCGCCTTTGTTGCTGCTTCCGAGGTTGTTCAAGGTAATTAATCTTCCAATTTGACTAAACGAATCCGATTAGTGTACACCTACGACGGATTTGTTGATAGATGAACAAATTACAAATTAGGTACTATGAACAAGATGCATTTCTTAATTGTTCATCACTAGTAGTATAATTTAACGTTATGAACAATGCAGATAAGCATAATGAACAAGATATAGATACAATGAACAAGATGCACTAGATGGAAATACTATACATATTTCTTAAATGTTCATACAAACACTATCCTAATTGTTCATACACCCAGATACCTAATGAACAATGTTGATATATGTAATGAACAAGATGAAGTAGATCGTAATATTACACGTATTTCGTTCATATAACCACTGACCAAATGAACAACTTCAAAATCTGAAATGAACAAGACGCCTACACCCAGATACCTAATGAACAACGTAGATAAGCTTAATGAACATGATATAGATGCAATGAACAAGATGCACTAGATGGAGATACTATATGTATTTCTTAATTGTTCATATAAACACTATCCTAATTGTTAATACACCCATATAGCTAATGAACAATGTTGATATATGTAGTGAACAAGATGAAGTAGATTGTAATATTACACGTCTTTCGTTCATATAACCACTGACCTAATGAACAACTTCAAAATCTGAAATGAACAAGACGCATACACGAGATGCCTAATGAACCATGTTGATATATGTAATGAACAAGATGAAGTAGATCGGAATATTACACGTCTTTCGTTCATATAACACATACTGACCTAATGAGCAACTTCAAAATCCGAAATGAACCAGACAAACAACAAAGAAAAAACTATATTGTACTGAACAATTACCCTTAAATATTTGAGTGAAATCATAACGTAAACGAACTAACCTTCATCGAATGTATTTCTTTGATTGAATGTGATTGGTGAAAGAATTTTAGTGTTAGAATGGAATCAGTGAAGATACAGGTTAAAAAAACTTCCAAAAACAAAATAAACAAGCGTTAATCAAGGGATTTGGGTGTATGTGAAAAGTGATTCCCTACTTCACAATGCATTTTAATTTATGTGCTTAAATCCTAATCGTTGGATTACTTTAATCTAACGGTTAATAGCACCCCATACTATTTACCCTATCACTAATATGCACTTGAACCTAAATCTATAGATTAATACCTTAACATTCGATTTCAGCATTTCGGTTATAGTTTTGTTAACCAGCTTTTTGACATCTATATCAAATATAACAAAAGATGTTATGCCAGAATCATCTTTTACTATAATCGGAACCTTAAACCTGCATGATAAAGTAATTAATATTTTGAAAAAACACTACAATTGTTCTTATGTATATATATATAGTTTTAATTTTACATTAAATGCCTAAGAGTGACGAATTTGACAATGCTTTCACATTTTCCACAATGGAATTGATCTCCTTTAAGTCATACCTTAATTTTACATTGTTCGCACGAATGATAATACTATTCATATATGTTGTCATTGTCCTCTACAGTAGAAAGAGTGATACATTGACATGACAATTGAATAAGATAACAAATTGTGGGAGAAACAATCAAAAACTAACCTTGAGCATTGAATATATACTAACTACTAATATTAAAATACAATAAATAATAAATTACCTTGTTCATATATAGAATCTCATCAATCAGCTTAAACAATGTGATATGTAAGAATTGATCAGATAGAGAATATAAAGGTGCACTTGTGATTGAAGTTATCTTGTTTGTACCAACATGGACACCAGATGGTGCTTGGGGAAAAGGAGGTCTTTGACCCCTCTTATTTGCTACGCCCCTTTGTTTGCAAGGTCACTCGAGATAAAGTCTTTACGCCCCCATCCCTAGCGTAGTGCTTTTCTACGCCCACTTGCCCACAATTAAATAAAGATCACTAGAGAATGTTCCTCTATTTCTTAGGGGAGAGATCGAGAACATTGGATTGATAGCTTCGGGTTCCACATGAGCCATAGGACCAAAAATAGTCAAAATTAAGGTAATTGTAGAGTGAGTTGCTTGTCTACTAGAGCACCAGTTGAGAGCTTTGGAGGAAGTTTCCTTAGTCAAGATCCTTACCCAGAAGGTAAGAATCATCCCATTCTGCTGAAGGGAAAGAAAAATGAAGTTATTTTCGATTGTCGGTGCTATAGGTAAGAGTACATTATGGCAGGATACGAACGAAAAAGTGTTTATCAAATAGGTTCGGTATCAAATCAATCGGTAGATCTCACTTCCATACCATAGCCTGAAAGGATAGCGTATCTACTCCGAAAAAACCTAATTCAGCTCTACGTAAGATAGCCAAAGTACGGTTGAGCAATCGACATGAATTATATGCTCACATTCTGGGCGAAGGTCATAATTTACAGGAACATTCTATGGTCTTAATAAGAGGAGGTAGAGTGAAAGATTCGCCATGTGTGAAATCTCATTGTATTCGAGGAGTCAAGGATTTGCTGGGAATTCTGGGTCGAAGAAGAGGTAGATCAAAATGAGTAGATTTGGAAAGGCAATAGGGGAGCTAAATAAGACAGTGTCCTAGCCCTTACCTAAATGTAAAAATAGAACACTTTTTAGAGCTCTTGCGCGTTCGAACTCATGTGCGTTCCAGAACCAGGGGTCTTCGAGCCTGTTGCGTACGATTAGTCAAATAAAAAATATAAATAAATGGTTTCAGAATTACCAAATATGGCTAATTAAGAATAGTTAAAGTTAAATAATAATCAATTATAGTTTCCATGTTGTTTAATTTGTTAAAAGGTCGGATATGTTTAGATAAATATTATAGTTTGGTTATATTATTTCTTTCAATTAACAGTTATTATATGAATAAGATAAATATTATGGTTATTGTGTAAGACAATTAAGGAGAACTATTTTAGGCTACATTAAAGTTATATAATAAATCCAATTCTTTCAGCTAATTTTAAGATGTTTACAATACTACTGATAAGCAATAGATTGGCCACAAATATCTCCTTGCACCTTTCAAAGTATATTAAATATTATATAGTACGTTTGATAGTTTAGGTAATATATATATTTTTTGGATTCAATTGTATGACATACATTGTTTATGAAAATTTTAGGTTGCGTTTAAAAGTCCTGATATGTTTAAAGGAAGGTAATCTATACTTACTTTATATTATTATTTTCATTATATGAATAAGATAATTATGTAAAATATGTATATCATATGAATAAGACAATTATTATGTTCAATATGATGAAAATAATTAAAATTTCATATATTTTTAAAGGAAACTAATCTATACTCACTTTATATTATTTATTTTCATTATATGTATAACATGAATTTGCAAGAATACCCTAAATGGGTTTGTCATTTGCAAAAATAGAAGCTTGTATTTTATTTTTGCATATATACATCATTTGGTGTATTTTTGTAAAATAATAAATTTTTTCTTTTAATTTCAAAAGTAAATTAAATCAATGAAATTGGAGAAAAGAAAAAGGAAACAAAAAACCCCAAAACAGAAAACTATCATTTATTAATATTTCCCTCCAAAATCCCAAATTCCCCCCCCCCCCTTTTCTTGTAGTTGTCCCGCCCCTTTCCTTCATTTCTCCCGCCCGCTTCCCTCCCATTTCCCGGCCATTCCGCCGTCCTCCATCCCGTCGGCCGGCCGATGAACAGTTGGAACTGAAAGATCCAAACCCATTCTCCATCCCTCTCCCTCCCATTCTGCAAGCCCATTCTCCCGCCATTACAAAATACAAACGTCCTCTTCCCATGTGACTGTTGAACACGAATAACTGTTAAACAGGAATGACGATGGATGATAGATGAGAATGGCGATTAACTATGTAACAAAAGTGTTGAACCTCATCAGATGAACTCGAAGAACTGTTGAACTCAGCAGATTGATTCACAAGCGGTTAACAGAAGTGTTGAACCTCATCAGTTGAACCCGAAGAACTGTTGAACTTAGCAGATTGATTCACAAGCGGTTTTCCAAGTTAGGGTTTAGGCAAAATAATGTAAAACCAAATATTCAGAAGGGACCAAATGTAAAACCAAAGCTACCCAAGCAACCAGATGAACTGGTAGTTTTCTGAAGTAGACAAATAATTCACAAGAGGTTTTTTTTCCTGCTATAATAGAAAGTTCTTGTCAGCCTTAGTAAAACATATGTCATACTTAATAAGAATAATGTCATAACTACAACTAAAAAACTTTAGTATGTAATGTCACATTAAACCATATTACATGCTTGCCTATTGCCTAATTTGGGTAGGACGTGTGACATCTGGCTGAATAGTTCTACTCAGAAGCTGAATAGTTCATCTCACCAATCTAAATACAAGATGTCTTAATTGGATCTCCATTTCCCGATGCTCTGCTTCTTTGACAATTTTACTTTATATAGATATTAATTGCACTTCATCTCACCAATCTACTTTACATATATCTTAATTAGAAAATGCTCCATGTTTGAGTATTTTTAGCTACATGGTGCCACAAGTACTGCTGGTGATTTCAAAACCGTGACATTTTAATTTTCTATTGTGACATACTATTTATACTATTTTCACAAAGTAATAGTCTATGACTGACAAATATGACCGTATTCAGACTGTTTTACTTCGCATAGATCTTACTTTACAGAGATCTTAATGGCACTTCATCTCACCCATCTCATTGGAGTGTGTGTGTGTTGTTTGACTATTATTATGTACATGCTTCCAGTCCTACTCTCTCTTTGTTTCACTTCATCTCACCCATCTCTTTCTACTCTTCATCTCTTTCATCTCCTTAGAGCAGCTCGTGTGGTTGTGTTCTTTGCTTGTGGACTCACAAACTTCTGTTGGATTTTTATTGAGTGCCAATTAGGTATGGGTGATGAATACTCCACCATTGGAGACAAGGGAGAGGTTGGCTTCATCGATGTTCCCTCAGTCACAACTTCCACTCATACTAAGGAGGGTCCTGTCATGGTGTCTGTGCCGTTTCCATTTGCTAGAGGAAAGCCTCAATCGATTCCTATCAACGAGGTTGCCGCGGCGTCATTCACAATAGAAAACACCACTGATGAATATGTTTTACTTTCGGGTGTGAAGATTTATGCTTCAAATCTTGAAGATTCATTTGTGTTGTCACTGATGAAACCTCCATCTGGCCAGCCAGATGACATACCCGAGGAAGATTTTGTCTGTTCTTTTTATATGGAGGAACGAAATTTGATGCCACATGGTAGCCTGACTATATGGATGTCTTGTGTGCCCAAGGAGATTGGCGTTTTCACATCTATAGTGCATATCGAAACTGGGGTTGTGACTATTGAACGATATGTCTTCCTCTTGGCTAAAGATGAAGTATCCAAAGCTTTGGCACCTCAGAGACCATATAACATACCACCACAGATCAAGAAAGCAATAAAGTTTGAGGAAATCCCTGAAGTAGTCTTACAAGGCTTAATAGAGGAAAATTATGCGTCGTATTTCAATGAGTTGTTAGGGATGGATGAACTTCTGATTATGGGAAGTGTTATATTTTCTCTGTATGGGGGTTGGGGAACTGAGGGGATAGCTAGATGGCATCGTTCTCTCGTAGTACCAAGTTGTTGAATGATTTTTTTATTTTTTTATTTACAAGAGTATGTGAAAGCTTATAATACGAAGTTTGTTACTTTGAGACAAAAGTATTATCGGCTTGTAGCACTTAAAGTGCCAGGACTAGGTGAAAGAAGGCCCTCAGTTGTCCGTGGAGATGTGGTGAATGTTTATGGATAATATTCTCTCCATCAGGTATGTGGAGAATGTTAGTTAGCTTATTATTTTTGTCAAAGTATTATATGTTATTGTCGGAATGAATTATGAAATTGCACGAATTATCATTTCCAATGTTGTGTTCTCATGTTGAACTTGCCAATGTTCTTTGAACAGGGCTTGATCCACCGTGTTGAGGCTGATGAATTATTATTGCAATTTGATGATGGATTTTACCAAAGGCACATAGATAGCAATGTGTATGAAATCTGTTTTGTGTTCAACGGGACAAATTTCAGTAGGCTCCATCAAGCCATTCTATCTGCAGAAGCATTACACGAAAACTTCCTCTTTCCCCATGAGTATCATGGAAAGCGAAGGATTACAGCAAACAATCTTGTGCCTATCTCACTTCTTCTTGATGAGGAGCAAAAAAATGTTGTTCGCTTAATTTTAGGCTGCAGAGGAGGAGCTCCTTATGTGATTTATGGACCCCCGGGAACAGGAAAGACAAAAACATTGATGGAGGTGATCCTACAACTCTATACAACTAGACGTAATTCTCATATACTGGTATGTGCTTCTTCAAATTGCGCGGCAGATCACATATTAGAGAAAATGCTTTGCAAGGGGATGAAACTTAGGGAGAAAGATATTTATAGGTTGAATGCCACACGTCGTCCCTTAGGAAAAAAAAAAGGAACGCTGCATTGTTGAGGTTCTGCACCTACAATGCAGGTTTCTTCACTTGTCCTTCTCGAGATGCACTCCGCAGGTACAAGATAATAATAACGACATACACGAGTGCATCTTACCTCTATTATGCTGAATGGGTTAACCGTGGCCACTTCTCCCACATCATCTTAGATGATGCAAGCCAAGTTTCAGAGCCAAAGACAATGATCCCCATATCAACCCTTTTACAAAACAACACAGTTATTGTTCTTTGTGGTGATCCCAAAGAACTTGGGCCTGATATTCATTCAAGCCAAGTTTGACTTTGAAGTTGTTGGACTTTGAAGTTTGGGAAGATATTTTCTAGAGAGGTTGTTGGGCATGATATCCCACATCATCTTAGATGATGCAAGCCAAGTTTAGGAAGATCTTTTCTAGAGAGGTTGTTGGACTTTGAAGTTTCCAGATCAGGGGATCGCAATTATGTCACAATGTTGTTGAACAATTACTAGAGCCACCCTGCAATTCTTTGTGTTCCTTCAAGACTATTTTATAGTAGAGTATTGATTCCATATTGAAAAGACAGTAACACATCTTCCTTACCTTTGGCTGATATGCTTCCCAATGGGAACTTCTCTTTCATGTTCTGTGGCATCCAAGGCTTTGATGAGAGGGAAAAGGGCAGCCCTTCATGGTTTAATAGGATTGAAGCTAGCAAGGTGGTTGAGCTCGTACAGAAGCTGATAAGAAGGAATGTGTTTGAGCAAGACATCGAGATTATTACCTGATGTGACCCTGCCTCCCATGACGGCCCAAGACGAGGAAGAAGCCATGACCGTGGGCTCAGAAGAGCCAAGTAAGAAGACCGCGATCTTCGTCATACTCCTCGCATCTGGAACAGAGACCGCGATCTCATTCAAGCGTCTCTATCCAAGACCAAAGATCGCGTGCCTCAATGCGTCTTCCTACAAGCGACTCAATGTTGAACGCGATCTCCTTCAAGCGACTCAACCTCCTTCAATGCTGGTCGCGTTCTATCTGAAGATTATCGCATTCAATGCCTTTAACGCGTTCTTTTGAGACACTTTTTATATTTAGTATTTATAGCGTTTTAGATAGTTTCTATTTATAGCGTTTATATCTTTTAGGGTTTGTGCCTTTGCATGCTTGCATGGGCTAGCCCACGAGGCTCGACTCGGCCCATCCGACGTCTCGCCTCTAGTATTTATACCCAACTTTGTTATTGTTATTTCCTTACGTTCAATTTTAATCAAGGTTTCAAGTAGAGTGTTTATCCTCCTTCCCTTGATCGAACGTCACCCTCTATCTTCGCATCCCCATTCCTACTACCGCCGATGCTACGACAACCGCTTGATTCTTCAAGCCAAGTCTTCCTTCGCATCTCCCTTCACCCGCAGTCGATGCTACGATACCAACGACTTGTCTCTTCAAGTCATCTATCCCTCATCAAATCGCTTCCGCCAACGCTATCCTTTTGCCCCAACAACCGTTTCCACCGCGTTCACCACCGCACCACCACCGTGTTCACCACCACGTTCATCATCGCATTCATCAACGCGTTCAACATCTTCTTCACTGCTGTGAGGTTCAACGTGACTTCTCACCCAAGACTAGATCCCAAGGCGCCACCTTTTGACAATTGGCTTGTCATCGGAGGCAAGAACACATCAACTGGTATCAGAGCCCAACAGTCTTGTAAGTCACGAACTCAAGTTTGCATTTTGTTCACAATTTTTCTTGACCCCCATCGTTTGCTTTCGTAAGATATCGCGAGAAAAGAAGAGAAAAACCAGAATTTCCATCTTTGCAACACCTTCGGTTTCTACAAGATCCTATCTCGGCCGGGTTTTTTTTTCCTTGTTTCCTAAGTTTTGGTGTGTTAGGTAATTTGTTATCTTGTATGCTAGAATATTTTGTTTCCTTATTTCATGCGTGGATAGAGTTTCCTTGTTTGCTAGATTTTGCTTTTTAGTTAAGTTAACCGAATTTCCTTATAAGATATCATATCAAATCTTATCTTCTCTCTCCTATCTCTAAGATCACACTTGTGATATTCTTGTTACTTAGACCGATTTTATTTTTGTTTCCTTTTGCAAAATCCGAAAAGATCAAAAGATAAGATTTCGGATATTAAAAAAAAATCGAAAAGATATTCAAAAAAAAAAAAGTTTCCAAAGTTAGGGAAAGCCAAAATAAGGCAACCCTAACCCACTCTCGGTCTAAGCTCATCTTCTCAACCTCTCCACCGTCTAGGTCAAGCTTCCTAGAAGGTACTTTCTTGCTTATTAGCTTGCTTTATTTACGTTTGTTTTAGGGTTTCAATTTATTCTTGTTTGTTTGATTGTAACTTGCTTGATACACCATCTCTTGTCAAGCCAAGCCGCCCTCACGACAAGCCCAAACTAGCCCTACCTACGTGAACTTTGTGACTTGACTAGTGATTTGCTTGGTTGTTGTTCTTCGTTGTCTTTTGGTTCGTTTTTACTCCCATGTCTGGCCATATTGTTATAGGTACCATGACGATTTTACACGGTGAAAACCAACCTGGAGTCGACAACAACAACCCACCTCAACCACCGTTGGATTTACCCCAAGACCAACCACTGGTTGACAACCCACAACAGGACCCTCTCATCGCGTTGTCCGAGAAGCAAAGGGAGATCCAAGCCCTTAGACAAGAGAACGCAGCTTTGAGAGCCCAACAACGCGATGCACAACTCGTGCCCAACCCATTTCCCCTGAGTACAATGGACGCGCCGGCTCAACCACGAGCCACCGACGCAGGTCCATCAAAGACAAGAGTCGACAAAGGCAAAGGAATCATGTCGTCGACGTCTTATCACCAACCGCAACTCAATCGTATGTAGAGTGTCATCGAGAGTCACCAAGGCTTCGTTTCCCACGCGAACCGCTACGTGCCCAAAGCCACACCCGCTGGCTTCGAGAACGGCTCCAACTACGACCGCGATGCCTAGGACACTCAAGGTGAGTATTCTGAACCATACAACTTTGATGATCGCTATGCCTCTAGGAGAACCCAGAGACGCGTACCGGGCTCAGCACCATGCGAAGGCCGCCCTCGCCGAGCCGAGCAAGCGGACGCGACGCCAAGGAGACCCAGTCGCCGACCAAGTGGGCATACACAACGCGATGATCAATTAAGGACCCCACCTACCCAGCCATGGAGCCATGATGTATGCGATCACATTCACCAGAGTGTTCGGACGCCGCGTTACGGCTCTGATGGCTATGCGTCGATCACACCCAATGTCCACGATGAGTATGACAACGAAGAGATCGAGGACTCAGGTATGGTCAACCCTAATTTTTTCACCCCCCTCTTGGAGATCCACTAGAATTGCAGGATCACCCTTCGGAATGGATACCTCCACCGCGTCTCCAGCCCCAAGGAGAACGCGTTCATGACATTGGCGGCAAGCGACGCGATGTTATGCCCAGAGACATTCGACGTGACAACTACGATGCCGAGCTGCGAAGACGTCAACGCGATGACGCCTACGCGCCAAGGGATGAGTACGTCCGCGAAGATCGCCACGACCGCGATAGAAGCCAGGTTGGACGTGATAGACCACATCGAGTGCGTGCCTTTGAGAACCCTCTCTACGACGCCGCACCAAATAACGCGTTCAACCAAGCACCTACCCAGACTCGATTCCAACGACACCAAGTCAAGGTAAAAATCGAGCATTTTTATGGTGAATACAACCCCTCTGTTTTTCTTGAATGGGTGCAGGCTACGGAGTACACACTTCGATATTGTCGAGTGCCCCCTGAGGAGCATGTCGACGCTGCGACACTTAATTTCCGAGGTGCCGCGTGAGTGTGGTGGCATCGCTTCGAGGATGACTGCATTCGACGCCATAGGACAAGGGTCACCGAGTGGCATCAATTGGTGTACGTGATGACCAAGAAATATGTGCCTCCAGACTATAGGAATCAAATGCGAATGGAGATAGCCATGGCTCGCCAAGGGTCGATGTCTCCACTCGAGTTCTTTTCCAAGCTTGAAGACATGTATTACAAAGCCAACATCTCTATTGCCCCATCGACTTTGAGGATGAAATTCTTGAGTGGCTTAAACACCAACATCCGTGATCAACTCGAGATTTTGCCCATCAAAGATTTTAACACACTCACCCACACGGCGATGCAAATCCATGCACAAATCTCTCGCCGAAAGTCTTACACATATCCCAGTGGCCAACAAAGGTATTCTTCTAACCCTAGTGGATTCCCTTCTACTAATGTTCGCCCTAGTGCCTCTACCACAGTCGCGTCGAACGAAGCTCCCGAAGCACAACCGTCGATGCCAAACACCGCACCGCGCCAGACTGTGCCCAAACAACCCCCAGTCACCGATCGCGCGCGCGATCTTGAGTGTTACAAATGTGGTGGACGAGGCCACTACAAAAAGGATTCCCCCAATGCGCGCAAGGTCTTGTTCTCTACCGCCGCCGCCGGCTACGAGTCATGCGACGATGAAGAGGGTGCCCTTGAGCCCATCGAGGAGGGCAACGACGAGGTGGACGATGCCTATGACTGCGTACCCGCTTCTCTGCACGCGGGCACACCATTGAGCTTGGTGACGCGTCGTCTCCTCATAGTCAAGGACGCAAGCTTACGTGACCAACGCGAGAACTTGTTCTACACAAGGGCTCTCGTCCTCACATCTTCCTTGAATGTCATAGTTGATGGAGGATCATGTGCTAACATTGTCAATGAGAAGGTCGTGACACACTTCAAGTTGCCTACGATGCCTCATCTCCAGCCTTATGCCCTCCAATGGATTTCTTCTAGTCCAAGTAACACAGTATCTCACCAATGCTTAATTTCATTTTCCATAGATCAATACTGTGATTCCGTTTTATGTGATGTGATTGCAATGGACGCCACCCATCTTTTGCTTGGGAGTCCATGGCAGTTCGATCGTCGTGTACTTCACGATGGGTATCTAAACACATATGTGTTTACCTATCACGGGAAGCGCGTGACTCTCTTACCAATGAATTCCCATGAGATTTTACAGGATCAGGTCGAGAGTGATAAAGACAAGACATTGGATGCGGAAAAGACCGCATCAACACCACCGCGACCCACCTCAGATCCCGGAGATTCTTCCTTGCGGCAACAACTCGTCTCACACCATGACGCGCCCCAGGATAACACGCGTTGCAGAGACAAGGGGAGTGTCGCGCCTCCGAACACTGCGTTGCAGGGCCGTTGTGATCACCAGGTGCTTCTCGCACGACCCAAGGACTTCATTGCCCGTTTGAACAGCAAGGTACCAACTTCAGGCATGCACTACTCCCACAACGCCGCGCATTTGCCACCAGCTTTCGCCGAGTTGCAAGCGGAGTTCACCGCGGATTTTCCAGAGGCGCCTCCCAACACACCACCACCCTTGTGTAGCCTTCCACAAACAATACATTGGGTGACTGGTGCCTATCTGCCACATCGCAGCCGCATTCGATTTGTGTTCGACACCGACGACCTCCATTGGGAGCACTTGCACAAGTATGTCGAGCCCAAGTTCAACGATGGTAAATCGGGGACGCTTCACATCCAAGTGGGGGAGGATTATGTGAGCCTGCCTTCCATGACGGCCCAAGACGAGGAAGAAGCCATGACCGTGGGCTCAGAAGAGCCAAGTACGAAGACTGCGATCTTCGTCATACTCCTCGCATCTGGAACAGAGACCGCGATCTCATGCAAGCGTCTCTATCCAAGACCAAATATCGCATGCCTCAACGCGTCTTCCTGCAAGCGACTCAATGTTGAACGCGATCTCCTTCAACGACTCAACCTCCTTTAATGTTGGTCGCGTTCTATCTGAATATTCTGGCATTCAATGCCTTTAACGCGTTCTTTTGAGACACTTTATATATTTAGTATTTATAGCATTTTAGATAGTTTCTATTTATAGCATTTCTATCTTTTAGGGTTTGTACCTTTGCATGCTTGTATGGGCTAGCCCACGAGGCTCGACTCGGCCCATCCGACGTCTTGCCTCTAGTATTTATACCCAACTTTGTTATTGTTATTTCCTTACGTTCAATTTTAATCAAGGTTTCAAGTAGAGTGTTTATCCTCCTTCCCTTGATCAGACGTCACCCTCTATCTTCGCATCCCCATTCCCTCCGGCGTCGACGCTACGGCAACCGCTTGATTCTTCAAGCCAAGTCTTCCTTCGCATCTCCCTTCACCCACAGTCAATGCTACGACACCAAAGACTTGTCTCTTCAAGTCATCTATCCCTCATCAAATCGATTCCTCCAACGCTATCCTTTCACCCCAACAACCGCTTCCACCGCGTTCACCACCGCACCACCACTGTGTTCACCATCACGTTCATCATCGCGTTCATCAACGCGTTCGCCATCTTCTTCACTGTTGTGACGTTCAACGTGACTTCTCACCCAAGACTAGATCCCAAGGCGCCACCTTTTGACAATTGGCTTGTCATCGGAGGCAAGAACACATCAAGGTGCCAACTCTAGGCATGCACTACTCCCATAACACTGCGCATTTGCCACCAGCTTTCGCCGAGTTGCAAGCGGAGTTCATCGCGGATTTGCCAGAGGCGCCTCCCAACACACCACCACCCTTGTGTAGCCTTCCACAAACAATCCACTGGGTGACTGGTGCCTATCTGCCACATCGCGGCCGCAGTCGATTTGTGTTCGACACCGGCGACCTCCATTGGGAGCACTTGCACGAGTATGTCGAGCCCAAGTTCAACGATGGTGAAGCGGGGACGCTTCACAGCCAAGTGGGGGAGGATGATGTGACCCTGCCTCCCATGACGGCCCAAGACGAGGAAGAAGCCATGACTGTGGGCTCAGAAGAGCCAAGTACGAAGACCGCGATCTTCGTCATACTCCTCGCATTTGGAACAGAGACCGCGATCTCATTCAAGTGTCTCTATCCAAGACCAAAGATCGCGTGCCTCAACGCGTCTTCCTGCAAGCGACTCAATGTTGAACGCGGTCTTCTTCAAGCGACTCAACCTCCTTCAATGCTGGTCGCGTTCTATCTGAAGATTCTCGCATTCAATGCCGTTAACGCGTTCTTTTGAGACACTTTCTATATTTAGTATTTATAGCATTTTAGATAGTTTCTATTTGTAGCGTTTCTATCTTTTAGGGTTTGTGCCTTTGCATGCTTGCATGGGCTAGCCCACGAGGCTCGACTCGGCCCATCCGACGTCTCGCCTCTAGTATTTATACCCAACTTTGTTATTGTTATTTCCTTACGTTCAATTTTAATCAAGGTTTCAAGTAGAGTGTTTATCCTCCTTCCCTTGATCGGACGTAACCCTCTATCTTCGCATCCGCATTCCCTCTGTCGCCGATGCTACGGCAACCGCTTGATTCTTCAAGCCAAGTCTTCCTTCGTATCTCGCTTCACCCGCAGTCGACGCTATGACACCAACGACTTGTCTCTTCAAGTCATCTATCCCTCAACAAATCGCTTCCGCCAACGCTATCCTTTCGCCCCAACAACCTCTTCCACCTTGTTCACCACCGCACCACCATCGTGTTCACCACCACGTTCATCATCGCGTTCATCAACGCGTTCGCCATCTTCTTCACTTCTGTGATGTTCAACGTGACTTCTCACCCAAGACTAGATCCCAAGGCGCCACCTTTTGACAATTGGCTTGTCATCGGAGGCAAGAACACATCATTACCCCTTTCCTACAACAAGTACTAAAGATAAGGCAGGCTCTCATGTCTCTACATATGAGGGATATTGAGATTGGCGGGGTTAAGCAGTTCATGGGCAAAGAAAAGGAAGTGATCATCCTGTCAACTGTCAGATCGACCGCTAAACACGACGAATATGACATGACTTTCCGTATGGGATATCTGAGCAACCCGAAGAGGTTCAACTTTGCCCTGACTCGTGCCCGATCATTGATTATTATTGTTGGAAACCCTTATATTATTGAAAAGGTAATTGCCGGTAAAAAAACTTACAAGATTGGCACTGGCAATCTTGTAAGTTGTTGGTCATTGTTGTTGGTCATTGACAGGATTAAAAAGTTGATTAACCAACCGTGTTGTTGGTCATTGACAGGATTGGCACTGGCAAGAAATGTTAAAGGATTGTGTTGAAAATAGCGCCTAAGAAGGTTGTGCATTCCGCGTGAAAGGGGAGGTTGACAGCAGGCAGTTGTGATTCTAGTAATGTAGTGATAGCATCCTGTTGACAACTATCCTTTTTTTTTTAGAAATGTAATGGTAGCCCACGTTCCAACATTCTAGGAATGTAATGATAGCATCCAGTTGGCAACTATTCTAGTAAGGTAATTGTCTGTGTGTGTAGTGCTGGCATTGTGCTTGAATTTGCAAAACTTACATGAAGATCGACATTAAAATTTTGGCAATCTGACATGTAGAATCAACCATGCTTATGAATACTATTCGAAATTAAATTCACCCTCTTACATAAAAAACCAAAGTCATGAGGTACATACTTCATAGTTAATTCATCCTCAACCATGCCTAAATGCTCGATTACAAATGTTGAAAGCACTCATCCCTAGAATCACACCAGCACCAAACGCAGAAATAGGAATTATTACATGGTTCCTGAAGTTTTCCTGGGAGTGTAGTGTCTTGTTTTCAGCTTCAAGTTCTGCCACCCTTGCATTTAGTCGCCAAATTGCATGATCGAATTGCATCTCACTTGTATTGATTTCCATAATTCTTTGTCGAAGTTTATGTATCTCAGTACGTAGGCGTATGATTATTTCACCCAACATGTTGGAACGTGGGCTATTCGTTAGCAACATGTCTAACTCTTCTTGCAACTTGTCCTCTATTTGAGAAGGTGTAGGAGATGTAGGTGAATGTTCATATTTTCCGGGGTCCCCGCTTTGATAACTTGAGGTATCGCTGGATGACATTGTACTTGAGTACTGCAGAAACAAAGAAAGATTTCGAGCCAAAAACACAGTGATACATGCTTGCTTATTGATCCAGTATGAAAACCACACAATAAACAATGAGGGTTACCTTCAAGTTCAGCGCAGCAGTGAATGATCTTTGCTCCACAAAACGAACAGAGAAGGTTTAGGGATTGTTGAGTCAAAATGAGAAGGAACATGGTCGGTCATGTCCGTGCATTTATTTAGGTTTTTTTGTTCAATTTTTGGGCATGTCATTCTTTATTGAATATTGTTTCATAATTATTTACATGATATGACTTCTGAAAATGTAGTACACATCATCTTTTAACCTCTGTTTTCCCTCTAAAAGTTAACAATGTTCCCTCCAATTTCTACCCCTTTACCCACGTGTTAGGTTGTCATCCAAGCAGAACCCAACCTGTAAACTTGTCCAAAGCCACCGTAACACCACAAGACCTTAAATCCACAAATCTTCAAATAAGATTGTGCAGCGTCTTCAATGTCTTTGGAATAGAAGAAATTTAATAATGGGTGAGTTCTGACTTTCACGTTCATATTCTTCTTTACAAGACATTCTTTTGTGGTTCACTAAATGAGAGAACAACCTTTCAGCTTCTTGTTGAGCATTAATCAACTTTAACTCCCGTTTATCCTTGATTCAAGAATATTTGTTTTCCCTACAAATTTTTACCCTCAATAGAATTATCAAAATCGTCAGCCTGAAAACCCTTTAATGTCGGTGTTAGGATATTGTCCCGTTTGGCTATAAAACCCTTTATTATGGCTTGAAAACCCTTTAATGTCGGTGTTAGGGTATTGGTCATACTGTCAACATTTGTCATAAAGTATTTAACTTGTGTTTGCTTTTTGTTCGTATAACACGTTCAAGATCATACTACTTGACTCTGAAAACATGTGGTGAATGGATATGTAAGGGAAACAAGTGGGTTTTTTATGGGATCACAACGACAACAAGACTTCTTTTGTATGCAGATATGAATTACTCAAATCTGAGGAAAAAGTTGGTTGAGAAGATTAAATGCATTGACGAGATAGATGAAATGAAGATAAAATATATGTCACCGTGGAAACCAATGCCACAACCAATCGATGTCAAAGATTACGAGGACCTTGATGCTTTCAATTTTTTGAACTTGCAATCACAAGATGTTATTTGGCATATCGAGTTATATGTGAGTATGAAAAAGAAAGGAAACAAAGAGGCAGAGGCCGAGGTTGTGATGGCTGGTCATCCAAGTAGAAGTGATGACGAGGACATCACAGTGTGTCTGACTCCGTCACCGTTAACACAAACTCAAGAGGCAGAGGCCGAGGTTGTGGTAGGTTGTCATCCAAGCAGAAATGGTACCAAATCCGACAAGAGTAATATGGTAAGCGACAATTGTCCCACTGAAGATGTACTGAATATAGTTGATTGTGACATGTATGAAATGAAACCAAAAATTTGTCTTGTAAACAATAGGGAAGTACAAATAGTTGACTTGGTGAGCCAATCTAAGGCAGATTCGGAAACTGATGGGAGAGAAACAAGGTCTTTCAAAATAATGAAAAGAATACATGAATGTATTGACATTGAGAGTGATTATGGTGAAGACGTTGGGCGAGATTTTGATTGGGATGACTTTGAGGATGATGTTGAGGAAGATGTTGAAGAAGGGACATTGTTGGATGACACTAATAAAGTCGACAACTTATTTATAGACATTGATGAGGAAGTTCTCCAAGAGATTGAAACCGAGAACTATCATAGCAAAAAGTTTAGTAAAAGGCAATTGGATGATTTGGAAGAGCCAATGGAGGATAATGGGGTGAGCGGCAATGATTTGGAAATAAAAGTTGGAGAGCATTTCAATTGCAAGAAGGATCTTAAGGATCATTTATCCTTGATGGCATTACAGAGGCACTTCCAGATGCATGTCCAGAAGTCTGATAAGAAGTTATATGTGGTAAGGTGCATTGAACCTAGTTGCACATTTTTTTGTCGTGGGAGCGCTCTTAGCAGCACAGGATTGTTTGAAGTAAGGAAGTATTATGGACAGCACACATGTCGCATGAAGCTAAAGCATAACCACCACACACATGCAAGTTCAAGCGTAATTGTTGACCATATTATGTCAAGGTAAGTAAACAATCATATCAATACGATCATATATATTTATCAGCATGTATATGAACTAACCTTATCACGTTACATATACAATCATGTTACAGCTTTAACATAACCGGTACATGTCCTGGACCTCGTGCTGCCGAAATTCAAGACATCATGAAGAAGATAGGAGTGGCAGTTAGTTACGACAAGGCAAACATAGCACGTTTAACCGCCATTGACAGGATAAGAGGCATAGCTAAAGAAAGCTACAATAGGATTCATGGATACATGTACATGCTCGAAAGGATGAATACAGGGACAGTCACACATGTTGAAGTAGATTCTAATCATCGATTCAAGTATTTTTTTATCAGCTTGGGTGCTTGGCGCAATGGAATGCAATTTTTAAGAAAGGTAAATTTAAGTTTTGTCATGTTCCACGATGTTGTTGTCAAATTGATACAGTACATTATAGCATATAAGATTACTACTGCATTTGTACAATGTCACTTTGTAAAGCTGAGTGAAAACTATTACAGGTCATAACTGTGGATGGTACCCATCTAGGATCAAAGTACATAGGCACACTTCTAGTTGCCGTGGCATAAGACGGAAACAGACAAATATATCCAGTGGCTTTTGCTGTTGTTGACAACGAGAATGACAGTTCATGGTCATATTTCTTCCGACACCTATGCTCTGTTGTTGCCGACGATCATGACCTTGTATTTGTGTCTGACCATCATGGAAGCATTTACAAAGGTTTAAGAGAGCGCAACATCTTCGCAAAGCATGGTTGTTGCACACTTCACCTATTTCAAAACGTGAAGACGAGGTTTAAAAGGAATGACTTGTGGATTTTGTACCAAAAGGCAAATCAAGCGTACACCAAACATGACTTCAATCGTGAATTTGCAAGACTTTGCGCCCAGTCCCTGGAAGTCGGTACCTACCTCAGGGGTGTTGGATTTGAAGCATGGACAAGGTCGCATATGCCCGCAAACAGATTCAACATTATGACGTCCAACAATGCGGAATCCGTTAATAGTCGCTTAGTGGGCCCGCGTCGAATGCCGTTGATTGGGTTGCTTGATGGTATACTGAATGTCATGAGTCAGTGGTTTTATGACAAGAGATTTAAGGGAGAGCGACATTCTGATCTTCTGACCCCGACAGTTTGTCGTGAGCTAGAAGGTAATTATTTGAAATCGTTGACAATGGTTATGAGTAGGCTAAATCAGTATGAGTTTCAAGTGCATGCCTATGGAACTACATTCTTGGTAAATCTGCATGCTCGAACTTGCTACTGCAACGTCTTCCAAGTTGACCAAATTCCTTGTGCGCATGCAATAGCGGCTGCAAAGGATTGTGGTGTGGATCCTGTCACTCTTATTCATCCCCTCTTTACTGCTGAAAAGTGGAAGGAAGTGTACAAGGAAACTTTATATATGATTCCTGCATTTGAGCGTTGGGAAGTTCCTGACACAGTCTTGAATAGAGCATGTTTGCCCCCGGATGTTAGGAGGAAATCAAGAAGGCCAAGGAAGAAAAGAATCCTGTCACGTGGAGAATACAGGGACCCGAGGAGAAGGTGTGGAAGTTGTGGCACTCTCGGCCATAAATCACAAAATTGTCCTAACCCCTCAGTCGGCCCATGATGCGGTTAATTGTGTTACCTCTTAAATTATCTATTTTGTTAATATGTGTTTCCTTGTGTTACCTCTTGAATTATCTATTTTGTTAATATGTGTATTAAGAGATCCAAACTCTTGAATGATCTCTTACCACTCATATTACTTTTCGTATAAATGATATCTATTTTGTTAATATGTGGTTAGTTACTGTAACTCTATCCTGTCATGACTATATTAATATCCTGACAAAGTCAATTTTGACTACTTTTAGTTAAATTTATATGACAGAAGTTTCACTCTAATCTGTACCCCTTGACCCCACTTGTTATTCTTCCATATTTATCATGACAGATTCAATATGCTTTCAAATAACCTACCGATTGACATGAGTGGCATCTGAATAACACACATGAAAAACATAAAACGTCCTCGGCCATACATAACATGCTTCCTAAAAGCACTACATTTACGTGACATTATATAGTCACTACATGACATTATATGTTCACGACACTAACATGTATTACCACAGTAGTTGTAATAACGATGTTCAACACAACTAATTTAAACCAACAAAACCATCACCATAGAGTTACATTCTTCAAATTCAAAATAATACTAAAAACAGACATCTAAGCTCTGAATATGGTAACGTTGTATATAACATTGTGGCGACTCACTATTTCAAATACACATGCATCGTTGATTTCTAATTCATTGTCAATTACAAATTGCCTCCAGCCTGTGCCAAATCTGTAGTGATTCCCACTTTTTGCGACAGAGACGGGCCAAGCATCCATACTACAATTCAGGATGACTTCAGTGATTCTTGCAGCACTCAAGAATTTGATAGCATGTTTGCTCGGGACACCCTGCATATCAGTAAGTGCATTGCAAGTTGATACTATGAAGTAATCCTTATCACACATTTACATGATATTATGAAGTAATCCTACCAGACGATAGTCGCCTTGGACATTGGTTTGTTTCATTAAAACAACAAAACTATTATTCTTGTCACATGGAAAAGCTTGGGCTCTTTGTATTGCTGATATTGGCTCAGCTGCAACAGCTCCAACATCTTCATCATCATCAACATCTCCATCATCTTCAAGAATAATTGGGTGGTCGCCACTGTTGTACTCGCCAGTACTCCAAGTGTTGTAACTGGTGTCTTCTTCACAGTGGGATTCAAAGCTGATATCAATCACATTGTTCGGCATCCTATTAACAGCACCACACAGAAGAGGACTTTGATGCAATACGGTAAAGCAAATATCATACCCAGTTCCAAAGAGAGACTTTCATTGAAACTCAGGATATCACTTTAGCAACTCCATGTGTTCGAATCCAAGGTAAACTTTTCGAAACAATTTAAAAATAACCATGCTAATTGTATAATAATACCTGGACTTCCTTTTTCGTGAGTCAAATGGTGTTGGTTGTGGTTGAACTCTCTCCAAATGGAGTCAATTTGATTTCGGCTGCTCAATCCCGACAAACCCTATAAAACTTACCCAAATTGAGATAGATGAAATGAAGTCAAACCCGTTTTGGAACAATATATATAATAGTCTGTTAAACCGGGTTCATAACAAGTTTTTAATATAATTGTTAAACCGGTCAGAAATTGGCCCTAATATGGCATTGTGTGCTCCAAGGAACCGCTCAGAAATTGGGCCTAATATGGCATTTTGGGCCTGTCATACTAACTGTTTTGGCCTGTCGTCTTTCATATGTCATAAAGTACTATATTATGCGACATTATCAAAAAGTACTATATTATATAAAACGGAAATACATAACATGCTTCATAAAACACTATATTTACGTGATATTATATAGTCACTATATGACATTATACGGTTCCTACATGACATTATATATTCATTACAGTAACATGCATTACAAAATACTTGATAACCTACTAAATACTATGTGACATTACATAGTCACTACACTAAATTACTTAATAAAATACTAAATATTACATAAACACTGATGCGGAGGAGACAGATGAATCTAGGTCGTCGCATTGCGGAAGTTCTTGAACAACATCTCCGGTCATGACATATATGTTAATGAACGACACGGTTCTACCAAGGGCTGCAAGGACGGCTGCGTCTCCATGGTTCTACAAGGCCCTCAAGGTACGAGGGCCGCCGTCGGGGGGCACAACTTCGAAGAAGTAGGAAGCGTCCTGTTCACAATTGTTAAAATGATAAAGTTGGTTAATGAGCCACCAAACATCCCTTACCATTTCAGCCAAAGGACACCAGTTTTGGGTCGTCCCACCTTGGTAGTAGTGGGTCGAATTTCTGGCCATTGCTCCCCTCGAAGGGATGATTCTCCCTCCTGTATGGACGGTGGTAAACACTCTGTGATCGTTAGGCTGATCATCCATGAAAATGAAGGAATAGTAGGGAATTTGTAGTTTTGTAGAAGGTGGAAGATGTTGGGAAGAGTTGTGGATGAGGAAATGTGACTACGGAAGAGGGGGTATATAAAGAGGTTTTTGGATTGGTGGCAGTTACGGATACATTTATGACGGGGCTCTAATATTCTCTTAATTTAATTACTAGTGTTAATATCCTGTCACTGTATATATCATGTCTAATCAGCGTAAATTAGAGTTGGTGGGCAGTTACTGCTAACTTCATGACGGTTTGGAGTTTTTTATTGTCTCTTCTCAAAAAGGAGTTAGTAGAGCCAATACCCTGTTACAGTTAGTTGTGTATCCCACATCCCTCTTAGATTCATCTTGTCATGCTACTTCTTAATATGTATATTATGAAGTCAGTCAATGTCCCTATATTATTTGACACAACTGTCATTCGAATGCCATTTAAGTGCCATGTAACTGTCATTTAACCTACACGCACATAACTGCCATTTAATTGGCATTCAACTACCACATCTATAAATAAGTTGTCGTAACATTGTATGTAATCTAAACAAATGTCTTCCAAAACATCCAATTGTACGTAATCTAAGCAAATGCCATCCAAACCACAAAAATAACCTAATGTTTTATCCAAACATCCAATTTAAACGTTGGGGTTCCTTAGGCTCGACCTCCACACCCCGTCAAACACGCTGTGAGCCATGTCACCTCGTACAAATAATAATGTAATAGTAGTAATGATAATATGATAATTTTCATATGAGTATATTCATACCTCTTTGCCTTCAGCCTCTACCTTCTCCACCTCATCCTCCTGAATCTCAACCTCTACCTTCTCCACCTCAGCCTCCTGAACCTCAACCTCTTTGTCACCACCCTCACCATCACTCTTATTATCCTTATCAGCATCACCAACTTCATTATCCTCATCAGAAACTTCATCATCATCATCATGACTTGCAACCTCAGCGTCAACCTTTTCCTCTTCCTTCGGTTTGTCACCACCCTGGCGAAGTTCTTTATTGTCATTACCCTCATCACCATCACCAAATTCATCATCATCGCCATCATCATCATCATCGTCATCATCATCATTATCCTCACTCTCAACCTCATCACTCTCAAACTCCTCACCCTCAACCTCCTTATCCTCCACCTCCTCATCCTCTGTTTCCTAGTCATTCTTATAAACTTCCTCCTTTTATTCATCAGACTCATCATAGGATTCAAAATCATCCTCATCCAAATAACTCTTTGGTTTCCCCTTACTCTTGAGCTTAGGCACCTCCCTCTGCTTTGATACCCTCTTTTCCAGCCTTCTCATCCTGTCAAGCACTTCTTTTTCCATCATCTTCATCATTCTGAACATCTGACTTATCACCTCTGATGAATGCACAAATGCATTACTCGGGCTCGCTCCATCTTTTCCTTGCTTCCCCTTCTTTTTCAAACCCTTTATTGCTTCCTTTACAATCTTGTCAAAATGCGGGTCATCATCTTCAACAACATAGTAGCAGTCGGACAACTTATCCACCTCATCCTCATCGGGAATAAGAATGGGCTTAACCACATGTGTAGGATCAGCCAAAGACAACTCCAACACTCCATGTTCAGGGGCTTCATCTGAAAACCAACAAAGACCTCGAGGCATTGCATATTCACTCAACTTTGATGCAAATTAGAGACCAAATGTTGACACTTAAACAAAATAATCCTTAAAAACCTAACTAATGTAGTCTGGTAAGTAAGGGTCGAATCCCACAGAGAATCAAGTTATATATCCTGTTTGCAAAATCATTCACCAATTGATAACAAAGACAAAAGGGGGGGTTTTGTATGAATCTAACTAAGAAAACGATAAATAAAACATAGAAAGCTTGGCTAAATAAATATCCACCTTTAGTTTGGTTGATGAATCATTGATTATCCTTAGTTCTCAATCCTCATGAATGTCCTAATCCCTATTCTAAATTAACTACCAAGACAAACAAACCCTGATAATCCTAACTATTAAACAATCAAGAAAACATCAAGATAAATCTAACAGCAGCATTAGGCTCAGGAATAGATAGGATCATGCAAGTGTAGCAAACAGTCTTACAATTGCATGCAATTAATTCTCTCTACAATAAACCAGTCCAAACAGTTCTGTAACACCCCCAATTTATACCGGAGATATTACATGCCAGTGACCTCAGACTTTACCGTCCAAAGTCACCCCAAGCTTTTCTAGAACGATAGAGCTTAAATACATAACATAATTACATATTAATTGAAAGATTAAACAGCGGAAGACTTTAAATTACACAGCGGAAGACTTTAAAGAGCCAACTTATAACATGGCTAAATTATGAAGATACATTGAAGTAACACTTTAACAATCTTAAAACACTTAACAACTTAGAACACTGACTTTTAAATCTTCGTCTGCAAGCTTCTTATCCTTCAATAGGTTACTTAAACTCCGGGAAACAACTCCTGATGTGCCGAATCGAACGGATGACACCAGCCCACATGCAGAGAACAAAGTTCGTGGGTTAGTCTACTTGAATAGACTAGCAAGGGTATAAAGCAGACTGGTTCGAGTGATCGTGACCGTTTACTATCATTGTCCCTTGAATAAAAACCGAAGGAACGATATATAACCCGGTACTTTCACGGAATGATTTAACAATCAGATATGCACTGAAGAGAAGACTCCAACTGAAATGAGCCTTAAAGGAAAATTATGACAACCGAGGGAACATTAAAGTTACACACATAAATGATTTAAAAGTTGACTGAGATGCTTCTGTTCACAACCAACCTCATCGCATACAGCGAATCCAGATTGAAAAGAGAACGTACTATGATCAAAGTCGAGACGAGTTTTCCTAGCTGCACTATAACTTAGCTGCACTACTCGCCGAAGGTTTATTAATCATGTGCACTCGGGCACATATCTTATTTAATTACCAAACACACTTTACTGAAACACGTTAATGTTATTAAGAGCGGCACAAAGCTTAAATCTCAGGGTGACAATCATGTCGACCCAAATTAACACAACACACAAACACACACACGCACACGCACACACGAGGCTTAACATTATTCCGAGAACAACGGCGTTATTATTACACAGGGTGATCTTGTGTTCACCCAGATTGCACTGCCACAGTGCTTACACTTTAATTTACAGGGTGACAGTTACGTCCACCCCAATTGCACAAGCTAAGTGCTTAATACACATGACTGCAATTATGCTCATCCAATGGCGCTTAAAACACTTCAGATCCTTAACGGTGGATAAGAAGCATAGGTCATGACCCTTAAATTATTATCCGGAAATTAACCCGAGGAGTATTACGATTTAAAGAAACGACAAATCCTTATTTGGATTAGCGTTCCTACGAACATTAAGTTATAAAGAAATGACTAATCCTTACTTGGATTAGCGTTCCTACAAACATTAAGTTATAAAGAAACGACTAATCCTTACTTGGATTAGCGTTCCTATGAACACTCGTGTTAACTAAACAGTCTAACACAACAATTAATCACATTAAAGCCATCCAGGCAATCAACTTAAACATAGAGATAATAGAAACGGCTAATCCTTACTTGGATTAGTTTTCCTATTAACCCACATGCTATTCTAGTATTAAGATTAAATTCACAATAATACCATCACGGTAATTATCACATATAATAGCGTTGTTCTAACAGATATACAACCTATCATAACATTACTTTAATCATGTTTATTTATGAAATTAGTTCCCAAGCAAAACAACAGTTCACTCCAATTTAATTAACAATTAAATAATTGATAATTAATGAAACATGGAATGATTAAGCAAGAGCGAACCGCCACTTGCCTTAATCCGCAGAGTTGGAACGAGCCTAACGACGATGGGATTCCGGGCTCGACACGGGTATAGCTCCGACAGCACAACGACCTTCGAGTCGACCCATAAAGAAACCATAAGTTAGATCCGCCATAAACAAGAACGAACGAAAGAAATCGAAAGGAACGATACCACAACGACGACCACCAAAGCCAAAAGCCAAAAAAGGCATTCTGGACACTGGCGGCGGTCGCCGTTCTTGGCGGCGGTTGCCGCAGTTCATCACGGCGGGCGCCGTGAAGAACACGATGGTCGCCGTGAAGAACTCAGACGGCAGAATCGGTGAGGAAACTCACCTAGAACACGAGCGACTCGGCCTCCTTCGACTTGCTTTGGTTACTAACCACCAAGGGCTACCAAAAGCTTCACAAAGGCCACTGGAAACACACCAAACAACACCCCGGCGATTGCTTCAGAAATCCGGCGAGGGCACCAAACTCCGATGAGAGAGATTTTGAGATTGAGCTTTTGATTTTTGTGTGAAATCCGATCCCCAAGCCTCTCCTTTTATAGCCAGATCACAAGGGAGCATAATGATGGCCTAAATGGAGGCGTGGCGGGGCTAGTTCGGCATCGTCAGACGCTCACCGGCGACCATCGGGCAAAGACCTCCGGACAACAACGACGGCAGGCATCGTCATAAATGTGGCGGGCGCCGCCATCAATGCGGCGGGCGCCACCATAGGCCTGGCGTCCCCAGCTAGGAGAAGACTCGCCGACTCCTCGTGCCCAGCGACGGCGGGCGCCACCATACCCACGGCGGGCGCCGCCACCCTGGCTTCGCCTTCATTGGCCTTGGACGAAATCAACATTAACCCGGAATCAAAATTAATCGTACACGAATGAGTAATTAACATCCAAAGCACGTCGTCTATATTTTATTTCACTGAGAAAAATATTACAGAGATATAGCACATTACAGAATGTCTTAAACTCTCTGTATTAAATCCGACGTACAAAACGGGTGTTCGGGAAAATTCCAAAAATTACCAAAATAACCTTATAAAAATACGGGGTATCACATCACCTCCCCCTTAAAGTAAGTTTCGACCCCGAAACTTGCATTAAGCCAATGAGGATACTACCTCAACACCAATCTTACCACCTGGATCCAACATCCTTAATTACTTTATCCTTGAAATGGATCACCAGAGATATTATTCTTAATTTCTTAGGACATCATACTGAAAATGATTCATCCGCCTCAAAGCTTATGGCACAAACTCACACATGAGAGATAGCTCCTGGTCTCTCTGAACAAAACTCTACAAGCTCATTCCCTTTCCTTAAGAAATCTCGAAAGAACTCAGCGTATGAGATAACGCTTACCACAGTACTCCTTAGATGCGTAGACAATTCTCCTTACTGAATCTTTAATACATCGGGATCATCAACATATCCCATCCTTAACTGCAACCTTTCCTCTCAACATGACCGCTCCATAACTTAATCTTCCTCAAAGAGTTGCATCCGTTCTTATAGATGACATACTCTATGTATGAAGAAGAATCTTATGAGTGGATTTAGATTTAAACAACAGAGTCGACCTTGGGATTAACCACATAGGGGACGAACATCTAAGTTGTCCACAAAACTCCACCACCATAAGTCTGACAGTCCTTATCCTTACTTGGCATAAGCTGTTCTCGACACTTACGGGGTTTCGTATGAACAACTAATTCGTACTGATAACGCATTCAGATTTTTCCAAAACAAGGAAACACTTCATTATCATTAAACATTACATTACTGACAAAAGTCGAACAACCAGAGATTACCGACACACGTCGTTACTCCTTAATCTTACACAAAGACTTAGCACAGATACAACTTAATGGATCAGGGTTCTTCTCCGTTGGCTTGGCTCATTACAAAGAGTCGTTGCCCTTGGCCTGAAGACCCCATAAGCGCCTTGCCTTTATTACGAGCCATAGACTACTCAGGAGTAGATACCACTGGCATTGGGTTCTGCCCACCTCCAACATTTGACGCCTGATAAGACTGCATTGGTCCTTGACCCTTCAGTCTGCAGTATGTTTTTATGTGGCCTTCTCTTCCACAATTATGGCATACTCTTTTGTCCTTTTGGCAATTAAAACTTTTATGTCTAGCTTCACCACAGTTATGGCACTGAATTACTCCGCTGCTCCAACCTGAGCCTCTGGCAGAGTCAGACTGAGTTGTCTCAGTCTTAGCACGACCAGACTTCTCAAACTTGATAGGCGATGCCGGTCGTTTGAATGAACCAACCTGGCGATCCTGTTGCCCACCCTTTCCCTTAACTTGCTTCTCCCGTTTAAGGGAAGACTCCTCCAATGTGACTTCTGTCTTGAAGGCTGCATCCACATATTGTTCTAACGTAGAACAACCATGACGCAACATTAGAGGCTTGATCTTTGGATTCATCCATCCATGGAAGTACCAGATCTTTTGCTCTTCGATTGACACCTCAGGTCCAGCGTACTGTATCAAGTGATTGAACTTAGTTGCGAGCTCAGTCACCTTTAACCCATCAGTCTGCGGGTACAGAAATTCCTTATGCTTCTCCTCCCTCATAGCTCGGGAAAAGAAACGATCGGTCATCTTGGTTTTGAACATGCTCCAATTCATCTCGGGATGATCAGCCAGACCGGTGCTCTCCCACCATTCGCTCGCCACATCCTTGAGTTGAAGGGAGGCGATGTGCACTTTCCCAGCCTCAGTGCAATTAATGTTCCGGAGCAACCGTTCCATATGTGAGAACCAATAGGTCACCTTGACCGGTTCTCCAGTACCGTCATAGCTGTCGGGCCTCATTGAACTCACGGCTTTTAATGCTTGCCCGTAAGTTCCTCTGTCCCTAACAACATTGATCTGTGGTACTTGCTCCACTGACTCCTCAACTTCAGGAATAGCCTGAGGAACTGGACCACCTTGTGCTTGTGGTGCAACTGGTCGCATAACATCTGTGATTGCCTGCATGACAATTCCTCGGATTGCCTCCACTGCTGCAGCATCAAACATCATTGGAGCATTGGCCTGAGCTTGGCCATTGCCTCCCTGGTTATTGTTAGAAGCAGCCTCACGCTCTTCCCTTTGATTAGCGACGCTCCTCAGAATCAACCTTGGTTCAGCACCAGCATGGGTTGTGTTCCTTGTGTTCACCATCTTCTGGTGAATCATAACGTTACTTTAGAACTTATACAACTTAATTATGACACTCTAGTCAAATACGTCATGATACAGATTATAGGGGTCCAAACTAATAACTTTATATTAGTCTGACTATCCTTCACTGTTAATTGCAAGAACGACCTTCTTCTGCTCACTAAAGACTGAGAACCTGGGAGAAATGTCAACCTTTAAATGACATCAATCCCTAGAATAGACAATAGTCCTAAGAATGGATCTAAGAAATAAGTAACACTTGAAGCTTGCAGAAGTTTGAAACCACTTATTAACAACCTCACTTTCAAACTTCAGACCTTTAAACTTTAATTTACTTGATTATAACACAACACTTTTATAAACCACTTATAAGTAGCATTTGAAATTCAAAAGCTAAATCATTTAAATTAAATCACCGAGTTACTTATAACTCTTAACATTGAAATTCTCAAAATTTCTTTTTCATATGAAATAGGTTTGAAAATAGTTTCAAAATTAATTTTCGAAAATTCTCAAACCTAACAATAGGCCAAGAATTTTAAAACCATTGCTCTGATACCATAACTGTAATACCCCCAATTTATATCGGAGATATTACATGCCAGTGACCTCAGACTTTACCGTCCAAAGTCACCCCAGGCTTTTCCAGAACAATAGAGCTTAAATAGATAACATAATTACATATTAATTGAAAGATTAAACAGCGGAAGACTTTAAATTACACAGCGGAAGACTTTAAAGAGCCAACTTATAACATGGCTAAATTATGAAGATACATTGAAGTAACACTTTAACAATCTTAAAACACTTAACAGCTTAGAACACTGACTTTTAAATCTTCATCTGCAAGCTTCTTATCCTTCAATAGGTTACTTAAACTCTGGGAAACAACTCCTGATGTGCCGAATCGAATGGATGACACCAGCCCACATGCAGAGAACAAAGTTCGTGGGTTAGTCTACTTGAATAGACTAGCAAGGGTACAAAGCAGAGTGGTTCGAGTGATCGTGACCGTTTACTATCATTGTCCCTTGAATAAAAACCGAAGGAACGATATATAACCCGACACTTTCACGGAATGATTTAACAATCAGATATGCACTGAAGAGAAGACTCCAACTGAAATGAGCCTTAAAGGAAAATTATGACAACCGAGGGAACATTAAAGTTACACACATAAATGATTTAAAAGTTGACTGAGATGCTTCCGTTCACAACCAACCTCATCGCATACAGCGAATCCAGATTGAAAAGAGAATGTACTATGATCAAAGTCGATACGAGTTTTCCTAGCTACACTATAACTTAGCTGCACTACTCGCCGAATGTTTATTAATCATGTGCACTCGGGCACATATCTTATTTAATTACCAAACACACTTTACTGAAACACGTTAATGTTATTAAGAGCGGCACAAAGCTTAAATCTCAGGGTGACAATCATGTCGACCCAAATTAACACAATACACAAACACGCACACGCACACACGAGGCTTAACATTATTCCGAGAACAACGGAGTTATTATTACACAGGGTGATCTTGCGTTCACCCAGATTGCACTGCCACAGTGATTACACTTTAATTTATAGGGTGACAGTTACGTCCACCCCAATTGCACTAGCTAAGTGCTTAATACACAGGACTGCAATTATGCTCATCCAATGGCGCTTGCAAGGCGCTTAAAACACTTCAGATCCTTAACGGTGGATAAGAAGCATAGGTCATGACCCTTAAATTATTATCCGGAAATTAACCCGAGGAGTATTACGATTTAAAGAAACGACAAATCCTTATTTGGATTAGCGTTCCTACGAACATTAAGTTATAAAGAAATGACTAATCCTTACTTGGATTAGCGTTCCTACGAACATTAAGTTATAAAGAAACGACTAATCCTTACTTGGATTAGCGTTCCTACGAACACTCGTGTTAACTAAACAGTCTAACACAACAATTAATCACATTAAAGTCATCCAGGCAATCAACTTAAACATAGAGATAATAGAAACGGCTAATCCTTACTTGGATTAGTTTTCCTATTAACCCACATGCTATTCTAGTATTAAGATTAAATTCACAATAATACGATCACAGTAATTATCACATATAATAGCGTTATTCTAACAGATATACAACCTATCATAACATTACTTTAATCACGTTTATTTATGAAATTAGTTCCCAAGCAAAACAACAGTTCACTCCAATTTAATTAACAATTAATTAATTGATAATTAATGAAACATGGAATGATTAAGCAAGAGCGAACCGCCACTTGCCTTAATCCGCGGAGTTGGAACGAGCCTAACGACGACGGGATTCCGGGCTCGACACGGGTATAGCTCCGACAGCACAACGACCTTCAAGTCGACCCATAAAGAAACCCTAAGTTAGATCCGCCATAAACAAGCACGAAGGAAAGAAATCGAAAGGAACGATGCCACAACGACGACCACCAAAGCCAAAAGCCAAAAAAAAGGCATTCTGGACACTGGCGACGATCGCCGTTCTTGGCGGCGGTCGCCGCAGTTCATCACGGCGGAGGCCGTGAAGAACACGGCGGTCGCCGTGAAGAACTCAAACGACAGAATCGGTGAGGAAACTCACCCAGAACACGAGCGACTCGGCCTCCTTCGACTTGCTTTGGTTACTAACCACCAAGGGCTACCAAAAGCTTCACAAAGGCCACTGGAAACACACCAAACAACACCCCGGCGATTGCTTCAGAAATCCGGCGAGGGCACCAAACTCCGGCGAGAGAGATTTTGAGATTAAGCTTCTGATTTTTGTGTGAAATCCGATCCCCAAGCCTCTCCTTTTATAGCCAGATCACAAGGGAGCATAATGATGGCCTAAATGGAGGCGTGGCGGGGCTAGTTCGGCGTCGTCAGACGCTCGCCGGCGACCATCGGGCAAAGACCTTCGGACAACAACGACGGCAGGCACCGTCATAAATGCGGCAGGCGCCGCCATCAATGCGGCGGGCGCCGCCATAGGCCTGGCGTCCCCAGCTAGGAGAAGACTCGCCGGCTCCTCGTGCCCAGCGACGGCGGGCGCCGCCATACCCACGGCGGGCGCCGCCACCCTGGCTTCGCCTTCATTGGCCTTGGACAAAATCAACATTAACCCGGGATCAAAATTAATCGTACACGAACGAGTAATTAACATCCAAAGCACGTCGTCTGTATTTTATTTCACTGAGAAAAATATTACAGAGATATAGCACATTACAGAATGTCTTAAACTCTCTGTATTAAATCCGACGTACAAAACGGGTGTTCGGGAAAATTCCAAAAATTCCCAAAATAACCTTATAAAAATACGGGGTATCACAAGTTCTTAGAATATCGCAATTGCTACTCTGAATTAGGGATGAACAATATTAATCTCAATAAGTTGACCAGATTAGGGGAACCAGCACTATAGATAATACCAATCTCAACTAGTTTGTCACGCTAGGGAAACCAATATTAATAATACTAATCACAACAATTGATGAACTAGATCAACCAATAGAATTCAAAACCTTAATCCTACAGTATGAATAATACCAATAAAACTAGGTGATCAGGCTAGAGAAATCAATAAAACTCAATAGGATGAAGCACAAGAGAATCATAACATTCAGGGATAAAGAAAGGAATAATCTCAATATCAAATTCAACCAAGGCTTCAATTGTCTAGCCAAAAATAAAACAAAGAACTAAACTAAGAAAAGGGAAAAGATGAAGAAAGGTAGAACCCAACTTGGGGAGCACCCAACTTACAAACCTAATGTTCTAAAGGAATAATATATAGACTTAACAAAACCTAATTTCCTAAAAGGTAACAAATAAAATCTCCAAAAGAAACTAAAATAAAAGAACTAAAAGAAAATAAAAGAAAAGAAATAAAATAACAAAGTCTCGGGCGAAAATCTCTCTCCCGCGTCTGTCAACAGTTTCCGCGATCGCGGACAGATTTCCGCGATCGCGGAAAACTCTCTGTAAAGCCTCGCGTCATATCGCGTCTCCGCGCCCATCCGCGCCCGCGGCCAGCTCCTTCCGCGCCCGCGGCTGGCTTTTTGCAGCTCTTATTCGCTTCCATCGTGGTCTTCTCGTGGTGGCTTCCTTCCATCTTCTACATATCTTCATTTAAACTTTTCAATGCCACCATAATCATACTCCTTCTCCTCAACTGCATATTCAACAATAACGCTCTAAACTCATCCAAATGATATCCAAAACTCCAGCAACAACTCCTAGTTAAATCCTACAAAGTAGCGCTGATCAGCTTTCCATACCCATATCTACAATAACAAGCGGTTTGAGAATTAGCAAATTAAGATACATTAAATCATTATATCCTGTCACTAGAGGTGTCAAACGGGTCGGGTTCGGGTTTAAGCATACCGGGTCGGGTCGGGTCGATTGCGGGTCAAAATTTACCGGACGATTGTGGGTCGGGTCGTTGCGGGTCGGGTACGGGTTCGGGTCGACCCAGCAGGTCGAGAGCGCCTTGTCAAAATTTTATAAAATGAATATTAAAATAATATTTTAATTAAAACAAAAAATAATAAATCAAAAAAATATTATATAATAGTATTTTAATAATAATATATATAAACACATTTGTATTGACCCAACGGGTCGACCCAACGGGTCAATGACCCAACCCAGAAATTTACGGGTCGAACGGGTCGGGTCACTTTTTACCCAATACTTTCTGGGTCGGGTCTCAACCCAGAAAACGCGGGCCGGTCGGGTCGGGTTTGCGGGTCGGGTCAAATTTTGACAGCTCTACCTGTCACCCTATAATTTAAATCAGGTCACCATAAAACTATCTGGAATGCAAATAAAACTATGTTGGAAAACTAGTATGTTGTGTCAATCAAACAACAAATAACATCCTGCATATTCACCATGATCCTGTCACCCTGTACTCAAACATCCGGTCATAGTATAGCATAAAGTATACTACTATGTTGTAAATAAAACACACTCAGTAATTCATATTTGAACCATTAAAATTTTAAATCAGGTCACCATACAACTATCTGTAATGCAAATAAATCTATGTTGGAAAACTGGTATGTTGTGTCAATCAAACAACAAATAACATCCTGCATATTCATCATGATCTTGTCACCCTATACTCAAACATCCGGTCATAGTATAGCATAAAGTATACTACTATGCTGCAAATAAAACACACTCAGTAATTCATATTTCAACCATTAAAAATTTAAATCAGGTCACTATAAAACTATCTGGAATGCAAATAAACTATGTTGGAAAACTAGTATGTTGTGTCAATCAAACAACAAATAACATCTTGCATATTCACCATGATCCTGTCACCTTTGTACTCAAACATCCGGTCATAGTATAGCATAAAGTATACTACTATGCTGCAAATAAAACACACTCAGTAATTCATATTTGAACCATTAAAAATTTAAATCAGGTCACCATAAAACTATCTGGAATGCAAATAAAACTATGTTGGAAAACTAGTATGTTGTGTCAATCAAACAACAATTAACATCCTACATATTCACCATGATCCTGTCACCCTGTATTCAAACATCCGGTCACAGTATAGAAAAAAGTAATTCATATTTCAACCATTAAAAATTTATAATATAACTACCTGAAACACAACTGGCATGCCTTGAATGGAATATGAAATTCTTGGTGCGTTGGAGAGTAGATTTGCCTTCTCTATTGTTTGCATCCTTTTGGCCAATGTTGTGGTCAATGACTTGTGAAGCTCTTCATAAGCAACCCTTCCCCATGGATAATCCCAAAAGTTATCCATATTCTCCAGCAGTCTAACATGCAGCGGCTTCACTAGCCTCTTCTTATCCCCTCCTAGCAACAGACTCATCATAGGATTCAAAATCATCCTCATCCGAATAACTCTTTGGTTTCCCCTTACTCTTGAGCTTAGGCACCTCCCCCTGCTTTGATACCCTCTTTTCCAGCCTTCCCATCCTGTCAAGCACTCCTTTTTCCATTATCTTCATCATTCTGAACATCTGACTTATCATCTCTGATGAATGCACATATGCATTACTCGGGCTCGCTCCATCTTTTCCTTGCTTCCCCTTCCCCTTCTTTTTCAAACCCTTCATTACTTCCTTCACAATCTTGTTAAAATGCGGGTCATCATTTTCAACAACATAGTAGCAGTCGGACAGCTTATCCACCTCATCTAAATCGGGAATAAGAATGGGCTTAACCATATGTGTAGGATCAGCCAAAGACAACTCCAACACTCCATGTTCAGGGGCTTCATCTGAAAACCAACGAAGACCTCGAGGCATTGCAGATTCACTCAACTTTGATGCAAATGGGAGACCAAATGTTGGCACAGCTTCCCATACTCATATCTACAATAACAAGCGGTTTGAGAATTAGCAAATTAAGATACATTAAATCATTATATCATGTCACCCTATAATTTAAATCAGGTCACCATAAAACTATATGGAATGCAAATAAAACTATGTTGGAAAACTAGTATATTGTGTCAATCAAACAACAAATAACATCCTACATAATCACCATGATCTGTCACCATGTATTCAAACATCCGGTCATAGTATAGCATAAAGTATACTACTATGCTGCAAATAAAACACACTCAGTAATTCATATTTCAACCATTAAAAATTTAAATCAGGTCACCATAAAACTATTTGGAATACAAATAAAATATGTTGAAAAACTAGTATGTTGTGTCAATCAAACAACAAATAACATCCTGCATATTCACCATGATCCGGTCACCCTGTATTCAAACATCCGGTTATAGTATAGCATAAAGTATACTACTATGTTGTAAATAAAACACACTCAGTAATTCATATTTCAACCATTAAAAATTTAAATCAGGTCACCATAAAACTATTTGGAATGCAAATAAAACTATGTTGGAAAACTAGTATGTTGTGTCAATCAAATAACAAATAACATCTTGCATATTCACCATGATCCTGTCACCCTGTATTCAAACATCTGGTCATAGTATAGCATAAAGTATACTACTATGTTGTAAATAAAACACGCTCAATAATTCATATTTCAACCATTAAAAATTTATAATATAACTACTTGAAACACTACTGGCATGCCTTGAATGGAATATGGAATTCTTGATGCGTTGGAGAGTAGCTTTGCCTTCTCTACTATTTGCATCCTTTTGGCCAATGTTGTGGTCAATGACTTGTGAAGCTCTTCATAAGCAACCTTTCCCCATGGATAATCCCAAAAGTTATCCATATTCTCCAACAGTCTAACATGCAGCGGCTTCACTAGCCTCTTCTTATCCCCTCCCAGCAACAGACCCTCAACTATCAACAACAGTGCCAACTTGAGTTTGTAGTTGTCCAACTCACGATGTTCTTTGAATCTGTTGTAAACATCTTATACTGTCGTCTTAGGACCACTAGGACTACCAAAAAATCGCTCCATTACTAGCATGTCAGCTTTAGTATCCACAAATGGAAGTTCACCACAATTCAGTCCAGTTATGAGAGAGAACTCCTTGATCGAAAACCTCAACTCTTTCCCTGCCACCTTATACCAAGACTCCCACTTCTTTTTTGTTTCAAGTTGTTTAAATAGAACTGCATGCAATGTCTGTGAAGAAAATGATACATGCTGTAACATTTTTAAAATGTTTCCAAACGGGCCATCCAAAACCCGTTTTCAATCCACATGTGTCAACTTGTTTTCAATCTCACGAACAAAGTGCACCCTACAGTTGATGTTAATTCTTCCGTAGAAAGGTTCACCTCTGAAATAACTGTACCTAATCTACAAACCAAATGAAAATAACCATAAACAAACGAAATCGAACCATTTGAGAAGCCTCAGACGACAGATGAAACAAAAAAACCCTAAACAAACACTCCCGATATAAATTAAACCATTTTAGACGGGTGACAGGACAATTGAAAAAATACCCTAAACAAATTGAAACCATTTCAAAAGGCTGACAGGACAATTGAAAAATACCCTAAGCCCTAAACAGAAAATATAGACAACTTACATCCCCTTTAAAGATTACGGGTTTTTTCGCCTTTACTGTTTTCGCTTTTGGCCTCGACCTGCCCTTCTCGGATTTTTTTGCTATGGTACTGTCACAAGGTTTTCCCCTTTCACTTGCAGTTCGTCTCTCTGCTTCTTCTTCTTTCGAACCTGCCTGTCGTCTTTTTTTCTCTTCTTTTCCTCTCCACTCTTCTTTGGGCTCAATTCTTTACCGTCTCTAAGCACTGCCATTTTCTAGGATTTTTTTGTAACGCGCTTCAGAGGTTAAGGTAAAGTTCGGGGAGGGGCGAGTAAGTAAAAATGGAGTTGCAGAGTCGCGTTAATGGAGCAAGATGGAGGGAGTAAGTAAGAAAATGTGGAGATGGACTTGGTAAGAAAAAATGGACTTCAAGAGTAAGCAAAAATCGAGTCTAGCGTTAATAGGGAAAGATGGAGGAGTTGAAGAGTCGCCTTCTGGGGAAGAAGAAAATATCTTCTTTTGGAGGGAATTTTGGAAGGTAAACAGGGAGGGCCTTTTGCGAGCATTCGAACTTCGAAGAAAGGTAAAAAGGGTTTAGTCTTACCCTTTTTATTCCAAATTAAATATTATTAAAAAGGTCAACAGAATGGTAAACACAAACAAATAATATTAAAAAAAAAAAAATTACCCCAAAACAACAAAAACAAAAGGATAATTCTGACAATAGGATTATACAATGTGACAAAAAACATATGTATGCAAAATATAACGAAACTTCACTGACAGAAATTATGAACAACACTGACAGGAAGTATGCATTTACAACGAAGTAGCAAAGAAGAAATGCACCAACCAATTTTGCTAGATTTCCAAAATAATTTCAACACAAGTTATTGTCAACAAGACAAGTCAATTCTAGCAAAAACCACCCAAGAAGGAATCATAACACACTATCTCAACTACAGTGAAGCTTACATGAAAGTGAATAAGATATTCTTCGCTAGTCAAACCACTTCATATCGAAAATACTAACGGCTATCCTTTTTCTGTAGTGATCCACAAATTTGTCACCCACGTTCACGATGTTTTGACATCCGGAACTTAGCATTTCTTTGTACTTGATCGTGAAGACGCCACAATCGCCCCTGCACACAAGTAAAAAATGTAGTTGGTTTCTTGATATTATAACCAATTTCACACCAAAAAAATGAACAATTGATGTAAACAACTTACCCTCTCTTGTTTCTCTCCAATGTAGGAACACGAGTCACATTTAGGGGATTTTTCCCCTATCTTCATAAATTGTTGCCAAGGGCTCATACTGTGCTATCATGACAGGAAGAATATATGTCAACCCTGCAAGGAACCTATGGACTTCCGATAATTTGAACAAATTGACGTCGGGATCGTATACAGTGACAGACCATTTACTTAGTTGTATCTCCAGAGCTACCCAATGTTTCTCCTTGAAATTGAAGGGGAGGTATATACGATCCACGTCCTTCCAATCCTTCCCATAAAGTACAGGCAGTTCCCCATGCAGGTATCTCATCTTAGATCGATCAGCAACATAACTTTGCTTATTTGAAAACCATCTATTCATTTCCTTGTCCAACTTATGCTGAAAAAAGGTGTCCAATATTGCCACTGGTTTGTCACGCACATGACAGCCAAGATAATACATACATTCGTCCAAATACTACAAACCAAAAATATAATATGTCATACTAGAAATTTTAGACTTGCTGAACGCAACGATAATTTATATAAATAATGAAAGAGGCTTACCTGAGAACTCAGCCACCCCATTGGTTGCAACAATTTCTCAAAAAACTTCTTCTATACATGTTCTCCAGTTGGAGAAACAATTTCCTCACTACATCATAAGATGGTTTAATTAACATCTCAAACACGCGTTCATATCATCAAGACAGGAGGGACAACTTCCTAACCTTTCCTTCGAGTCTAACCAACGGCACAATCTATTCGTGTCTGAAATACCTTTGGACGTTGAAACCTTGCATCGTTTGGGATTATCGGCTTCTCTGGACAGTCCTCTCTTCCTGACAGGATGGTACCTCAGTTCATCAGTTGTATTAATTTTGTTTTTTGAGCTGGTTTTTTCTTGTTGAGACTCTAATTGATTCTTTGGTAGAGTCTCATTCCACCTCAGCTTCTTTTGTTACTACTACTAGCGTCTGCAAATAAGTTTTTTCATAAATAAGATGTTGGTGAACTGAAGGACTATCATGTTAGGAAGATTTATTGATGCATACCTCAACTCCTTTTGTCCTCCCTTTTTTATTTTCCCCCTCATTCTGAACTGCACCATCTTTATCACACTTTTTTTTTTTTGAATGAGTCTTCCTTGCAAATACTTTTCCTTCTTTCTTATATTTTTCTTCTTTTGTCATCGTTTTTCCATATTTCTCCTCATCATGTACTGCACCCTCAACATCATCACTCTGAATTGCACCATCTTCATCACCCTTCTTCTTTTTTGAACGAGTCTTCCTTGCAAATATGTTTCCTTCTTTCTTATCTTTTTCTTCTTTTGTCATCGTTTCTCCATATTTCCCCTCATCTTGTACTGCACCCTCAACATCATAACTCTGATAAACAACCATATATCCTAAATTGCCATTGTCAATTTTAATGGCACCTTCATCATCGTCATCCTGTAGGGGATTTGAATCAGACCCCCCAATTCTATCCATTTCGACATCCTCATCACGATCATGTACAACATTCTGCTTCAATAAATAATAAATTATATTTAACTCACAAGAATAATAAGTAAGTACATCATTCTATAATATTTGTCAAAAACAGAGCTTTATGCATCCATCCAACTTATAAATATTGACTTTCTATTAACTAATTATGACATTCCTGTTATAATGTTTGTCACAAAACATGCTTTAACTTACAATAAATATAAGTAACTGTCAATCTCAAGTTGAAAACAGTGACATTTTAACTTATTGATATGACAATACTATTCTACATTCCGACAATAAAAAATGCTTAAGCTTCCACAAAATAAAAATATAAGTTCTCAAACAAAACTTAATAACGATTGTTGACAGTTATCTTATCTCCCCTTCCTCCTGTTCAATGTCCTTTTTTTCATCATTTGCTGAACCTGCGTTGTTGAATGCCCTCTTCTTGATCATCTATTCCATTATGCCCAAGGTTTTATTCATAGCACTAAATCCTGCGTCCACCTGGTTTTCCAAATTAATCATACGCTCATGAAGCTCTTTCATAGCGCACATCATTTGTCTTGCATCCAGGCCTGAGGACTTCGCGGCAGGGGCAAGATCTGAATCACTCTTTCCTTTTCTTCTACCATTGATAGACCTCTTATTACTTAGCTCGAATTTCTCAACTGCCTTGTCAAAGTAAGTGTCCTTCACTTCCCCATCAAATTTACATTCTTTTAAGACCTCCACCTCAGCTTCTTCCTCTATTAACACCACATTTGGAATAAAACGGGATGTGGCCTTCCCCAAGAAAGACTCAACAGCCGTCGCATCAGGTTGTGAATCTGATGACCATCGTAGACCGCATAGGTAGGCCTCCTTATCCACCAAATGTGCAAACGCTGAAGCAATTGGTTTAACAGCTTCAAATAGCCAAACTTGAACCGTAGTTTTTCTTGTCAGTATGATACTTATTTCTTGTAAGAAACCATCAATATATTGTAATTACAATACCAACTTCAAAACAATATACATTACATCCTGTCATGTTACCTGAAAGGCCATTGGCAACCCCTTGAGTTTGTAACCCAACCTTGCACTTGAGTCTCTGCTTGTTTCAACCGTTTGCAATCTATTCTTCACCGTTGAACTCAATCCCTGGTGAGTTTTAATGTAGTTAACCCTGCCCCACGGGAATTTCGTGAATCAATCGATATCAGTCAATACATTTACATGATCCCGTGCTTATGCGAACCTTTTTCTCAACCCCAAGAATGACGCCCTCTAATATAATCAATAATGTCATCTTATATTTCAAAGGGCTATCATGCTGTGTACGCATAAATAATGACTCTAGCTCACCCAACGTCAAATTCTATACATCAAATAACTCTTTCACGACATTTTTATCCGTGTTCAGCTCATTATCATTCATTCTGCGACAGCATAACCCCGTCACAAATGCAAATTCCTTCATTGAAAAATGTAGCAGATGTCCTTGCAGGTCATACCACATCTCCCACAACTTCCTCGTTTCTACTTGACGGAATAAAACGTAATGTACAAGCTGGCATGAAAAGGTTTGTCGACGAACCATCTTCACAGTAGGTTCAAATGGATCATCTATTATCCTCTGCCAGTCCACAGGGGAGAGGCATTTCTCAATAATTTTCAGCAATTCACGCCGACGGTTTTGGTTGACTTTGTCGATGAATTTTTTCTCTTCAAATCTCAATAAATGACCATAAAAAATACAAATTATACGAGGTCAATAAATACATAAGGAACATATACTTAAAAACTACATGACAGGATGTGAAATATGGAAAACTACACACAATGAGCTAACCAAAATTTAAATTTTTACCCATTTCAATTTCCTCCGTTTCAATATGGAAAACTACATCACTTCAGCTGCACTGGTGGAGATAGACAAACAACAAAAAATATCAACATTTAAGTTTTTTCTAAGCACCAAACTGAACATACTTAGATGTAGAGATCACACGAGAAGACAAGGAAGTTACGAGAGTAAGAGAGCTATAATGTCAGGCAAATAAAAACATTAACTTTCAAAACACAACAATGCTTCACAAACTGACATTCTAATTGATCATTTCAACAATAAAACTATACGATGTGACAAATATTTCATCAACGCTGACGTGAAATTTTCAAACAATGGTAATTCCTGCAATTGTGACAAAAAAAACTAATCTGACATTCTCATTTTACAAACACGGATTTCACAGGTTTATATAATTTGCTGCATTCAACTTCACTTCATTTCAGCTCAAACGAACAACAATAAATCAACCCTAAAAACCAAATGAATAACAACGGAGCAACCCTAAAACGGCGTTGAATGGCTGGAACCCTAAAAAATTGGACATACCTCCAAGGCTCGAACGAGATAGACAGAAGAGGAAGATGAATCGGAATCGAGACCGGGGACGTCGGTCGAAGACCTGCACTTTGTCCCGCGTCTTCGGTGGAAGACCTGCAATTTTGGGCCTTAATCAGAGGAGCTCAAGCGGCGATGAAGGGCTCCGTCTATGGAAAACCTGCAATTTCGCGCCGAAGAAGGGTTTCAGCTAACTCGAACGGCGAAGAAGGGTTTCAAGCAAAAAACAAAGCTAGAGATTATGGAGTTTGAATCGATATCATACCTGAAAGAGAAACCTTTCCGCCGGCAATGGTGAAATTCGTCGGACAAAACAAAGCTGGATTCCGCTAGAGAAGATGGAGACACCTCGAGCTGGGAGAGAGACCTCGGCCGGCAATGTAGTTGGGTTTTTGTAGCAACTTTCACATTTCAATTTGAAATTGAAACCGAATTATTATTATTTTTCATAAAATCAATACCATGTCATATTTTATTTTTCAAAACAAAAAAAAAATTAAATTTCAATTTACCTTTTTATTTGGGGGCTATTTTTGCAAAAACAGAAGAATTTTTTTTTTGAGAGGATATATTTGCAAAAAATAAAAAGGATAGGGTAAAATCGCAAATGCATTAGTAAGGTAGGATATTGATTGCTATTTCTCTATGTATAACTAGTGTAGTCTCCGTGCCATGCACGGGGATAGTAAAATTATATTATCTTATATCAGTATGAAATTTTCAAATTAGATATATAATGTCATATAAACATAGGGGGAAAAGACAAACAAATCGGATGAAACCATATTTTTTAACAAATTTAAACAAACCATGAATTAGGCTATAGAAATACAACTATATTAGGGTGTGTTGTGCTAGCCAACCTTCAAAGTACATGAAGACATCTTGACAAAAAGAAAATACATGAAGATGCCATCCTTTCGACTCCATGACTTGTGCTGCCTCACGATCACTACAAGCATGACCTGCATGACCTTTCTGAGGTTGGGTTTCCCCTTCTTGACTGTGGCCATCACCATGTCACCAATGCACACAGATGGCAATTTGTTAAGCCTCTCCTTAATCCCCTTTACAAAGATGATGTAGAGGTTCTTAGCACTAGTTTTGTCAAACTGCCGCCACTGGCAAACCCAATATCCTGAATTTGTTATCCGCGGATCCATCATGAATTCACCCCCCAAAAAATCATAAATGTAAACAGAGTATATAAACTACCAATATATCCTCTTTTTGCAAGAATTAACTAAAGAACATGATACAAATTACAAAATTAAAATACAAAAGATTGATCAGGATGCTAGTTTTAAAATTGGATTGGCTTTAGTAGGTTTTAGGATTCACTGAAAAAATGAGAATTGAGAAACCGAACTCACCAAGAAGGACCAAAGATTCAACTTTGGAGGATAAAAGAGAATTTATCCATTTAAGCCTAACTCGGCAAGAAGGACAAAGATTGAAAATTTAACTTACTTTAGCTTGTCTTTCATATAAGCTAAACACCCAATTTACCAAATCCATCCACATTGAGCACATACAGGAAATATTAGAACAAAGGAAAGCACACTATCAGTCATTTTTTTAAAGCTAATTAATGATCGTACATGTTTTGCTGAGATGGAGAATAAAAAAGTTTTTTATGCAGAAAGAGGATACAACATGTTCTCACAATAGGAAATAAGATCAAACTTAAGAAAGAATAAAAAGGTGAACAAAAGCTTCACTTTACCACGCAAGTATCCTGCAACTTCTTGGGGCTACTATGTACAGCACCCAGTAGCTTGGCCATTAAAGGATCAAGGAATGGGATGATTTCTTCACCCATATTCTCACAAAATGCAGCCAGAGCATAGTAAGTCTTCTCCTGAAAATTTATATTTCATTCACCATCATGATTTGGAAGTTAGACAACATATTTCATAATTAGTTATCTTTGCATTCAGAATTATATTTGATTTACATCATACCTTAACTTCATCAGAAGCATCCTCAAGAGCACTCAATATGCAGGGAAGAACATTCTCATAATGAGATACAATCTCAGGTTGCAAATACTCAGCAAATTGGCCCAATGCAAAGGATGCAAGTCCTCTTACTACCTGCTCTGGATCTCTTAAATCCCCCAAAACAATTTATAGAATGGGATACAAATTCTCCTTTAGTAAATTGAAGCAACCCTCTGAAATTACACCTAAAGATGTAACTGCAGCTTCTCTATGCTTCAGGTTAACATTCTGACTACTTATAGAAGCAAATTGAAGAATTGGTCATCTTTGGTAACACGGTAGTATTCCTCAGCAAGTTGGCGTTGACCAATAAGCTGTGCAAACTGCTCATCATGGGTAATTACAATCAGCTGGAAATTTTCCTGGCCTTTCCGGTTTCCATGATTCTGCACAATACAAGACAGAATAAAAGGATGCAGAATGCAACATAAAACATCAGTTGAGACTAAAGATACAATGAAATATAAATACCTGAGCAGGGCAGCAGCCAAGCTCTCAGAATTAGGACTATCAAGATTAGTAGTTGGATTGTTCAGTGCTAGTATTCAACAATTTAGGTAGAAATCAGGCAAATCAGCTCCTTTTTGTTCACCCCCACTTCAGAGAACAAATTTTTAGACAAATTTTCACAACCCAAAATTCTCCACAGATCAAAATTCAAAAACCCTTTTTTCTTCTTCTTCTCCTCACACCCAAAAATTCTATTGTTTAAGGAAAGAATACCCAAATTGTGATCTGTAAGAAAATAAAACCCAATATTATCCCACCCAGAAGCTCAAGCCCCCAGTATAGTTTAATTGCATTTGCTTCCAAGAACAACTACTTAATCGAGGTTAATAAGTGCACCGAAAACAACAATTACGTATTAAGAGATGATCAGAAACTCACCTGAGCAGAGACATGTAATCAGTCCCCAGTAGGCCCTTCTGTTGCAAGGGATTTACCTGATAGCTTGGCCCTGAAGTTCTCATCCAGCAGCACTTTCGAGGGTTTGAAATCTCGATATATGATCTACATAAAAGACAATTACCACCATAGAGGTGTGAACAATATGCATTAGCAGGAATGCAATATGCTATAAAACAAATTAAAGTATGCACTCTAACTTGTTAATCTTTAACAGGAGAAAGTAGAAGAATGCTGCAAATTCATATCAGAAGTATCAAACAATAACAAAAAATGCAAGGGAAGGGGCGTGTGCTTGTCGTCTCCCCAGAGGTGAAGAAGTTGAAGAGCTTTTGTCATTTGATCTACATAGACTTATGTATGTCACTTAATTCCACAAACAAAGACGCCAACTGCCGAAATCAACCCAATAAACCACACAGCCATCTTAAAATTAACTCAAAGATAGAGCACAAAGAGAGAAAAAACAGATGGGAAACATATCTCACAAGCAATTTCCCTGAGAAGAAGGAAATGATGCAGTTTTGGATGGAGAGAACACTAAAACTAACACATGAGATTGACATTTGAAGTAACTTAACCAATTCATTCAATTCAAATTGAGATTGAAAATATGTCCTAATTGCAAGTTCATTTCAAACTTAGTGGATATTGAAATTAACTAAAAAGCATAACACGTTGCTTTTAATAACCAAAACCATTTATTTTCTTTCCCACCTCATTTTTCTATATGTTCATACTGGCAATTTTCCAAGCGAATCAATTTGCATGCTCAATAAACAACACAACGGAGCATATCCCCTTTCAGAAGAAACTTGAACCTGGAAGTTTCTTGAATCATAGCGCAAAATAAGCTTCTTCATTTTTAACTAACCTCTCTGCATAATGGCAAACGCTAAACTTCCCATCTTTTACCCCTCTAAAACAGGTGTTAGAATTGTTTGTCAATGCCTCCCATGGTCTTCATCCTGCAAATTTTAATATGACAGCACATGATCAGTTTCTTCATCTCTAAAATCATGATAAATAAAGTTGCATCAGGATTGCAGTCAGTCAAAAGGAAGAAACATATAAAGGTAATGCAGTCAGTCAGTTAGTTACAGCTCAAAACTATGAACTCAAAGAATTTATTAATGAGAACACAAAGGTCATAGAAATAACAATACGATATTTGCACCTCCACATGCATACAAACCCTTTTCCTTTTCCTCTTGCTCCTTCCCCTATTACTACTAATTTTTGCGAGCCAAATTAAAAGCTCCCAATTAACGGGAAGCTAACGATAAAGCATTTACTAACTTTCTCATCTGATGGTGGACGTTTTTTAGTTGGCCCCATTCTTCCAGTGAGCATGTGTTAGGGGGCCACTCTTGGTTGGCCCACTGGTCCACCCCTGCTTAGCCGTCTTTCGGCCCAGGCACAGGACCAGCCTACCTTGGGCTCAACCACCCACCTAACAGGCCTGCAGGCCACACACCCCAACCTGATTCATGGCTCCTCCGCATTTAAGGAGGCCTCTCCACGCAGGTTGTTGGAGGCGGGATTTGAACCCACAACCTCCCTTTAACAAGTGGCCTTTGCCCCACTTGCTAACCAATTAAGCTCCTCCTTAAATGCGGAGGGGCCATGAATCAGGTTGGGGTGTGTTGCATGCAGGCCTGTTAGGTTAGGTGGTGGTTGAGCCCAAGGTAGGCTGGTCCTGTGCCTGGGCCAGACGGCTAAGCAGGGGTGGACCAGTGGGCCAACCAAGAGTGGCCCCCTAACAGCATGTAAAGCTAAAATCCACCATAACAAAAACACAAATAATCAATTAGGCGTTCAATCCTGTCAAATTTCACAGAGAATGAAAGAGAAAGGGAACCTTGCGAGAAATGCCACCATGGATTTGTAGAAATCTACTTGACAATATGAACAACATAATCACAAGAGATTTTTCATGAAAAAATGAGAAGCATTATTTGATTATTGCATAGGCACATTTAATTATCAAAATCACCGAATAGGACCAACTCCTTCTACATGAGACTATTCAAACCTAAGCTAATATTGAGTCTCAGGATGTACATGTCATCTGTTGTAAATTTCATCCATAAAAGATAATGTTTAACCAATTCGATCAGTGAGTTGGCAAACAAACATTTGCAACCACTATATACTTTAGCAGTAGCATACCAATTTTTGAAATAACATCTCAAACTCTCACTCAAACCATGCTAAGAAGTTGCATACCAATTTTTAAAGTTTTCCTACAAATTTTGAAAATATAGAGCCTAGAAAAGTAGAAAGACATCTCAAAACAAAAACTTCTCAACTTAATACTAATGAGGAACCCTAAAACTTTCCACCCATTCAAACTTAACAAAAGCCATAGGAATTGAAACTTCACCAGTGATAATAGAAATCAACACATCAAAATAAAAGGCAAAATAGAACAGATCTGAATGGGTGGAAAGCAATGGCGCTTGTGTTTGGAGTTGAAGGACACTGTGTCACCAACTCGAGGCCCACTCTTTTGGATTTAACATTAGATCAGATGCCCTAATTATCGATGCAAATATGAAAGAATCAATATTAACACTTTTTTTACTACTTAACCGACAATCATTAGGCACCAGGAAACAAAGTCTCACTTGGACATTGTATCAAACACGTTGTAGGCAGTTTCCATGGAGCCAAAAACATCCATAAACCCCAAGAGCGAGTACATTAATCAGAAGAGATCAGAGCTTGTAGAGATCATTAATTAGCGGGATCGCTTTATTTGCAGCATCTCTCTGTATTGTTGCACAATACAAGGCATGGCTCGTTTGAACAGTACAACTCAAGATCTGAGCACATATGATTAAAATAAGGAAGAGATCGTCGCATATCAAATGCCAAAATCAGAAAAAACAGATCGTGAAATGTAGAAGAGCATTGAATAATCTTGGAGCAAAACAAAAATGAATGAAATTGGAAATAATACCTTGTACTAAGAATTGAGCCCCACATTGAGTTCAGGGAATTCATCCTTCTTCATGGTAGAGACGTATTTAGAATTGTGGCCGCACATCTCTAATTTCCTTACATATGAGACGACAACTGGATGGGGAGTTTCTGGAGAGAGAATAAGAGAACGAAATTGAGGAAATAAAAACTGAACGGAGAGTTTTCGTCAAACACAACAGCGGTTGAGGATGAGACTTGTACGGGAATCGTGAAATCGTGGAGACACGAGAGCAGTTAAGAGGAGATCGTGTATGCACAACAACAAAAAATCGCCACTTGTCATCTCTAGATGAAGTGAGAAGTGAGGGTTGAAGTTGAAGCAAATTTGCTTAATGTCATCTCAAGCTTAAGTGTTTGTTCCGTTGGATTGAATGAATGGTTGAAAGAGGGATTGAAGTTGAAGAAGGGGTTGAAGTTGAAGGAAAATGGTAATGTGAGGGGGGACATTAGGGCTCCGTTCCAATGTGTTTGAGTTTAAGTGGGTTGAAGTTTAAATATCCACTTCAACTCCTACTTAAACTACCCATTTTGCCTAATGTCCCCCTCCCTAGATTAAGTTTTTGCTTAAACTATCCCCTAACTTAAACTCACTTTATCTCACTGCAACCCCCAAATACCACTCACCGAACACACCCTAGGCAAAAATTGAGTTGAAGTGGGGGTTGAAGTTGAGGTTGAAGCAAAAGTGAGGGTTCAACTCTTTCAACTCCATTATCACCGAACGAGCCCTAAGCAAAAAATGAGTTGAAGTGATGGTTGAAGTTGAGGTTGAAACAAATTTGCTTAATGTCACTCACTTCCAATAGATGTTGTCGAACGGGCCCTAAGTCAGATGTTAACACCGTAGAAAGCCACTTGGCTCAATTTTTACTAAAGAGATGCCTTCAACTTTAAGTAATTAGGGTAGATATGATATGGTTCAATATAATGAAAATAATTAAAATTTTGGATATGTTTTAAAGAAAGTAATCTATTCTCACATTATATTATTTATTTTCATTATATGAATAGGACAATTATGTAATATATGTATATTATGTAAATAAGACAATTATTATGGTTCAGTATAATGAAAATAATTAAAATTTCGGATATGTTTAAAGGAAATTAATCTATTCTCACTTTATATTTTTTTTCATTATATGAATAAGAAAATTATGTAAAATATGTATATCATATGAATAAGACAATTATTATCTTCAATATAATGAAAATAATTAAAATTTTGGATATGTTTAAAGGAAAGTTGTACTCACTTTATATTATTTATTTGCATTATATGAATAAGACAATTATTATGGTTCAATATAATGAAAATAATTAAAATTTCGGATATGTTTAAAGGAAATTAATCTATTCTCACTTTATATTATTTATTTTCATTATATGAATAAGACAATTATGTAAAATATGTGTATTATATGAATAAGACAATTATTATTTTGAATATAATGAAAATAATTCAAAGTTCGGACATGTTTATAGAAAAGTAATATATTCTCACATTATATTATTTATTTTCATTATATGAATAAGAAAATTATGTAAAATATGTATATTATATAAATAAGACAATCATTGAGGTTCAATATAATGAACATAATTAAAAGTCCGGATATGTTTAAAAGAAAGCAACCTATTATTATATGAGATGAGATATATTTGGTTGGTAATTAAGGAAATTTGAATAGAAAAAAGATAAAGTAAATTATAAAATAGTAGAAGGGTGAATAAGTAAATGGAAGATTTTTTTATACATAGTTAAGAACTAGGCTGTCTTTCTACGAAAGGTCCAACCTAAATCATTCTTGCAGACAATCATAAGAAAAGCCTTCGGCATTAGGTGAAGGGTCCCATTAGCTCTACGACTACCAATCGAACATAAGTGACGAATAGTATGTAGGTCGCATACTTGAGAGGCCAGAAAATCAGCAGCTTGATTAGCTTCGCGGAAGCAGTGTCGGATTTTAACTTCTTCAAAGTAGGCTAGGAATCTTCTAGTATCTTTGATGATCATGTCGATCTCCCATGGAGCATCCCAAATTCCTTGTACGGCATTTATGATAGTGAGGTTATCGCCTTCTATCGTAATCTTCTTGATGCACAACTGATGCGCCTGAGCCACACCCACCTAGAGATGTTCACGGTTATTGAACCGCCGGTTCCGGTTCCAAAAAATCATGAACCGAAACCGGAACCAACCAAGTCCGGCTTCGTCCGGTTTTGTCGGTTCTGGTTTCGGTTGTGGTTCCGGTCGGTTTTGAGCCGGTTCCGGTTCCGGGTATGAACCGGATAAAAATTAATATTTTCTATTAAAAAAAAATTCCAAAAAAAAGTTGAATATAAAAAAAATGAAAAAATATTAACCTTAATCATTTAATCTTTATATTTTTATTATACAATATATTCTTAAACTAAAAAATATAATAAGAATTTGTCTTTATATAAAATTATAAGGAAAAAATTGGAAAAGTGAAGGATTTGAACTTATTAAGTTGCTTACGTATTCTTTTCGGGTTAGAGAAATCTAAACTCACGTAGTCCTCTTACCTTTATTATGAAAATTCACTTAGCTAATAGGTTTGAAATCGGCAGTTCTGAAATGGTTTGGAATCGCCGGTTTCGAACCGCTTCGAACTGCCAGTTCCACAGTTCTATGAAATCATGAACCGGAACCGAAACTGGCCTCGAATGGTTTCAGTCGGTTCCGGTTCGATTACGGTTACGGTTCCAGCCGGTTTTGGGCGGTTCCAGAATCGCCGGTTCAAAGGAACCGCTGAACACCTCTACACCCACCCACATCGAAATAGCTTTTGCTTATAGAATGGAAGTTGACAAAATATTGTGATTGTCCATATAGATTATATTACTGTCCATGTCCCTAATAATAAAACCTATTTTCGATCACCATTGCCACTTCTTGAACCATCAAAATTTAATTTCATGTGATCTCCTTATGGTTTTGTCCAGGCCACATGTAGAGCTTTCTTATCTGGTTTTGTGCTATTCTTTTCTGTTTCCACATTTTTGAGTAATCTATACGACGCAACGATGTGATCACATCTAGAGCTGTCATTAGTTGGATTTCGGAAGATTAAGGCATTTCTAAAGTTCCAAATATGCCACCATGCAAAACAGGTAAGTTCAAAGTTGGATATAGCTCCTCTATTAAATGAAAGATTATCAATAAATATTTCACCAAATAGCACCGGAGTTAAGTCTTCATTAAAGGATTGGCATGTTTCGCGCAGCACTGTCATTATGTATTTACAATTGAAAAAGAGATGGTTAGTTCATTTGATTCCTTAGAGAATGCATTCCGCAAGAACTCTGTCATAGTACCTATTTAGTCTTTCTTTAGTGGGTAGTGAATCTAAGGAAGCTTTTCACAAGAAATGTTTGATCTTAGGTGGTAGATTTAGTTGCCAAATCCATGAAAGGTTTTGGCAACAATCCCCCCTTCTTTTGTTATGAAGTCATTGTGTTGCTGTTTTGACTGAGTACTTACCGATTGGTGAAGATTCCCAAATTAATTGGTCCTCCAAATTGCACAATGGAAGTTGTACTTTTTTAACCTTTTCCATTATGTGATTAGGGAGTACATTATTGAGTAGAGTATCATTCCATTCATGATTTTCAGTGATAAAATCATACACTTTTGTGGTGGCATTATCAAGATTCAATATATTGTTTAGGGTGTTATTATAGAGCCATTTGTCGTTCCAGAAATCAATGGTCTTTCCATTACCGATTTGTCCTTTCTAAGACTTAGTAATCTCGTAAATTTCCAGAAAAAGTTTTTCTTTTAGAGTGAAAAAATACAATCCTCCTTGATATATTTCTCTTTAATTATTCGAACCCATACATTATTTGGTTCTGTTAGTATTTTCCATATTAATTTCATTTGTTGATCAGCTCTACTTTGTAGTGCTTATCTAGGAGTTGTTACCGGTGTTTAGGGTGCCATTTGTAGAGAATTAGAGCACAACTGTGGAGTAGGGAGTTGGAGAGAAGAAGTGTGGATATGGTGGTTTGGAGAAGCTAATTGAAGACATCCAGAAGACGAGGAGTAAACCACCTGAGGAGACCAAGGAAGACGGAAGGAATTAGCCACACCAAGGAGGAGAAGGCTTCTGCCGCGATCAACCACGACCAAGGGCGAAGTCACAAGCAGCCGCGGCGAAGGGCGAGACGCGGAGAAACGAATGCCGCTGCCGCGACCACGGATTTCCCACCGCGCCCGTGGAAAATTCATGTGCTGAACAGGTCGAGAGCTTCGATTCAATTTCCGCGACCGCGGATTTGGTTCCACGGCCGCGAAAGCACGCGGAGGCGGTCCGTTAGAGAATTTCCGAACTTTGTTATTTTTCCCTTTTTTCGTTTGTCTTTATTTTATTTATTTCAAACTTTATACTATTATTTCCTTTTAGATGAGGTTTGTGATCTTGGGCTTTAGGTTAAGTCTATTTAACCTAAATTCCATAGCCTCCAATCGATCATTCTAGTTTACGTTTCAGTATTATTTTCCCTTTGAACTATGAAGAACTAAGCACTTTTGCTTAGTCTGACGATTGAAGCCTTCGTTTGAATAATGGTTGTGAGATTCTAATTCTATTTCTTTTCCTTTGAATGTATTGATTCTCTTGTGCTTCATCCCATTGATTCTGTAACACCCCCAAATCTCCTATTGAAAGTATTACTGCAAGTGACCTCAGATATTACATCCCGAAGTCACCCCATGCTTTTCCAGTTGATATAAACCATCAAACCACAGTTATAATACCAAATATCATAACTTTTATAAAACCAAAGTCTCATAATTATAACATAAATTCCAAATTCAACAAAATACAAAATCAGAATTATTACAGCGGAAGTCTTTAAGTACAAAACATAGTTAACACAACGGAAGTCTTTGAAATAACAACAGGGTCTTGATCGAAAGGATCACCCTCCAAGGATCTTAACCTGAATAAACTTGTCAAAAACACCGTTTGTCTTTACAGTCGTTCTAGCCTTCATGGATCTGTAACATATCTGATGTGCCGAATCGAACGGATGACACCAGCCAACCATGCAGAGAACAATTTCGGTTGGTTAGTCTAATGAAAGACTATGCAAGGGTACAAAGCAGAGTGGTTTGAAGTAGTCGTATTAGGTTAGACTCATCATCCTCGAATCAAAACCGATAACGATAGTCAACCACCATACTCTACTGAAACATATGAAAAGGCATGAACAAGAGAAGATTCTGAAGACCGAGTCTCACAGCAATCAATCCCAAAAGAAGATTCCAACGAAATGAGCCTTATCGGAAACATGACAAATGTTGGGGAACATTAATAATTACACACAAGCGTTTAAAAATCAAGACGAGCTTTCCTAGCTGCACTACAGCCTAGCTGCACTGCTCGCCCAAAGGTATATTAATTATGTGCGACAACGGCATTTATCTTATTTAATTCCAAAACACACATCACGTTATAAGCTTTTAGATATATGTTCTGTCACGCAGGACATATATCGAAGGAATGGACCTCGCAAAGTCCAAGCCTCTGGACCTATATCGAAAGAATGGACCTCGCAGAGTCCAAGCCTCTACATCCGTAGGGTCTTGATCGCCCTTTTCTCCAAGTTATAAAGAAACGAATGGACCTCACAGAGTCCAGGCGTTCCTACGAATACTCGTGCTAACTAACAGTTCAACACAGTAATAATCCATATTAAAGCCTTCCAGGCAATTATCATAACCATATATCTATAAAAGGGTTGATCTAGCAGATATACAACATATTATAATATCATATTCTTTTCATCATATAATTTATCAAAATTGTTCCCAACATAAATAGTAAATCATTCCAAATTAATTAACAACTAACAATTGATAATTAATGGAAGTATGGAATGATGAGCAAGAGCGAACCGCCACTTGCCTTAGATTAGTCGAGCTTGAACAAAGCTTAGCAACAAGATGTATCTAGGTTCGAAACTGGGACAGATCCTGGACGATAAATCCCTCTGGAACTACCCATAACGAGATCCTAAGTTAGATCCAATATCCATATATATGAATCTAAAAGAATACAAAAAGGAATCGAATGAGCCAAGTCTCGCTCGAAGCCAAACACCCAAGAACACACACACGAACCCAGCCTACCGCGGGTGCGGTCGGCCCTCACCGCGGGGTGCGGTGGTGCCTTGCCGTGGGTGCGGCGAGATGACAGAGGTGAGGGTTCTTCGACAGATTTTCGGGGAGAAACTCACCCAAATCGATTCGTTCGACTTCGATTCGTTGTGGTTTTGATCTCCCACCACCTTAGATCTTGATTAACACTTAAGAGCACCTTTGTAAACACTCAAAGGGGTTCGATCTCTTCTCAAACGAAGCTCACTAGCTTGCCAACAATGGAGATTTCAGAGGAATTTCAGAGGAAGAAGATGAAGCTCAGCTATGGCTTCTCCTCTACGGTTTCCTCCCTTTTTATAGCCCAAACAAGGAGCTTACCCACAGATGACATCAAGGAGGAGGTGGCCCGACCAGATAGATAGGCTAGAAGCCAGCTAAGGCGAGCTACGGCCTGTGACTTATCGCAATGACATTGGAGCTGACGATGGCCGCGGGGTGCGGTGGGGGTGCGGTAGCCGACTCGTGACCGCCACTGGCATTGGCCTTCGCCGGCAGGGTGCGGTCAAGGCCATTTTTGCCCCCTTTCGTCCATTTTGTCTTTTCTTACCAAGTGGTTAAATATTCTTAACCCCGGGTTAAATATATTCGTACACGAACGACTTTTTAACCCAAAAATACATTAACTGTATTTTATATTACTCGGAAAAATATTACAGAGATCAAACATCTCATAGAATGTCTGCACTTCTCTGAATTTAATCTGACTTGTAATATGGGCAAGAGAAAATTTCAAAATTACCCTTACAAAATGAGGGATATTACATTACCTCCCCCTTAAAAGAAGTTTTGACCCCGAAACTTAGGTCGTAAACATCTTGGAGAAGCGTCTATTCATATCCTTCTCAGCTTCCCAAGTCTCCCAGGTAACTTCTTCTGTTCCTGACTTGGACCACAAAATTCGTACTAACTTGTCGACTCTGAGCTGTCAATATTCTTTGACTTATCAAAGCAGTTTCCGAGTTTGTCCTGTGACGAAATCCATTGCAATGTCTTCCAACTTCTATTCTGAACTGGAAGAGGTAGTAATTCTCCAATGTATCTGTGATACCCCGTAATTTTGTAAGGTTATATTGGGAATTATGGAATTTTCCCGGGTACCCGTTGTGTACGTCGGATTTAATTCAGGTAGTTTGAGACATTCTGTAATGTGCTCTGTATCTGTAATATTTTTCTCAGTGAAATAATATACAGACAAGGTGCCTTAGATTTTAATTGTCGTTCGCGTACGATAATTTTTATCCCGGTTTAACGTCTGGTTCGTTCAAAGCTGAACGGGCGGGAAAAGGGAGAAACGGCGACCGCCGTTCAGAAACGGCGACCGCCGTGGTTGGGCCCGAGGAGTCAGCGTGTCAGCTTCTAGCTGGCCGCGACATACCTGGCAACGGCGACCGCCGCATTTACGGCCACCGTCGCGTGCCCGCCGCAGGCAAAAACGGCGACCGCCGTGATTGTCCAGTGGGCATTGCCCGTTGGTCATCGGCGGTAATCGAGGGCGCCGATCTTGCTTTCGGCCGCGTCTCAGGGTTTGGTTGAACGCTTCAGACACTTTGGCTATAAAAGGAGGTGTTGGGGGTGAGGTTTTGAGTCATCCCAACACCAAACCTCTGCCAAATTCGCCTCTCGCCGGTGTTGCTTTGGTGTGGTTCCTGAGTGCCTTTGTGAAGCTTTTGGTTAGCCTTGGAGGTTAGAAGCCAAGGCAAGTCGAAGGAGGCCAAACCGCTCGTGTTTTGGGGTGAGATTTCTCTCGTGCTGCGTCGTCTGAGTTCGTCACGGCGACCGCCGTGTTCTTCGCGGCGACCGCCGTGATGAAGACGGCGACCGCCGCCAAGAACGGCGACCGCCGCCAGTGCCCAGAATGCCTTCGTGGCTTTGGATTGGTCGGTTGTCGTCGTGGCGTCTTTCCTTTCGTGTTCTTTCGCCATGTTTAGATTCGTACTGTTTATGTCGGATCTAACTTAGGGTTCCTTTTATGGGTCGACTCGAAGGTTGTTGTGCTGTCGGAACTATACCGTGTCGAGCCCGAAATCCAGTGACGTCTTTAGACTATTCTGCGGAGTAAGGCAAGTGGCGGTTCGCTCTTGCTCTTTCGTTCCATATTTACATTAATTATCAGTAGTTTATCTGAGTAATTAATTTGGAATGAATATTCTGTTTGTCTGGAAACGGTTTTGATAAACTGTTTTGAAAATCATATAATAGGTTGTATATCTGTTAGAACAATGCTATTATCTGTGATCGCCTTTCGGGCCTTTATATGGATTTATCCTGTAAATGTTGTGGTGTTGTAACTGTTTAGTTAGCACTGTTAAATAGGAACGTTACTCGGACTCTGTCCAGTCGTTTCTTTATAATTTGGTATCGGGATGGCTCGTCCCCATCTGGTACTATTCTAAGATCATGATCGGTCTCTTTCACAAGTGTGTAGAGACAGGACACTTAGCTGCTGTCACAAACCTTTCGGTATACGTCACTCTCGACGAAACGTATACTAAGATGTGTCGTCCCACTGGTGGGGTACACATGTAAAAGTCTATAACGTGATGTGTGTTTTTGAAACATAAATCAGATAAGTGCTACCTTGACGCACATAATTAATACACCTTGGGCGAGTAGTGCAGCTAAGTTATAGTGCAGCTAGGAAAACTCGTCTTGACTTGAATGTAGTACGTTCTCTTTCCAATCTGGATTCGATGTAGGTGATGAGGTTGGTCGTGAACCGAAGCATCTCAGTCAGTTTTAAATCATTGTTGTATGATTCTGTAACTCTCCAGATTTGTCATACTTCCTTAAAGACTCATTTCAGTTGGAGTCTTCTTTCGAGTCGATTTCTGTGAAGATTCAGTCTTCCAGAATCTTCTCTTGTACATACCTCTTGTTTATTCCAATAGGAGTATGGTGGTTGACAAGCGTACTCGATTATTATTCGATGGACGAGGAGTCTAACCTAATACGACTGCTTCGAACCAGTCTGCTTTTTACCCTTGCTAGTCTATTCATTTAGACTAACCAACCAATATTTTCCCTTGCATGGTTGGCTGGTGTCATCCGTTCGATTCGACACATCAGTTAAGAAGTAGCTCAGAAGATTAGAAGGACTATGAAGTCGGCGGTGGTTTTTGAATGTTTTAATTATTTATTTAATCAGGTTATGATCCTTTGGACAATAACTCTGATTGTAATGTACTTTCTTAGTCTTCCGCTGTGTTTGGTTTAAACTATGTTTTGACCTATTCGAGATTGGGTTGTAATCCCGTAACTCTTATTTCCTTGACAATGTTATGTTTTGGAATTTAATGCTTGATCATTGTGTATCAATCGCATTTCATAAATTATATTTATATGGTAAATCCTTGAGTGATCTCGGTAAGGAACACTGGGGTCACTGGCGGTAATACCTTTCCAAAAGGGTTAAGTTTTGGGGGTGTTACAGTATCTTCACTGTCATGCCTTATTACTCCTAAAGACCTTACTATTCTCACATAGAAGAATACAACATCTTTCTACTAACCTCTTTTCGACTATCCGGTCCTTGAATATCAACAGTACTACTACTTAGTACCTCCACTTGTCATATAGACCTTACATAAACGATTCACTTGTTACCTTAATCATATCCGGCCCTTATGCCATATCTTTACCTTATAATCTTTACTCATGTGATCCCACAATTAGTAATACCACAATCTATGTCTGATTACCTCAATATGATCCATTAATCCCTTCCATAGGATTATACTATTGTCTTACCCGAACGTGTTATATGATTACCTTAACCAACGTGGGTTACCTTTTTCCTCAAGTCCACTTGATATCATCCGTAACCTTATCTCTATTATACCATGTAATCATTCTCACTACATCCACAAGATTTTGACCATAATGCTCTCCAAAATTATCATAACGACATTATTATACCTTTAATAGGAGAACACGCATCTCCTTCCCAATTTCCTTATATAAAAAATCCCAAAGTTCATATCTTAATTCCTTACAATCCAATTATCAACTCTTAGTACTCTCGAAACATTACATCCTCAATTTCCTCAAAGTATCATATTGCTAAATGATTCATTACCAACCGAATCAATCACTTGTGTCCTAATCCTTCAATAGATGTACACAAGTAACATTGTTACCTTACTCCTTAAGCATACCTAAACTTAATCTATGTACTAAATCCTTCAGTTTATCGAAATCATCAAAATGATCTTATCCTTAAACCGAAATCCTTCCATTTAAGTGGCCTCTTTCTAACACAGTAACTTCACAACCTGATCTTCCCAATAAGGGTTGTACTATATGCCTTATGAATGGCCCATTCACATAAAGTCCAAATATCGAATCTTGTAAATCCCCAAGTGTCATAACTCTTTATTCTCTGAAAGGACAACTTCCCAACTTCAATCATTTGGCCCTAAAGTTCACTGGCAACTCAGGCCTCTAGTTTCCTCGAAACAAGATCGCAATAATTCAATTAGCACTGTTGTGCCTAATCACTTAATTTCCCAAAACATGACATCAAATCGCCATAATAGACATCAATCATTCTCTGTCTAATCCTTATATCGCTTTTCTTAAGGAAGCCTCATAACGGACCTCAAAACGAAACTTCGAATAGGTCTTCCAAAATAATACATATGACTTTGCATACTTGGCTTTTCAAAAGCAACCTTAACTCTAGGTCCTACACTGATCGTAATAGAGAAAACGAGTTCCCTATGAACTATCCCTCTTATACATTTCCCTTCTCAGCAGTCTGTCCATATCAATGCCTACAACATGACCTCACAGCAAGGCATTCTGATCCATAAAATTGCATACACATTGGCCTCCCAGATGACACCATCACAGTTCTCAAACTAAAATTGATTACCGTCTCATGACGCGTCAGCTAATCCATATCAAGAATAATGTCGTATGGAGTCATGGCAATACAAATCAAATCTACCTCAAATTTCTTACCCTGAATGCTAACCGGAAATTCTGACAGAAGCTTGGTTCTAACCAAATATTTATTAATAGGAAGGTTTACAACGAAAGGTTTACAACCTTGTTGCATACTGAACTTACTAACATAACTATCTGAAATGAAGGATTGGGTAACACCCGAATCTACAACATACAAACAAAAGTAGGATGAAAGTATAAGGCATTTTAAGCATTTGGAGCAACGGGTCCATACGCCTCATGTATCTCGTAAGGGTGTTGACCCTGACCTCCAGAAGCCATTGGGGCTTTTCCATTGTTCTGTGCAGTTTTCTGCATCGAAGGATTGGGAGTCTCTGCCGGTTTGAACCTAGGTCTGTTGTTCGGATTAACAGATCCCTATTGTGACTCCGCTCCCTTCTGCTTTCCATGCCGACAGAACCTCTGCATATGCCCTTCCTTCCCACAACCAAAACATGTCTTCCTTTCATTCAGACACGTAAAACTTGTGTGCCCAAATGCACCACAATTGTGACATTGGATCAGACTCTTGCTCTGGCCCGATTGCTGTGTTGACCCTCCTTGAGTCATTTTTGTCTTTGCTTTGCTGGATTTGTCAAAGTTAGACGGTGGCGCAGGACGTTTAAATCCACTTGCATGAGGCTGGTTCTGCACTTGCCTCTAGCTATTACGCTTCTTGGTTGACTCCTCCAGAGTCACCTCCAATTTATAGGCTGCATCCACGTACTGCTCCAAAGTAGAGCATCTGTGACGCACCATCCATGGCTTGATATCTGGGTTCATCCATTCATGGAAGTACCAGATATTTTGTTCCTCGTTGGTCACATCTGACCCAACGTATTGCAATAAGTGATTGAACTTAGTCGCAAGCTCAGTCACTTTTAATCCTTCTGTCTCCGGATAAAGAAATTCCTTATGTTTCTCTTCCCTCATAGCTCGGGAAAAGAAACGATCAGTCATTTTAGCCTTGAACATCCCCCAGTTCAAATCAACATGATCAGCTAGACCGGTGTTCTCCCACCATTCGCTAGCATCTTCCTTCAATTGAAGGGAAGCAATGTGCACCTTCTCCGCTTCTGTGCACTCAACATTACGAAACAACCGTTCCATATGTGAGAACCAATGAGCCACTCTGACTGGTTCTCTTTTTCCATCATAACTGTCAGGTCTCATAGAGTTAATGGCTTTTAGCGCTCGGCCATAATCACCTCTATTCCTGACCGCTTCTTCTCGGTGTACATAGACATTTGGCTCCTCAACTCTAGGAACTACTGGCGGAATTGGCACACCTTGTGCCTGTGGTGTGGCAGGTTGCCTAGCATCGGCGAATGCTTGCATCACAATTCCCCGAATAGCTGCAACAGCTGCTGCATCAAAAACCATCGGAGCGTTGGCCTCAGCATGGCCATTGCCTCCAGGGTTATTAGATTCGTGTTCCTCCATAGGGTCTGGAACATTCCCTACATAGGGTCTGGAACATTCCCTACGTTTGGTCTGGGGTCATTGCTTGGCCCAGCACCAGCACGAATGGTGTTTCTTGTGTTCACCATCTGTTGACCGATCAAATTCCAAGTATTTTATACATTAATATTTCTCCAAAATACTTAATGTAATAAAATTAACTCAGAGTAGATCAACTGGGTAATTTATATAGATGAACTTCAAACCGAGTTACTAGGTTCTACAACCTCAAATCGTAACGAGAGAACTGAGAATTCAAGCCTTACTGGAGATGGCGAACCACCTCGGCTTTATCCGAGTCCCTTTGAAGAGAACAGAATGCACCCATATCTACGGGCGACAAGAAGAGAGTTTTAGTCTTTCTAGATATAGAAGTGAACATCCATATCAGACTAAAGAAGAAGGCACGACTATGAACGGTTAAAAATTTTCATTCGAAAATTCAGAGCCTTTGAAAACATTTCTCAATTTCAAACGAGTGATCAGTTTATAAAAGTTTTGTTCCTGTAAAACATTTTAAACCCAACCCGTAAGAAAAAAAAATCGACTTTGATACCAAATCTATAACACCCCCAAATCTCCTCTTGAAAGTATTACTGCCAGTGACCTCAGATATTACATTCCGAAGTCACCCCAGGCTTTTCCAGTTGATATAAACCATCAAACCACAGTTATAATACCAAATATCATAACTTTTATAAAACCAAAGTCTCAGAATTATAACATAAATTCCAAATTCAACAAAATACAAAATCAGAATTATTACAGCGGAAGTCTTTAAGTACAAAACATAGTTAACACAGTGGAAGTCTTTGAAATAACAACAGGGTCTTGATCGAAAGGATCACCCGCCAAGGATCTTAACCTGAATAAACTTGTCAAAAACACCGTTTGTCTTTACAGTCGTTCTAGCCTTCATGGATCTGTAACATATCTCATGTGCTGAATCGAACGGATGACACCAGCCAACCATGCAGAGAACAATTTCGGTTGGTTAGTCTAATGAAAGACTATGCAAGGGTACAAAGCAGAGTGGTTCGAAGTAGTCGTATTAGGTTAGACTCATCGTCCTCGAATCAAAACCGATAACGATAGTCAACCACTATACTCTACTGAAACATATGAAAATGCATGAACAAGAGAAGATTCTGAAGACCGAGTCTCACAGTAATCAATCCCAAAAGAAGACTCCAACGAAATGAGCCTTATCAGAAACATGACAAATGTTGGGGACCATTAATAATTACACACAAGCGTTTAAAAATCAAGACGAGCTTTCCTAGCTGCACTGCTCGCCCAAGGGTATATTAATTATGTGCGACAATGGCACTTATCTTATTTAATTCCAAAACACACATCACGTTATAAGCTTTTAGATATATGTTATGTCACGCAGGACATATATCGAAGGAATGGACCTCGCAGAGTCCAAGCCTCTAGACCTATATCGAAAGAATGGACCTCGCAGAGTCCAAGCCTCTACATCCGTAGGGTCTTGATCGCCCTTTTTCCCCAAGTTATAAAGAAACGAATGGACCTCACAGAGTCCAGGCGTTCCTACGAATACTCGTGCTAACTAACAGTTCAACACAGTAATAATCCATATTAAAGCCTTCCGGGCAATTATCATAACCATATATCTATAATAGCGTTGATCTAGCAGATATATAACCTATTATAATATCATATTATTTTCATCATATAATTTATCAAAACTGTTCCCAACATAAACAGTAAATCATTCCAAATTAATTAACAACTAACAATTGATAATTAATGGAAGTATGGAATGATGAGCAAGAGCGAACCGCCACATGCCTTAGATTAGTCGAGCTTGAACAAAGCTTAGCAACAAGATGTATCTAGGTTCGAAACTGGGACAGATCATGGACGATAAATCCTTCTGAAACTACCCATAACGAGATCCTAAGTTAGATCCAATATCCACATATATGAATCTAAAAGAATACAAAAAGGAATCGAAGGAGCCAAGCCTCGCTCGATGCCAAACACCCAAGAACACACACACGAACCCAACCTACCGCGGGTGCGATCGGCCCTCACCGCGGGGTGCGGTGGGGTGTGGTGGTGCCTTGTCGCGGGTGCGGCGAGATGACAGAGGCGAGGGTTCTTCGACAGATTTTCAAGGAGAAACTCACCCAAATCGATTCGTTGTGGTTTTGATCTCCCACCACCTTAGATCTTGATTAACACTTAAGAGCACCTTTGTAAACACTCAAAGGGGTTCGATCTCTTCTCAAACGAAGCTCACAAGCTTGCCAACAATGGAGATTTCAGAGGAATTTCAAAGGAAGAAGATGAAGCTCAGCTATGGCTTCTCCTCTACGGTTTCCTCCCTTTTTATAGCCCAAACAAGGAGCTTACCCACAGATGACATCAAGGAGGAGGTGGCCCGACCAGATAGATAGGCTAGAAGCCAGCTAAGGCGAGCTACGGCCTGTGACTTATCGCGATGACATCGGAGCTGACGATGGCCGCGGGGTGCGGTGGGGGTGCGGTGGCCGACTCGTGACCGCCACTGGCATTGGCCTTCGCCGCGGGTGCGGCCAGGGTACGGTCAAGGCCATTTTTGCCCCCTTTCGTCCATTTTGTCTTTTCTTACCAAGTGGTTAAATATTCTTAACCCCGGGTTAAATATATTCGTACACGAACGACTTTTTAACCCATAAATACATTAACTGTATTTTATATTACTCAGAAAAATATTACAGAGATCAAACATCTCATAGAATGTCTGCACTTCTCTGAATTTAATCTGACTTGTAATATGGGCAAGAGAAAATTTCAAAATTACCCTTACAAAATGAGGGATATTACAGATTCTTACTGATTTTGCTTGTTGGACGCAACTAGTTGTTATTGGTAATTGTCTATTGCTAGGGTTTGGTAATTACTATTTGAGTTACCTAATTCATGTGTAGCAACTGCAATATTCTAAAAACTGTTTGGGACTAGTTTATTGTAGGGAGAATTAATTGCATGCAATAGTATGACTGTTTGCTACTCTTACATGTATCTATCTAAATTCATGTGCTCATTGCTTCTATTGAATTGACGCGTGAGGTTTTCATAGTTATTTAATAGTTAGTATTCCCAGGGTCTGTTTGTCCTGTTTATAACTTATGAAAAGGAATAGGAACATTCATAGAAAGAATTAGAGAGAATCTAGGATCAACCAATCTCATGAATGATGGATATTTGTCTGGCTAAGTACTTTTCCCAAATTGATTACATATTTGCTTTGTTTTACTTTACTTTGTTATTTACTTTGCAAACAAACCAACCAAAACCCCCCTTTGTTACTTTTGACATACACTTGTGCACTTAGAAAGATTACTTCCTCCCTGTGGGATTCGACCCTTGCTTGCCTTTGCTACTTGTTTAGGTTTGTTTAGGATTATTTTGTTTAGGCGCCTCGACAACGCCTATCAAATTGGCGCCGTTGCCGGGGAGGCAAGTTTTGATTTTTCTTTGTGTGTATTTGTGTGCTTGTTACTATTGTGTGGACCTATCTTACGGTCCACACCCGTGCTACTGATTTTCTTCCCTTTTTGATTTTTGATTCAGAGATGTAGAGATTTCTCCAAGTCCCGCAGGAGCCGCGATACGACCCATACCCCTACGCATTTACTCTAGAGATGGGGTATTACCCAACTTTAAGTGCAGCAAGGCCAGTTAAGCCTTGCAGAATCTGTCATGATCCACTGCACCCCACTGACGAGTGCCCAAGACTCCCTGAATATGCAGCTGCAGTAAACGCTGTAAGAGATTTTGATCCGCCAAGGCCGAGATATGCCCCACACTCAAACACCTACAACCCAGGGTGGAGGGATCACCCCGATTCGAGTTATGGGGACCATCAATACCCTCCATATGGCCATGACTACCAGGAGTCTTACCCGGGGCCACATGATTTCTATCAGTAAGGCACCCCACAACAGTGCTATCCAACCTATGAGCATAGCCCGCCGGTGTCCAATCCAAGTTATGAGGATTGGTTATGATCTCTCACTCAGAGCATTACAAAGATAGTCCAACAATCTCAAGACACGAATTTTCTCATCTAGAACACGAGGAATCTGAGGGAGCAAACAAGCAAAATAGAGACCGAGAAGTCAGCGAAACTACTCTCTCACCCAGTAGTGCACCAGGAGGAGAATGTCTTTTCAATGACCGTGCGAAGTACGGAGCAGCAACTTGTTGCCCCCTTAGCTGAAGGGGAACAACAAATTTGTGAGATGGGAGCAGAATACAGTGAGATGTCTGCAGAAAAGAACCCGAGACCACGGGAGGTATACCTCGACTGCGGTTCACTCAAGGAGTTGGGCCTTCCAGACGATATTTTGGACCGCAAGGTGCTGTCTGAAGAAGAGTATTTTTTGGGATTGGAGGAATTCAGCGACCACGAGGAGGAGAGCCGCGACCGCGGCATGACTACTTAGGAGAAGGACGAAATCGGCGAAAATCCGCGACCGCGGAAAAATCACGGAGGAACAAGAGCACCAGGTCGAGAACAATCCGCGACTGCGGCCTAAAATCCGCGACTGCGGAAATAGAGTCGAAGACAGCGACCAAGTCGATGATATTCTGCGACCGCGGCCACCAATCCGCGACCGCGGAATTGCTCCAGTGGCACCTTTTCGTCTCGACGACACCTATGAGGACTACGTTGGCCCCAATTTCCCACCGCTCAACACATTGAAGCCTTCCGCACCCTTTCCCGAAGCTCTGAAGGACACCAGAAAGGTGGAGAACGACAAGGATCTATTTGACACCTTCAGTAACTACGAGGCAAACATTCCTTTATTCAAACTGGCAAATAGCATCCCTCGCAGCAAGGAATTTTTAAAGGCGCTGCGCAAGATCAAAAAGAAGCAGAAGGGGGAGCACAAGAAGGAAATTGGGATTCAGAGGGTAAATTTTTCTACGCTGGATACAGAACAGGATAAGCCAGCAGCCCCTGAGATGTTGGGTAGGCCATTTCTAAAAATGGCAAGTGCAATCATGGATATAAAAAGTGGTCCACCCATCATGAATTGTAAGAGAATGGGGAAAGGCTCAACATGGAGCACACAAAGAGGCATCCCCCTGATATTGATCCTAGGAGTTCAGTTGTTGTGAGCAACCCGAGTTGATGTATAAGAGCAGTATGTCGAGCCACGATAATAACTAAGGCGCTGTCTGGGAGGCAACCCGAGGTATGTACTTCTTTTTCTTGTCTTTTCATTCCTTGTTTTTGCATTTGTTTTAGTGTGTTTTGCTTTTGTTTTTGTGTTTTCTTCGAACTAACATGCAGGGAGGAGGCCCGAACCATAAAGAAGACGGTGTTTACCACACCAATGTAAGTCCTCCTATTGCCCTGCACCAAAAAAAAATCGAAAAAAAAAAAAAAGGTTCTACCGAAGGCCAGCTGTCCAAGTTACCCATGGCGAAGGTGCGCATCATGTTGCCACGGAAGAGACATTAGCCCCATACATTATTTGGCAACGATGATGGCCCTATAATTGACAGGTGAGGAGGAGGAACACTAGAGCCCACACCACGATTACATCTAAGCTCCACCATGTGTTCGTAGAAGGCCGTGCAACCCCGACATCCTTGCTCGACCACTACTCACCACAGTGGTTCCTTTTGGTTGCACGGTAGGAGTTGAATTTGAAGACGCTGCAACACCAGAGACCTGAGCTTATATGGTTTACCCCCATACTTAAACATATGCCAAACACAAATAAACAACACCCTAAAACATGTGAATACATTCTCTCCCCCATACTTAAACATGGCATTGTCCTCAATGTAATGAAAGACAAAGTAGAAGCACGGGGAAAGAAAAAAACAGAAGACTCACATACAAGACCGGATGGTCTCCCTCCAATGAAGCACAAGGTGTGGTAGAAGTGGGATGAGCTCAATGATGATCCAATAATGCACAGCTCATCCATGACAAGGGGTAACATAGAAGAACCCCAAAATTGCCAACTCCCTAAAAGGTTCTGAGCACAAACCTGTGATCGCAGTTTGCAACCTACAATCACAAGCTCTTCTTCGGGGAACGCCAATCTCGCATCACTCCAAAACTCATTTTTGCCTCAACCTGGTGTTGAGCGAGTCACCTTTCTTTTTGCCTATGCGGCCCTTTCGGGTTTTCCGCACATTCAAGGAATTTTTTTTTTTTTTTTTTTAATAGGAAGACTTACAGCGGGGGAAAAACCGCGAGTGACCGCGATCGCGGGGGGTCGCGGTTTTGGCTGCAGAATGCAGCTGTACCTGCGCTTCGGGCGTCCTTCCCTAGCCTCAAAAATGCTAAAAATGACAGTTAAAAAGAAACAAAAAAGAAAAAAATAAAATAAAGCATCTCAAACCTCGGGTTGCCTCCCGAGAAGTGCCTTGTTTAACGTCGTGGCTCGACTCAATGGTGCTCAACTCAAACCTCAATCAAATTCATCGGGTCCTTTAGGAACCCTCTCATTGAGCACCTCCTTCTTGAACCATTCATGGAAAGGTTTAAACCTTAGACCATGCTTCTTGATAGTTGACTCCTTTGGTGGCTCCTCCATCTTAACCTTCTTGGTTGCCTTCCCCCCATACTTGGATTGATCGGGGGGGTGTTTAAGCTCAACTTCTGGGGCCTGCACAAAAGAAGAAGATAGGAGCTTCTTGCTCGGAGTTAGCACAATGGGGCCAATGCCCAAAAGAGAATTAGGGGACTCTCCCTTCTCGTCCAATAAAGTTGTCACTATAGAATCCTCTATCATAGGTTGCAATTCATCCAAAGGGTTATGACTCATTGCATCAACAAAGCTCAAGGAGGTATCAATGACGGGCTTCATATCATATATGTTATATTCAACTTTATCCCCATCAAATTCCATAGTTAATTTCCCACTATTAACATCAATTTTTGTTTGTGCTGTTTTCATGAAAGGCCTTCCTAACAGCATAGGTGCCGCATCTTTGTTATGTTCCATATCCAACACAAAAAAATCAGCAGGAAATATCAAATCACCAACCATGACAAGAACATCTTCAACTACTCCCTTAGGATACACATTAGACCTATCAGCTAGTTGAATAACAATACCGGTCTCATGCAAAGGTCCTAATCCTAGGGATTCATACAAGGAGAAAGGCAAAACATTGATAGATGCACCAAGATCAAGCATAGCATTTTCAATTTTTGTATCACCTATCACACATGGAATGCTAAACCTGCCTGGGTCACCACACTTTTTAGGCATTCGTCTTTGAAAAACCGCAGATACATGCTCACTAACTTTGACCTTTTGTTTCCCTTTCAATTTTTGATTCCTTTTAATAGTGCATATTTCTTTCAAGAACTTAGCAAATCTAGGAATACTCTTAACCAATTTAAGCAAAGGAATGTTTACCTCACACTTACTGAAGGTCTCAAATATCTCATTGTCATTCTCCGGTCTTCTAGTATCCTTCAACGCCTCAGGGAAAGGCGGGACCGGCTTCTGAGAGCATAGCGGTGGAAAGATCGGACAAACATAATCGTCAAGAGGCACTGGGTCCAAACCGCGAGTGAGGGCGGGCTCCGGCGATCGTCGTACTGAAGTGGTGGTTCCTGGCACTGAACCGCGAGTGGACGCGGGTCCACGCGATCGCGTCTCTTCCATGGCTCCGTCTTGGCTGCCCTCTGGTGAATAACGGCGAGTGGCCGCGGGTGACCGCGATCGCCGCCGCTGTTCCAGTGGTTCATCATCTTCAAAACCGCGATCGCGGTAGGTCGCCTCGGATCGTCGTTTCCTGTTTTCAGTTGGTTCAGAACCGTCTTGCACTTCACCCTGTTCAGCATAAGGGTTCAATAGCTTCCCACTCCTCAAGGTAATGGCACTCACATTCTCCCTCGGGTTGACTACCGTTTGTGACAGAAATTTTCCCGACACATTAGCCTCTAGATTACTCACAGATTGAGCAATTTGTGCCACTTGTCTCTCAAGATTCTGAATGGAAGACTTTGTTTCAGCATCCTTCTGCATAACCGACTGGGCCAATGACTTGATCATGTCTTTAGCTGACATGGTTTGTCTCGGGTTGTATTGTGGCCTCGATTGTTGTTGTTGTGGTTGCAAGAGATGAGGATTTTGAACATTTTGCTGGTTACTCCACCTGAGATTTGGATGATCTCTATACCCCGGGTTGTAGGTGTTAGAGAACGGATCATATTTTGGCCTTGGTTGCCATCCTCCAACACCATTCACCTCAGCACTTGACTCTTGAAGAGTAGGGCATTGATCATTTGGATGCCCCACTTCATTGCAAACTCCACAGGGTCGGGCTTGAGATGGAGTGACATTCAGCATAAAGCACTTCATCATTTCCTTCAGCTCATTCACATCAGACTCAATCTTGGATGAAGAACTCACAGCCTTGAGACTCTCTCTCTTGCTAAATTGCCTTGAGCCCTCGGATAGCTCCTGAAACATCATGAAAGCTTGGGGAGGAGTTTTGTTCAGAATATTACCTCCACAAGCTGCATTCACCATCCTATGCTCCTCATCCGAGAGACCATTGAACAAGTAGAGGATGAGATCCTGATCATTGTACCCATGATATGGGCAACTTGCACATAACCGCTTGAATCTCTCATAGTACTCATATAAGCTCTCACCTCCTTGTTGCTCAATAGTGGAAATGGCTCTCTTCAAACTGTTCAGCTTTGTGGCCGGGAAGTATTTCTCAAGAAAAGCCTTCTTCATTTCAGCCCATGTCGTGATACTTCCCGGGGCAAGGTAATAGAGCCAATCATTTGCAGCATCCTTCAAAGTGAATCCAAATGCTCTCAACATGATGGTGTCAGCAGTGACACCTCTTGGCTTCATGCTAGAACATACCGCATGAAATTGCGCCAAGTGCTTGTTCGGGTCTTCTCCAGCAAGACCATGAAAGTGAGGCAGCTCATGAATCAATCCTGCCTTCAACTCAAAATTCACTCCTTCGGCTAACTCAGGAATAGTTATAGCCAAAGGCTGTTGCTCCAAGTTAGGAGCGGTAAGCTGTCTCAACGTTCTATCAGCCATCTCAATATGGTTCAGACGTTCACGGGCTGCTCTTTGGTTCCTCAAAAATGTCCGCTCAATTTCTGGATCACAATCGACAATGAAGAATCAGTAGCACGGGTGTGAACCATACAAATGGTTCACACCAAAAGTTGATAAACAAACAATTACAAAGAAAAGAACAATTATTAACTCCCCGGCAACGGCGCCAAATTTGATAGCTTTATTTTCAGTCGTTCACACTATCAAAGTAATCCTAATATGCAACTAGAGTATAGCATGCAAGTAGGGAATCGTATCCAAGGGAGTTAAAATGTCAATTTCAATGTAACTACTAATTTATCAACTTTAAAGAACAAATGGGGGGGGGGGGGATTTGGTTTTCTACTAAAACTACTCAATTGCAATAGCACAAAAATCAGATTAAACAATGGGAGAAAGAGTTTCACCTAGCAAGTTTCCACACATCAATTAACCAAGTTGCAATTCGGTTCATTTCATGTTCATCATAATCCTATGGATTTGTCCCAATTCTGATTTTTTGTATATTAACAATCCAACCGGTCTTGCTAATACTTACTAATTGAAAACCTAGAAGACCTCCTAAGTTGATTCAATCAATAGCATAGGGCATAAGAAATAATGGATTGCAAGCAAAGACTCAACACCGCAAGTATGACATGCAAATCAATTTCCTTTTCACAATTGAATTCAATATACCAATTTCATGCAATTGTGGTTACTACAAGTGATTAGGGATTCCACCGTCTATCCCTATTCTAGCAATTAGAAAACTATAAAATCGAACTAGGATGTCAATCTAGCCAACAATATAGAAATCCGAATTATGCTCAAGGAAATCAATACAAAAATCCAAAGGGACGAACAAGAGATAAAACCTTACAACTGAATTAATCGAGTGCTTCCACGCTAGGCAAAACAAGGGTCTTAGTTCCGGTTCATGTTCTTCACACAATTCAAATCCAAAAGAGAGACAAAAGAAAAACTAGAAATTGTTCTTGAGAGAAAAATAAAAGGAGAGAGAGAGAATGGAATGTGATGGATCCATCTCTGCACAAAAACGTGCCTTCTAAACCTTAACCGAAAATCACTTAAAGTCTCCATTAATTCAGAAAAACGAAACGTCAAGCAAATAAGGAAAAACGGGAAAAGTTCAGTCGCGCCGAAACCGCGACCAACCGCGATCGCTTCCGCTCGCGGTTTTGCCTCGCCAACGTTCTGGAGCCCCTGGAGAAATAACGGCGACCGCCGGCGATCGCCGCCGCCCGCGTCAGCCCGCCGCCGCCCGCGTCAGCCCGCGTCCGTGTGCCCAGCCCGCGGTTGCTCGCGTCGACCCGCGTCCACAACTTATGTATCTTCGAGCTTCGAGCTTTGTCTTCTACGTGTAAGTGCATCCAAAACGTCCACAATGTAGCTCCGCACCACAACCATCAACTTAGCTCCAAAACCGAGCCAAAGTCTCCACAATAATATGCTAATAACTACTAGTTGTGCTATGTAAAATACCGCTTATCAGCTTATATGGTTTACCGCCAGCAACAACGTACGTGTCCAAGCCAACTCGGCGACGGTTGTGAGTACCTTTCCGCTTCTCCCTATGCTTCATTCTTTTTGTCTTTCATTACATTGAGGACAATGCAATGTTTAAGCATGGGGGAGTGTTCTATACTTGCTATGTCGTTGAGGAAAAATAAAATAAAGAAAAAGCCAAAAATTGAAAAAAAGGCAAAAATAGAAATCTTGGGATAAGTCGAAAACCCAAAAGGGCGGCTTAGGTAATAAGCAGGTGGCTTGGACCAGCATTAGGCTGGGGTAATATGAAGTCAAGAGTGATGTGAGTTATATGTGAGCCCATCTATTGAAAAATGAAATGAGTGGCTTGGTGAAAACCCGAAAGGGCGCCTTGGCAAAATGAGTGAAAAGAAGAAGAGTGATTATTAGGAATCATCATTTTACCTGGCGTGGTGACATAAGAAGAGGTGATATAAGGAGGTTTCGGGTAGGTCACTCTGGAGTGATAAGAAGATAGATGGAGGTTAGGATTAGATTTTATTCACTCTATGGTGTTCGGGATAAGCTTGGGGGAAGTACTTTGCTTTCCTTTTCGCTTGGTTGTTGTGATGTTGTGTTGAGCATATTGTGTTGCTACCTTGGAGTTTATGGTTAGGTGCAGTTCTTAGAGGAGATGATTTTTCTATGCTTCCTGAGACCTTGGGGATTTGATTGGAGGAGTAGGTTTCTTTTAGCTTACTCGAGGACGAGCAAGGTTTAAGCATGGGGGAGTTTGATCAGCTCTACTTTGTAGTGCTTATCTAGGAGTTGTTACCGGTGTTTAGGGTGCCATTTGTAGGGATTTAGAGCACAACTTGGAGTAGGGAGTTGGAAAGAAGAAGTGTGGATATGGTGGTTTGGAGAAGCTAATTGAAGACATCCAGAAGACGAGGAGTAAACCACCTGAGGAGACCAAGGAAGACGGAAGGAATAAGCCACACCAAGGAGGAGAAGGCTTCTGCCGCGACCAAGGGCAAAGTCACAAGTAGCCGCGGCGAAGGGCGAGACGCGGAGGAACGAATGCCGCTGCCGCGACCACGGATTTCCCACCGCGCCCGTGGAAAATTCCTGTGTTGAACAGGTCGAGAGCTTCGATTCAATTTCCGCGACCGCGGATTTGGTGCCGCGGCCGCGGAAGCACACGGAGGCGGTCCGTCAGAGAATTTTTGAACTTTGTTATTTTTCCCTTTTTCCGTTTGTCTTTATTTTATTTATTTCGAACTTTATACTATTATTTCCTTTTAGATGAGGTTTGTGATCTTGGGCTTTAGGTTAAGTCTATTTAACCTAAATTCCATAGCCTCCAATCGATCATTCTAGTTTACGTTTCAGTATTATTTTCCCTTTGAACTATGAAGAACTAAACACTTTTGCTTAGTCCGACGATTGAAGCCTTCGTTTGAATAATGGTTGTGAGATTCTAATTCTATTTATTTTCCTTTGAATGTATTGATTATCTTGTGCTTCATCCCATTGATTCTTACTGATTTTGCTTGTTGGACGCAACTAGTTGGTATTGGTAATTGTCTATTGCTAGGGTTTGGTAATTACTGTTTGAGTTACCTAATTCATGTGTAGCAACTGCAATATTCTAAGAACTGTTTGGGACTAGTTTATTGTAGGGAGAATTAATTGCATGCAATAGTATGACTGTTTGCTACTCTTGCAGGTATCTATCTAAATTCATGTGCTCATTGCTTCTATTGAATTGACGCGTGAGGTTTTCATAGTTATTTAATAGTTAGTATTCTCAGGGTCTGTTTGTCCTGTTTATAACTTATGAAAAGGAATAGAAACATTCATAGGAAGAATTAGAGAGAATCTAGGATCAACCAATCTCATGAATGATGGATATTTGTCTGGCTAAGTACTTTTCCCAAATTGATTACATCTTTGCTTTGTTTTACTTTACTTTGTTATTTACTTTGCAAACAAACCAACCAAAACCCCCCTTTGTTACTTTTGACATACACTTGTGCACTTAGAAAGATTACTTCTTCCCAGTGGGATTCGACCCTTGTTTGCCTTTGCTACTTGTTTAGGTTTGTTTAGGATTATTTTGTTTAGGCGCCTCGACAACGCCTATCATCTGTAGTGATTTATTATTGGCTTTAGTTGTTCGAAAGCCCAAGCCTCCTTCCTTTTTTGAGTACAAATAACGATCCCAACTGATGATTGGGTGGTATCTAGACGTATCCATTTTATTTCAGAAAAAAAGATTTATTTATTTTGTCAATTTCTTCAAGAATCCCTTTGGGAAGAAGGAAACTTTGCATTAGGAAGTTTACTTTTGAGATTAGATTGGCTTGTATGAGGACATCTCTGCTAGATTGCAAAAGTGAATTTGCCTTCCATTTTGAAAGTTGTTTTCTAAGGGAGATGGCATCTTGGAAAGTGGCATTATTAACACGACCACGGACAATCGGGATGCCTAGATATTTTTCTAGGTTCCTAGTTATGGGTACTTCAAGGAATCTTGCCAAAGCAGCTGACGATTGCGAAGACATATTTGACAAGAATTGTACAGAGCTTTTGTGGAAATTTATCATTAACCAGTTTTTTTCCGAAAAATCATGTAGAAATGTTTTAATGTACATTGCAGATGTAGCATTTGCTTCAGCGAAGTTAAGGTTTCATCTGCAAACGTTAGGAAAGGGATTGATGTACCATTTCTGACTAATTTAATTCCAATCTTAGGTTCTGGTTTTTCAGATTCTACAACTAGAGTTCTGGTTAAAAACTCCATGGCAAGGACGAAAATGTATGGTACCATTAGGTCTCCTTGTCTAATACCGCATGAAAGCGTCTGTATGTTCCCTAGTTCATTATTAACAATCACCGAGAAGGATGCCGTTGTGATACAAGCCATAACTAGTCGTACAATTTTTTCATGAAATCCAAATGATAGGAGAATGTGTTCAATGAAGTCCCAACGTATTTTATCATAAGCTTTCTCCAAATCTAATTTTACTGCCATCTAACTATTTCTTCCTTTTTTCTTATGAAATGAGTGGAAAATTTCATGTGCTATTAGAATATTGTCCTGAATCAATCTGTCTTCCACAAAGGCACCTTGAAGAGGATGGATTAAACGAGGGAGTAGTGGTTTTAGTTTATTTGCCAGTATTTTTCTTATGATTTTATATGTTGTATTGTAGAGGCTGATGGGTCTGAAGTAATTTATATTGAGAGGTCTATCTACTTTTTGTATGAGAACTATATATGCATGATTAGTTTCTTTTAACAAATTTCTGAATGGAAAAAGGCTCTTGTTGAATTTATGACAGAACTGCCAAGAATGTTCTAGTATTTCTTAAAAAGTCAATGGGGAATCCATTAGGTCCTAGTGTTTTATCTGTAGGCATATCATTTATTGTCAATTTGATATCTATTGGGGTAGGTAATCTTAGTAACCTAGCATTGTCATTGTTTGATATTTCTTGTATTATTTGTAATGATGGGTCATTAGGCGAGTGTTGGTGTAGAAATCTTGATCCCATCTCCTTTGAGATTTCATTTTTTAAATTGGTTTTGATAAAAAAATCATAAGCCCGTCTTTATTTTGGAATTTAGTAATGGATTGTTTTGTAAAACAAATTTTTGCTATTGTCTGATAGTACTTGGTGTTACGGTCTGCTAGTTTTATATGAGTTGTTTTGATCTCTATTTCCAATATTTATGTTGAAATTTGAGAATGCATTGATGTCTTTTAGTTAATCTTTGCATGAGATTTATGGTTCTGTTACATTTTGGTGTTAGTGCTAATTGTTTATATACTTCTTCTAGTTTTCTTCTGACACTTTCAATTGATTGAAACTATGACTGAAAGTTTCTTTTGCCCATGTTTTCGAGTATTTTTTTTAACAAATTTAATTTGTTATAATTTATACAATAAGAACCTTATAATTTATATTTCCAGATTTTTTAGACTAGTTTTTCGTAGTCTTTAAATTCAGTCCATGTAAATGGACAATTTTTTTGATAAAATATACAAAAACCTTTCAAAGAGTGTCAAATTTGCTTGTTTTAATATTAAACATTAAATTTTAAACCGTAATGCTCTTGAGATTAGCAAGTCAAATAAAAATTAATAGCAGGACAACTATGAGGTTTTATAAAATACAAATAGTCATGTCGCTCGTGCGTGGAGAGCTAGAGAATAATCTACAAATCTGGGCCCAACAATAAGGAAGATCAATAACCAAATGAAATCATAGTTACATGATGTTGTTTGTTATTAAGAAGACAAGGTGCTTGTCTACCTAAAACCTAACAAATGAAATGAAAACAAACTACCTGCACTGCAACTCCCAAGCAAGCTCATATATATAGAACCAAACCAAAGATTAGCATCCAATCACGCAAAGACGCAGAACATGAAACATCGATCATCGACTAGTGTCAGCCTAGCAGTTGAGTAGTACCATTACAGAAGAAAAGAGTAATGAGAAGTATATGCCCTAAAAACAAGCAAGCAACCATGACTTATATGCAAGATAAGGATAGTGTTGGGCCCTGAAGCGCAAATTCTATGCCAACTAGGAGTAACGACAATTCCGCTGACAATCAAATGACACCCAGAAACAGCGACAAATACAGAATCTCAGGATAACCAGATCACAGACAAACTCAAGCAACAGAATAATCACAATAACCAACATAGGAATTTAACGTGGGAAAACCCTCAATCACGAGAGGGGAAAAAACCCACGACCGGCCAATCAATCCACTAATCAACAAATCAGTACAAGTGTTTAACAATACAAGTCTCACACACAGGAGACAAACATAGAGATCTCAAACACCCCTCTAAATACAACCCGATCTAGATAGGATTCCTCTCCAACTAACTAAACCACTTGTTCATGAGACTAGAGATTCCAAAGGGAGATGAACTTACTAAACTCTTGTTGGTAACGAGCTATTCGGATCCAAGAGACGATCTCCAAGGCCAAAGAAAGAGCAAAGCTAGCTCTTTTCTCTACCTTTCTTTTTCTCTCTCCTCCAAGCTCTCTCCTCTCTCTTTTCTTTCTTTTTGGCTGCTGCACACTAGGGCAACTTATGCCCAATTTCTGATGCAACTTTCGTGCCTCTCTCTCCTCTTCCATTTGCTTTATATATATGAAGCAAATGAGAGGAATGGGCTGGACAACCAAATGGGCCATTGGCCCAACAATCTCCCCCTCCAGCCCAAGGGAAAGACGTCGTCGTCCCGTCCTGGCCTCACCTGCATCCGAGTCCCGTCCCGCCATCGTGGCGCAGAACTGATGCTCGCCAGATATCTATAACACCCCCAAATATTTCCTTGGAATATTATGTTGTAATTCCGAGACTTTGGTTTAAATGAAAGTTATGACAATTTTGTATCATAATTGTTGTTTGATGATTTATATCAACTGGTAAAGCCTTGGGTGACATCGGACAGAACGTCTGAGGTCACTGGCGGTAATGAAATCACGCAAAGATTAGCATCCAATCACGCAAAGACGCAGAACATGAAACATCGATCATCGACTAGTGTCAGCCTAGCAGTTGAGTAGTACCATTACAGAAGAAAAGAGTATGAGAAGTATATGCCCTAAAAACAAGCAAGCAACCATGACTTATATGCAAGATAAGGATAGTGTTGGGCCCGAAAGCGCAAATTCTATGCCAACTAGGAGTAACGACAATTCCGCTGACAATCAAATGACACCCAGAAACAGCGACAAACACATAATCTCAGGATAACCAGATCACAGACAAACTCAAGCAACAGAATAATCACATTAACCAACATAGGAATTTAACGTGGGAAAACCCTCAATCACGAGAGGGGAAAAAACCCACGACCGGCCAATCAAGCCAATCAATCCACTAATCAACAAATCAGTACAAGTGTTTAACAATACAAGTCTCACACACAGGAGACAAACATGGATATCTCAAACACCCCTCTAAATACAACCCGATCTAGATTGGACTCCTCTCCAACTAACTAAATCACTTGTTTATGAGACTAGGGATTCCAAAGGGAGATGAACTTATCAAACCCTTATTGGTAATGAGCTATCCGGATTCAAGAGACGATCTTCAAGCCAAAGAAAGAACAAAGCTAGCTATTTTCTCTACCTTTCTTTTTCTCTCTCCTCCAAGCTCTCTACTCTCTTCTCTTTCTTTTTGGCTGCTGCACACTAGGACAACTTGTGCCGAATTTCTGATACAACTATCGTGCCTCTCTCTCCTCTTCCATTTGCTTTATATATATGAATCAAATGAGAGATATGGGCTGGACAACCAAATGGGCCATTGGCCCAACAATCTCCCCCTCCAGCCCAAGGGAAAGACGTTGTCGTCCTGGCCTCACCTGCATCCGAGTCCCGTCCCACCATCATGGCGCAGAACTGATGCTCGCCAGATATCTGTAACACCCCCAAATATTCCCTTGGAAAGGCATTACCGCCAGTGACCTCAGACGTTCTGTCCGATGTCACCCAAGGCTTTACCAGTTGATATAATCATCAAACAACAATTATGATACAAAATTGTCATAACTTTCATTTAAACCAAAGTCTCGGAATTACAACATAATTCCAAATACATCAAAAACATAATCAGAATTATATAGCGGAAGTCTTAAAGCAAAACATATTTAACACAGCGAAAGTCTTTTAAATAATTAACAAAGGGTCTTGATCGCAATGATCACCCGCCAAGGATCTTAACCTGAATAAACTTATCAAAAACACCATTTGCCTTCATAGTCGTTCTAGCCTTCACAGGACGGTAACTTATCTGATGTGTCGAATCGAACGGATGACACCAGCCAACCATGCAGAGAACAATTACGGTTGGTTAGTCTAATGAAAGACTAAGCAAGGGTACAAAGCAGAGTGGTTCGAAGTAGTCGTATTAGGTTAGACTCATCGCTTCTCGAATCAAAACCGATGACGATAGTCAACCACCATACTCCTACTAGAATATATGAAAAGGCATGATCAAGAGAAGATTCTGGAAGACCGAGTCTTACAGCAATCAATCCCAAAAGAAGACTCCAACGAAATGAGCCTTATCGGAAGCATGACAAATGTTGGGGAACATTAATAATCACAGAATCACAGTATCGCATTCGAGCGACTAAAAGTTAAGACGAACTTTCCTAGCTGTACTAGCGCCTAGCTGCACTACTCGCCCAAGGTATATTAAAATATGTAACACCGCACTTAACTTAATCACAACGCACCTAAACATGTTAAGCTCTTAGATCATCTCTACACCAGAAATATACCGTCGGGAACTCAATCCCTAAGGCAGAATAGACTCGGGAACTAAATCCCTAAAGTCGAGTCGGGAACTAAATCCCTAGGGGACTAAATCCTTAATTATGTGCATCACCGCACTTATCTTATCCACTTAATCATGGCTACCTTAAAATAGGAGAACACGCATCTCCCTCACAATTTCCTTATATACAAAATCTTAAAGTTCATCTCTTAATTCCTTACAATCCCATTATCAACTCTTAGTAACCTCGAAACATTACAACCTCGACTTTCTTACAGATACTTCCCACAATTCCATTATTCATTAACATCAGAATTGGTCCTTATGCCAAATTCTAACTTAAGATCCTTTCGGTAATGACTTAACATATTCTTTTACTCACTTTATAACCTAAACTTTCAAGATTCCTTAACTTTCTCCAGACATAATCACCACACTCTATGTTCCTCGAAACGGATCACATGAGATATTACTCTTAATTCTTCAAGACATCATTCTGAAAATGATTCATCCTCCTCAATGCTTATAACACAACTCACCTATGAAAAGTAACTCTTAATCTCTTAGAACATTAACTCCACACATTCACCCTTAATCACTTCATCCTCTAGATTACTTCTAGAGAGATTAATCGGTTCCTCAATCACGACATCAACTTTATTCCCATACATCATGCCATGTAATAACTCTTACTATAACCACTTAATCACACTCACATCAACGTTAAGACTTTTAATATTATTAAGAGCAGCTACAAAGCTGTAAACCTTAGGGTGACAATTATGTCCACCCAATTAGTACAACTACCAAAGCTTATTAATTATGTGCGACAACGGCACTTATCTTATTACAACACACACCCTTCTGTTAAGGCTTTTAATTATTATTCCGAGTAACAACGGAAGTTTAATACACTGGGTGACCTTACGTCCACCCCGATACACTAGCGAGGTGCTTAATTAATTTACCGCCGTTAAATTAATTCGAGTAACAACGGAAGTTTAAAACACAGGGTGATGTAACATTACGCCACCCAATGGCGCTAGCAAGGCGCTTAAACCCCTCCTACCTTAGCGGGTGGTAGGAAGTTATAGGTTAACCCATTAAGTTATAAAGAAACGACTAATCCATAACCAGATTAGTGTTCCTACTGTAACACCCCCAAATCTTAACCCATTTGGAAAGGTATTACCGCCAGTGACCCCAGTGTTCCTTACCAAGATCAACCAAGGCTTTATCGGTTTAAATACAATTCATGGAATACAACTGATACATAATGATCAAAGTATTCAAATCAAAACATCAATCAAATGAAACATGAGTTACGGGATTACAACCCAATCCCGAATAGGCCAAACACAGAGTTTAAACAAAGTACAACGGAAGTCTTTTAAAAGATATTACAAAAAGGGTTGTGATCGTAATGATCACCTGCCCAAGGATCTCAACCTGATTAAAAGAAATTTATTAAAACATCCAAAACAACCGTCGTCACAAGAAAAGATTCTGGAAGACTTAATCTTCACAGAAATCGACCCGAAAAGAGACTCCAAGAGATTGAGTCTCTAAGGAAATATGACAAATCTAGAATGCTTACAAAATCAAACAACAGCGATTAAAAGTTGACTGAGATGCTTCGGCTCACAACCAACCTCACCGCTTACAGCGAATCCAGATCGGAAGGAGAACGTACTACATTCAAGTCTGGATCTTACAGAACCACATAACGATGATTTAAAAACTGACTAAGATGTTTCGGTTCACGATCAACCTCATCGCTTACAGCGAATCCAGATTGGAAAGAGAACGTACTCTGATCAAAAGTCAAGACGAGCTTTCCTAGCTGCACTATTTACTTAGCTGCACTACTCGCCCAAAGGTATATTAATTATGTGCACTCGGACACTTTATCTTATTTAATTCCAAAACCCACATCACGTTATAATCTTTTTAGATCCCTCGGGAACTAAATCCCTAAGGCAGAGTTGACTCGGGAACTAAATCCCAAGAGTCGAATCGAGAACTAAATCTCGCGGGAACTAAATCCCTCAGGCGGAATCAGGAACTAAATCCTTACAACGGCACTTAAAGAAGAATGGTAGAAACTAAATCCTAACCACCAGGTTATTAAGAAACGACTAGCACTCGTACTGAGATACACAGTAGCGTTTCTACGAATACTCGTTCTAACTAAACAGTTACAAACGCAGCAATAACTCATATCAATGCCCTCAAGGCCAGTTACAGATAAAATAGCGTTGTTCTAACAATATACAACCTATAATAATATCTGTATTAATTCACATATATATATAATAGCGTTGTTCTAACAGATATACAACCTATTATATGATTTTCCAAAATAGTTTATAAAACCATTTCTAGACAAACACAGTAATCATTCCAAATTAATTACTCAGATAAACAACTGATAATTAATGTAAATATGGAACGATGAGCAAGAGCGAACCGCCACTTGCCTTAATCCGCAGAGTTTGAACGAAGTCTAACGACGGGATTCCGGGCTCGACACAGAGACGAATCTGCCAACTCCGGTACCTTCGGATCGACCCATACAGAAACCCTAAGTTAGATTCGACAAACAACAATACCGATCTACAAAAGAACGAAAGGAATCGAAGGAAACGAAACCCGAACGAAGGCTACGGAAGCCAACACCAACCACCCGGCCAACAACAACTCACGGCGGGCGCCACAACAATCACGGCGGGCGCCGCCTTAAATACGACGGGCGCCGCCTTAAATACGGCGGGCGCCTCCTCAAGCACGGCGGGCGCCGCTCAACCACGGCGGGCGCCGCTCCTTGGCCACACATCACGGCGGCCGGGCAACCTCACCACGGCGGGCGCCGTTCTCCACGGTGGGCGCCGTTCCTAGCGGCGGTCGCCGTCTCCCTGGCGGAGGTCGCCGTCGCTGAACAGAAACTGAAAATACGAGGGGAAATCTTACCCGCGATGCTCGATTTGGCTCGTCTTTCGCCTTGCTTTGCTTCTAGGCGTCCGAGGGTCTCCAAGGCTTCACTTGGACACCGGAAACGACACCAAACGAGCCTCCAACGATCCACGAGCCTTCCCGGAGAGAGCGTTTTCTTTGAGAGCGTTTTTGAGAGTCGAGAATTTGAGAGCGCTTCTGCGTCTTTCGCACCATCTTCCACCCTCACCCAACACCTCTATTTATAGAAGAAATTAGGGTTCCTTGCCTCTTGGACAATATCCAAACCCTTTTGCCCATTGGACAATGACTCTTGGACAAAAACCTTTGGATAAAGAATCTTGTACTATTGCCCATTAGATAACAACTCTTGGGCAATAAACTTATACCAATCTTAATCCGCATTAACAAAAGTCGTACACGAACGAGTACGAACTTCCAAAACATCTCGACTGTATAATTCTTCACTGAAAAAATATTACAGATACAGAGTACATTACAGAATGTCTCAAACCTTCAGAATTAAATCCGACGTACCAAACTGGCGCTCGGGAAAAATCCATAATTCCCAAATAGTCTTACAAAATTACGAGGTATCACACCTACGAACATTAAGTTATAAAGAAACGACTAATCCTTATCTGGACTTAGCGTTCCTACGAATATTCGTGCTAACTAAACAGTTCAACACAACAATAAATCACATCAAAGCCATCAAGGCCCACATCTATAATATATATCTATAATAGCGTTGTTCTAACGGTATACAACCTATCATAATATCTGTAATTAATCACATATATATATATATAATAGCGTTGTTCTAACAGATATACAACCTATTATAATATCTCATTCCCAATCATATCATTTAACAAAACTAATCCCAACGCAAACTGTAAATCATCCCAAATTAATTAACAACTAAACAATTGATAATTAATTGAAATATGGAATGATGAGCAAGAGCGAACCGCCACTTGCCTTAGATCCGCAGAAGCTTAAAGACGACGATGGGTTTTCGGGCTCGAAACAGGGACAGATTTGAATTCACATATTCCTTCGGATCGACCCATAAAGAAATCCTAACTTAGATTCGACAAACACGAGTACGAATCTAAAGAATAACGAAAGGAATCGAAAGGAACGAAGCTCGATCGAAAGCCACAGAAGCCAAGGCCGAAACAAGACAAGGGCTTCTGGGCGGCGGTCGCCGCCTGCCTTACGGCGGGCGCCGCTACGAACTGCACCGAAAATGCGAGAAGAGAATCTCACCGGCGACGTTCGATTTGCTACTCCTTAGCCTTGCTTTGGATTCTAAGCTTTTAAGGGCCTCCAAAACTTCACTTTGCAACTGGAAGGAACACCAATGGAGCTCCGACGATCGATTGCGAGTTCTCCGGCGAAAGCTTGATTTTCCGGCGAGTGATTTATGTGGAGATCGAGCTCAGATTTGTGCTTCAATTCAGCTCCCAATCCTCTCCTTTTATAGCCAAACTCAAGGGGACAAGCAAGGGCACGTGGATGGCCTCAATTCGGAGGTCTCCAAGTCGCCGGCAACGTAGAGGCTAAGCCTCTGACATCCCCGACATTGGCGGCGCTCGCTGCCCAATTAGTGTCTGGCAGCGGTCGCCGCTTTTAGAGCCACTTGGCCACTTGGCCAGATGACGATGACGTCGACTAGTTGGCGGCGGTCGCCGCCAAGGCCATTTTTCATCCGTTCTAGCTTGGAACAACTTGTCCTTAGCCCGGGATAAAAATAATCGTACACGAACGAGTATTAAGTCCCAAAATACGTCGAATGTATTTTATTTTACTGAGAAAAATTATTACAGAGATCAGAAACATTTCTGAATGTCTGAACTTCTCTGAAATAAATCGACTTGTAATACGGGAGTTGAAAATTTTCCAAAATACCCTTACTATAATTAAGGGGTATTACAATATCATCATCACTACCACCCTCTAGCTCCCCCTCCTCCGTAACTCTCTCGTACACTGAGGTAGGATATCCGGTGGACTCATATTCCTCTCTCTCTGACCTCCTGACAGTTTCTTCAATCTGTGTTGGCTCCCCCTGCTCAGATCCCTCATCAACTTCAGCACCTAATGAACACTCCTATGACACGGGTATCACATCAACACCATCCTCTAAAGTAAACTTCACACTTGTGTCATCCCCTTCTGACGTCTCAAAAGATCCGCTGAATCCTGTCTGCTTCACAAACAAACTATCATCACAAGTGCCCAAGGTCACACCGGCAACAGAATTGATAGACTTCTTTGCCTGAACTTGCAGCCTCATCTCACTCAAGCATGTCGACCGCCTATGCATCCAATCAAGTGAAGTATCATCTCGAACTTCACTCAAGCCTTCCTTGATATCCCACATGTGAGTCTGATACAAGATGTCTTTCAAACTACCCCTTGCAATCACCATGGAACCTTTGACGAGTTTCCACTTCTTATCACCAAAGAAGTTCTTGTAGCCCTCCTGATCCAAAACATTTAGAGAAATTAGATTCATCCGCAGATCCGGTATGTGACACACATTCTTCAATGTCAACGTGCAACCAATGTCTGTCTTCACACAAACATCACTCATACCAACCACCTCTGCATGACTGGCGTTCCCCATCTTCACCGTGCCAAAGACTCATGCTATGTACGTAGTGAATGCTTCCTTCCTTGATGTACACTGGTAAGACGAACCAGAGTCGACAACCCACTCTACACAAGTATCTGGCTCACAACTTCGAGCATCAACGCAAGAGAGAACAACCAATGCATCCTCATCACCATGCACAGTTGCAGTGGTGTTTTTATCATTTTTCTTCTGATTTTTCTCCTTCCAATGCTTACAGTTCCTCTTGATATGCCCTTCTTTGCCACAGAAGTAACAAGCATAGCTCCCTCTGGTCTGCGATCTACCTCTCGATCTACTCCTCGAATCTGTCACCAAAGCATGTGACGTATCCGTGCCCATATCCTTTATCCTAGTCTCCTCATTGTAGACATTATCCTTCACTGCAGATAAAGACACAACACCACTAGGAGCAGAATTGTTGATTGATACCACCAGAGTCTCCCAATTGTCAGGCAAAGAACTCAAGAGCAATAGGGCTTGTAACTCATCATCAAGGACCAATTTTATCGTGTTCAACTAATTCACCAATTCCTAAAATTCACTCAGATGCTCTGCAATAGGCTTTCCGTCTTTGTACTTGAGATTCACCAACTTTCTAATCACAAAAGCTTTACTCTAGACTGACTTTCTCTCATACATATCTTTCAATTTTTTCCACAATATCTGTGCATCCGTCTCGTTGCTAATATGGTGATAAACACAGTTATCCACACATTGTCTGATGGTTCCAATAGCCTTTCTGTGCCACTTCTTCCAGTCACTCTCAGATGTCTCAGTCGACCCTTTTGATCCCAACTCAACCGGATCATACAAGGGAGTATAACAAATCTTCCATACGCGACTTACAAATCGAATAATTTGAAGCCGTCAACTTGATCATTGTACCTACAAAGTCTTCAACTTTCATTGTCATCTCCACTCCTAATGCCCACAATCTCAACACAACCTGACTCTGATATCACTTGTTGGGCCCGAAAGCGCAAATTTTATGCCAACTAGGAGTAACGATAATTCCGCTGACAATCAAATGACACTCAAAAACAGCGACACACACAGAATATCAGGATAATCAAATCACAGACAAACTCAAGCAACAGAATAATCACAATAACCAACACATGAATTTAACGTGGGAAAACCCTCAATCACGAGAGGGAAAAAACCCCACGACCGGCCAACCAAGCCAATCAATCCACTAATCAACAAATAAATACAAGTGTTTAACAATACAAGTCACACACACAGGAGACAAACATAGAGATCTCAAACACCCTTCTAAATATAATCCGATCTAGATAGGATTTCTCTCCAACTAACTAAATCACTTGTTTATGAGACTAGGGATTCCAAAGGGAGATGAACTTATCAAACCCTTATTGGTAATGAGCTATCCGGATTCAAGAGACGATCTTCAAGCCAAAGAAAGAACAAAGCTAGCTATTTTCTCTACCTTTCTTTTTCTCTCTCCTCCAAGCTCTCTACTCTCTTCTCTTTCTTTTTGGCTGCTGCACACTAGGACAACTTGTGCCGAATTTCTGATACAACTCTCGTGCATCTATCCTCTTTCATTTGCTTTATATGGCAGTGTTCGTTTCTTGGCGGCGGCATTTGGACATGTTGATAATCTTGTCCAGCTGGGTGATGATCCTGTCCATCCGCTCCAGAAGCCCCTCTTCGAAGCTCTTCCTTTGCTCTTCTGCATCAATGTCAGCATCCTCCCCCTCCTTCTTCCATCCGCACTGCTGTATACCCGCCTTCTTCAGACCACTGTCATCAACAAATTAACACACGCCACAAAAGTCAGTAGTTGCATATATAGATCAGAATTTCTTGAAATAGCATGCTTAAGTTAAGTGTATAGGTCGAATAGCATCACATCTTGTAATGATATGTCTTATGCTTCAACAGTCAGTTTCAATCAACAACCAACTCTTGTAATTAATCTCCACTCCTGGTACTACATTCACAAGTGAAACCCTAGAACAGAAGGTAAAGTTGAGAATTCAAATTCTTTTATCAAATTAGCACAAACAACTCATCCAATCCAGACCAACTTCACGCAAGTATTCAAGATTCAGCAAGGATCTCGGGCCCCAAATTACCTTTTGAGAATCCGATGACGGCGGTGTTTCTTTCGCGTCGGAAGTCCAACGAGGTGTCCCCACTGAAACGCCACGCCCCTTCGCCGCGGCTTCCGCCGGCGACGCGGAGGAGGCAAGGAGGGACAGCAAGCACCCTTGTAAACACTGCGGAAATCTCCGTCACGATTTTCAGCTTCAATACCCTCTGTCGGCGGCGGTTCCGGCGTAATGAGAGGATCGTGCGCGTGGAGCTCAACCTCCACTGGTGCGCCACTGCAGGACGATTGCGGTTGTGAAGGTTCTCCGCCTACACTCAAAGGGAAGTAGGGAAGAAGAATTGGGGCCGGGATACACTCAATCGGCAGGAGATCGTCGTAGTCGGTGTCCGCCATGGCGTTTTCTTCTTGGGAGCTGGTAAGTCGGTAACTGAGAAATTACCGAAAGAAAAGTAATTGTGGAGTTGATGTGATCGACTTTTGGCAAGTAAAGATGGTAATAAATTGGGTCTAATCTGTCAAAATTTACTCCCTCTGGTTACCGATAGAAAAGTAATTATCTTATCATTAATAATTTTATATCGTTAATATTTTTAATTATATATTAATAAAAATTATATTTTTTTGATATTATCAAACTATTCGTTAAGCCGAATTAAACAAGACTTTATATGATATACACGGAGTGAGTATCTTTTATAATCTTTTTGGAAGATTTTTTTCCTGCAAGCAATATTCTCCCGCGCAGTATACTGTTCTCCACCTGGAAAAAAAAAACAAGTTTTTATATTTCATTTTGAAGTCAATTTGTTTGTTATTTTCATGAAAAATCAAATTGTATTTGAAGGTCCCTAATTCAGTAATCGTCGGTGTCTCACTCGATCCAACATAGATATGAAGCTTGAGGTCCATTTCCCGCCACATATAGTATTGGGCTAAAGATTACTTGTTGGGCCTAGCTTTTGCTTATTTGGTCCATCTCACCCAAACGAAAGGTATCGATAGTGGTGGCCAGGTGTAAACCTGAACCGGCTAACCGGCCCGAATAGGATCGGTTTAAACCCGGTAAAATCATTCAAATCCTGAATGGGACCGGAATTGAAATCGGATCGGCGGTTCAAAGTCCTTTCCAGTTCACATCTACATGGAATCGCTGAACCGACGGTTCTAGTCGGTTCGAACCGGAGATTCAACTGTTGGTTCGACCCTTAATAATAAAAATAAAAACATATACCCTAAAATCTTAAATCCTAACTCTTGGAAGTTTGAAACCTTAAAATAACTACAAAATCCTAAACACTTACAAAAAAGGTTTAAACAATAAACTTACAAAAAAAATATAACCCAAAAAACCTAAACCCTAAAAATCTAAAACCTTACTCGGGCCTAGAAACCCTACAAAACCTTAAAATAAACAAAACAAAAAAACGAAGAAAAAAACTAGCCGTTGTGAACTGCTGGTTCAAATGGCTAGAAAACTAGTCGTTTGACCTGTTTTTTGTAATCAATACCCTACCCCCCTAAACTAGGGGTGGGCACGGTTGGTTAATCGACCATCGGTTAACCGACATCTCGGTTAATAGTTTTCTATAACTGTGAACTGAACCGTTGATCTCGGTTAACCATGTTGGTTAATCAAAATTTTGGTACGGTTAATATGTTGACCAAATGACTCTAAATTAACATTATATTAACTTAAACAATTAAATAATCATATTTTTATATATATTATAATGATAATTTTACATATAAAAATGGAAACAAGCCGTTGACAACGACTATTTTTTTAAAAAGAGAAAACATAAATTACCCAAAAAATCCTATAAATACCCACAGCCCTCTTCATTTCTTTTCACATCATTCTTCAATCTCTTCTCTCAAATCTCAATCTCTCTTACTCTCTACTAGTTCAATTATTTTTACATAATTACTTGTCTTTCCGTTTTAATTAGTTCTTTTATTAAATTAAATTTTCTCTTACATCGTATTTATTTTTTAAAATATGGATAATATTAATAGGAGTCTTGTAGTAGATCATTATAGAAAAAATGAACCCCAAGAAAACAACAAAATTGATGTCTTTTGTGATTATTGTGACAGGAGGACTATGTGGACAAAAAAGGGAGGAGACCATAGCCTTTTAACGAGACATCTTACATCGCACTACCCCTACAAAATGGAAATGTATGTAACACCCCCAAAACATAACCCTTTTGGAAATGTATTACCGTCAGTGACCCCAGTGTTCCTTACCGAGATCACCCAAGGCTTTACCGTTTAAATACAAATCATGAAATACAATGATACAAAATGATAACCTTATTCATATAAAACACGAGTCTCGGGATTACATCCCAATCCCGAATAGGACAAACACAGAGTTTAAATAAATTACAACGGAAATCTTAAACAAGGTACAGCGGAAGTCTTTTAAATGAATTACAAACAAGAATCTTGACCGCAATGGTCATCTCCCAAGAATCTCAACCTGATTAAAAGAAATTATTAAAAACGTCGGAAAACCACCGTCGACTCCATAGTCCTTCTAGTCTTCTCATCTATACTCTATCTGATGTGCCGAATCGAACGGATGACACCAACCTACATGCGGAGAACAAAGTTCGTGGGTTAGTCTACTTAAATAGACTAGCAAGGGTAAAAAGCAGAGTGGTTCGAGTGATCGAAACTGTTTACTATCATTGTCCCTCGAATAATAACCGAAGGGACGATACATAACCCGGCACTTTCACGGAATAACAACAAGAGGTAAGCATGAGAGAAGATTCTGGAAGACTTCATCTTCACAGAAATCGACTCGAAAAGAGACTCCAAGAGATTGAGTCTTTAAGGAAAAATGGCAAATCTGGAATATTTAAAGAATCATACAACAGCGATTAAAAGCTGACTGAGATGCTTCGGCTCACAACCAACCTCACCGCTTACAGCGAATCCAGATCGGAAGGAGAACGTACTACATTCAAGTCTGGATCTTACAGAACCACATAACGATGATTTCAAAACTGACTAAGATGTTTCGGTTCACGACCAACCTCATCGCTTACAGCGAATCCAGATTGGAAAGAGAACGTACTCTGATCAAAAGTCGAGATGAGCTTTCCTAGCTGCACTATTTACTTAGCTGCACTACTCGCCATGGGTTTATTAATCATGTGCACTCGGGCACATATCTTATTTAATTACAAAACACACATTACTGAAACACGTTAATGTTATTAAGAGCGGCACACAGCTTAAATCTCAGGGTGACAATCATGTCGACCCAAATTAAAATACACACAACCCACACGCGGGACTTAACATTATTATGCCGAGCAACAACGGCGTTATTATTACACTGGGTGACCTTACGTTCACCGTGATTGCACTATTACAGTACTTACACTTTAATTATGTGCTTAACTGCACTTATCTTATTTAATTACAACACACACACACACACACACACACACACACACACACACACACACACACACACACACACACACACACACACACACACACACACACACACACACACACACACACACACACACACACACACACACACACACACACACACACACACACTGTTGAGGCTTTTAATAGTATTCCGAGAATACGGAAGTTATTATTACACCGGGTGACCTTACGTTCACCCTGATTGCACTGCCACAGCGCTTACAGTTTAATTTACAGGGTGACAGTTACGTCCACCCCAATGCACTAGCTAAGTGCTTAATACACAGGACTGTAATTAAGCTCATCCAATGGCGCTTGCAAGGCGCTTAAAACACTTCAGATCCTTACATGTGGATAAGAAGCATAGGTCATGACCCTTAAATTATTCGGAATAATCCGAGGAATATTATGATTTAAAGAAATGACAAATCCTTACTTGGATTAGCGTTCCCACGAATATTAAATTATAAAGAAATGACTAATCCTTACTTGGATTAGCGTTCCTACGCACACTCGTGTTAACTAAACAGTCTAATACATCAATTATTCACATTAAAGCCATCCAGGCAATTAACTTAAACATAGAGATAATAGAAACAGCTAATCCTTACTTGGATTAGTTTTCCTATTAACCCACATGCTATTCTAGCATTAAGATTAATTCCACAACAATACCATCACGGTAATTATCACATAGGATAGCGTTGTTCTAACAGATATACAACCTATGATAATGTCATTATTACAGTTTCCAAGACAGTTTATAAAACCATTTCTAGATAAATACAGTAATCATTCCAAATTAATTACTCAGATAAACAGCTGATAATTAATGTAAATATGGAACGATGAGCAAGAGCGAACCGCCACTTGCCTTAGTCCGCAGATCTGGAACAAAGCAGAGACAACGGGATTCCGGGCTCGACACAGGTATAGCTCCGACAACACAATGACCTTCGAGTCGACCCATGAGGAAACCCTAAGTTAGATCCGACATAAACTAGTACGAATCTATGGAAAGACGAAAGAACCCAAAAGAAACGATGCCACGACGACAACCAACCAAGCCAAAGCCACGAAGTCATTCTGGGCACTGGCGGCGGTCGCCGTTCTTGGCGGCGGTCGCCGCATTCATCACGGCGGTCGCCGTGAAGAACACGGTCGACAGAGACAAGAGAAATCTCACCAAAACAAAGCGCGTTTCGACCCCTTTCCGCCTTGCTTGGTTTCTGACCTCCAAAGGCAACCAAGAGGCTTCAAAAGGGCTGTTGGAAACACCACCAAACGACACCGACGAGGGCTTCAGAAATTCCGGCGAAGGGCACAACTCCGGCGAGATGAATTTTGGCAGAGATTTGGTGCTGGAATGGCTCAAAACCTTTCCCCCAACACCCCCTTTTATAGCCAAGCATCTGGAGTTCAAAACGAGAGGGCCTAGAGCTAGTTCGGCGCTCGCCAGAAGTCGCGCCGGCGACCAACAGGCAAGGACCGCCGGATAACGAAGGTGGCAATTACGGCGGGCGCCGTAATTTACGGCGGTCGCCGCGGCCTGGCACACCAGCTGCCTCCTCGAGCATTGGGACGGCGGGCGCCGTGACTTTACGGCGGTCGCCGTGCTTGGGTCTCACTACGGCGGTCGCCGCGACTTTACGACGGTCGCCGTGACACCTTTTTTCCGCCCGTTCAGCTTTGAACGAACATGACATTAAGCCGGGATAAAAATTATCGTACGCGAACGACAATTAAAATCCAAGGCACGTCACCTGTATTTTATTTCACTGAGAAAAATATTACAGATACAGAGCGCATTACAGAATGCATCCAACTACTTGAATTAAATCCGACGTACACAACGGGTACTCGGAAAAATTCCAAAAATTCCCAAAATAATCCTTACAGAATTACGGGGTATCACAATGTATGGAATGTAAGACGGTAAGTGGGGTTCGTTTTATTCCTCTAACCCCGAGAGGATGCGTATGCAACTTAATAGTTAATAATCACTATTAAGTTCAAGCCCTTTATTGTTTTCTCTATATGTTTATTTAAAAAAATATCATTAACAACTAAGTTTATAAAACATTATTTAAAATAAAGTGTAAGATTAATGTTCGATCTTAAGTCTAATTTTTTATTTTAAAAATACATTTAAATATTTTTTATAATTTTCTCGGGATTGTTTTAGATTTTTAGAATTTTTTTAGGTTTTTTTTAACCGGGTTCCGAACAGACTAGGACTAGGTCCAAACCAGGTCAAACCGGAGGAAAATTGTCAGTTTCTTCAACCAGACCGAAATCAGACTGCCGGTTCGGGCTCCCTTCGGTTCAGGTCCCGGTTCAAGGTTCCTTTGAACCTTGAACCGGGGATAGTGTTATGTTTTTGAGTGATTTTGGTCCAATTGTCTTTTAGAATTATTTATTTTGTTAATTGTCTTTCTAAGTTTTTAGTTTTGCTTATTGATAATCATAAATCTGAACTCTAGTTTTGATTGTTTTGGTACAAAATTTGTAAATATTATCACTAAAATGATTTAGGATTGCCATCATCTTCTGATGGATCTTAGTGTTTGCATGTAATAAAAAAAAGTGTCTAAATATCTAAACATTGGCTTAACATACAATTTGGGTGGGTTTTTATAATAGCTGGTTCTTATAATTTGCTACTATTGGGTCCTGGTGCAAGCTTTCGGACACCTCCCCCTTGAGTCATTTTGTGTACAAAACTAACCAATTTGTACATCCTATTCTTCATTAATCTACTTTTACCTTTTTTATTTTTTTATTTTTTGAAGTGTCTCGTGGCCATGTTTTAAAAAATGAGCAAAACTAACAATTACTTACTTGTCCTGTATATTACTAGTAAATAACCTTCAAGTTGGATATGTTATGTCACCATGTACGTTCAAGATATAGTTAATTAAACTCGTATGAATGAAATGGTAGATTTGTTTTAAACTAAAACTAGATTTGTGTAGGCAAAAAGTATAGTGAAGGATCTAGTAAAAGATAGAGAACATTAGATACATGACTCCAAAATGTGCTTGATCCGAATATATAACTCTGAAGGGCTATCTTAAATCTAGTGTATTTGCTAGGAATGGTCAAAGCAGAAGTGGCTGATGAAGATGGGATTAGTGTATCTATCTTCTATTATCCTACCAGTAAAGTCGTCTTTTTTATCTTAATAAATATATTAGCAGTATTCAGGTAGCTTTCGAACTTCTTAACTTCCTATTAATGGCTAAAGTGCAAACAAATATTCATTTCAATCTTAATTAAAATTTATACGATAGTATGATATTTTATATTTCACAATATGTCATCCCTCAAAATGTGAATGAGCATGCACCTTACGAAAAAACATGGGCAATTTTGACAAATGACTATTTTAGGGGTAAAATTCACATACTAATTCTCAAAATAAATATATTAAGTTCATGATTCTTGATGACACTTTCAAACTGTCATCACCATGACACTTCAAAGTATCATCAGGGGTCAACGACATTTGACCGATATTGATCGGCGGTCAACATCTGGCTGATAGAAGTGTCATGAGCGTGACGATACTTTGAAAGTGTTATCAGGTGTCAACAGTCGTTGACCATTGTTGACCGGCGTTGAAGTGCCATCAGACTGATGACACAAGGGTGTCAATAAGCAAAATTAAAAACTTAGAGAGATAATTAACAAAATAAATTTTTCTAAAAGGCTAAAGGACCAAAATCAGTAAAAAACATAACAATCTATACCTTTGAACCTTGAATCGGAGGGAGCCCAAACTGGCGGTCCGATTCCGGTCTGGTTCAAGAAATCGACGATTTTTCGTCGTGTTGACTCGGTTCGGTTTGGAACCCGGTTCAAAAAAATAAAAATAAAAAATCTAAATCAATCTTGGGGGAAAAGTTTAAAAATATTTTAATGTATTTTAAATTAAAAAAAAAATTAGACTTAAGATCGAACATTAATCTTACACTTTACTTAATGATGTTTTATAAACCTAGTTGTTAATGATATTTTTAAAAATAAAAATAAGGGCTTGAACTTAATAGTGATTATTAACTATTAAGGTACCTACGTATCCTCTCGGTGTTATAGGAATTAAAGCCCACGTAGTTCTCTTACCTTTAGTGTACGAACCCCGCTTACCGTCTTACATTCGATGCATTTCCAATTTGTCGGGGTGGTGTGATGTAAGATGTCTCGTTAAAAGGCCATAGTCTCCGCCCTTTGTCCATATAGTTTTCTTGTCACAATAAGGGGTTCACTTTTCCTATAATGAATCCTAAAAATATCTACTACAAGACTTCTCCTATTAATATATCCATATTTTTAAACATACAAAAATATGTAAGATAAAATTTAATTTAAAGAACTAATTAAAATGGTAAAAACAAGAAATTAAGTAAAAATAATTAAACTAGTAGAGAGTAAGAGAGATTGAGATTTGAGAGAAGAGATTAGAGAATGATATGAAAAGAAATGAAGAGGGTGTGGGTATTTATAGGATTTTTGGGTAGTTTATGTTTTTTTTAATAAAAAATAGTCGTTGCCAACGGCTAGTTTATAGTCGTTGAACCGTCGGTTCGACCCGGTTCCAACGAGTATAAACTTGTTTTATTGAAAAACATAACTTATGCTTTAAAAAACTAACATTAAACTTAAAATATTTATTTAACATTATTTCACTCTTTATCAAAATTTATACAATAGTATAATATTTTATATTTCATAATATGTCAATTTATGAACTCATATCAAGCGGTAAGTGTATTTGAAGTAATAGTGGTGGAGTTAGGAGGACTGATGATTCGATGAAAGCTTTGTACCGCCGGAGGTGGGATATCATGACCAGCAAGAAAATCTGCTACAAGGTTGGCTTCATGGAAGGAGTGATGTACTTGAAAAAGTTAAAAGGCAACAAAGGACGAAAGAAGCGAAATGATGTCTTGAATGATCGAATGGATTTCCCAAAGAATTTTCCAAATTCCTCTGATGGAGTTGATTACGACTAGATTGTCACCCTTAATAATTAAGTGAGTTAAATGCATCATGGCCGCTTGCTGAATACCAGAAAGTGTTGCAAGGGCCTCACTTCTTAAGACAAAAGTAGACGGTATAGTTTCACGGTGGAAAGAAAGAACAACTCTATTATGGTTACGAATTAAAAAACCAATGTGAGTGGTTGAACTGGTTTTCTTTTAACCATCAAAATTCAATTTGGTCCAATGAATTGGCGGTTTCCTAGGTACGGTTGCTAGGGCGTAGACGATCACGCTTTACGGGCACCTTGATAGTTGTAGAAGTTAAAGTCATCCAGTCTTGGAAATGGTAGAAGGCCATGTTTGATGGATAGGGGAGATCATTATCACTTTGGTGTTTGAAGATAAGAGTATTGTGATGATTCGAAATAGTCCACCAAAGAAAAAGCAGGGGTGTAGGGTTTGAATTTGTGTTTCTAAAAAAACTCGAAGTTGTAGTCAAAATCAATTGTAGCTTAAAGTGAGAAAGAACGATTCATTTTACATTCCAATTTAGAAATCATAGAATGAGTGAATGTGCAAGTAAAAATGAGGTGATTGCGGTCTTCATCATTGAAATTGCAAAGAGTACAAGTGGATGGGAATCTAGAAAAATGTCGATTTAAACGTTCAGTAGTAGGCAGGGCATCCACCATGTATTTCCAAATGAAGTTCTGCATTTTTGGCGGAATTTTGAGTTTCCAAAGCCAAGACAACTGTCTATGAACCTTTCAATGATATATGACATGAGGCCAACCTAAGATTTTAGTCAAGGAAATGATAAAATCTTGTAAATCAAAATACAAATGCTTACTATATACTCTCAAGTGAAATTATTTTGTTCATCTGATATAATTGAGTTAAATACAGAAGTTTTAAAGCAACAATGGAAAAAATTCATTACTATGTCCAACTCGAACGAGGAAAATCTATACCACACTAAACTTAGACATTGCAAATAAAAAGACCCGTTAATTTTATATTTTTCTTATAAATGGGATATTATAACCCTTGGCAAATAAACTATTGTTTACACTAAGTCAACCGTCTATCTTACACTCGTAACCCCAATTTCAAACAACAAACCTACTATTTGAACTCCAAATCGAATTTTGCTCAAAATTGATCCAAAAATTACACAGATTAAAAAAAATTCATCACTACTTTCTCTACGTAATTTCAACAAATGTGTTTAAAAAATTTAATTTTAAAATTTCCAAACCCATGAACAAACCCTAAATTTAAAAAATTCTAACACCAATAAGGATATAATTGAAAGACTTGTGTGTAAATTTGGGTGAAGTTGTATTTTTTTTCGAGGCGACTATATACGCCTCTTTTTTTTTCTGTGCGCATGACATTCTGTACGCCAGAATCTGGCGTACGCAATGTCGTGGCGTACATATTAAAAATATAGCAAAAATAAGACAAAAGGAGCCAAAAAAATTTTAAAAAATACAAATACGTATTTTTGTGTACGCTAGAATACGGCGTACAAAAAAATACGTATTTGTATTTTTTTTTATAAAAAATAAAAAAGTTGGGCCGGCCCAAACCTGTACGCCAGAATATGGCGTACGCCATATTCTGGCGTACAAGTTAGGTTAAGAGGCCGAGCGCGGCCTCTTCTTCTCTTCTTTTTCCTTCTCTTCTTCTTCCCTGGCGTAGGATTTCCGGCGGCGTTTTTCCCTCCGATTCACTCCTTCCTTCTCCTCCTCCTCCATTTCTCTCCTTCTTCTTCTTCTTCTTCTCCTCCTCCATTTCTCTCCGACGATGGCGAACAGTGGCGGTGGTGGTGACCCCTCCGGCGAGGCTCCTGGCGGCGCGATTGGCAGAAGAGGAGGCGACGATGGCGTTCCAGGCGGCGTGGAGAGTTGGGGGGCTGGCGGCGGTGCTCCTGTTGCTGCAGAGGTGGCCGGTGGCGGTGCTCATGTTCCTAGTGGTGGCGGCGGAGAGGTGGCCGGCGACGGAGATATGGTCGGCGGTGGTCCGGATGGCGATGCAGGACGAGGTACTGCCCGGACCCGATTTATCCGAGCGCGGGGCAGACGAGGAGGCGTACGCGGAGACGTTCCTGCGACACCCGGTCATACTTCTACCTGGGGTAGTCGAGAGGTGTGAACGGAATAAAAATTTATTTGAATTTATGAAAATTTAAAATGTAATAAGTATTTAATTTAGAAATAGGTATTGCATTTAGAAATTGTTTATCTGTATTTAATTATAGATTTGTTTTTAAAATTTAATAGTTATTTTTTAGAAATTTATAGTTATGAATTTTAGAAATTTATTTTGAATTGATGAAAATTTAGAATAAAATAAGTATTGAATTTAGAATATGAAACTAAAATTTAACGTTGAATTTAGGATATGAAACTTTAGAATGTAATAAGTATTTAATTTAGAAATAGGTATTGCATTTAGAAATTGTTTATCTGTATTTAATTATATATTTGTTTCTAAAAATTAATAGTTATTTTTTAGAAATTTATAGTTATGAATTTTAGAAATTTATTTTGAATTGATGAAAATTTAGAATAAAATAAGTATTGAATTTAGAATATGAAACTAAAATTTAACGTTGAATTTAGGATATGAAACTTTAGAATGTAATAAGTATTTAATTTAGAAATAGGTATTGCATTTAGAAATTGTTTATCTCTATTTAATTATAGATTTGTTTCTAAAAATTAATAGTTATATTTTAGAAATTTATAGTTATGAATTTTAGAAATTTATTTTGAATTGAAAATTTAGAATAAAATAAGTATTGAATTTAGAATATGAAACTAAAATTTGACATTGAATTTAGGATATGAAACTTGAATTTAGAAAAACAAAGGTGTATACTCTTTCACGTTGAATTTATGATATGAAACTAAAATTTAGGATATGAAATTAAAATAAAAATTAAGAAAATTATGTTTTTATTAAATTGGGATTGAATTTAAAGAATTATATTAGCAAATTAAGATGACAAATTAGGTCTATATTTGAAATTGGCATATAATATAGGTATTGAAATTGGCATATAATGTAGTTGTTTATGAATTTAAAATTTGACTAGATAATATGTTATTAAAAGGCTTTGCAAGCCTCGATGTTGTCTGTGAGACGGCCCCGAAGTGGGTCCCGTCAGCTGGCGCGGAGGAATCCAGTCACAGCATCGGCTTGTCGGGCCGCTTCGGTGGCCGCTTCAGTGGATCTGCTTCTGGCGGCACACCATCAAACATCGTTGGTGTTTTGGTCCGTGACATCTCCATGGTCGCACGCACCTGCCCAATTTGACCCTCGATCGCATGGTGTATCCTCACTACCATTCTATTAAAACCACCAACGCTAGAATTCAAAATTTTCTTCAACACGTGATGCATACCCTCAACCCTATCAAAACACATGAAAAGCATTGCATTACTCCCACATTGAGCCATGAACAAGCAAACTACTGAACATTGTACAAGGGTTACCTATTTGAAGTCCTCGTGAAGAAGTGAAGATGATGATCAGTCCACGCTCTCACTATGCTTTCCTTGTGAGGATTAGTCCACGTCTTCTCAATGTATCGAACGAGGCCACTCTTCCACGATGTCCTCAATTGCACAAGCCTCTCTTCGTAGATTTCCTCCGTGGTTGAACACCAAAGTGCCCAACATTGGCCGCAAAACCTTTTCACTTGTTTTTTATCCTTCAATATTGGGGAAGCATATGCTTCTATGTTGTGCTTAATATGCACCCAACACAAAAGGTGTTTTACTTCATCTTTGAAAACTATCCGAATTGCATTAACGAGGGCCTTCTCTTGATCAGTCATGATGGCGGCCGGCATAACACCCGCATCTTTAAACAAGCGCAACAGTTTCTCCATTATAAACTTGTAATGCACAACTTCTTCTTGCCGTGTAAATGCATACGCAATGTTAAAGGTCTTGTGCGTGCAAGTGAAACCGACAATCTCCACCAATGGCATGTTATACCTGTGGATGAATGTAAGAAAACAAATGAATGTAAGAAGTCATAGAATATAAGATATAATTCAAATCGATGATATAAATCACTACTATTATATTGTGTTGAAAATGTAACACAAACCCACCACGTACCTATTTGTCTTGTATGTGGCATCAATAATTACCACGTACGGGAACATCCTCAATAGGTGGAGCGAGTAGGGGTGAGCAAAAAATAGGATATCAGTCTCTTTCGTAGACAACTTTGTAAGAGGAAATACCCGGTAACTATTTTCTTTCAAAAAGTTTAGAGTCCATTGCGTAACCGTCAATTCCCCACGATCTTCATAATGCACCTTCTGCAGAAAGTTGGAAACTTGTTTCATGGATGTAACATTTCCGGGGAAGAAGTTCCTCAACTTCCCAACAATAGTCCTAGGCGTCACGAACGCTTCGCCCAAAGCTTTGGCAATGCGCTCCTCATCTGGGGTCATTCTGCCCATGTATGCATGCCCAAGAAAGCTAGTCAGAAGCTTATGGTTGTGGCATCCATCTATCACATTTATGATCCATTTATGAGTCACTTCCCCTGGCTTCTTCTTCAATCTAACACCACACAACTGAAATGTGCATTCAGACTTCTTCGACTTTGTTTTACGAATTACCTCAACTTCCTCTTCTGAGTCACTACCTTTCTTTCTCCCCGATCTATATTCACCAAAATGCTCCCACGTCAAACTAACACTTCTGACATTTGACTTATGAATGACTAAAACCATCATCAAATCTTTGCCCTTATTCCTAACCCACTCAATCAATTCCTCTCGACTATCCCAGTTTAGATTATTATGAAATTCATCTCCATAATCTTTCCCCTATACATGTTTACATAATCAATAATGTTACAATATATGGATTGCAATTGTAATACATAACTAAACTGTAATTGTAATATATAACTAAACAATAATGTTACAATATATGGATTACTATTTATGGATTGCAATTGCAATTTGTGAAATTTATATGTTTATAGCTAACCAATATTAACTATAAAATAAAACTATAATTGTAATACAAAACTAAACTACATCAAAATAAATTGATAGCTTATCTCACTAAACATAAGACTTTTAACATATATCAAATTCACAACAATTATCAACTTCTCCACTACTATTAACTACTAATCTTTTAACATATATCAAAACAAATATATGCCTCTACCGCTAAATCGTCATCATCTTGTCCACTACAACTAAATACTAATCTATCTTTTAACATAATAAATATAGGCATCTACCGCAACACCGTCAGCATCTTGTCCACTATAGCTAAATTAAACTACAAAAAAACAAATTGATATCTTATCTCACTAAACATAAGACTTTTAACATATATCAAATTCACAACAATTATCAACTTCTCCACTACTATTAATTACTAATCTTTTAACATATATCAAACAAATATAGGCCTCTACCGCTAAATCGTCATCTTGTCCACTACAACTAAATACTAATCTATCTTTTAACATAATAAATATAGGCCTCTACGTACTTAAGCTATATTAATTATAATTAATTTCAAACTTAATCATTCCATACATACTAACCTCGAAATTGCCATCGTCGAAATCTTCATCGTCGAAATCTTGATCGTCATAATCTTCATCCTCTTCTCCACTACTCCAATATGTCATTTTTTGTAAGATTTGTTGTTTCATACATACTAACCTCTCGAAAGCTTGCTATTTATAGGCACAAAATAGCCGTTGGAATAACGGCTAATTCTGTACGCCATATGCTAGCGTACGCAATGGATTGGCGTACAGGCCATTTCCAACGACTATTTTCCTATACGCTGTATTTTAGCGTACGCTAGAATACAATATACAGAAGAATAGTACAGAAATTCAAAAACATTCAAAAATCCACACAAAATATAATAAATTATGTTGTACGCCATGTAACGCCAATATATGTCATGCGTACAACATAATTTAATCGGTCATATAGTAAGAGCTTTTTTTTTTTTAGAGTTTTAAAGGGTTATGTATAACAAGTTTCGAATTAATTAACTAATATTTCCCGCAATTCTAGACTGACATCTCTCTCATTTTCTTTTCTTCTGTTTCCAGGGTCTTCATTTCTTCGCTTCAGTGTATAGTTCATCCTTATCTTCTTTTTTTCAATCTTTTTTGGTGTTTATCGTTGAACCAAACCTTGAAACTAATAATGACCCAAACCATAAAATTCACTGCTTCAATTCTTGCCAAATTTACCTGCAACTTCCCTATACACCTCCACCAAATCTTATCCATGGTTTCCAAATTACCCAGATCTTCCGCCACCTTGTTACTTGGTTGGCTAATCTTCGATGTTCCAACAAAAGACACCTGTTGTTGCCATCTTTGCCGATTTGCCGCCTCCTCCTCTGCTGGTGGTGTGTTACCGGCGACGACATCGACTACTTAGATCATGATCCAGACGGTGTTGAGGCCGACTACGATGTCGGCATTCTCGATCTTGTTCCTTCTTATTCGCTTCTACCTCTTCGCCTCTCCCTCTTCCATGGTGAGATTTCACCGGATCTATTTGGTACGCCTGTTTGGACCTTGTGTGTTTCCCGTTCTCATCTCTGCCAATCGAACCGCCACACCAATGTCTTCACCGCCTTCATGTCTCCTTGTTCCCCAACCTCGCACTCAGCCTTTCAGACCTGTGGTTTCTACGACTTGACCTACCTCTTCATACCTTCTGTTTTACCCTCGATCTGCATAAATCACAGGTATGTTCTCTTACTTATTTCAATTTTTATTTTTTTATTTTTTTATTTTGTTCTTTTATCTTATTGTATGGCCCTTTGGTGCCATAACTGACTGCTTGCCAGATGAACTACTCATGACCTTCTTATATGACACCAAACTTGACACTTTACTTTACATATGTCAACTTTGTACACATATATCACGATCTTTTGTTTTCTTGACCTTTTATTCTCTTTTAAACATGACCATGACATAATTTGAAATTTTCAAATACTCATGTTACCTTATTAGCATACAGATGCACCTAATAAAAAATCTTAACGATCACACTCATATTACTAACTTCTTTCATATACATATATTATTAAATGAAAATTAAATACTGAAATTTTCACAAGTCCAAAAGGGAAAACTTTTGGACGGAAATTGAATTTATAAGATATACTGATAACGTAGACTTTCTATGCCTCTCTGAAACTAAATCAAATAAAATTCCCCCTTCACCCGTTTATAATAAATGTGGCTTTAAATCAACGAGGCGACTATATGCGCATCTTTTTTTTTCTGTGCGCACGACATTCTGTACGCCAGATTCTGGCGTACGCAATGTCGTGGCATACATATTAAAATATAGCAAAAATAAGCCAAAAAATTAGAAAAAAATACGTATTTGTTTTTTTTTTATAAAAAATAAGAAAGTTGGGCCGGTCCAAACCTGTACGCCAGAATATGGCGTATGCCATATTCTGGCGTACATGTTAGGTTAAGAGGCCGAGCGCGGCCTCTTCTTCTTATCTTCTTCTTCCTTCTCTCCGACGATGGCGAACAGTGGCGGTGGTGGTGACCCCTCCGGCAAGGCTCCTGGCGGCGCGATTGGCGGAAGAGGAGGCGACGATGGCGTTCCAGGCGGCGTGGAGAGCTGGGCGGCTGGCGGCGGTGCTCCTGTTGCTGCAGAGGTGGCCGGTGGCGGTGCTCATGTTCCTGGTGGTGGCGGCGGAGAGGTGGTCGGCGACGGAGATATGGCCGGCGGTGGTCCGGATGGCAATGCAGGACGAGGTACTGCCCGGACCCGATTTATCCGAGCGCGGGGCAGACGAGGAGGCGGACGCGGAGACGTTCCTGCGACACACGGTCAGACTTCTACCTGGGGTAGTCGAGAGGTATGAACGGAATAAAAATTTATTTGAATTTATGAAAATTTAGAATGTAATGAGTATTTAATTTAGAAATAGGTATTGCATTTAGAAATTGTTTATCTGTATTTAATTATAGATTTGTTTCTAAAAATTAATAGTTATTTTATAGAAATTTATAGTTATGAATTTTAGAAATTTATTTTGAATTGATGAAAATTTAGAATAAAATAAGTATTGAATTTAGAATATGAAACTAAAATTTGACGTTGAATTTATGATATTAAACTTTAGAATGTAATAAGTATTTAATTTAGAAATAGGTATTGCATTTAGAAATTGTTTATTTGTTTTTAATTATAGATTTGTTTCTAAAACTTAATAGTTATATTTTAGAAATTTATAGTTATGAATTGATGAAAATTTAGAATAAAATAAGTATTGAATTTAGAATATGAAACTAAAATTTGACGTTGAATTTAGGATATGAAACTTGAATTTAGAAAAACAAAGGTGTATACTCTTTCACGTTGAATTTAGGATATGAAACTAAAATTTGGGATATGAAATTAAAATAAAAATTAAGAAAATTATGTTTTTATTAAATTGGGATTGAATTTAAAAAATTATATTAGCAAATTAAGATAACAAATCAGGTCTATATTTGAAATTGGCATATAATATAGGTATTGAAATTGGCATATAATATAGGTATTGAAATTGGCATATAATGTAGTTGTTTATGAATTTAAAATTTGACGAGGTAATATGTTATTAAAAGGCTTTGCAAGCCTCGATGTTGTCTGTGAGACGGCCCCGACGTGGGTCCCGTCAGCTGGCGCGGAGGAATCCGGTCACAGCATCGGCTCGTCGGGCCACTTCGGTGGCCACTTTAGTGGATCTGCTTCCCGTCCTAGACGCGACACAGGACGTCGCGACGGGAGTGCAGGTGGGCGTGACCAGGTCTGACCCGTCGCTGTCTCCGTCTTCCTCATCGACCTCGTCCATGGATCTGGAGGAGGAGACAGTTGCCGTTGCCGATGCGGCCTTCCAGCGCGACTAATATGATGGACCCGCAACGGACTTGGGGATGGACGAGTCTCCCCAGCAGGCGGATCCGGCTCCGCAGCACGAGGATCCGGCTCCGCAGCAGGCGGGTCCCGCAGAGCCTTGGATGTCGGGAGGGCCCCTCGTTCCTCACCTCCTCGGTACGTATACGACCCATGTCGCCAGGGTCCTATGGGACATGACATTGGCGTTGACACTTCCGGACCCCCCACCACCCGTTGCGCGCATGGATGATATGGTACGTCTTTGATTTAGTTTAAGATTTGTAAATAAAAATATGAAAATGTTATATATAAATTTATATGTATAATACTAATTTTGTCATTTTTTTTCAAATGAGGAAGGTTCTGAAGACGTACACCAGAAAGCCGTGGCATTGGCAGATGAACCAGCACATTACAGCGGCTCCGGACACCTGGTGGGATTTTGCGCAGCGGAGCCGTATCACCTCTATGAGGGAGGTGGACTTCAGGAGGATTGACGACGTGCTTATTTCTGCGTTCGTCGAGCGCTGGCATCCGGAGACGAGCTCGTTCCATTTCCCATGGGGCGAGATCACTATCACGCTCTACGATGTCGCGCACATCCTGGAGATTCCCATCGACGGCTTGAGCGTCACCATTGATATGGCGGACCTCGTCGTTCGAGATCACGTCTGCGCTATTATTGGGGCGAATCTGGAGTTGGTGGCCCGGTGGTTCGGTGGTGGCGGTATCCCGATAGAGTCCTTCTTGCTGAGGTCGACTGAGCAGCTATCCAGTCCAGAGAGGGATGACCGATGCATAGCGTCCATGTACTTGATGATGCTCCTCGGCTGTACCGTTTTCCCGGACAAGTCGACGAACTCCGTCAAGTACAAGTACATGGCGCTAGTCTATGACCACGACCGCAGCGGTTGTTATGCATGGGGAGTCGGCTCCTTGGCTGTCCTGTATCGAAATTTGGGTGAGGCGTCACGAGCCAGGGCGAAGGGCATTGCAGGGTGTACACTTCTTCTGAGGGTATTTATTAATTTATTTTATTTTTATAATATATGATGTTATATGCTAACGGATTTTTATATATATGTAGGCCTGGATTTGGTCGTACTTTCCTACTTTCCGAGGTCACGCTGTCCTTGACCTGGAGGCCATGGCGGATACGAGGGCCGCTCAGAGAGACGGGAGGGAGGCTCCCTAGGGACGGAATCCGGAGCGGCTGATTGCTATTCGCCGCATTTTAGACGCCGTGGGATTTGACGAGGTAATACTTTACTGCTTTATCGCGTTTCGTTTAGGAAATTTAAATTATGCATTTAGAAATCCGGAGCGGCTGATTGTTATTCTCCGCATTTTAGACGCCGTGAGATTTGACGAGGTAATACTTTACTGCTTTATCGCGTTTCGTTTAGGAAATTTAAATTATGCATTTAGAAATTGAATTTAGGAAATTAAAATTATAAATATACGTTTTGAATTTACGAAATTAAAATTATATATGTTGACATTTTAGGTTGCCTGGACACTGTGGGGTCCGTTAGACTTTACGACCCCTCAGTACGCTCCTTCTTTGTACCGAGACATTATTGAGTGCCTCGAGATACAGGAGCCGTACATGCCGGACCGAGTCCTCCGCCAGTTCGGTTACAGGCAGGGGGTTCCTGAGGATCCACCAGCACCACGCGAGGTGAAGAGGCGGGTCAACTTGAGGTCGTACGTTTTGAAATACGAAGACGAGCAGTGCACATGGGATGCCGACCCTAGACCGACGATCGAGCTTCAGGACATGGTCCATACCACCTTCGCTTGGGACACTGACGATGCGTATATCGACTGGATGGAGCAGATGTCACATCCGTATGTGGACGCACGGTCCCCTAGACAGGATCGTCCAGGTCTGGCTCCTGTCGTCCCTCCAGCTCCACCGGTGTCTACTCTCATGGTATGATACATTTTATTTATCGCTTATCATTTTTTACGTGCTTAAAATCGGTTTAGTTGTAATGGAATTTTTTTTCGTGTTTTCAGCGGATCCAGATTATCGCCGGTCTGATGCGGCGTTTTTTGGAAGAGAGGGACGAGCTTCCACTAGATGTTATCGCTACGATTATTTCGTGGATTCATGATTTGATAGGTCACGAGGCACCCATGGCTGATCCCTTACCGCGTGCTTCCTAGAGATTTACTGATTCACAGCACGAGAGAGGAGAGGGTAGCGATAGAGTCCCCAATGATGACTAGATTGTAGGATCATGTATTTATGTGGATTAGACAGTTGTGTTTTGGATCATGTATATATATATTTGGGAAATTCCTGTTGGTGTCCCTGAGTTTAAGGTTATTCCTGTTGGTGTCCCACGATTAAGTTTTTTCCTGTTGGTGTCCCTAAGGTTTGGATTTGTTTGCTTCGTAACCAAATTTTTTCATGTTTGTAACAATCCAGTTCAAATTGATTAAATCCAAGTCCACCATTGTGTTACTCATCCTCAAATTAGTAAGATTTGACTCCTAAAACACCCAAATCCATGTCTGAACCATGTTGATTTGAATTCTGAAGCAATAACCCGTTTTCAACCTTAAGAATTCAAATCGAAATGGTTCGAGTATGGATTTGATTGTTTTAGGAGTCTAATCCTACTAAGTTGAGGTCAATAAACATAATGATGAACTTCGATTTGACCACTTCGAACCGAAATGATACGGATATGAAAATTTTTGGTTACAAAGCGAACAAATCAATACCTTAGGGGTACCAACTGAAAAAAACTTAATCGTGGGACACCAACAAGAATAACCCTAAACTCAGGGATACCAACAACAATTTCCCTATATATTTTGATTGTTTTGGTTAAATTGCATGTTATTATATATAAGTCACATACATGAAATATAATGAGAAATACTATAGTATATAAGTATAACTACATGAAATAATGAGAAATACTATAGTATATAAGTATAACTATATGAAATAATGAGAAATACTATAATATATAAGTATAACTATATGAAATAATGAGAAATACTATAGTATATAAGTATAACTACATTAAATATAACGAAATATAATAGTATATAAGTGTAACTACATGAAATAATGAGAAATACTATAATATATAAGTATAACTATATGAAATAATGAGAAATACTATAGTATATAAGTGTAACTACATGAAATAATGAGAAATACTATAGTATATAAGTATAACTACATGAAATAATGAGAAATAATATAGTATATAAGTATAACTACATGAAATAATGAGAAATACTATAGTATATAAGTATAACTACATAAAATAATGAGAAATACTATAGTATATAAGTATAACTATATGAAATAATGAGAAATACTATAGTATATAAGTATAACTACATGAAATAATGAGAAATAATATAATATATAAGTATAACTACATGAAATAATGAGAAATACTATAGTATATAAGTATAACTACATGAAATAATGAGAAATACTATAGTATATAAGTATAACTACATGAAATAATGAGAAATACTATAGTATATAAGTATAACTATATGAAATAATGAGAAATAATATAGTATATAAGTATAACTACATGAAATATAACGAAATACTATAGTATATAAGTATAACTACATGAAATAATGAGCAATACTATAGTATATAAGTATAACTATATGAAATAATGAGAAATACTATAGTATATAAGTATAACTACATGAAATAATGAGAAATACTATAGTATATAAGTATAACTACATGAAATAATGAGAAATACTATAGTATATAAGTATAACTACATGAAATAATGAGAAATACTATAGTATATAAGTATAACTACATGAAATATAACGAAATACTATAGTTTTTCATTATTTAGTTTTTTCATCCGTTTCTTCTATAATCCTTCCCATTTGGCCTATTTGGGCCCAATTTATCATTTTTTTAGTTTTTCACCCGTTTCTTCTGCAATCCTTCTCATTGGGCCTATTTGGGCCCAATTTCTCTTTTTTCAGTTTTTTACCCGTTTCTTCTACAATCCTTTCTATTGGGCTCAGATTGGGCCCGATTTCTCATTTTTTCATCCGTTTCTTCTACAATCCTTCCCATTGAGCCTATTCAGGCCCAATTTCGCATTTTTCCGTTTTTTCATCCGTTTCTTCTACAATCCTTCCAATTGGGCCTATTTGGGCCCAATTTCTCATTTTTTAGTTTTTTCACCCGTTTTCTTCTACAATCCTTCCCATTGGGCCTATTTGGACCCAATTTCTCATTTTTCAGTTTTTTCACCCGTTTCTTCTACAATCCTTCCCATTAGGCCTATTTGGGCCCAATTTCCCATTTTTTAGTTTTTTCACCCGTTTCTTCTACAATCCTTTCCATTGGGCCTATTTGGGCCCAATTTCTCATTTTTTAGTTTTTTCACCCGTTTCTTCTACAATCCTTCCCATTGGGCCTATTTGGGCCCAATTTCTCATTTTTTAGTTTTTTCACCCGTTTCTTCTACAATCCTTCCCATTGGGCCTATTTGGGCCCAATTTCTCTTTTTTCAGTTTTTTACCCATTTCTTCTACAACTCATGTCGCTAGGGTCCTATGGGACATGACATTGGCGTTGACACTTCCGGACCCCCCACTACCCGTTGCGCGCGTGGATGATACGGTACGTCTTTGATTTAGTTTAAGATTTGTAAATAAAAATATGAAAATGTTATATATAAATTTATAAGTATAATACTAATTTTGTTATTTCTTTTTCAGATGAGGAAGGTTCTGAAGACGTACACCAGGAAGCCGTGGCATTAGCAGATGAACCAGGACATTACAGCGGCTCCGGACACCTGGTGGGATTTTGCGCAGCGGAGCCGTATCACCTCTATGAGGGAGGTGGACTTCAGGAGGATCGACGACGTGCTTTTTTTGTTTCTCACCCGTTTCTTCTACAATCATTACCATTGGGCCTATTTGGGCCCAATGAGAATTATTGTAGCATCAGTGTGATACATCTCTCTCATAGCTGTTATGCACAATCTGAGTGTTTTACAACTGTGTGCTAGTTGTTATGCACCACTCTTCACTTCTATAAATAGTGTTACCCCTAGGGTTACTGAGTTTTCACCATTGCAACTGAAGCTCTGTTGTTTATCACCATTATTCGGTAAGATTATCCTCTCAACTTAGATCTTGTTTGAGTTTTATGTTTATTAAACATTTAGTAATGGATTTATGATATTGATAGGAAAATCAAGCACTACATCGCATAATGGCATCTTCATCTTCATCGTCAACAAACGTTGGTTGGCATGTAAGAGATCTGCAATTATCCGTGAGTGGCATATGCCGTTCAACTATAGAAGGAGGTATTGGGGATGTCCGACTATGGAAGGGGGGTGTGACTTCAAGAAGTGGCTTGATCCACCCTATGATGAGAGGACACAAAGGGTTATAGCACAACTGTGGAGCGAAAAACAACAACTTGCTAACCGAAATGAAGAGTTTGGTAACAAAAATGAAGAACTTGTTAAGGAAAATGAAGAACTTGTTAAGTTGATTCCCCTTCACACAAGGTTGATGCGCCTTAAGGAAAAAGGGAATTTTTTAGCGAGGGGCAAAGCGTTGTATGAACCGAAATTAAGAGAGATACAAGGGCGTAAATAAGTTAATGTAATGTTTGTATCGCTGTTGTAATTTGTTTTGGATTTTATGTAAGTTAAGAAAATAGATATATTATCAGGATTTTCAAATTGAGATTACACAAGTAAATCAGACCCTAATGTGAAGTTCATCTGCTCTTCAAATTGAGATTACACAAGTAAATCTACATCTTAAACTAATCTACATCTTAAACTACACCGGAGGATCTGGAGGACGGCTATATCTAATGCGATAATCCCGAAATTGTTGAATCCTCGACTGAAATTGAGAGTCCTAACCATCGACACTTGAGTGTTTGAATCGACGCCAAGCGTACGGAGGGGGAGGTAGTGGACAACCATCCTTCAGCGACACCTACATAGAAAACACAAAATATGATCGAGTTTTGTCTTTTAGGGTAAGCACAAATATTACTAGCTATTTAAAAACAATAACTATACCGGTACAAAGTGGTTTCGGTTTCCGACGAGGGCCATCGTCAATATCTGTGTTGGAGGGCCGAGGCTTTCGTAAGAGGCCCTCATTGGTAAGCACAAACACGGGCCATCCCAGGATAATAGGACAAGAGCAACTTGGTATAGCATGGCAAACACTAAACCAAACATCGGCATGTCGAGCCAGTACTCCTCGTTGCAAGGACTGATGACATAGTTGACCCGAAATATAAGGTCCTCGTAAGTGATCCCCGGGTGTAGTACGGGCAAGATGGGCATGTACACATCTCTGTTGTCAAACAACTCGCCCGCCATCTGTATTCGAACCATAGGGTATGCAGTCTCTTCTGATCCCAACAATACAGCCAGTGTCCGATATCCACAATGCCCGTCTGGACATACATCTCTGGCCCCGTTAATGTACGGAAACCAAAAGTAATCCACATTCTTAACCCCAAAGTTCACCCCCATATAAATCACGGGTTGTTCAGGGAGTTGCTGTAATCCTGTCCCTTCGGATTGGCTCCCTTGGGTCCCAATGCCCGGCGAAGCTCCACTTGGTCCCTTCTTGCCACGACCCCGACCTCTACCTTGGCTTCCACTGGCCTTGTTCTTCTCAATCTCATCTAACTCAGCCCTCCGATGCTCAAACAAGCTCGGCTCCCTCTTGGTGTCGTACTTTGTCGAACCCTTTGGCCTTCCTTTTGAAATGATTCCCGTGGGCTCCTGCATCAAAGTTTCATACGGGTGCTGCGTGTCCCAGAACAAGTCGGTGATTTGGTCTATTTGGTCCTTGCTCAATGTTTTAGCGTGCCACATTTCATCCATTTGCTTCCATCTCAACTCTTGAATAGACATCTGTGTTGTGTCCTCAACTGTATCTTCTTCAGTGTAAACCCTATCCCATTGCAATTGCTTCCAGAAGCGGTGTATCTCACTCGGCATGATCGGCGTCTTATTAATGATGGCATTTGCGATTCTGTGGACACATGGCAGGCCGAAGCAGTCTCTCATCCAATCATCATCACAATCATCAGGGAAATCCTCCCCCTCTATCTTCTTATACAGATCAAACAACATTCCCAAGCACCTATCCGACACTTTGAAGAATAGCCTTGAAAACAACACTCTTATTTCTGGCGGCACACCATCAAACATCGTTGGTGTTTTGGTCCGTGACATCTCCATGGTCGCACGCACCTGCCCAATTTGACCCTCGATCGCATGGTGTATCCTCACTACCATTCTATTAAAACCACCAACGCTAGAATTCAAAATTTTCTTCAACACGTGATGCATACCCTCAACCCTATCAAAACACATGAAAAGCATTGCATTACTCCCACATTGAGCCATGAACAAGCAAACTACTGAACATTGTACAAGGGTTACCTGTTTGAAGTCCTCGTGAAGAAGTGAAGATGATGATCAGTCCACGCTCTCACTATGCTTTCCTTGTGAGGATTAGTCCACGTCTTCTCAATGTATCGAACGAGGCCACTCTTCCACGATGTCCTCAATTGCACAAGCCTCTCTTCGTAGATTTCCTCCGTGGTTGAACACCAAAGTGCCCAACATTGGCCGCAAAACCTTTTCACTTGTTTTTTATCCTTCAATATTGGGGAAGCATATGCTTCTATGTTGTGCTTAATATGCACCCAACACAAAAGGTGTTTTACTTCATCTTTGAAAACTATCCGAATTGCATTAACGAGGGCCTTCTCTCGATCAGTCATGATGGCGGCCGGCATAACACCCGCATCTTTAAACAAGCGCAACAGTTTCTCCATTATAAACTTGTAATGCACAACTTCTTCTTGCCGTGTAAATGCATACGCAATGTTAAAGGTCTTGTGCGTGCAAGTGAAACCGACAATCTCCACCAATGGCATGTTATACATGTGGATGAATGTAAGAAAACAAATGAATGTAAGAAGTCATAGAATATAAGATATAATTCAAATCGATGATATAAATCACTACTATTATATTGTGTTGAAAATGTAACACAAACCCACCACGTACCTATTTGTCTTGTATGTGGCATCAATAATTACCACGTACGGGAACATCCTCAATAGGTGGAGCGAGTAGGGGTGAGCAAAAAATAGGATATCAGTCTCTTTCGTAGACAACTTTGTAAGAGGAAATACCCGGTAACTATTTTCTTTCAAAAAGTTCAGAGTCCATTGCGTAACCGTCAATTCCCCACGATCTTCATAATGCACCTTCTGCAGAAAGTTTGAAACTTGTTTCATGGATGTAACATTTCCGGGGAAGAAGTTCCTCAACTTCCCAACAATAGTCCTAGGCGTCACGAACGCTTCGCCCAAAGCTTTGGCAATGCGCTCCTCATCTGGGGTCATTTTGCCCATGTATGCATGCCCAAGAAAGCTAGTCGGAAGCTTATGGTTGTGGCATCCATCTATCACATTTATGAGTCACTTCCCCTGGCTTCTTCTTCAATCTAACACCACACAACTGAAATGTGCATTCGGACTTCTTCGACTTTGTTTTACGAATTACCTCAACTTCCTCTTCTGAGTCACTACCTTTCTTTCTCCCCGATCTATATTCACCAAAATGCTCCCACGTCAAACTAACACTTCTGACATTTGACTTATGAATGACTAAAACCATCATCAAATCTTTGCCCTTATTCCTAACCCACTCAATCAATTCCTCTCGGCTATCCCAGTTCAGATTGTTATGAAATTCATCTCCATAATCTTTCCCCTATACATGTTTAAATAATCAATAATGTTACAATATATGGATTGCAATTGTAATACATAACTAAACTGTAATTGTAATATATAACTAAACAATAATGTTACAATATATGGATTGCAATTGCAATTTGTGAAATTTATATGTTTGTAGCTAACCAATATTAACTATAAAATAAAACTATAATTGTAATACAAAACTAAACTACATCAAAACAAATTGATAGCTTATCTCACTAAACATAAGACTTTTAACATATATCAAATTCACAACAATTATCAACTTCTCCACTACTATTAATTACTAATCTTTTAACATATATCAAAACAAATATATGCCTCTACCGCTAAATCGTCATCATCTTGTCCACTACAACTAAATACTAATCTATCTTTTAACATAATAAATATAGGCATCTACCGCAACACCGTCAGCATCTTGTCCACTACAGCTAAATTAAACTACAAAAAAACAAATTGATATCTTATCTCACTAAACATAAGACTTTTAACATATATCAAATTCACAACAATTATCAACTTCTCCACTACTATTAATTACTAATCTTTTAACATATATCAAAACAAATATAGGCCTCTACCGCTAAATTGTCATCTTGTCCACTATAACTAAATACTAATCTATCTTTTAACATAATAAATATAGGCCTCTATATACTTAAGCTATATTAATTATAACTAATTTCAAACTTAATCATTCCATACATACTAACCTCGAAATTGCCATCGTCGAAATCTTCATCGTCGAAATCTTGATCGTCATAATCTACATCCTCTTCTCCACTACTCCAATATGCCATTTTTTTGTAAGATTTGTTGTTTCATACATACTAACCTCTCGAAAGCTTGCTATTTATAGGCACAAAATAGCCGTTGAAATAACAGCTAATTCTGTACGCCATATGCTAGCGTACGCAATGGGTTGGCGTACAGGCCATTTCCAACGGCTTTTTTCCTGTACGCTGTATTTTAGCGTACGCTAGAATACATCGTACATAAGAATAGTACAGAAATTCAAAAACATTCAAAAAACCCACACAAAATATAATAAATTATGTTGTACGCCATGACATGGCGTACGCCAATATATGACGTACAGAATGTCGTATATAAGTATAACTATATGAAATAATGAGAAATACTATAGTATATAAGTATAACTACATTAAATAATGAGAAATACTATAATATATAAGTATAACTACATGAAATAATAAGAAATACTATAGTATATAAGTATAACTACATGAAATATAACGAAATACTATAGTATATAAGTGTAACTACATGAAATAATGAGAAATACTATAGTATATAAGTATAACTATATGAAATAATGAGAAATACTATAGTATATAAGTGTAACTACATGAAATAATGAGAAATACTATAGTATATAAGTATAACTACATGAAATATAACGAAATACTATAGTTTTTCATTATTTAGTTTTTTCACCCGTTTCTTCTACAATGCTTCCCATTAGGCCTATTTGGGCCCAATTGATCATTTTTTCAGTTTTTCACCCGTTTCTTTAACAATCCTTCCCATTGGGCCTATTTGGGCCCAATTTCTCTTTTTTCAGTTTTTTACCCGTTTCTTCTACAATCCTTCCTATTGGGCTCAGATTGGGCCCAATTTCTCATTTTTTCACCCGTTTTTTCATCCGTTTCTTCTACAATCCTTCCCATTGGGCCTATTTGGGCCCAATTTCTCATTTTTCAGTTTTTTCACCCGTTTCTTCTACAATCCTTCCCATTGGGCCTATTTGGGCCCAATTTCTCTTTTTTTTCTTCAGTTTTTCACTCGTTTCTTCTACAATCCTTCCCATTGGGCCTATTTGGGCCCAATTTCTCTTTTTTCAGTTTTTTATCCATTTCTTCTACAACTCATGTCGCTAGGGTCCTATGGGACATGACATTGGCGTTGACACTTCCGGACCCCCCACTACCCGTTGCGCGCGTGGATGATACGGTACGTCTTTGATTTAGTTTAAGATTTGTAAATAAAAATATGAAAATGTTATATATAAATTTATAAGTATAATACTAATTTTGTTATTTCTTTTTCAGATGAGGAAGGTTCTGAAGACGTACACCCGGAATCCGTGGCATTAGCAGATGAACCAGCACATTACAGCGGCTCCGGACACCTGGTGGGATTTTGCGCAGCGGAGCCGTATCACCTCTATGAGGGAGGTGGACTTCAGGAGGATCGACGACGTGCTTTTTTTGTTTCTCACCCGTTTCTTCTACAATCATTACCATTGGGCCTATTTGGGCCCAATGAGAATTATTGTAGCATCAGTGTGATACATCTCTCTCATAGCTGTTATGCACAATCTGAGTGTTTTACAGCTGTGTGCTAGTTGTTATGCACCACTCTTCACTTCTATAAATAGTGTTACCCCTAGGGTTACTGAGTTTTCACCATTGCAACTGAAGCTCTGTTGTTTATCACCATTATTCGGTAAGATTATCCTCTCAACTTAGATCTAGTTTGAGTTTTATGTTTATGAAACATTTAGTAATGGATTTATGATATTGATAGGAAAATCAAGCACTACATCGCATAATGGCATCTTCATCTTCATCGTCAACAAACGTTGGTTGGCATGTAAGAGATCTGCAATTATCCGTGAGTGGCATATGTCGTTCAACTATAGAAGGAGGTATTGGGGATGTCCGACTATGGAAGGGGGGTGTGACTTCAAGAAGTGGCTTGATCCACCCTATGATGAGAGGACACAAAGGGTTATAGCACAACTGTGGAGCGAAAAACAACAACTTGCTAACCGAAATGAAGAGTTTGGTAACAAAAATGAAGAACTTGTGAAGTTGATTCCCCTTCACACAAGGTTGATGCGCCTTAAGGAAAAAGGGAATTTTTTAGCGAGGGGCAAAGCGTTGTATGAACAAAAATTAAGAGAGATACAAGGGCGTAAATAAGTTAATGTAATGTTTGTATCGCTGTTGTAATTTGTTTTGGATTTTATGTAAGTTAAGAAAATAGATATATTATCAGGATTTTCAAATTGAGATTACACAAGTAAATCAGACCCAAATGTAAAGTTCATCTGCTCTTCAAATTGAGATTACACAAGTAAATCTACATCTTAAACTAATCTACATCTTAAACTACATCGAAGGATCTGGAGGACGGCTATATCTAATGCGATAATCCCGAAATTGTTGAATCCTTGACTGAAATTGAGAGTCCCAACCATCGACACTTGAGTGTTTGAATCGACGCCAAGCGTACGGAGGGGGAGGTAGTGGACAACCATCCTTCAGCGACACCTACATAGAAAACACAAAATATGATCGAGTTTTGTCTTTTAGGGTAAGCACAAACATTACTAGCTATTTAAAAACAATAACTATATCGGTACAAAGTGGTTTCGGTTTCCGACGAGGGCCATCGTCAATATCTGTGTTGGAGGGCCGAGGCTTTCGTAAGATGCCCTCATTGGTAAACACAAGCACGGGCCATCCCAGGATAATAGGACAATAGCAACTTGGTATAGCGTGGCAAACACTAAACCAATCATCGGCATGTCGAGCCAGTACTCCTCGCTGCAAGGACTGATGACATAGTTGACCCAAAATATAAGGTCCTCGTAAGTGATCCCCGGGTGTAGTACGGGCAAGATGGGCATGTACACATCTCTGTTGTCAAACAACTCGCCCGCCATCTGCATTCGAACCATAGGGTATGCAGTCTCTTCTGATCCCAACAATACAGCCAGTGTCTGGTATCCACAATGCCCGTCTAGACATACATCTCTGGCCCCGTTAATGTACGGAAACCAAAAGTAATCCATATTCTTAACCCCAAAGTTCACCCCCATATAAATCACGGGTTGTTCAGGGAGTTGCTGCGATCCTGTCCCTTCAGATTGGCTCCCTTGGGTCCCAATGCCCGGCGAAGCTCCACTTGGTCCCTTCTTGCCACGACCCCGACCTCTACCTTGGTTTCCACTGGCCTTGTTCTTCTCAATCTCATCTAACTCAACCCTCCGATGCTCAAACAAGCTCGGCTCCCTCTTGGTGTCATACTTTGTCGAACCCTTTGGCCTTCCTTTTGAAATGATTCCCGTGGGCTCCTGCATCAAAGTTTCATGCGGGTGCTGCGTGTCCCAGAACAAGTCGGTGATTTGGTCTATTTGGTCCTTGCTCAATGTTTTAGCGTGCCACATTTCATCCATTTGCTTCTATCTCAACTCTTGAACAGACATCTGTGTTGTGTCCTCAACTGTATCTTCTTCAGTGTAAACCCTATCCCATTGCAATTGCTTCCAGAAGCGGTGTATCTCACTCGGCATGATCGACGTCTTATTAATGATGGCATTTGCGATTCTGTGGACACATGGCAGGCCGAAGCAGTCTCTCATCCAATCATCATCACAATCATCAGGGAAATCCCCCCCCCCTCTATCTGCTTATACAGATCAAACAACATTCCCAAGCACCTATCCGACACTTTGAAGAATAGCCTTGAAAACAACACTCTTATTTCTGGCGGTACACCATCAAACATCGTTGGTGTTTTGGTCCGTGACATCTCCATGGTCGCACGCACCTGCCCAATTTGACCCTCGATCGCATGGTGTATCCTCACTACCATTCTATTAAAACCACCAACGCTAGAATTCAAAATTTTCTTCAACACGTGATGCATACCCTCAACCCTATCAAAACAAATGAAAAGCATTGCGTTACTCCCACATTGAGCCATGAACAAGATAACTACTGAACATTGTACAAGGGTTACCTGTTTGAAGTCCTCGTGAAGAAGTGAAGATGATGATCAGTCCACGCTCTCACTATGCTTTCCTTGTAAGGATTAGTCCACGTCTTCTCAATGTATCGAACGAGGCCACTCTTCCACGATGTCCTCAATTGCACAAGCCTCTCTTCGTAGATTTCCTCCGTGGTTGAACACCAAATTGCCCAACATTGGCCGCAAAACCTTTTCACTTGTTTTTTATCCTTCAATATTGGGGAAGCATATGCTTCTATGTTGTTCTTAATATGCACCCAACACAAAAGGTGTTTTACTTCATCTTTGAAAACTATCCGAATTGCATTAATGAGGGCCTTCTCTCGATCAGTCATGATGGCGGCCGACATAACACCCGCATCTTTAAACAAGCGCAACAGTTTCTCCATTATAAACTTGTAATGCACAACTTCTTCTTGCCGTGTAAATGCATACGTAATGTTGAAGATCTTATGCATGCAAGTGAAACCGACAATCTCCACCAATGGCATGTTATACCCGTGGATGAATGTAAGAAAATAAATGAATGTAAGAAGTCATAGATAATAAGATATAATTCAAATCGATGATATAAATCACTACTATTATATTGTGTTGAAAATGTACGCCATATTCTAGCGTACGCAATGGGCTGGCGTACAGGCCATTTCCAACGGCTATTTTCCTATACGCTGTATTTTAGCGTACGCTAGAATACAACGTATAGGAGAATGGTACAGAAATTCAAAAACATTCAGAAACCCACACAAAATATAATAAATTATGTTGTACGCCACGACATGGCGTACGCCAATATATGGCGTACAGAATGTCGTGCGTACAACATAATTTAGTCGGGCATATAGTATGAGCCTAAATCAATCACATCCTGCCCTTCTCAAGGTTCGCGTGATGGACTTTGGTTGCTTTGCTCTAGCTTTTCCTTCTTTCCTTTACCCACATTTTATACAAAGACAACAATATCAATATTATGGAATTCGAACGAACAACAACCCACTTCCTTTTATTTGGTATATATGCACTATCCCTCATCATTATGGAATTTGAGCAAACAACAACTCAATTCCTTTTATTTTTCATTTAAGCACCATCCCGGGATGAATACAAGGACTAGTTCTGAGAAAACGTTGGAAGCTTGATTGTTACTTACAACCTTCCTGTTATTTTAATTGGGGACTTAAATGAGTTTCTCTCTCCTTCTAATAAGTTTGGAGGTGTTTCACCCCATCCATCCCACTTTCAGTGCCTTCACAATTTCCTTCACGGATTCAATCTCATTGATACCTCGTTTTCTGATTTTCCATTTACATGGCGTAAATCTTCATTAGCTAATACTAATACTTTTGAACGTCTGGATCAGGTCCATGTTCCCCAACCTCGCGCTCAACCTTTTAGACATGTGGTTTATGTGACTTCTTATCATCGGCCTGATCTACCTCCTCATACCTTCTATTCTACCCTCTTTGGATCTGCATAAATCACAGGTATGTTCTCTTACTTATTTCAATTTTTATGTTTTTCAATTTTATAATTTGTGCTTTTATCTTATTGTCTGGCCCTTTGGTGCCAGAACTGACTGGTTGCCAGATGAACTACTTATGACCCTCTTATATGACACCAAACTTAACACTTTACTTTACATATGTCAACTTTGTACACATATATCACCATCTTTTGTTTTATTGACCTTTTATTCTCTTTTAAACATGACCATGTCATTATTTGAATTTTTCAATTACTCTTGTTACTCTATTAGCATACAGATGCACCTAATAAAAATCTTAACAGATGCACCTAATAAAAATCTTACTTTATTGTTGAAATGATCAATTAGAATATCAGTTTTGTGAAACATTGTTGTGTTTTGAAAGTTAATGTTTTTATTTGCCTGACATTATAGCTCTCTTACTCTCGCAACTTCCTTGTCTTTTCGTGTGATCTCTACATCTGAGTATGTTCAGTTTGGTACTTAGAAAAAACTTAAATGTTGATATTTTTTGTTGTTTGTCTATCTGCACTAGTGCAGTTGGTGTAGTTTTCCATATTGAAACGGAGGAAATTGAAATGGGTAAAAAGGTAAATTTTGGTTAGCTCATTGTGTGTAGTTTTCCATATTTCACATCCTGTCATGTATTTTTTAAGTATATGTTCCTTTTGTATTTATTGACCTCATATAATTTGTATTTTTTAGGGTTATTTATTGAGATTTGAAGGGAAAAAATTCATCGTCAGAGTCAACCAAAACTGTCGGCGTGAATTGTTGAAAATTATTGAGAAATGCCTCTCCCCTGTGGACTGGCAGAGGATAATAGATGGTCTATTTGGACCTACTGTGAAGATGGTTCATCGACAAACCTTTTCATGCCAGCTTGTACATTCCGTTTTATTCCGTCAAGTAGAAACGATGAAGTTGTAGGAGACGTGGTATGACCTGCAAGGACAACTGCTGCATTTTTCAATGAAGGAATTTGCACTTGTGACGTGGTTATACTATCGCAGAATGAATGATAATGAGCTGAACCTGGATAAAAATGTCGTGAAAGAGTTATTTGATGTACATAATTTGACGTTGGGTGAGCTAGAGTCATTATTTATGCGTACACAACCTGATATCCCTTTGAAATATAAGATGTCATTATTGATTATGGGTCTGTTCGGTATGGCTGAGGCTTATTGGGGCTGAAGCTGAAGTAGGGGCTGAATTGGGTTGAAGCTGATTGGAAGAATTTAAGCTGGGGGTTGAATTGAGCTGAGGCTGAAGCTGAATCTGATGACTGAAACCTTAGTACGCGTTCGGTATCGATGACTTATCTCGACTTAATTTTAGATAAAAATTACAAAATTATCCTTAATTTAATAAATTTGTGAGGGGTATCATGTGCATTGATATTTTTCTCCAAATTTTGATTGTTTCTCCTTCAAAGTTGGTATAAGGCTGGTACTTTAGGTTTCAAACCACCATTAACATACATAAAGCTTCACTAATCCAATTTAACCATAATCATAATAATATTGAAATATAAATTAGCCTATGTGGGATTCGAACCCACATCCACGTACATAAAGCACGTTGCTCTACCATTGAGCTAATAGGCTTGAATGTTAATCCTAAGGTTACAATAGAAAGCAATTTTTAAGCATATAATGTATATATATCCCCTAAGGTTACAATACAAGAATTAAGATCAATCACATTAGACATTAAATGGTAATATAACCAACATAATTAGCATACAAACATCTGAAAGAGAAGTATGCATCTAAAGTCCCTGCAATTTGGTAAGCTCTCTCCACAGGAAGCCTCAGCAACAAAAGTTTCTGCAAGAGCACATATCACAATAATTAACCCATTATTTGACAAATCAGAATCCCTGTTGTCCACTAACCACAACCCCCCAACAGCATTAACATGTCAAGATTTGTTCAACATAGAGCTAATATGGTAAAACAAAGTTGTTACAAATCATTACCTGGGCTACTGAGTGGTCAGTGAAGAAGAATGTGAGGCAGTATGTTGAGGAAGCAATTGCTAAACCATACTCAAGAAAAATGTGAAGCTGTTACAATTCATTAGTTATAATGAACCCAACTTGGTCCTTGGAGAAGAAGCATAAAATGTTGGTTAGAGACAAGGAAATTAAGGAGTGTTAACTTGCATCTCTTGGGCATACTTGCAAGTGATACTAGTTAGGGTATCCTAAATTCAAACTCTACTTCCTATATATCAATAGAATCATAAACATCACAAGGATAATTACGGTGATATATTCAAATGCACAGCTCACAAAGAGTAAAACTCATAAAGTCACTAGTGATGTGAACCCTTGTCCCAAAATCAGAGATACGGAAATTAGGCTCAATGCACAACTCACAATATTAAAAAATGGTTGTTGCAACTAATGTGTAATTGCAAATGAAACAGAGACAGAGGAAAGAATAAGGAACAAATTCAATACTAAATAGAACAAAATACTGTCAATTATATTTTAATTGTGAAGGAAAAGTGCAAGATTATAACAACACATCCTTGCATTATAGCTCATGCCTCGGGATTTAATTAATGCTAATTGTCTTCCTTTTTATCTGCAAACCTACAGTGAAGCATAACATGTTCAACACCATAACATGTAGAAACATAAGAGTGGAGGTAACCAATTACCAGTTGGTTCTTGTTGCAAATAAAAACTACACTCTCTCTCAGTTGCTTCTTCTTTGTTACTTTTAATTCTTTATTTATGATTGCAAGATACACAAATATAACAACATGATACACAAATATCATAATTGCAATTGTGCAAGACCAATCAAATAACAACATGATAATCAAACACAGTAAGAAGGATAATGACTTCTCTATATAAAAAGATAAAGTATTAGTTTTGTTGGTGCCACAAAATAATGAATGTAACTAATGGATGTAACTAAGCAACCATACCAACATGTCCAAAACTCAGTTTTATTGATCGTGTCAGTAATGACTTCTCTATATAAAAAGATAAATTATCAAGCACTTTCTTCCATGGAGAAAAAATAATCACTTATGTCATGTGAATGAAAAGAAATATCAAATACCTGCACAAAGAGAAAAGGATGAGATAGAAGATGATAAAGGCCACGGTGCACCAGTATTGTCGGTGAAATCACACATGATACTATAACCGATGACATTGTCAAACACTTCATCCACAAGCATGCTTTGAAGTAGACAACCTACATGCTGAGTAAGGGACCAGACCAGGGACACTAATACATCAAGAGAGAAGAAATATAGTGCTAGCTAGAGCTATTTACTAATGAAAGCTCAATACATTAAAGGAAGCAAGCAGCAAATAAAGCTATCTACAATTCTACACTAAATTTAGATGTTCAATATTGACAAATAGATATACGAACCTTGATCTCCATTTTCTTTTGTTCCATTGCAATTAATGGCACATGCTAACACTTGGAAAATATTTCCCAAAGATACGAAATTAGCTAGGCTAGGAGTACACAATTAAGAGGTTAGTATTTGTTCTATGAATTGATCAATATGACAAGTCAAGATATTAGCTTATTCTCAAAGCTGTTAAATTTTTTTTCACCAATTTGACCCCTAAAACACCTCCAAACCGATACAGTTTTCACAATAGAAAACCAACAAATTATACAGCTTATTCTCAAAGCTGTTAAATTATTTTCTAGGGCTTGTAATGATACTATACTAGAGATTACTCCTAATCCCGAAGCTGCAGATCTGTGAAGAAGAGAGCAAAGAAGAAGACTTACAGATCTGCGATGGCGGCTCGACCTCGCTTCGATGGCGGCTCGACCTCGTTTCGATGGCGGCTCGACCTCGCTTTGATGGTGGCTCTGTTGTGCAAGCTTCTAGATCTGCGAGCACACAAGAATGCGAGCGAAGAGGTTACAGAACCGGTCGCGAATCCAGCGAAGAGAGTGAAGAGGTTACAGATCTGGGCGTGAATACAGCGAAGAGAGTGAAGAGGAAGCTGTTGTCGTCGCGATGGGGAGGGGGGACCTTCTCGCCGCCTGTCGCAGTTGTCATCGCCGAGGATGCAACTGCTCGCGAGGGAAGGAGGGAGAGGAAAGCTTCTCGCCGAGGAGGGGGACCTTCTCGTCGGCTTTCGCCCGATCTTGCTGAAAGTCGCCGACGAGGAGATGCAAGGTTGAAGAAGATCGAGGGCAAGTCGAGTTTCAGTGTTTCACAGAATATCGGGGGTAGTCGAGGGAGTTCCAACATAAGACTTTCCCCATAAGTCCCATAAGTTGAGGATGGAAGCTGATGGATTTGAGCAAATTTCAGTCCAAATCATCCACGTTCAGTCCTCCGTAAGTCCCCCCAGTGTCGAACGCCATTTTAGGAGGGTGATGAGGCGCGCGTCTGATTTCTCCTCATAAGACCCGTAAGTCCCCCAAATAAGCCCTACCGAACGAGCCCTATATTAGAGGGCGTCATTCTTGGGGTTGAGAAAAAGGTTCGCATAAGCACAGGTCATGTCAAATTGCTGACTGATATCGATTGATTTACGAAATTCCCATGGGGCAGGGTTAGCTACATTGAAACTCACCAGGGATTGAGTTCAACAGTGAATAATAGATTGAAAATGGTTGAAACAAGCAGAGACTCAAGTGCAAGGTTGGGTTACAAACTCAAGGGGTTGCCAATGGCTTTTCAGGTAACATGACAGGATGTAATGTATATTGTTTTGAAGTTGGTATTGTAGTTACAATATACCGATGATTTCTTACAAGAAATAAGTATCATACTAACAAGAAAAATTACAGTTCAGGTTTAGCTATTTAAGCTGTTAAACCAATTGCTTCAACATTTGCACATTTGGTGGATAAGGAGGCCTACCCATGCGGTCTACGATGGTCATCAGATTCACAACCTGATGCGACGACTGTGGAGTCTTTCTTGGGGAATGCCACATTTCGTTTTGTTCTAAATGTGGTGTTAATAGAGGAAGAAGCTGAAGTGGAGGTCCTAAAAGAATGCAAATTTGATGGGGAAGTGAAGGACACTTACTTTGACAAGGCAGTTGAGAAATTCGAGCTAAGTAATAAGAGGTCTATCAATGGTAGAAGAAAAGGAAAGAGTGATTCAGACCTTGCCCCTGCTGCGAAGTCCTCAGGCCTGGATGCAAGACAAGTGATGTGCGCTATGAAAGAGCTTCATGAGCGTATGGTTAATTTGGAAAACCAAGTGGACGCAAGATTTAGTGCTATGAATAAAACCTTGGGCATAATTGATGTGACCTTGCTATGAAGAAGGTCTCAAGTCCCGGATGAGATCGTGATGAATCCGTAGTGGGGCGAAACAACTCCTTGAATAGGCGTCTGCGTTGATGGAGATTGCAAGACGACGGCGAGGCGGAAGCGATTGCGGAAACGATGAGAAGTTGATGATGATGCAGTCCGTATGAAGGGTGATGGTGGACGGACTGAATGATGATGGAAAGAAGAGGTTTTGGAGGCGGATTAGAAGAAGGGAGCAAGCTCGACCTAGATCTAGCGGAATTAATGGCAGAAACGCGAGGGAGCAAGCTCAACCAAGAGAATCAAGGAGGACGTTGATGGAGGCTCAATTGGAGTTTCTCTCAACAATAAAGTCTGTAATGTCAACGTAAAAGAGCCAGGAGGCTACAAAGCTAGGTTAAGTAAAAGGAAGACTCTTCCTTTTCCTTAACCAAAAAGTTTAAAAATAAAACAAATAAAATACTAAAATTACCCTAAGGAATTTCGGTCATTCTAAGTATAGAAATGACCTCCTAAACTCCCTAAAAATGCTGAAAATAATAATAAATAATATCCGGGAAAAATACTGATAAATGTCATAAATCAGAAATATCGATAACTAGGCGAATAGCGATCAATATCTCTAATCTGTAAGCTCCGGGATCTCTGCAGACTGTGTAGACGTCCCAACTATCACTAAAATCAGAATGGATCCCTCATCTGTAGTTGTCATGGTAGGCGAGGTCACATCATCCTCCCCCACTGGAGTGTGAAGCGTCCCCGCTTCACCCTGATCATAATCTGGCTCCACGTACGGTGATAGATCAGCAACATTGAAAGTTGGGTGAACACCATACTTGTCTGGGGGCTCTAGCTGGTAGGCGTTGTTATTGATGGCCTTGACAATACGGAATGGTAGAAGACCATCTGGCAACTCGTCCGGCATCACATCCTGAAACTCCTGCAAAATTGACAAAATACAAGAGGGGAGTGCGGACCCTGAAACAGGTAGGGCAGTAGGAAGAGCACTGAGTAGGAAACAGGGAGACTTGCCTTGGATGATGTTGGAAACCTGCCGGCGTCGCGCCAAGAGAAGTCTTTGCTCGCAAGTGCCTTTCAGCGCCGATCTACCTTTTCCACCCTTCGGATTAGCAGAAACCTATTCGGAAGTGCCCTGGGTACCCGAAGAAGATGCTACAGGAAGTTGTAGGGAACCCTACTGGAAAGCTGTAGGGGACTCTGGAGGGGGTTTTCCGGGGTCCTTTGTAGCCGATATAGCCTTGTTCCTCTGTCTAATAGCATGGTCCTGTAAAATCTCATTCGGAGTCATCAGTAAGAGCGTCACGCGCTTTCCATGGTGAGTGAACATGTAACTGTTCAAAAACCCATCATGGAAGACACGACGGTCAAATAGCCAAGGACGCCCTAACAGAATATGGGTGGCATCCATGGCGGTAACATCGCACAAAACAGTGTCTGTATATGGTCCTATGGAAAAAGTAACGGGACACTGTAAAGAGACATTGTTACCTGGTTGGTCTGAAATCCACTGCAGGTCGTAGGGCTGAGGATGTGGTTGCGTCTGAAGATTGAAGTCGCGGACAACTCTCTCAGTTATAATGTTGCAGCATGACCCTCCATCAATTATCAGACTCAGCGACGCATTCTTCATACGACACCGGGAATGAAACAGATTCTCCCTTTGGTCAAGCGGACCTCCTTCCTTGACACTGAGGATGCGTCTGGTGACCAAGGCATAATGCATGATGTCTGTATCATGGTCGCTCGGCCTGATCACCTCATCAGTCAGCTCTGCAGACTCCTCTGGGACGTTCTCCTCTTCATCCGAGAGGCTCTCGTAGTCTTCAGTTTTGGCAGAGTAGAGGACACGCTTCTGATTAGGGCAGTCCTTCTGATAGTGTCCTCGTCCACCACATATGTAACACTCTCGATCGCTAGAACGATCTGTACGGCCTGTCTCAGCAGAGGCTGATGGCTGTCGGCGCGCAGAAGAATGGGGCGCTGGCAGCGGCGTCGGAGAAGACGCAATACCTGTACGATCCTGTCGAGGCACAGAACTAGAAGAAGAGTTAGTGCTATAAGAATGGACAGGGTTCGAGGTATACCTTGGTGAGGGAGAAGACGAAGACTGCCAAGGCTGCTGTCGACGTCTCTGCGCCTGAAGATAGAGCTTCTGCGCAGTATGTACCACGTTGTTGAGGTCTCGGATTGGCAGAACATCAACTTGATCCCTGTACGGCTGTGACAAACCCGTTATAAAACGTGTACGTAGTGTAGAAGGAGTAACACTTACCCCGGCCTTGAAGTACATGTCTTCTAAGCGAGCAAAGAACTCCTGTGGCGTATCACGACCCTGAGTAGCAAGTGCAATGGCTGTCTTCATATCCTCTCGGTATGTCGTCGGCACGTACTTGCGCGTCATGAGCGCCACTAGCTGTTGCCACTCTGTCACAGGTGGCCACCCCATGCGTGCCTGTTGTTGGACCAGTCGGTTCCACCAGGTGTGCGCTGCTCCTTGGAAATGCAAGGTGATGATCTCCACCTTCGCATGCTCCTCATATTGATAGTGTTGAAGAACATGGCAGGTACTCTGCAAACCAATCTATGAAAGTAGAAGGATCATAAGTACCAAGGAAGGGTTCGATTTTCACCTTAATTTCTTGGCGATACGTAGCTGGAGGTGGGTATCGTTGTTGGCCTGCAGCGGGAGCATAGAAATTCTGCTGTGGAAGCCCCTGCCGCTGCTGTCCAACTGGTAGTTGTTGCCGTCGCTGCGCTCGTGGAGGACCGGCAACACGCTGCTGCTGATATGGTTGTGGATGACCCTGTGCAGCGTAATAAGCAGCCTGATTCTGTGGCTGCTGTGGATGAGGAACCCAACCTGTACGATGAAACTGCTGCTCTGGTGGGTCCTGTAGGGGCGGGTGGTAACCTGCAGAAAACCCATAGGCCCCTTCTTCCTCATCCTCATGATCAAATTCCTGGAATCCTTCATCTGAATCTGACTCAACAGGAGAAACAGTACTCTGATGGTCAGCAAAAGAATGGATATTGAAGGTTTCAGAATTTACCTGATGTCGACTTGGACGAGCCGTGGAGTGTTTCCCTTGCTTGCTTGTGGAAGCATGTGGTTCTGTGCGTCTGCTCTGACATTTGACGGCACTGTCATCGACCGGTGCATCCTCCTCTGAAGATGACTCATCATCGTCCTGCTCGTCCTTGTCCTGAGAGTTGCGTTCAGGAATTGTCAACTGGGCTGATTTGGAGCGCACCTTCTTCTTCGACGCGCTACTCTCTTTCTGTGATCCTTTCCGCTGATGCTGCATAGGAGGATCGGATATCAGAACGCCCTTGCCCTTTTTCTGCTTCTGGGCTAGGGTACTCTGATCGTCACACTGGTTCGGTGACGGAGACGGCAACACTCTACTGAGCATGTCACGCATGGCTGCGAAATTGGCTTCGGAACGTTCATCGGAACTAGCGATGGCAGCCGCGTTGCTCTGAATGGCGGCGTCGGAACGTTGTTGATTGGCGACCAAAAGCTCAATGGCATTAGCCAGTTGATCGACCCGACCCGTATCCTGTCCGTCATTGGAGTTCACCATTATCCTGAAAAGACAACAGAAACCCCAACAGAGCAAAGGAAAAACAAAAACAAAGCAACAGAAACGAAAGAGAAGTCGAACTACCAAGATATCACAACTGAAAACAAGGCTGATATGGCCGTGAGGGCGGGGAGGCTAAGGATAATCACACAACAATCACAAAATGCAGCGATAACTCAGCAAACAAATTGTAGATATAAATTGCAGCAATATAAGCCTAGATATGCCAACAAGACTATAACAGCCAAGACAGTGAGAGATAAAGGAAATGGGAAATGAATCAATAACGATAAGGCAACGATTACCTTATTTTGGCTTTACGCACCCTATATCTCTCCACGTTGCCACCTAAGTTCGACTTTTCTCACAAAAAGCTCCTGCACTCTAATACCCTTACAGAAACCTCAACTGTTGTCGCCAGGATATAACGGTAGGCACAGAACTTAATCCGGCGTGAACCTATGCGTCCCGGCTAAGCAGCTGCAAACTAACAAAAGCGGATAACTCACGCCAAAATCAGACGGATAACTGTAAAAAGCGAATGCAGAAACCGACACAAAAATAAAAAAATAAAAAAAAAAGGACTCAGATCCCTGCAATCTAATACCCCTACAGTAACCTCAACTGCTGTCGCCAGGATATAACGGTAGGCACAGAATTTAATCCGGCGTGAACCTAGGCATCCCGGCTAAGCAGCTGTAAACTAACAAAAGCGGATAACTCACACTAAAGTCAGAAGGACAACTGTAAAAAGTGAATGCAGAAATCGACACAAAAAGAAAGAAATAAAATAATAATAATAAAAAAATATCGAAGGCCTTCGTAGGGTCGAAATTTCGAAACCCACGAAAAGAGCCCGGATCTGGGAAGGCCGGCTTCGTTGCGCTGGGCGGGGGGCTATTAACCCGGATTAGGGGCACCCGGGATAGAAGGAGCTGGCAGCTGGACGCGCGCGCGCGGGCGCTGGGCGCCGACGCTGATGCGTGTTGGCTTGTCTTGGCGCCGAGGCTCTTGGCTGCGGGGTGTCTTGCGCCGAGGACAAGGTGCCCTAACAACTTTCCTAAATTACAACTTCTTGATTGCCTTGATTTGATTTTTTTTTTGGCAAATCTTCAGATCTGGCTTTTTCTACAAGGAAAGATCTCAGCCTTTTTTTTTAGAGAAATTGCAACAAGAACTCAAGAACCCTAATTTTCAAGGGTGAACCACCGAGCTTCAAGGCTGCCTCCTTGCGCAGATCTGACTCAAAAATTCTAAAAAAAATATTCTAGACTACTACACACTCTATTGATTCAAGTTGGAAAGAAGGAGATCAAAGAAGACGCAGATTAATGGCAAAAAGGTCAAGTACAGCAATTCAACCTATATGCATGCAAATCTAGATCTATAATTCAATCACTAATTTATCAACACAAGAAGCAATTGTTGTGTGTAGGGGACAAGGTAAGAACTCTAAAAATCAAGCAAACAGATTTTTTGAGGACGAAATTCACTAGAGCCGTGAAGAACTAGAGAAAATCACCCAATTTTTGTTTAGAATCAATTCGGTTTTGAAGGGGGAAAAAATTCGAATTTTTTTTTACTCTAAAAACTGAACTGAATAATAACAATCAGAATTATCACGAAAAATGCAGGAAAAAAAAAATTTGGAACTTTTTGACACGAAAATAAGGTTGTGATAAGCAAGGAATCGATTCGACTTACAGATTCGAAGGCTCTGATGCCAGTTGATGTGACCTTGCTATGAAGAAGGTCTCAAGTCCCGGATGAGATCGTGATGAATCCGTAGTGGGGCGAAACAACTCCTTGAATAGGCGTCTGCGTTGATGGAGATTGCAAGACGACGGCGAGGCGGAAGCGATTGCGGAAGCGATGGGAAGTTGATGATGATGCAGTCCGTATGAAGGGTGATGGTGGACGGACTGAATGATGATGGAAAGAAGAGGTTTTGGAAGCGGATTAGAAGAAGGGAGCAAGCTCGACCTAGATCTAGCGGAATTAATGGCAGAAACGCGAGGGAGCAAGCTCAACCAAGAGAATCAAGGAGGACGTTGATGGAGGCTCAATTGGAGTTTCTCTCAACAATAAAGTCTGTAATGTCAACGTAAAAGAGCCAGGAGGCTACAAAGCTAGGTTAAGTAAAAGGAAGACTCTTCCTTTTCCTTAACCAAAAAGTTTAAAAATAAAACAAATAAAACACTAAAATTACCCTAAGGAATTTCGGTCATTCTAAGTATAGAAATGACCTCCTAAACTCCCTAAAAATGCTGAAAATAATAATAAATAATATCCGGGAAAAATACTGATAAATGTCATAAATCAGAAATATCGATAACTAGGCGAATAACAATCAATATCTCTAATCTGTAAGCTCCAGGATCTCTGCAGACTGTGTAGACGTCCCAACTGTCACTAAACTTAGAATGGATCCCTCATCTGTAGTTTTCATGGTAGGTGAGGTCACATCAATAATGGAACAGGTGATCAAGAAGAGGGTATTCAACAACTCAGGTTCAACAAATGATGAAGAAGAGGACATTGAACAGGAGGAAGGGGAGGTAAGATAACTGTCAACAATCGTTATTAAGTTTTGTTTGGGAACATAGATTTTTATTTCATGGAAGCTGAAGAATTTTTTTCTTGTCGGAATGTAGAATAGGAATGTCATATTCAAGAGTTAACTTGTCACTCTATTGAACTTGAGATTGACAGTTACTTATATTTATTGTAAGTTAAAGCCTGCTTTTTGACAAACATTATAATAGGAATGTCATAGTTAGTTAATAGAAAGTCAATATTTATAAGTTGGATGGTTGCATAAAGCTCTGTTTTTGACAAATATTATAGAATGATGCACTTACTTATTATTCTTGTGAGTTAAATGTAATTTGTTATTTATTGAAGCAAAATGTTGTACATGGTCGTGATGAGGATGTCGAAATGGATAAAATGGGGGGTCTGATTCAAATCCCCTATAGGATGATGATGATGAAGGTGCCATTAAAGTCGACAATGGCAATTTAGGATATATGGTTGTTTATCGAAAGCAAAAGGATGATGAAGATGGTGCAGTTCAGAGTGATGATGTTGAGGGTGCAGTATATGATGAGGAGAAATATGGAGAAACGATGACAAAAGAAGAAAAAGAAAAGAAAGAAGAAAACATATTTGCAAGGAAGACTCGTTCAAAACAGAAGAAGGATGATGAAGATGGTGTAGTTCAGAGTGATGATGTTGAGGGTGCAGTACAGGATGAGGGGAAATATGGATAGACGATAACAAAAGAAGAAAAAGATAAGAAAGAAAGAAAAGTATTTGCAAGGAAGGCTCGTTCAAAAAAGAAGAAGGGTGATGAAGATGGTGCAGTTCAGAATGAGGGGTAAACTAAAAAAAGGAGGACAAAAGGAGTTGAGGTATGCATCAATAAATCTTCCTGACAGGATGGTCCCTCAGTTCACCGACATCTTATTTATGAAAAAACTTATTTGCATACGCTAGCGGTAGCAACAAAAGAATCTGAGGTGGAAGGAGACTCTACCAAAGAATCAATTGGAGTCTCAATAAGACTCCAATTGGAATCAATTGGAGTCTCAACAAGACTCTAATTGGAATCAATTGGAGTCTCAACCAGCTCAAAAAAAAAACTTAATACAACTGGTGAACTGAGGGACTATCCTGTCAGGAAGAGAGGACTGTCCAGAGAAGCCGATAATCCCAAACGATACAAGGTTTCAACGTCCAAAGGTATTTCAGACACAAATAGATTGTGTCGTTGGTTAGACTCGAAGGAAAGGTTAGGAAGTTGTCCCTCCTGTCTTGATGATATGAACGCGTGTTTGAGATATTAATTAAACCATCTTATGATGTAGTGAGGAAATTGTTTCTCCAACTGGAGAACATCTACAGAAGAAGTTTTTTGAGAAATTGTTGCAACCAATGGGGTGGTTGAGTTCTCAGGTAAGCCTCTTTCATTATTTATATAAATTATCATGGCGTGCAGCAAGTCTTAAATTTCTGGTATGACATATTATATTTTTGGTTTATAGCACTTGGACGAATGTATGTATTATATTGGTTGTCGTGTGCGTGACAAACCAGTGGCAATATTGGACAAGGAAATGAATACATGGTTTTCAGATAAGCAAAGTTATGTTGCTGATCGATCTAAGATGAGATACCTGCGTGGGGAATTGCCTCCACTTTATGGGAAAGATTGGAAGGACGTGGATCGTATATACCTCCCCTTCAATTTCAAGGAGAGACATTGGGTAGCTCTGGAGATACAACTAAGTAAATGGTGTGTCACTGTATACGATACCGGCGTCAATTTGTTCAAATTGTCGGAAGTCCATAGGTTCCTTGCAGGGTTGACATATAATCTTCCTGTCATCATAGCATAGTATGAGCCCTTGGCAACAATTTATGAAGATAGGGGAGAAAATCCCCTAAATGTGACTTGTGTTCCTACATTGGAGAGAAACAAGAGAGGATAAATTATTTACATCAATTGTTCATTTTTTGGTGTGAAATTGGTTATAATATCAGGAAACCATCTATATTTTTTTACTTGTGTGCAGGGAAGATTGTGGCGTCTTCACGATCAAGTACATAGAAATGCTAAGTTCTGGACGTCAAAACATCGTGAACGTGGGTGACAAATTTGTGGATCAGTATAGAAAAAGGATAGCCGTTAGTATTTTCGATATAAAGTGGTTTGACTAGTGAAGGATATCTTATTCACTTTCATGTAAGCTTCACTGTAGTTGGGATAGTGTGGTATGATTCCTTCTTGGGTGGTTTTTGCTAGAATTGACTTGTCTTGTTGACAATAACTTGTGTTGAAATTATTTTGAAAATCTAGCAAAATTGGTTGGTGCATTTCTTCTTTGCTATTTCGTTGTAGATGCATATTTTCTGTCAGTGTTGTTAATAATTCATGTCAGTGAAGTTGCTTTATATTTTGCGTACATATGTTTTTTGTCACATTGTATAATCCTATTGTCGCAATTATCCTTTTGTTTTTGTTGTTTTGGGGTAAAAAATAATTTTTTAACATTATTTGTTTGTGTTTACCATTCTGTTGACCTTTTTAATAATATTTAAATTGGAATAAAAAGGGTAAGACATAACTCTGTTTACCTTTCTTCGAAGTTCGAATGCTCGCAAAAGGCCCTCCCTGTTTACCTTCCAAAATTCCCTCCAAAAGAAGATATTCTTCTTTCCTAGAAGGCGACTCTGCAAACATCCATCATTGTTATCAGATATTTTTTTCTTCCCTAGAAGGCGACTCTTCAACTCCTCCATCTTCTCCATCTTTCCCTATTAATGCTAGACTCGATTTTTGCTTACTCTTGAAGTCCATTTTTTCTTACCAAGTCCATCTCCACATTTTCTTACTTACTCCCTCCATCTTTCTCCATTAACGCAACTCTGCAACTCCATTTTTACTTACTCGCCCCTCCCCGAACTTTTCCTTAACCTCTGAAGCGCGTTATAAAAAAACCCTAGAAAATGGCAATGTTTAGAGACGATAACCCAAAGAAGAGTGAAGAGAAAAGGAAGAGAAAATAAGACGACAGACAGATTCGAAAAAAAGAAGAAGCAGAGAGACGAAGTGTAGATAAAAGGGAGAAAAACTTGTGACAGTACCATAATACCAAAATCTTCAAAGTGCTAAAGCCAAAAATCCCCTCATAAAGTTCACCCTTCCGTACGCCAGTGTTCCAAACTCAAAACAAAACTAAAACTAAACAAAAAAGGTAAAACCTAAAACTACTTACTAAAAGAAAGCAAAACAAAACTAACCTAATTAAACTAATCTAATCCTAAGCTAAACTAACCTATTCTGCCGTCAGAAGGAAAAGTCAAACCAATCTTATCTATTCTCCCTACACCAATTGCACGCGTGCTTCCTTGAGAGAGTTCTAGTGGGCCGGCCCAGCTCCAACTGCCAAATTCAATTCAGTACATTATCCTATGAAGTCTTTCGGTGCTGCCTCCACCTTGGGCCGAGATCGATGTGGGCCATCGACTGATCCATTTGCTTTGTCTTTTCAATAGAGTCTCGTATGTGAATTAAAAAGTACCTGAAACAATAAAAATTCGAGTGTAGACTCCGAATGTAAAATAATATAAAATTAATTAATAAAAATATAAAATATGCATAAAAATGATCTAATCTAATATGCAACTAGACTCCTAAAATATGTATAAAATAAGTGTTATCAAGCGCGTTGTATTATATCTTCATCTTTTTTTGCGTGTTCACAAAATTTGTATGGTATGTGCATCGTTCTCATGTTTGCATATAAACGTTGATTTTCCAGAAAATAAAGGTACATTAGTTGATCTAATTCAAAGCATTCACTTTTTTTTGTCTTGATCGCCAAGCATTTGTTGCGTTTTATTTGGTCTTGATCGCCTGGTTCGATCACTCGGAGTCGCTTTACGTCCAAACTGGGGTACTGTTGACACACAAAGTGGTAAACCTCTCCCACTGTTAGTGTCTTCATACATGCATCCAACAAGAATTGAACCCGATACCTCTGAATAGAACGTTTAAGGTAGTCCAACGCCAAATCAATGAACCAACTGAATGTTGGTAAAACATTCACTACTTTCCTATTGCAAAGGGCTTGTTCGTTAAGTGGTAGGGTAGTAAGGAAGTGGAAATAAGTATTTTGCTTACCCTCTCCTAGACCTGAGCAAACGCGGGCCGACTCGCCCGCCCGCCCGGTCCGCCCGATATAAATGGGCGGATATGGTTATTATATTTATCCCATTTTGTCCAAATAGCCCGGCCCGCCCGTTTACGGTCACTGATAATATCCCATTTAGTCCGAATAGTCCGTCCGGAAGCCCAGATTAATTTTTAAAAATAAATAAAATAAATATATTTTTATATATAATAAAATTCATAAAATTATTATATAAAATAAATAAATATTTATACCCTAAACAACCTAAAACTTATACCCACAAGACAATTAAAATTGGCGATGTTGGTTGTGACGAGTTTGACGACGAAGAAGATTCAACTAAGGTGTGATTGTGTGATGTATACACTACGCTGGAGGCAACAAAAAGAGAAAAACAACTCCATTTTCTTTTGAAATTTGCTTAATTGTGTAATGTTGTGTTATTTTATGGAAAATTTGTTATGACAAGTTTGTAAAAATAAATATGTTTACCATTTGTAATAAAAAGACACTTTTTATGGGTATTGTGCGTTAAATTATATTTGCTATGTTTCGTTTTATGACAGATTTGTCTTGTCTCGTCGGCTAAATGGGACCCGCGGGCTACCCGGGTCCGGATGTCCGGGCGGATCCGGGAAGCCTCCCCAGCCCGTTTCCTTGGCTTGTCCGGATCCATCCCGTTTCCGAGTTTGATTAGGTCTACCTTCACCTCCTCAAGGGTAAGCAAAATGGAAAGGGTAAGTGGGAGTGAAAGCAATTTCATCCACTTTCACTCAGGGCCCGTTTGATATTGATATAATGTATGATATGTATATTACTCATACCCATATCTGTGTTTAGTATAATCATGTTATCAATATCAAACTGATATATGTTGTTTGATATCGGGTATGACTATCAAGATATGTGTATGAGTGATATCAAAGTGATATCATAGTATTATTTTGATATCTCACACGGAATGAGTTTATCAAAAATATCACCCATATCTATACCCCTACCCGATATTGATATCTTGATATCCATATTGATATTCGATATCTCATATCTTTAGCATCGATACCGAATGGATCCTCAAGATATCCGAACGGACCCTAATTTGATGACATTTGTTCGGTTATATTTTTGGTCAAAAGGAAATTATACGACGTCTTGATGATCGAAATTGTAATAATGGTATAATTAAACGAAAAGGCTAAATACACACAATTTTAATCTAAATGGACGCGACTTCGTGCGCATAGCTTAGCAGCATAATCTGATGCGCATATTCGATATCTCATATCTTTAGTATCGATACCCTGGGGTGGCTGCTGGGGTGGCAGTGGCGCCGGTGGTGGAGGAGGTGGTGGCTGGGGTGGAGGAGGGTGATTTGGGGGTTTTGGGTGAAGGGAGACCGCGGACGAGAGTTCATGCAAACGTACCGGTGGAGCCGGAAGAGGCGGAGGTCCCATTAGCTCATATTTCTACTAGTCTCCATCGGGTGTTTTTTTGATATTCTAAATTTATATTTTATTTCCAACTAAAATGTTTATGTAAATTGAATTGTATAACTTATAAAAGGGATTATGGATTAGTTGTAAATTTGATTTGAAAGTAATTGTGAATGTTAATTATCATGTTTTTGTGTATTTAGAATATAATCACATATCACATGAAATATAAACGAAACTATAGGATATAATCACATATCACATGAAATATAAAGAAAACTATAGGATATAATCACATGTCACATGACATATAAAGGAAACTATAGGATATAATCACATATTACATGAAATATAAAGGAAACTATAGTATATAATCATATGTCACATGAAATATAAAGGAAACTATAGGATATAATCACATATCACATGAAATATAAAGGAAACTATAGTATATAATCATATGTCACATGACATATAAAGGAAACTATAGGATATAATCACATGTCACATGAAATATAAAGGAAACTATAGTATATAATCATATATCACATGAAATATAAAGGAAACTATAGGATATAATCACATATCACATGAAATATAAAGGAAACTATAGGATATAATCACATGTCACATGAAATATAAAGGAAACTATAGTATATAATCATATGTCACATGAAATATAAAGGAAACTATAGTATATAATCACATATCACATGAAATATAAAAGAAACTATAGTATATAATCACATATCACATGAAATATAAATGAAACTATAGGATATAATCACATATCACATGAAATATAAAGGAAACTATAGGATATAATCACATATCACATGAAATATAAAGGAAACTATAGGATATAATCACATATCACATGAAATATAAAGGAAACTATAGTATATAATCACATGTCACATGAAATATAAAGTAAACTATAGGATATAATCACATATCACATGAAATATAAAGGAAACTATAGGATATAATCACATATCACATGAAATATAAAGGAAACTATAGTATATAATCATATGTCACATGAAATATAAAGGAAACTATAGGATATAATCACATATCACATGAAATATAAAGGAAACTATAAGATATAATCACATGTCACATGAAATATAAAGGAAACTATAGTATATAATCATATGTCACGTGAAATATAAAGGAAACTATAGTATATAATCATATATCACATGAAATAGAAAGGAAACTATAGTATATAATCACATATCACATGAAATATAAAGGAAACTATAGTATATAATCACATATCACATGAAATATAAAGGAAACTATAGTATATAATCACATATCACATGAAATATAAAGGAAACTATAGTATATAATCTTATGTCACATGAAATATAATGAAAACTATAGTATATAATCATATGTTACATGAAATATAAAGGAAACTATAGTATATAATCACATCTCACATGAAATATAAAGGAAACTATAGGATATAATCACATATGTCACATGAAATATAAAGGAAACTATAGTATATAATCACATATCACATGAAATATAAAGGAAACTATAGTATATAATCACATATCACATGAAATATAAAGGAAACTATAGTATATAATCTTATATCACATGAAATATAATGAAAACTATTGTATATAATCATATGTCACATGAAATATAAAGGAAACTATAGTATATAATCACATATGTCACATGAAATATAAAAGAAATTATAGTATATAATCATATGTCACATGACATATAAAGGAAACTATAGGATATAATCACATATCACATGAAATATAAAGGAAACTATAGTATATAATCATATGTCACATGAAATATAAAGGAAACTATAGGATATAATCACATATCACATGAAATATAAAGGAAACTATAGGATATAATCACATGTCACATGAAATATAAAGGAAACTATAGTATATAATCATATGTCACATGAAATATAAAGGAAACTATAGTATATAATCACATATCACATATCACATGAAATATAAAGGAAACTATAGTATATAATCACATCTCACATGAAATATAAAGGAAACTATAGTATATAATCACATATCCAGGTATTGGTGGAAACATCGATGCATCAGATCCATGAAGACCGTCGGAGCGTTAGTAAGGCCAAATGGCATGACTATGAACTCATAGTGGCCATACCTCGTCCGGAACGCAGTCCTCAGAATGTCTTCCTCACGAATCCTGAGTTGATGGTAACCAGATATCAGATCGATCTTGGAAAAGACTTTTGCTCCTTGCAATTGATCCAACAGATCATCAATCCTTGGCAACGGATACTTATTCTTGATCGTGACTTTATTCAACTCTCGATAGTCGATACAAAGTCGGAACGATCCATCCTTCTTTTTGACGAACAAAACCGGAGCGCCTCAAGGTGATGCACTCGGCCTTATATATCCTTTCTCAAGAAGGTCCTCAAGTTGCTTCTTCAACTTTTGCATCTCAGCTGGAGCCATCCGATACGGTGCCTTGGAGATTGGCGCGGTACCAGGCTCGAGATCAATGGTAAACTCTACGTCACAATTCGGGGGTAAACCAGGAATCTCCTCCGGAAAGACATCCGGAAACTCGCGAATGACCGGAATATCAAGAACTGAAGGCTTATCTTTCTTGGGCTTATCTAGATAGCACAGGTACCCGACACAACCTTGTCGAAGTAGCTTACACGCAGCCATCGCATTGATGAGCTTGCCGTTATCAGCGTCGTTACGTATAAAATCGACTTAGAATAGACCAAACTTGGTAAACTTTCATTGATGAACTGAAATTGAGTTTGATAGGTCTACATCGGAAATTCTTCCAAGCGACAAGGCAAAATTGCTTGGAGAATACAATGCTATCAAAACGAAATAACCAGAATACTAGAAAAGAAGACTGCTAATCTTAACACTGGCCCCCATCATGGTTCCCTGAAAAACTTCCTATAATCGAGAACTCTCATGCACTGCTTCTTCGCATGTGGTCTATCATCGGGGTCTGGTGTCGGACTTCTGGACCTACTCGGCCCTGGAGCACACGGCTCACCTCTCGGCCTTGGTGCCCTCTGCCTTTCCCTAGGCGTGGGAACACTTGGTCCAACCCCATCAGATCCCGGTGGGTAGCAAAACTCCTCCAGAAATCATGGTTGGAAGTTTGCCCTGTTCACCTCATACAAAGGGTCAAGTAGCAATCTTGCTTGGCGGATATACTCCTGGAGTTCGCGGACATCCACAAGCATTCGGGAGAGACCGAGCTCAGCCTCGTATGTCCTCTCCTCCATGTTGTCTAGGGCGTTCGACCACTCCTCCAGTCGCTCCTCCAACATTTGGGGCCTTGGCCTGGCCTGCTGGGTCGGGACCACCCTCGGTGTACCCATCGATTCCCACGGCCTTGCCCTCCTACGAGCATTCTCAACCGCTTCGTCCACCAGGCGACGCGCTTCAGAGGAAGCCATCTGACTCTGGCGAAACACCTGTCGCGAGTTAGGACTCATCACTGGCCTCCTCGGAGTAGGAATAAACTATGAGCCTTCAGATGCATCCCGCGGCCCACTCCTCCTCCTGACTGTACCTTCAGCACTAAATGCCTCCCAAGTGGCAGAAGACAATGGCGAATACTCCCGCTCAAGTGGCGACGCCGGACTCGGGAAGATAAATTCCATCTCCGGATCCTCCTCCGGATCTTCTTCCGGGTCCTCTTCAGGATCCTCCTTCGGATCTTCTTCCGGGTCTTCTTCAGGATCCTCCTCCATTTCAAAGTCGTCGTCGTAGTACCCTCCAAGGTACTGCGCCAGCTCTTCTTCCTCCTCAGTGTCCTCCCTTGGGTCCGCTTCAGGCTCCACCTCGGGAACCTCGGCCCTGATGGACACCAACACCACCGACTCCTCGAGTACGGTCTTCACCTCCTCGGGTGGACTACTGGGCTCCCCTACCTCAAAGTACGGAGGGGGAACCGGGAACTCAAGCCTAACTGGAGATGGCGGGGCCACCTCGGCTTCCTTCGGGTTCCTCTGATGAGAGATGAATGCGCCCATAATCTGCGGGGCGACGAGAAAAGAATTAGTCTTTCTAAATATAGAAGCTAACTTACTATATCAGACTGGAAAGAAGACACGACTAGAACGGCAGAGATTTCAAAACAACACATTTTCTAGTCAAGTATGGTTTTATTCGGAAATTCAAAATTTTTGAATTTAAACAACTTTCTCAGTTCAAAAATGGATAAACAGTTGATAAAATCTTTGCTTTCAGTAAGACGATTCGAAACCCAACCCGTTTTAAAAAAAAAATTCGGCTCTGATACCAAATCTGTAACACCCCCAAATATATATCCTTGAAAGTATTACCGCCAGTGACCTCAGATTCCACATCCGAAGCCACCCAAGGCTTAACCATTCATACAAATCATAAAATACACTGATAAAACGAAATATCATAATCTTTATTTAAAAAAAAGTCTCGGAATTACATCCGTAAATCTCAAATACAACAGAAATACAGAATATGTTTAATACATCAGAAGTCTTTTAAATAAATAACATAAGGGTCTTGATCGAAGCGATCACCCGCCTAGGATCTTCAACCTGGATAAAAACTCTTAAAACTTCATCTGCCTTCATCGTCGGTTCTAGCCTTCACGGAACAGAAGTTTACCTGATGTGCCATATGAGACGGATGACACCAGCCAACGATGCAAGGGAAAATAACCGGTTGGTTAGTCTAATGAAAGACTATGCAAGGGTAAAACAGAAAGGTTCTAAGTAGTCGTATTAGGCTAGACCCATCGCTTCTCGAATAAAAGCCGATGACGATAGTAAACCTCAATACTTCTACGGAAGGATACGAAATAGAATGATCAAGAGAATACTCCTAAAGATCGAGTCTTATCAGAAACGTATGAAGAGAAGACTCCAAAAGATTGAGTCTTAACGGAAAGTATGACAAGTGTTCGGGAACATTATAATTTCACACAAGCGTTTAAAAAGACTTGACCATTTGGGTCCACGACCAACCTCACCGCGTAATGCGAATTCAGATTTGGAAGGAAGACTTACTCTAATCGAAGTCCAAACGAGGTTCCAAGTTGTACTTCTTGCCCAAGGTTCATTATTTAGGTGCATAGCGACACTTATCTTATTTTAGTGATAAAGCGTACATTTACGTTACAAGCTTTTAAGATATATCATCTCATCGCGAGAGATATCGAAGGGAACAAATCCTGAATGGCGGCACCGGCTGTTGTGCACCTACCCTGAGTAAGGGTACAGTCATGACCAGAAAAAGTACTAGGGAAAAATCCTCCTAGCACCAGTTATAAAGAAACAACTGGACCTCGCAAGGTACATAGCGTTCCTACGAATACTCGTTCTAACTAAACAGTTCAGATCACACAATAGTCCACATCAATACCATCATGGTAATAACAGATATAATAGCGTTGTTTCTAGCAATATATACAACCTATTATAATATCATGTTTTAATCGTATTATTCATAAAATCTGTTCCCAAACGAAAACAATAGTTCATCCCAATTTAATTAACAATTAAACAATTGATAATTAATGGAAACATGGAATGATAAGCAAGAGCGAACCGTCACTTGCCTTAATCTAGACAAACGATTGAACTACGACGGGTTTCTGGGTCCGGAACGGGAACGGAAGACGGATTACAGATTCCTACGACGACGACCCATAACAAAACCCTAGGTTAGATTCGACAATAAAATGATACGAATCTAAGAAAGAACGAACGAAATCGAAAGAACGAAGGTTCCGACCGAGATCGGCATGCCCAAGGCCACGATCGCGATTGCCAGAGCAATCCGCGGTTGCGGCTGGGATTCCGCGGTCGCGGCCGTCGAGGACAAGGCCACCGCGGGTGTCATGACAACGGCCGCGGCCGACCTTGTCACTGCCGCGGTCGCGGCAGTTCATGTCCGCGGTCGCGGCTATGAACTCCGACGACTCTAAAGGGAGAAAATCTCACCGACGATGACGCGACGGGGCTCGATTCGAGGGGGCTTCGACTCCGACCTTCCTTGTGCTTCCAATGCACCACTCCAAGGCTGCTACAACTCCCGGCGAGGCCTCCGGCGACACTTCGAAGATTCCGGCGAAGCTTGGAACTCCGGTGAGCAAGAAAACGAACGAGAGAGAGAGAGATATCAGATTTGGGTGCCCTTAAACCCTCCCAAATCGACTCTATTTATAGCCCAAAGAAGGATCTCTCCCAGCCTAGATCAACGGCGAGTCAGACGATCAACGGTGGCGCAAACGGCGAGGTGCAAGCGACGCGACGTTGGCGTGTTGGAGTTTTCCGCGGTCGCGGAAAATTCCTGTGCCCAGCCCTTCTGAAACCCATTTTTCCGCGGTCGTGGAAATGTTGCCGCGGTCGCGGAAATGCCTTTTCCACGTCTAGTTGCCCGGGGAAAGGTTTGGCGTGGGTTTAAACCCCGTAATTTATATATTTGTACCCAAACAAATATTCTTAGCCCCGAAAATACGTCGAATGTATTTTATACCACTCAGGGAAAAATTACAGAGATCAAACACGTTACAGAAGATCCGAACTTCTCTGAAAGCGACACGATTACAGAACGAGGGTTGAGGAAATACCCGAATACCCTTACTAAAGATTGAGGGGTATTACAGTTGTGCACTTAGAAAGATTACTTCCTCCCTGTGGGTGTAATACCTCGACAGCTTAGCAGCCCGACCCATCACAGGGCTGCAGCCCATACACCCCAACCCATCACTGGCCCATATTAAATGGCGCCTAGCAGGTTGTTCGTGAATCTCGAACTCGAGACCTCACGCTTTAACAAGCTGCCAAAGCATCACTTGTCACCAATTACACAGTGATGGGTTGGGGTGTATGGGCTGCAGCCCTGTGATGGGCCGGGCTGCTAAGCTGTCGAGGTATTACATAAAAGTACACTTTTTATGTTGGTGCCTAACCTTGTCGAACGGCCTGACAGACACCCCGGCACTGCCATCCTTAACAGGCCTGCATGCCGTGTACCCCAACCCTTCCCCCAACTGGGTAGGTTATTGGTGAGAGTCGAACACGCGACCTCCCACCCTTTATCAAGCCTCCGAAGAGCGCCTTGATACCAATTGCGATGGCAGTGCCGGGTGTCTGTCAGGCCGTTCGGCAAGGTCAGGCACCAACAAAAAAGTGTATTTTTTTGTAATACTCCACAGACCAGCTACCCCAGCCACCAACCACCCAGCCTGGTGACAACGACCAGCCGGTGCTGCCTATGAGTCCACAAGGCCTGCAGGCCTAACACCCAACCCTTCCCCCATTAAATGGGTAGGTTGTTGCCCGCGGGGATCGAACCCGGGACCTTTAGATACAAGGGCATTACCTTGCCACTTATATCACCAATTGCACTGCAGCGTAATTGGTGATATAAGTGGCAAGGTAATACCCTTGTATCTAAAGGTCCCGGGTTCGATCCCCGCGGGCAACAACCTACCCATTTAATGGGAGAAGGGTTGGGTGTTAGGCCTACAGGCCTTGTGGACTCACAGGCAGCACCGGCGCCGGCACCGGCTGGTCGTTGTCACCAGGCTGGGTGGTTGGTGGCTGGGGTAGCTGGCATGTGGAGTATTACAGTGGGATTCGACCCTTACTTGCCTATTCTACTAGTTTAGGTTTGTTTAGGATTATTTTGTTTAGGTGTCGCGACAATGCCTATCAAATTGGCGCCGTTGCCGGGGAGGCAAGTTTTGATTTTTCTTTGTGTGCGTTTGTGTGCTTGTTACTATTGTGTAGACATATCTTATTGTCCACACCCGTGCTACTGACTCCCCACTTTTGGCTTTGAATTCAGAAATTGAGAGAACGCTCTCCACAGCCGCAGAGTAAACAGATCTTTAGTCTTTGGCAACCCAACTTTTGAGATGGCTGACGAGCAACAGACTTTGAGGCAGTTGACTGCCCCCAACCTGCAACAGCAACCGCTGGCTGTGCACTTCCCTGAGCTTGTTGATGGAGTCAATTTCGAGCTTAAGTCGGGGTTGATCCACTTACTCCCCCACTTCCATGGGATGAGTGGTGAAGACCCTAACAAGCACCTGTCAGAGTTCCATGCAGTCTGCACGAGCATGAAGCCGAAGGGAGTTACTGAAAACCAGATCAAGCTAAGGGCTTTTCCTTTTTCCTTGAAGGATGCGGCCAATGACTGGTTTTATTACCTTACTCCAGGGAGCATAGATACATGGGCCAAGATGAAGAAGTCCTTCCTAGAGAAGTACTTCCCAGCGACAAAGCTGAACAGTCTGAAGAGGAGTATTGGCTGTGATACCCCGTAATTTTGTAAGGCTATTTTGGGAATTATGGATTTTTCCCGAACGTCCGTTTGGTACGTCGGATTTAATTCTGAGAGCTTAAGACATTCGGTAATGTGCTTTGTATCTGTAATATTTTTCTCAGTGAAGAATTATACAGTCGAGGGGTGTTGGGAGTTTATACTCGTTCGTGTATGACTTTTGTTAACGCGGATTAAGATTGTTACAAGTTTATTGCCCAAGAGTTGTTATCTAATGGGCAATAGTACAAGATTCTTTATCCAAAGGTTTTTGTCCAAGAGCCATTGTCCAAGGGGCAAAAGGGTTTGGATATTGTCCAAGAGGCAAGGAACCCTATTTCTTCTATAAATAGAGGTATTGGGTGAGGGTGGAATAGGGTGCGAAAGACGCGGAAGCGCTCTCAAATTCTCGACTCTAAAAAACGCTCTCAAAGAAAATGCTCTCTCCGGGAAGGCTCGTGGATCGTTGGAGGCTCGTTTGGTGTCGTTTCCGGTGGCCAAGTGAAGCCTTGGAGACCCTCGGACGCCTAGAAGCAAAGCAAGGCGAAAGACGAGCCAAATCGAGCATCGCGGGTAAGATTTCCCCTCGTATTTTCAGTTTCTGTTCAGCGACGGCGACCGCCGCCAGGGAGACGGAGACCGCCGCCAGGGAGACGGCGACCGCCGCCAGGAACGGCGCCCGCCGTGGTGAACGGCGACCGCCGTGATGATCTTGCTCAACCGCCGGAGATGGAGGCCATGAGGCGACGCCCTCCGTGGATGAGCGGCGCCCGCCGTATTTAAGGCGGCGCCCGCCGTGATTGTTGTGGCGCCCGCCGTGAAGTGTTGGTGGCCGGGTTGATGTGTTGGCTTCCGTAGCCTTCGTTTGGGTTTCATTTCCGTCGATTCCTTTCGTTCTTTCGTAGATCGGTATTGTTGTTTGTCGAATCTAACTTAGGGTTTCTTTATGGGTCGATCTGAAGGTACCGGAGTTGTCAGATTCGTCTCTGTGTCGAGCCCGGAATCCCGTCGTTAGACTTCGTTCAATCTCTGCGGACTCAGGTAAGTGGCGGTTCGCTCTTGCTCATCGTTCCATATTTACATTAATTATCAGTTGTTTCTCTGAGTAATTAATTTGGAATGATTACTGTGTTTGTCTGGAATTGGTTTTATAAACTGTTTTGGAAAATCATATAATAGGTTGTATATCTATTAGAACGACGCTATTATCTGTGATCGCCTTCCGGGTATTTATGTGGATTTATCTTGTACTGTGGTTGTGTTGTAACTGTAAGTTAGCACGAGTATTTGTAGGAACGCCTGGATCCTGAGAGTTCCATGCGCGTTCCTTTATAACTGTAAGGGCGATGAAGACCCAACGATTGTTGAAGTTTGAACTCAGTGAGGTTCATTCTTTTAAAGGGCGAGCAAGACCCTGCGATAGTAGAAGTTTGGACTCTGTGAGGTTCATTCTTTCGATATAGATTCAGAGGTTTGGACTCGGTGAGGTTCATTCCTTAGATATGGGTCCTGCGTGACAGGGACATATATTAAAAGCTTTTAATGTGTTAATCGTTTTGGAATTAAATAAGATAAGGTGCCCGAGATCACTTAATTAATATACCTTTGGCGAGTAGTGCAGCTAAGTAAATAGTGCAGCTAGGAAAGCTCGTCTCGACTTTTGATCAGAGTACGTTCTCTTTCCAATCTGGATTCGCTGTAAGCGATGAGGTTGGTCGTGAACCGAAACATCTTAGTCAGTTTTTAAATCACCGTTATGTGGTTCTGTAAGATCCAGACTTGAATGTAGTACGTTCTCTTTCCAATATAGATTCGTTGTAAGCGGTGAGGTTGGTTGTGAGCCGAAGCATCTCAGTCAGCTTTTAATCGATGTTGTTTGATTCTGTAAGCATTCCAGATTTGTCATATTTTCCTTAAAGACTCATTTCCGTTGGAGTCTTCTTTCGGGTCGATTTCTGTGAAGATTAAGTCTTCCAGAATCTTCTCTTGTGCATACCTCTTGTTGTTATTCCGTGAAAGTGCCGGGTTATGTATCGTCCCTTCAATTATTATTCGAGGGACAATGATAGTAAACGGTTACGATCACTCGAACCATTATGCTTTTTACCCTTGCTAGTCTATTCAAGTAGACTAACCCACGAACTTTGTTCTCTGCATGTGGGCTGGTGTTATCCGTTCGATTCGGCACATCAGATAGAACGAAGATATGAGGAGACTAGATTGACTATGAAGACGACGATTGTTTTTGGATGTTTTAATAATTATCTTTTAATCAAGTTGAGATCCTTGGGCAGGTGATCATTACGATCACAACCCTTTTTGTAATATCTTTTAAAAGACTTCCGTTGTACTTTGTTTAAACTCTGTATTTGTCCTATTCGGGATTGGGATGTAATCCTGTAACTCATGTTTCATTTGATTGATGTTTTGATTTGAATACTTTGATCATTATGTATCAATTGTATTCCATGAATTGTATTTAAACCGGTAAAGCCTTGGGTGATCTCAGTAAGGAACACTAGAGTCACTGGCGGTAATACCTTTCCAAATGAGTTAAGATTTGGGGGTGTTACAGTTGTGGTATCAGAGCCAAAGGTTTTAAAACGGGTTTGGGATTTTATAAATCATTTATCCGTTTTTGAAAATGCTTTAAAATGGCTCTGAATTTTCAAAGTGAAAAGAATTTCAAAACACCGTTCATAGTCATGTCTTCTGTACAGTCTGATATAATAAGCTTGCTTCTATGTCTAGAAAGACTAATTCCTTCCCCGTTGCCCCGCTAGATATGGGTGCATTATGTTCTCTTCAGAGGAACCCGGGAGAAGCCGAGGTGGTTTCACCATCTCCAGTTAGGCTTGATTCCCAGTTTGCTCGTTGTGAGTTGAGGTTGTAGAACCTAATAACTCGGTTTGAGTCCATCAATAGAAATTACCAAGTTGATCTATTCTATGTTGACTTTATTACGATAAATATATCAGAATGATATTAATGTGATAAAATCCTTGGAATTTGATCGGTAAACAGATGGTGAACACGAGGATTGTTATCCGTGCTGGTGCTGGGCCGAGTAATGACCCCAGACCAAACCCGAGGAATGTTGCAGACCCATCAGGAGAGCATGAGTCTGTCTTCAATAATAATCCAGGAGGCAATGGCCAAGCTCAAGCCGACGCTCCAGTAGTGCTCGATGCAGCAACAGTCGCAGCAATTTGGGGGATTGTTCTGCAAGCAATCACCGAGATAATGAGGCCAATCGCACCTCAGGCATAAGGAGTGCCAGTACCTCCAGAAGTTCCGAGGTTTGAGGAACAAGAGAACCAGGTACTACAGGGAGGCGCGATCAGGAATAGAGGGGAGTATGGCCGAGCTCTGAAGGCCATTAACTCTATGAGACCTGACAGCTATGATGGAAAAGGAGAGCCAGTCAGAGTGGCTCATTGGTTCTCACATATGGAAAGGTTGTTCCGCAATGTTGAGTGCACTGAAGCGGAGAGAGTGTACATAGCTTCTCTACAGTTGAAGGAAGAAGCCAGTGAATGGTGGGAGAGTACCGGCTTAGCTGATAGCCCGGTGTTGACCTGGTCAATGTTTAAGACCAAGATGACGGATCGTTTCTTCTCTCGAGCTATGAGGGAGGAGAAGCACAAGGAGTTCTTGATCCTAAGACGGAAGTGTTGAAGGTGATAGAGCTCGCCACCAAGTTCAATCATTTGCTGCAGTATGCTGAACCGCAGATATCCAGTGAGGCACCAAAGATCTGGTACTTCCATGAATGGATGAGCCCGGATATTAAGCCATGGATGGTGCACCACACATGCTCTACTCTCGAGCAGTACGTGGATGCGGCCTACAAGTTGGAGGTAACTCTAGAGGAGTCCGCTCATAAGCGGGAGAATCAAGTTAAGGGAAAGGATGGGCAGCAGGATCGCCAGGTTGGTTCGTTCAAACGACCGGCATCGCCTACCAAGTTTGAGAAGTCTGGTCGTGCTAAGACCGAGACAACTCAGTCTGACTCTGCCATGGGCTCAGGTTGGAGCAGCGGAGTGATTCAATGTCACAATTGTGGTGCTTCTGGGCACAAAAGTTTTGCATGTCGGAATGAGAAGAAGACTTGTTTTGGTTGTGGGAAGGAAGGGCATATGCAGAGGTTCTGTCGGCAGGGAATGCAGAAAGGAGCGGAGTCTCATCAGGGGTCTGTTAATCCAAACAACAGACCTAGGTTTAAACCAGCAGAGACTTCTAATCCTTCGATGCAGACAACTGTGCAGGATAAGAGGAAAGCCCTAGTGACTTCTGGAAGTCAGGGTCAACGTATTTACGTGATACGTGAGGCGGATGGACCCTATGATCCTAATGCTTAGAGTACTTTGTATCTGCGTTCTACTTTTGGTAATGTGTTGTTGATGTGGGTGCTACCCAGACTTTCATTTTGGATGGTTGTAAGTTAAGTTGTGTGTGCAACGAGATTGTGAACCTTTTGTTGTAACTCTTCTTATATATGAACCTTTGGTTTATACCAAGTTAATGTTTCATTGCTTGGTATGGGGTAAGATCTCGTGTTCGAGACTCACCAACAACCTCTTAGGAGATGGCTGCCTATTAATTAGGTAGAGCTACCAAGGATGGGTTGAGATGTATGGACAGCGGCTCATGACAATAGTGGACACTGGTATTGGCTGGGCCTGAGCTCGGAGCCACTAGTGAGTCGTATGTGAACCATGTAGTGGGCTGGTCCAAGATGGTGACCATTTAGTGGGAACCAATCGTCTATCGGATTGTCGATTACCATCAAGGGTAAGAAATTCAAAGCGATTTGACCTAAATAACCATGGTCCCATACGATAATTATTCTCGGTATGGATTGACGGAAGCGTCATAAGGCAGTGATAGACTTCAGTTTTTGATATTCCTGTGGTTAGAGGATTTACGGGTGTCTTTCCAGAAGATATTCTTGGATACCCCAAATCGTGTTGTGGAGTTTGCAATTGATCTCGAGCCGAGTACCACGCCGATCTCTGAGGCACCGTACCAGATGGCTCCTGTTGAGATGCAAGAGTTGTAGAAGCAACTCAAAGATCTTCTTGACAAAAGTTATATAAAGCTGAGTGCATCACCTTGAGTAGGAGTGTCCTAGTTTTATTTGTCAAAAAGAAAGATGGACCGTTTCGACTTTGTTTTGACTTTTGAGAGTTGAATAAAGTCACGATCAAGAGCAAGTATCTGTTGCCAAGGAGTGATGATCTGTTGGATCAACTACAAGGAGCAAAAATTTTCTCCAAGATCGACCGGAGGTCTGGTTTTTATCAGCTCAGGATTCGTGAGGATGATATTCCGAGGATTGCGTTCGGACGAGAGATGGTCACTACGAGTTTGTAGTCATGCCATCTGGGCTTCGAATGCTCCAGCAGTTTTCATGAACCTAGTGCATCGATGTTTTAGACCAGTACTTGAATAAGTTCATAGTGGTCTTCATCAATGGCATTTTGATATTTTCCCGAGCAAGGAAGCTCACAGGGAATATCTGCGGATTGCTTTATCGGTCCTTAGGCTAAGTGCGATTGTTGGATCTAGAAGTGGCTTTCTTAGGCCATGTGATCAATAAGAATGAAGTTATGGTTATTCCCCAGAAGAGTGAATCAATAGTTGTTTGGAAGCGGCCTCAGGGTGTAAGCGAGGTGCGCAGTTTCCCAGAGCTTGCTGAGCATTATAGACGGTTCATGGAAGGATTTTTCTAAGATCACTCCACCTATGACCAGTCTGTTCCGCAAGGTCAACAAGAAGTTGTCTGGGATGACAAGTGCAAGACCAGTTTTCAAGAAGTTGAAACAGTGTCTGACTTATGCACCAGTTTTGGCGTTGTCGGAAAGAATGATGGTTATATGGTCTATAGTAATGCTTCGAGAAATGGGTTGGAATGTGTCTTTGATGCAGAGGAGCGAGGTTATTGCATACGCATCTAGATAATTGAAAACCTATGAAGCAAACTAACCAACACATGACCTAGAACTAGCAGCAATAGTGTTTGCATTGGAAGCCGAGGTTACTTGGGTAACCCAGAGGTCAACAGAAGTTTTCCACCAGAAGATTGTCTGTGTACATAGCATTCATAAGACCATTGTATCGGATCAAGGTAGCTTAGTTCGAAGCTTTGTATGGTCACAGATGTAGATCTCAGACTTGTTGGGATGAGAATGCCGACAATATTCTACTTGGACCAGAGTTGGTCGAAAGGACAGCTTCGGACATTGCTTTGATTAGACAAAGGTTGTTGACCGCTCAGGGTCGACAAAAGTCTTACGCAGATCAGAAGCGTAGAAGTGTCAAGTTCGAGGTTGGTGGCAAAGTACTTGTCAGAGTATCGCCATCCAAGGAAGTTTTCAGGTTTGGTAAGCGTGGGAAGCTTAACCCTCGCTACATGAGACCATTCAAGATTCTAGATAGAGTAAGATCTCTAACGTACCGTTTGGAATTGTCGCCATCGGCATACCCAGTGTATAATGTGTTCCACGTATCATTGCTAAGGATATTCGTGCCAAGATGAGTCTCATAGGCTGAGCTATAAGGACGTCGAGATTCAGGCAAATGGTACTTGAGAGGAGATGCTAGAGCGCATTCTCGAACGCCGTGTGAAGCAGCTGTGCAAAAAGATCGTACTGTTGGTACGAGTTCTGTGGTCCAGGTCTGGGACTGAGGAAGTTACTTGGGAAACCGAGGCAGAGATGCTCAGACACTTTCCCGAGTTGTTTTTCGGCCAAGTTTCGGGGTCGAAACTTCTTTTAAGGGGGAAGTGATGTGATACCCCGTAATTTTGTAAGGCTATTTTGGGAATTATGGATTTTTCACGAACGTCCGTTTGGTACGTCGGATTTAATTCTGAGAGCTTAAGACATTCTGTAATGTGCTCTGTATCTGTAATATTTTTCTCAGTGAAGAATTATACAGTCGAGGGGTGTTGGGAGTTTATACTCGTTCGTGTACGACTTTTGTTAACGCGGATTAAGATTGGTACAAGTTTATTGCCCAAGAGTTGTTATCTAATGGGCAATAGTACAAGATTCTTTATCCAAAGGTTTTTGTCCAAGAGTCATTGTCCAAGGGGCAAAAGGGTTTGGATATTGTCCAAGAGGCAAGGAACCCTATTTCTTCTATAAATAGAGGTGTTGGGTGAGGGTGGAAGAGGGTGCGAAAGACGCGGAAGCGCTCTCAAGTTCTCGACTCTAAAAAATGCTCTCAAAGAAAACGCTCTCTCCGGGAAGGCTCGTGGATCGTTGGAGGCTCGTTTGGTGTCGTTTCCGGTGGCCAAGTGAAGCCTTGGAGACCCTCGGACGCCTAGAAGCAAAGCAAGGTGAAAGACGAGCCAAATCGAGCATCGCGGGTAAGATTTCCCCTCGTATTTTCAGTTTTTGTTCAGCGACGGCGACCACCGCCAGGGAGACGGCGACCGCCGCCAGGGAGACGGCGACTGCCGCCAGGAACGACGCCCGCCGTGGTGAACGGCGACCGCCGTGATGATCTTGCTCAACCGCCGGAGATGGAGGCCATGAGGCAGCGCCCGCCGTGGATGAGCGGCGCCCGCCGTGCTTGAGGCGGCGCCCGCCGTGATTGTTGTGGCGCCTGCCGTGAAGTGTTGGTGGCCGGGTTGATGTGTTGGCTTCCGTATCCTTCGTTCGGGTTTCGTTTCCGTCGATTCCTTTCGTTCTTTCGTAGATCGGTATTGTTGTTTGTCGAATCTAACTTAGGGTTTCTTTATGGGTCGATACGAAGGTACCGGAGTTGTCAGATTCGTCTCTGTGTCGAGCCCGGAATCCCGTCGTTAGACTTCGTTCAATCTCTGCGGACTCAGGCAAGTGGCGGTTCGCTCTTGCTCATCGTTCCATATTTACATTATTTATCAGTTGTTTATCTGAGTAATTAATTTGGAATGATTATTGTGTTTGTCTGGAATTGGTTTTATAAACTGTTTTGGAAAATCATATAATAGGTTGTATATCTGTTAGAACGATGCTATTATCTGTGATCGCCTTTCGGGCATTTATGTGGATTTATCCTGTACTGTGATTGTGTTGTAACTGTAAGTTAGCACGCGTATTTGTAGGAACGCCTGGATCCTGAGAGTTCCATGCGCGTTCCTTTATAACTGTAAGGGCGATGAAGACCCAACGATTGTTGAAGTTTGAACTCAGTGAGGTTCATTCTTTTAAAGGGCGAGCAAGACCCTGCGATAGTAGAAGTTTGGACTCTGTGAGGTTCATTCTTTCGATATAGATTCAGAGGTTTGGACTCGGTGAGGTTCATTCCTTAGATATGGGTCCTGCGTGACAGGGACATATATTAAAAGCTTTTAATGTGTTAATCGTTTTGGAATTAAATAAGATAAGGTGCCCGAGAGCACTTAATTAATATACATTTGGCGAGTAGTGCAGCTAAGTAAATAGTGCAGCTAGGAAAGCTCGTCTCGACTTTTGATCAGAGTACGTTCTCTTTCCAATCTGGATTCGCTGTAAGCGATGAGGTTGGTCGTGAACTGAAACATCTTAGTCAGTTTTTAAATCGCCGTTATGTGGTTCTGTAAGATCCAGACTTGAATGTAGTACGTTCTCTTTCCAATCTAGATTCGTTGTAAGCGGTGAGGTTGGTTGTGAGCCGAAGCATCTCAGTCAGCTTTTAATCGCTGTTGTTTGATTCTGTAAGCATTCCAGATTTGTCATATTTTCCTTAAAGACTCATTTACGTTGGAGTCTTCTTTCGGGTCGATTTCTGTGAAGATTAAGTCTTCCAGAATCTTCTCTTGTGCATACCTCTTGTTGTTATTCCGTGAAAGTGTCGGGTTATATATCGTCCCTTCGGTTATTATTCGAGGGACAATGATAGTAAACGGTTACGATCACTCGAACCATTCTACTTTTTACCCTTGCTAGTCTATTCAAGTAGACTAACCCATGAACTTTGTTCTCTGCATGTGGGCTGGTGTCATCCGTTCGATTCGGCACATCAGATAGAGTGAAGATATGAGGAGACTAGATTGACTATGAAGACGACGGTTGTTTTTGGATGTTTTAATAATTATCTTTTAATCAGGTTGAGATCCTTGGACAGGTGATCATTACGATCACAACCCTTTTTGTAATGTCTTTTAAAAGACTTCCGCTGTACTTTGTTTAAACTCTGTATTTGTCCTATTCGGGATTGTGATGTAATCCTGTAACTCAAGTTTCATTTGATTGATGTTTTGATTTGAATACTTTGATCATTATGTATCAATTGTATTCCATGAATTGTATTTAAACCGGTAAAGCCTTGGGTGATCTCGGTAAGGAACACTGGGGTCACTAACGGTAATACATTTCCAAATGGGTTAAGATTTGGGGGTGTTACATTAGCAACATCGAGCAGCAGGCTAATGAGTCGCTATACGAGTACTACGAGCGCTTCAAGAGGCTGATTTCCAGTTGCCCCTATCATGGCTACTTCGACCAGGACCTCGTACTTTATTTGTACGGAGGTTTACTTGATGACGAGCGTCGGATTGTGAACGCTACCTGTGGAGGGAACATCCTGAATAAGACTCCAGACCAGGCCTATGAAGTCTTCTTTGAGCTATCTGAGGGCTCAAGACAGTTCAACAAGAGGGCAGGCGCCCAATCCGTGAGAGCTGTAGAATCTCAGCCTAACTCCACTCTACTTGTTGAGATGGCTGAGATGAAAGAGATGATGAGGCGGTGCATGATGAAGGGTGGACAGCAGCAGGTCAAATCATGTGGGATATGCCAAGACACGATGCATCCAGCTGATGCATGTCCCACGCTATAGGAGCCCACTGCTGAAGTGAACGCAATTGGAGGTTATGGCCCTCAAATGCCAAGATATGACCCGTACTCAAACACCTACAATCCAGGGTGGAGAGACCTCCCCAATTTGAGGTACGGGAACCAGCAGAACACTCATCATGGCCAGGAGAACCAAGACTTTCAACAGAGGCCACCACAGTTCCCACTGCGTCCACAACAACATCCGCAGCTTGGGATATAATCACATATCACATGAAATATAAAGGAAATTATAGGATATAATCACATGTCACATGAAATATAAAGGAAACTATAGTATATAATCACATATCACATGAAATATAAAGGAAACTATAGTATATAATCACATATCACATGAAATATAAAGGAAACTATAGTATATAATCACATATCACATGAAATATAAAGGAAACTATAGTATATAATCACATGTCACATGAAATATAAAGGAAACTATAGTATATAATCATATGTCACATGAAATATAAAGGAAACTATAGTATATAATCATTTGGGCCCAATTTCTCATTTTTTTAGTTTTTCACCCGTTTCTTCCATAATCCTTCCTATTGGGCCTATTTCTCATTTTTTTTTCAGTTTTTCACCCGTTTCTTCTATAATCCTTCCTATTTGGCCTATTTGGGCCTAATTTTTCGATTTCTCATTTTTTTCACCCGTTTCTTCTATAATCCTTCCTATTTGGCCTATTTGGGCCCAATTTCTCGTTTTTTCAAATTTTCACCTGTTCTTCCATAATCCTTCCTATTGGGCCTATTTGGGCCCCATTTCTCGTTTTTTTTCAATTTTACAACCGGTTCTTCCATAATTCTTTCTATTGGGCCTAATCTTTCTCGTTTTTGCATTTTTTTCACCCGTTTCTTTCATAATCTTTCCTATTGGGCCTATTTGGGCCCATATCCTCGTTTTTTTTCAATTTTTCACCCGTTTCTTCTATAATCCTTCCTATTGGGCCTATTTGGGCCCAGTATGTTTTATGTATTGACATTTCTTCATTATTCCTTCCTATTGGGCCTACTTGGGTCTAACTTCTACTTGTCAAACAGATCTAAAAGAGAAATGTTTTTTATCAATCAATTATTACATCACATAATGGTAACATCAATCAATTACAAGAACAGATCCGTCTCCAGAATACATGAAAGGATTCGGTGCCCGACCATATGCAATCTGGTACTCTCGATACAACTTGAAATTCCCCTCATATTGTGTTGCCCACCACAAAATGTTTGGATCCGCGTTTCTACGCCACGAACCAAGAGTGTGCGGTATTGGTGACCCATCCTTGAAAACCACCTATATAAACACAAAACATTTTGATTAGCGTAAACAATATAGCCTAATTACATACAACAAAATAATTAAGAAAAAAAACTTTACCGGTATGAAGTGATCATGGTTGCCTACGTGTGCCATGGCCAAAATCCTTTGTGGAGGACCGACACTGGATGTCCTAGCCCTTAACGGTAAGCACAACGTCGGAACTTCCCAAGTTAATAAGACGAGACCAACCTGATATAGTGTGGCAAATACTAGACCCATCATTGGCATATGAAGCCAGTATACCGAGGAACAAGGACTTCTACAATGATTGACTTGGAGAATAAGATCATCCCAAGACCCTTCCCGAAGATGGCTACGTATCGACTCGTATAGATCTCGGTTGTCAAGCAACTCCCCTACCAGCTCCCGTCGGATGTTGACATATTATTTCTCTTCCCTTCCCAACAGTACAGCCATAGACCGATATCCACAATGACCATCGGGACGTACATCTCTAACATCCTTGATATACGGAATCCAGAAGTCATCCATATTGTCAACCCTAAAGTTAACCCCCATATGAATAATGGGAATACTGGGCTCTTCAGGCCACTGCGAATCTTCTGGTTGTGATTCTTCTAGTATAGGTTGGGATTGTAATTCCTCAAAGCCGATCACCACTGGACTAGGACCACTTGCTTCCTTTCTAGGATGACCTGGGCCTCTACCAGAGCTCTCACTTGCCTTCCCCTTTGCCTTTGCATTCTTCTCCTTCTGCTTCAATTCTTCCTGTATGTGCTCAAACAAGCACTTCTCCCTCTTCTCCACCTTGTTCAGCTTGTTCCTAGAACCACTTGGCCTTCCTTTAGAACGGATCCCAGTCGGCTCCAACAATGTACTTTCCTCTGGATACTCCAAGTCGTGATACAACTCACCTAGTTGGAATGCCGTGCCTTTCTTCAAAGTCCCAGTATCCATCCTGGCCCACATTTCTCTAAGTCGCATCTCTGTAATGTTCATTCGAACATTCTGATCATCGGACACACTTGTTGTAGGAGCATCTTCCCATTCCAAGTCCCTCCAAAACGGGTGAAAGTCCTCCGGAATGAGGGATGTTCTCATAATGATGGCATTTGCAAGGACATGTACGCACAGCATCCCTAAACAGTTTCTCACCCAATGATCGGTGCATTCTTCTTCATACTGCTCCTTCAATAACCGCTTATACGACGCCAACAACAAATCAAAGAACCTGTCCGACACTTTGTAGAAGAGCCTAGAAAATATAGCGCGTACAGTTGGCAACATCGTTGGATCATCGAAATCTGTTGGTCGTTTAGTCAGTGACATGTTCATGCTTGCCCTAATTTGATCAATTTGAAGGATGATGGCATGGTGGATCCTCACGATCACTCTATTGAAACCCCCTCTGCTAGAGCCAATAATATCTTTCGAAACCTTGTGCATCCCCTCAACCCTTTCAAAACACATTAGGATAGTAAGACATTAAGAATTAATGATAATAAAACAAAAATATCATTACAGTCGTGATACCTGTTTGAAGTCCTCGTGAAAAAGTGAAGATGATGATCAGTCCACGCCCTTACTATGCTTTTCTTGTAAGGAGTAAGCCATGTGCCCTCCACGTATCCGACAAGGCCGCTCTTCCATGATGTCCTCAATGCGGCAAGCCTCTCTTCATAGCTTTCTTCACTGGTTGAGCAAAAAAGTCCCCAACATTGGTTTGCAAAGAAATCGACACTTTCCTTCGTCTTCATAATGGATGATGCATGCGCCTCAATGTTGTGTCTGATATGCACCCAACACAAGAGGTGTTGAACTTCGTTGCCAAAAACATTGCAAATCGCAGTAATGAGGGCTTGCTCACAGTCTGTCATTATTGCCGTTGGCATCACTCCCAAATCTAAACACAATGCCCGGATTTTTCTCATTATCCACGTGTAATGGTAAATCCTTTCCGCTCGAGTGAATCCATATGCAATGTTGAATGTCTGGTGAGTGTTGGTGAAACCAACAATCTCCACAAGTGGCATACCATATCTGTGACAAACATTTCAATAAAACAACATCAATGAAATTTAATAACTATAAAATTCCCTTCATAAACCAACTATTTTTTAAGGACTTACTTATTTGTCTTGTATGTCGCGTCGATGATTACAACATACGGGAACTTTTTCATCAGCCACAAAGAATCCGGGTTAGCAAAAAATAAGATTGCTACCTCGTCCGTCTTCAAATCCCTCAGAGGATGAACTACATATTTGTGTTCAACTAGAAATTTAAGCGACCACTGCGTCACAGTTAGTTCTCCACGATCCTCATACTGGAGCTTCTGCAAGAAGTTCGCTACTTGTTTTCGGGATGTAACATTGCCCGAAAAGTTTGCTCTCAATTCAGAAACAATTTGTTTCGACGTCTTTCGACCATCTCCCCACCTCCTAGCACTTAGTTGCTCCGCCTCGGTCATCCGACCCATGAATGCATTCCCTTTAAAGCTAGTACGTAGCTTACGGTTATGCCGACCTTCCATCACACCCAATACCCATTTTTCACCAACCATCCAGGACTCTTTCTTCATCCGAACACCCATTATCTCAAACCTACACCCACACTTCTTGGATTTCGATTTTCTTAATATAGGAACCGGTAATTCAGGATTCTCCTTGTTCACCTTCGGCCTCCCCGTTCTCCATTCCCCAAACCTATCGCACACTATACTAATTTGATACGGACTTGAGTTGCGCTTCACCAAAGCTATAACAAACTCCTTTCCTCTTTCTTTCACCCATTTATATAATTCTTCCTTACTATCAAACATTAAGTCCGTAGTAAAGTACTCTGTATAGTCTCTCCCCTATAAATGATGACATTTTTTACAATTAAACATTATAGTCTATAAATACAACTATAAACTATAATTTCAGTATTTAAAAAACTATATTAATTCTAAACTAATCACGAATCTACTATTTATAAAACTAATTGCGGTATTTACAAAACTATATTAATTCAATACTAATCACGAATCTACTATTTCGGTATTTACAAAGCTATATTAATTCAATACTAATCACAAATATACTATTTATTAAACTAATTATGATCTAACAATAAGATGAAATATAAACATGAATTAGTTTAACACTAACCACGAATTCCCCGCTAGGGTCCCAATCACCGGTCGCTTCGTCAACTTCGACATCTAAGAAAAACCTCGACGCCATCCATGAGTCGTCCTCGTCTTCTTCTTCTTCACTTTGAACCCATCATTTTCCTCGTCACTATCCTCACCACTATGATACATCTTGCAATTTGTAGAGAACAATAATACCGGTTATGATTTGGAAACCAAATTCGTTGGGTATTAACAGGGGCGGACGCAGGATTTCCCCGTTGTGGGGGCACAATCCCGCGTGGTTAAAATTAAATTTAATTACAATAAATATAAACATAAAATACTAAAAGTTATGTTTAACTTCATTATTACAATAACGTGCCATGTCTTGAAATCTTACAATAATATCTTCAATATCAATAGATCTAACTACATCTTTCTACATTCTCTACCTAAATTGAATATAAAACCAATGAGAGCATTGTGTAGTTACCTGTTATTTCAAGTCACGAAGCCTTTGAAATTACTCGAAATCGAATTATGAATGATCTTCAGATTCAATCAAATAGCTATATTAATAAGACACTACAAACATTAAGCTTCGATGGAATTAAACACAATTTTTTCACAAGTTAAATTAAACAAATAAAAACATATATTCACATGACTAGTGCTTTTGTTTGTTTTCACTATCATTTTATTAATACTCGAAATCATTAACAACCTTTAACAATCTAGAAACAACAAAGAAATAAATGCATCCACTGTCCACACACGAAATTAATTAGAATTTAAAGGCCATAATTTGAAGTCATCCACTCATCTAGAACATGAAAACAAAACACCAGACTCCCCAATTTGATATAAGCTGCCTAAATTGATATGTTGAAACTATAAATTATCCTATCTCCAATTTTAAAAGGGATACAATCAAGTGACAAATTGACAATGAGTAGCAATTTCATTGATTTTGCAATTTTTTCCCCTAAGCTGGAATGTACAGCTCATACAAGCACAATATGATTTTATTAAATGCTTCAATTTTTAGTACACAACATCATCTACTGTGGCCTACTGGAGCCATTTGAGAGCAAATTTTGCATCATTTAGTTGACCCAAGGCAACAACATAAAGCCAAGACTTGAGCAATTTACAACAAGATGCCAAGATTTTAGATCTGGAATTTACAGATGAATATATCATTACCAGCAGGCAGCAACTCAGTAAGAGCAAGATCTGGGCTGGTGTGGATCTGACTCGTGGTCGACTTGACTGGTCGTGGACTTGTGGCAGTCCCGTGGGTGGCCTGGTGGGCTGGTGTGGTGTCCAGCCGTCGACCCGTCGTGGATCTGACTGGACGAGCACTCTGGGCTGGTGTGGATCTGACTGGTCAAGCACTCGAGGCTCGAGCCGTTGTGGTTCGGTGACTCTGCCGGTCCCGTACTCCCGTGGAGACTAGAGGATGGAGGGGAGAAATAGAAGAGGGAGGGATCTGGATCTGGTCGAAGCGGTCGAGCCTTCGTGAAGACTAGAGAATGGAGCCAACCATAGAGGGGAGAAATAGAAGGAGGTTGGAGGCTGGAGACGACAATGGAGAAATAAAAGGAGGCAACCTGGAGGTTGGAGACGCTGAAAGTGAAACACATTTAATATGTGCGTAAGGTACGCGCACAGGGTTTAAAACTTGGCCGTTCCGTGCGCGTAAGGTACGCACACGAAATGAGCCTCTAACTTTTCTAAATTGTCATTTATATCCCTGTGCGCGTAGCTTATGCACACCAAACCGTACTGCTAAGTTACGCGCACAGATTCACATTCGTTTAGACACGAAATCGCGTGTATATAGCGAGTGCCTAATTAAAGTATACATGTCATCAATAATAATCCAAAAGAGAAATAAACAAAAAGGAAGGTGTAATGTGAATCTTCGCCATGGGATACGCCCAAACGAGTCAATCGATCCTTAATTAAACAGCATATTATTTCACCAAAAATAATAATTAAACAGCATATTAACATATGCATTTATAAATCTTCTCAACTTCTGCCATTTTATTTTCCAGACTCTCTCCTCCCATCCATCATTTCATCTTTACATCTCTCGATCCCGATCGCAGACGCACCTCTCTCTGAATCCTCTAAAGGTAATTCTCTCCATCTCCGATTAATTCAGATGCTCTTCTCCGCCAAGCCACTTCAACTTCCTTTCCTAATTTTCACGGTTTTCGGAATTTGTTGAATGGAGATTCAATTCGAAGTTGCTTTGCTTGTCTGAATTTTTGTTTGTTTGGTGAATTTTGAGCCAAGTAATGTGTCATGTGAGTAGTTACCCGAGTTTGTCAATTGTCTTCTCACGTGGTGATCCTGCTAACCTCTACAGCACTCTGCACATGTTTTGATTTGATAACTGCGTGATATGATCTGAAAAGTATGAAACTGAAGCGATAATTCTGGTTTCTGGCTGAAAATTCAAGTTAGATAAGTCTATTTAATGACCAATTTTCAAGTTGAACACTTTCTATATATATTCAATTCTTAGCATATTCTACATTGACCTTAAAATCAAGACTTCGTTCTCAGTTGGATTTCCTCTTTCCTTTTAGGGTCCATATTGTAACCAAATTAACCAAAGTTTCGGAATTTCATCTCAGAACAGGAATGTGCTAGCACATGATCCACAATTATAAATCTGTGTTGTTATTGATTCAAGAAAGTGTTTCAACTATTTGATCTGTCCAATACCGTTTCTCTAGCTTCAGTTTTGCCTCATTTTCCTGCATCCTGAATTCTTGTTCTTGAAATTCATGATTACCTCTTTCAGTTTTTTACTTTGAAAGACGGTGCTGATATAGAAACACAGACATGGAAGATCAGACAAAAGGTGGCCCCTTACAAGAGTTTTGTATTCCTGATTACATACTTGATGGCGATATTGAGCCTGGAACCTCTGACTCGGTACCTCCTGAGTGCCCCGTCGTCGTCTTTGTCAACTCTAAGAGTGGTGGTCAGCTGGGTGGTAATCTTCTTGCAACATACCGTACCCTTCTCAACTCGAAACAGGTGGGAACATTAGATCTTTTCTTGTCTTAAAGAGAGCTAATTATGGAGAGATCTTGGGTTTCATTGATTCTCACTTGAACAATTTATCAGGTTGTTGATCTGTTGGAAGAAGCTCCAGATAAGGTGCTATGTAGGATTTACCAGAACATAGAGAAGCTCAAGAAAAATGGAGACGAGTTAGCCGTTGAAGTCGAGGAGAAGTTGAGAATTATTGTGAGTCTAGATTATCAATAGTGGCGTAATTCCTGTAAGCTCATTGCGCGGAATGAAGCCATAATTGATATTACTGATGAACATCATTGATCAGGTTGCAGGTGGCGACGGGACTGCTGGGTGGCTTCTTGGAGTTGTTTGTGACCTAAAATTGCCACGTTCACCACCGCTCGCTACTGTCCCTCTCGGAACTGGAAACAATCTACCCTTTGCGTTTGGATGGGTAAGGTGTTTCTCTCTTTGTACATGCTTTCTTAACGAATCTATAGCATTGTACTCTTGAAAGTTACATATGAAAATATAGTAAGACAGTTTGGGAAATCTAAATGACTGCATCGTATATTTGTATTGTAAGCAAAGACTCACATGACCAGATTTGACTAAAATGTCCTAGGTGATTTCGTAGATTGATATGCATAAATGCAGTATTAGCATATGTTATCGCCTTATTAACCATTCATTTCGTATACTTTTATAACATAACTCATGGACTAGATGTGAAAAGGGTTGATGATTTTGGATCTTGAAAGCTTTTTTATCATATATACTTGTTGGAAGCAAAATTAATGTTGTTTCTTATTTGCAGGGAAAGAAGAACCCTGGGACAGATCGCCAGGCTGTCACCTCCTTTTTGTATAAAGTGAAGAAAGCAAGAGAAATGAAAATTGACAAGTAATGTAATTCAAGATTTGGAAATTTCATATTAAATAACCTGTACATGTAAGCAGGTACTAACCAGTAGAACATAATCATAAGCACAGGTGCTACTAAAATGAAAAGTTGGCATTGTCAGTTTTCTAAAGCAAAAACTAACTAATGATAAAAAGGGAAATATAGGAAAATAGTGGAAAAAGTGTGAACTGTTAGGGGTTTTCATACTTTAATTATATATAAATTTGTATCAATTTATGTTCTTACTAAATATTAGCTTTCACCTCTAATGTCTATCAAGTTAGGATGATGACACTCTATGCTTTTAGTTGTATTCCTTTGTATGGTGCTCTGTTCTACAGCACAATATTAATTATGCGTAATTGAGGTTGCTATCTGATCAATGATTAGAATAATAATTTCTTAAAATGACCTATTCTTACTTTACACAATTCTTGTATCCCCAGAGTCTGTTGTTCAATAAGTAAGCTGTAAATAAGCTCCTCTTCATCTTCTCTACTTTTAGTTGGCACATTCTGATGCGCATGAAAGCCCCAACAGAGGGCACATGTGATCCAATCGCTCCACTGGATTTGCCACATTCTTTGCATGCATTTGGACGTATCTCTCCCACGGATTCAGAGAATATGGTAATATTTCATCTATTATACCATGTTGCATTTATTCATTGTCTAAGTTAATCAGTTGCATTTAATGTTGTTTAGGTAATTTATTCAACTGTGAATGAGTTGCATGACAAGAGGAATTTAGAACTTGTTAAAAACTGAATATAAGGAAGAGCTTTCTTTTGACAAACAACATTGTGTAGAATAAAGAACTTGCCATATACTTCAAACATATTCTGAAGACAGTTATAGGATGTCATGTGTCCTACAAAGCTAAGCTTGTCACTGCCTTCATGAACATTGTAGTTTCAGAAATAGAAGTTTTTCTATTCGAGTAATAGTGATCTAGGCAAACCTGCATGTGTGATGTTGGGAGTCAAAGACATGAGAGAAATGGAAAGAGAAATGAACTTAACTTATGTGCTAAACAGAACATGTATGATTGTACCTCTTAAAACACAGTTGAAGGGGGTCATAGTACTACTCTACACCCAAATTGCTCCAGTGTAATCTTAATATTTTTCCATGCTTTGCAGGAAGGTTACCATACGTTTCGTGGAGGATTTTGGAACTACTTCAGCATGGGTAAGGGGATGATCATCAATTGATCATATGTGTATGACATGTTCCATTCTCTTATATATGCTGTGGAATTCATGGGAAATTATAGTTTATATTGTATACTTCAAATTTGTAAGGTTCATTCCTCTATCAATTTTAAATTTTAATTTCTTCTGTGGAAATATGAAATTTCATATATTCTTAAAATTCTTCAAGAGCTGCACCATCTAGCCAACTAGTTACAGACTTACAGCAAGAAATCTCCCTTGTCCTAATGTTCATTGTGTGAAATGTGCACCATAATGGTGTAAGCCAATCTTCTATGCAATAAGCATACTCGTAATCTATGATTGTGCTACAATGAGAACTTACATATATTCTTAATTATCTTCTATATTTTGTTAAATCTGGTACCACAATCATAATTGGTTGATTCTATTTTCCCTAACTGTTAGATAGGTCAATCTTTTTTGTCATAAGCATAGTTTCACCATCTGCAACATATTTCTACTGAAACCTTTGTCACTACATACGAAATGATATATATTTTGTACTATGCAGGGATGGATGCTCAAGTGTCATATGCATTTCATGCTGAGAGGAAGTTGCATCCGGAAAAATTTAAAAATCAGTTGGTTAACCAGGTAGTTGTTCTGTGGCTATTAAGTCTTTGTGGTTAGCTTGCATAGAATGATCAGGTCATGCAATGTTTATACTTTCAATCCTAGCATGCACGACAAACCAAATTTGTGGAAAGAAATTGATATATGCTATTGCAGTTTACAATCATGCTGCTGCGTTTTGTTTGTATTTATGTTTAGAAGCTATGTCTGTTTTTGTTGCTGCTTTTTACCAGAGTACTTATGCCAAAATTGTGGGTTCACAAGGATGGTTTATGGCTTCTCTTGTCCATCCTTCTGATAAGTAAGTAAATCATTTGTTTATTTTAAACACTATGCTAAACACTTCTGTTTGATCATCATTTATCTCGTAGATATGGATACTAAGCGATGGACCACAGTCCACAGCTAAACATTCTTATATGATCTTTATTTTTTTATGAAGGATAAGATGGCCGTTAATCTCTGTATGTCACTGTGGATCTATAAGACTCTTATTTCTCATACTTTGCCAATTTGTTAGTCATTTTTGGATTCAAGTTTATATGAGGATCTTGTGAATTATGATTTTGAGTCTACATTTCTTTGCCTGAATAGAACATTGGACAACTTCCCCCTTTTTTAAGTGTTTTGAGCTTTCTCTTGGTGTAGGAACATTGCGCAGTTAGCCAAGGTCAAGGTCATGAAAGGACAAGAATGGAAAGAACTTCCTATTCCTTCCAGGTACTGCACACCTCTTTGTATTTAATCTTTTTGAGATATATTCTGATTGTATATATGAAGTTTGAACAGCTGACATCAGCTATGTCTCAAGCATGTAGAATATCATTCAAGGAATCTAGTCATCTTATCTTACTTCATATGTCTACATCTGAAATCGCCATTATAATATATTTCATTTGCCAAATTATTTTTCCTTTTCTAAATTTCATTAATGTTTTGTTTTATGCTGTAAGATCTTTTTTGTTTTCTCTTGAGTTTCTTTTGTTCAATTGTTCTTATATATTATTGAGTTATCGTTACATATTCTTCCCATATTGCGTTGCACTGGAAATGTTTCCGAAGTGCTTATCACACCTGGTGCAGTTTGTGGCTTTATTCTGACATTGTTCTATATATTTTTACCTTGTGCAGTATCAGGTCAATTGTATGCCTTAATTTGCCAAGTTTCTCTGGTGGACTCAATCCTTGGGGAGTGCCAAACAGAAGGAAACTGCGCGATGTAAGTTTTTTTCTGAAGACAAAAGAAGATAGACAGAGGGTAAATAAAAACTTCCTTGCTCGAATAAAACTCACTATATTACTTGACCTATAGAGAGACTTGACACCGCCATTCGTGGATGATGGCCTTATCGAGGTCGTGGGCTTTAGAAATGCTTGGCATGGACTTGTTTTGCTGGCTCCAAAGGGCCATGGCACTCGTCTTGCTCAGGTAGAATATAGTGCGAATTCCTTTTCTTTTTTTCTGCTATAGCAGTAAATGATTCCAACTTCCTAACATGATTTTGCAACACCCTGTAGGCGCGGAGAATCCGGTTTGAATTCCGTAAAGGTGCAGCTGAGAGCACATTCATGAGGATCGACGGAGAGCCGTGGAAACAGCCCCTGCCTGTAGACGATGATACAGTGGTGGTAGAGATCTCTCACCATGGACAGGTCAACATGCTTGCCACCGACGAGTGCAAATCCCGAAGCATGCATGATCCCTCCTTCAGTCACAGTGAAGAAGACGGCAACGGAGATGACTCTGTTGCAGAGGGAGAAGAGTGGCGCAAGTTTGGTGCTGCGGACACGTTCAAGATGCCAGAAGAATTTGATATTTCTCACCTCAGCTAAATGGAAGGTCTTATGAACAAATCCTATCAATAATATACGTTTCATGATTGAGTTCTTCTATTTCTGTTGTATTTGAATAATACATTCTGATTGATTGTTGTTACTATTCGTTTCATCGCCCGAATGATATTTAAGAAATATGGTATTGCATCAGTCTTCTGTACTTGCCCTCGAATATTTCAGATGAGTTGATGTATCATTCAGTAATTTTATGCACATCTTCATCAGATGCATAAAAGCAGGTTAAGGTTGTGTTCGGTAGAAAATCGGATTCAATTAGTTGAAGTTAAAATTTGTCTTGATTTGCTTCAACTAGTTGAAGCAAATGCTTAATGTCTCCCTCCCAACATGAAGTTTTTACTTAAACTTCAACTAGTTGAAGTTGATTTTTTTTTCTATCGAACGAAGCCTAACTATTATAAGAGAAACAATCAAACATTCAAAACCCCCCATCTATCCTATAAATAGGCTCTATATGCACACGAAAAATTGTCTATATGCACATGAAATGGTGTGCTTAACTTAGCAGTACAAATCTGTGCGTCTAACTTAGCAGTATAAGGGGCAAAATCGGAAAAAAAAAAAATCAGCCCAAGCTATGCGTTAAAGTTAAACGCATAGGGAAAAAAAAGTGTACTGCTAATGTTAACGCACAAAAAAAAAGTGTACTGTTAATGTTAACATTAGCAGTACAACTATATGATATATCCAAATTGGATATAACTATAAGGATATAACCAATTTGGTTATATCTTATGGTTATATTCTATAGTTATATACTATGATTATATCATATATTATATTTTATAATTATATACTATGGTTATATCCTATAGTTATATTCTATAGTTATACTATGGTTATATCATATCGTTATATCCTATAGTTATATACTATGGTTATATCCTATATTATGTTCCATAGTTATATACTATGGTTATATCCAGTGGCGTAGCCAAAACTCGACTCCAGGGGGGGGCTAAATCCTGTGCGATTTTTTTTTTGTGACTTAACTCCAACGTGACTTAAATTCTATTTTGCAAAAAATAATTTTAATTTTTTTACGAAGCTTAAGGTAATTTTCACGTGAGATGAGGGGAAAAAAACTTAAGTAATTTTATTTTTTTGATTTAAATCTGTTAAAATTGACTGAAATTGCATTTTCAGATGAGATAAGGGGGAAAATTTAAGATAATTTAATTTTTATAGCTTAAATTTATTAAGGCTAACTGAAATTACATTTTCAGATTCAATAAGGGTAAAAAATACTTAAAAAAAATTATTATTTTTTTGAAAAAAAAAAGTTTTTTTTTTTTTTCTTTTTCCCAGGGGGCTATAACCCCCCTGGGCCTGAACTGGATCCGCCCCTGGTTATATCATATAGCTATATACTATGGTTATAACCATAGTATATAACTATAAAATATAATATATGATATAACCAAATTGGATATAACTATAGAATAAAAATATAGGATATAACCATAGTATATAGAGTGCGGTTCCGGTGCGGAGCACTCTTCCCGTGCGGACGTGCGGACATGCACTATAAGGCCTTATTTGTGCACTTTAGGGCCTTATTTGTGCACTTTTGCAAAAAAATTGAAAAATGCTTGGAAAAAAATTTGAAAAAGATTTTTTTTTTAAAAAAAAGTGCACAAATAAGACGTTAAAGTGCACAAATAAGGCCCTAAAGTGCATGCTCCGCACGTCCGCACGGGAAGAGTGCTCCGCATATGATCCAAACTCATAGTATATAACTATAGAATATAACCAAATTGGATATAAAAATAAGATAAAATCATAATATATAACTATATGATATAACCATAGTATATAACTATAGAATATAACCATAAGATATAATCAAATTGGATATAACTATAAGATATAATCATAGTATATAACTATATGATATAACCATAGTATATACCTATAGAATATAATATATGATATAACCATAGTATATAACTATAAGATATAACGATATGATATAACCAAATTGGATATAACCATAGTATATAACTATAAGATATAACGATATGATATAACCAAATTGGATATAACCATAGTATATAACTATAGAATATAACCATAATATATAACCAAATTGGATATAACTATAAGATATAATCATAGTATATAGCTATATGATATAACCATAGTATATAAGTATATAACTATATAACTATATAATATAACCATAGTATATAACAATAGAATATAACCATAAGATATAACCAAATTGGATATAACCATAATATATAATTATATAATATAACCATAATATATAACCAAATTGGATATAACTATAAGATATAATCATAGTATATAACTATATGATATAACCATAGTATATAACTATAGAGTATAATATATGATATAACCATAGTATATAACTACAGAATATAACCATAGGGTATAACCAAATTGGATATAACTATATGATATAACCATAGTATATAACTATAGAATATAATATATGATATAACCATAGTATATAACTATAGAATATAACCATAGGATATAACCAAATTGGATATAACTATAAGATATAACCATAGTATATGATTATATCTTATAGTTATATCCAATTTAGTTATATATTATGGTTATATTCTATAGTTATATACTATGGTTATATCCTATATTATATTTTATAGTTATATACTATGGTTATATCATATAGTTATATACTATGATTATATCTTATAGTTATATCCAATTTAGTTATATCTTATGGTTATATTCTATAGTTATATACTATGGTTATATCATATATTATATTTTATACTTATACACTATGGTTGTATCATATAGTTATATATACTATGATTATATCTTATAGTTATATCCAATTTGGTTATATCTTATGTTTATATTCTATAATTATATACTATGGTTATATCATATATTATATTTTATGAGTGCGATTCCTGTACGGACCTCTTCTACAGTGTAAAGTGAGAAATTTTCATGGCCGTTGGATGCGGAGCATGGAAGGCCTTGATAGAGCCACGTCATTTAGCTGAAACAAGAGGCAAAATGGAGCAAACACTTCATTTAGAGTGGCAATAGCGTAAATATATCAAAAATCATACACCTGCACAAAATTATACCCTCCCAAACGAGTCTTCTCTTCCACTCCTTCCTTCTGAAACACTTGCAACAAGTCTTCGACAACGATTATACTCAAATCTTCGACAACGCAGATCCTTCCAAACCTTCGACAACGAACAAAGACCTTCGAAGAACATGGCCAAAGGAGAAGGAAAATCATCCAAAGGTTAGCGTGTTCGGCTCGATCATCCTAATTTTCAGGTTTAGGGTTTTTTTCGCTCGGATTTGTCATTAAGTTGGAGTTTTGAGCATCTGTGTAGCCTTTTGTGCATCTGTCTAGCGTTTTTCGCTCGAATTTTTCATTTAGGTTAGGGTTTTGTGCATCTGTGTAGCCTTTTGTGCAATCTGTCTAGAGTTTTGTGCTCGAATTTCTCATTTAGGTTAGGGTTTTGTGCTCGATTGTATGCTTTTGTGCATCTGTATAGCGTTTTGTGCTCGGATTTTCCATTTAGGTTAGGATTTTGGTCTCAATTGTATCCTTTTGTGCATTGTCTACCGTTTTTTGCTCGGATTTGACATTTAGGTTAGGGTTTTTTCCCGAATTTGCCATATAGGTTAGGATTTTGGTCTCGATATGTCATTCGCGAGCTCCGAAAGCTTCGCTGCTATAATTGAGCACTGAAATCAACATTAGAGATTGTTGTTTGTTTGGTTTTGATAAATCTTGAGTAAATCGGGTATCATGTCTGTTTTAGTTTGAGATTGTTGATTCTTCAGGAGTCTATGAACAGTTGCTTCTTGTATATGCAAGTGTGATCTACTGCAGGAAGGGGATATTTGCTTGGTTTGTCTGTTTTAGTTTGTTTGGTTTTGTTTGTCTGTTTTAGTTTGTTTGTTTGTTTGCGTTTGTTTGGTTTTGATAAATTAGAGATTGTTGTTGATTGTTGTTTGTCTGTTTTAGTTCATTTGGTTTCATCAGCTGTATTAATACGTGAACAGTGGGTTGTAATAATAGCTTTCTATGCATGAATAATAGCATTATGTGCTTGAATAAGAGCATGTTTGAAGGTACAAGCTATTTGTCTATTTATTTATCTGTATTCCATGGAGAAGTTCAGCTGTGTGCATGAATTATGCATCAAAATATAGCTTTCTATGCATGAATAAGAGCTTTATGTGCATGAATTATGTAAATTAGTGCATGATGTGCATGAATTATTCTGCTGCCATTTTGATGATTGGTAAACAAATTAGAAAATATAGCTTTATGTGCATGAGTAAGAGTTTTTTGTGCATGAATAAGAGCATTCTGTGCTTGAATAAGAGCATTCTATGCTTGAATAATAGAAAATATAGCTTTATTTGTCTATTTATTTATCTGTATTCCATGGAGAAGTTCAGCTGTGTGCATGAATTATGCATCAAAATATAGCTTTCTATGCATGAATAAGAGCTTTACGTGCATGAATTATGTAAATTAGTGCATGAACAAAAGATTATGTGCATGAATTATGTAAATTAGTGCATGAACAAAAGATTATGTGCATGAATTATTCTGCTGTCATTTTGATGATTGGTAAACAAATTAGAAAATATAGCTTTATGTGCATGAGTAAGAGTTTTTTGTGCATGAATAAGAGCATTATGTTCATAGAGTGAAAATGGCTTTAGGGCAATTCTCTAGTACAACCAATTTATTTTCTGCTTTGCAAAACATATTACATGTATAGAATTCTTGTACAAGAAACTCGTGAGTTGTAACTTCATACTTATAAAGAGCTATATGTGCATGAATAAGAGCACTTTGTGCATGAATAAGAGCATTTTGTGCTTGAATAATAACATGTTTGAATAACAAATGTATCAACCAAGTACATTATAACACATGAATTTTTGAACAACTGATCTATTAACCAAGACCATACTTTGTAAATTGAATTATACCCAACTTTTTTATACTATAAAATTAACTAAGGGATTTTCAGTTATGATCTTGACTATGATTTGATTTTCATGATTGTTCTTAGCTCTATCTTATCTGCCTCCTACTCTATATTTTGCACTTTCATTGATTTCTGAAGTGCTGGAATTATGTATAAGAGTTCTTAAATAAGATCTGTATGTGCATAATTATGACAGTTGTCTTTACTGTTGTTTTATCATAGAACTAATTGTTTGTTCCTATGCACAGATAAACTAAATGAAAATAAGAGTCCAAGACAAGAGCAAAGCCATACCCCATCTCCAACGGGTTTAAGAGTCAGGTTGAAGCTGCCACCAGTACAATCTCCAAAGGGTCAACTCAACAACTTTCCTTTGCCTGCAATCGGTGATGCACATAAAAGGAAGAAGCTCATACCTTATGACATAGATAGCTCAGAAGAAAATAGTGAATTACATGACAGTGAGACTGATGATACAAATGAGACAGAGGAGACTGAGGAAGACAGCAGGACTAAAATGCAGCATGAGAAAGAACAGATTAGGCAGAACAATGTTAGTGAAGAAGAGGAAGAAGATAACAATGGGGAGGAAGAAGATGTAGAAGATAATAACGCAATGGAAGAAGATATTGCTCCTACTCAAGACACAATCTCTGCACAAGAAAAGCAAGTGCAACATGAAAAAAGAAGAAAAACGAAGAAGAACAAGGCAGTAAAGAAGGCCACTATGCAGCCTATAGTTAAAGCTCTAGTAAAAAAAAAGGGGGAGCATTGAAGAGGAAATGCACTACACAAGATGATGATAGTGAAGATGTTCAACCAGAAAAAGTCCCTAAGAAGGGGAAAAAACTGAAGAAAAAATCGATTGCAGAGGATAGTCATAAAGAAGCTCCAATGGGTGATACATCGGAACAAGTTCAAGAAGAGGGTGGTGAGCAACATGGTTTAGAAGATATTCAAGAGGAGGATAATTTAGAGCATAATGGGATGTTGGAATATCAAAGAAATGAAGAAGCTGGACACAAAAAGGTGGTGGTTAAGAAGACAAGGAACACAATGGGAAGGAGACATGGAAGTCTAGATACAAGGACAGTTTCACAAAAGTTTGTACAGACCGTTAAAGAGCTATCGGAGGATAAAAAGAATTGCATCAGAGATATGGGCTTTGGCCATCTGTTGGACCTGAACATTACTGATGTGCCGCATAGCCTTGGATTCTGGTTGGTCGATCATTTTGACCCAGTGAGATGTGACCTGATCATGGCAAATGGCCATGCAATCCACATAACAGATGCTGATGTACATAGGGTATTGGGGGTACCTCTAGGAAATGAACCAGTTAAGAGAAGGGCAAAGAAAGATGATGCAGGAGTACTTTCTCAATGGAGGAGTTTCTACGGAGGTGATGACGTTGTAGTTAGGCCAACTATTGTTGCAACGCAACTGAAAGAATGTCAAACTACAGACAAGTGGTTCAAGATGAATTTCATCGTGTACTTCATTACTTTGCTGATTGAAAGCACCGGTAATGGAAGTGCCAATCAAAAGTGGGTGATTGACAATGTGGATAACTATCCTATAATGAATTGGTGTGGGCTGGTGATGAATGCACTTGTTGATTCAACTCAAAAATGGAAGAAGAAGAGAGCTGGGATGTTTACAGGACCCATACTGTTCCTAACTGTAAGAAAACATTTTTTTTTTCGATTTATGAACATGATTCTAGTAAGCAGTATACTGATTCAAATTTCATATGTTTCATAAATGCAACTATTTTATGTTGATCGAGTCTCAATCTTGGGAGAAATGCCACCTACTGCATTTCCTGTATTCTTGGCTTGGGGTGATGGCCAACTCACTGAAAGGCAACAAAAAGAGGACAAGCTTGGGGGATTTGGACTAGGACATGTGTTGGACAGAGGTGTATCTACAACTCCACAAGGGCCACCACCTGTTGCGAACAACATCAAGGAACAAGGATGTGGATCACAGACAACACCACAACAACCAGAAACCTTGATGGTAGCTTTCTATTCTCATTTATCTCCCTTTCTCTTGAATTGTTTATTCATCTATTGGATGATCTGCTCGACATTGTTGTTTGTGCATCATTTTTGTTTCCATCTGATCACTGTTCAGTTTCTACTGTCATGACATATTTTGCCTTATTCTTATTTTTATTATTTGGTAGTTTCAATATCATCATTTGCTAGCTTAAAACCTTTGAACCCTCTTTTTTCAGTGCCTTCTTCTTTTTTTTGCACTTGTTTTGAATGATTTATTTTTGGTTAAGGTTCAGTACAAAAAATATCATCAGTTGCACGTTCTAAAATGATAAAATAACTATGGTTAGAGTGCATGAATTAGAAGCTACCAACAACTAGTGATGCTTATAGTGCATGAATTATGTAAAGGAGTGCGTTAATAGGAGCTTTTTGTGCATAATTAATATTTATATGTGCATAAGCAGATCTTTAACATAAGGTACTTCCTGTTTGATAATGGTACTTCCTGTTTGGTTATTATGTATAAGAGTGCTTTAATAAGAGCTAATTGTGCATAATTAAGAGTATTTGTGTCTAGTTTTGATAGTTTTTTTTGGGTTGTTAAACACAGGATTCCCTTCTAGTCCTTGCCAATAAAATAAAAAAGCTGCCACTTCAATTGTTGAATTGGCCGAGTATATCGACACAATCAAGCAAGAGTTCAAGCAAGAGAAAATGTTTAAACAAATGTATGAGGCTGGGAAAAGCTTGATTGGCATGGCTGAAGGCACCCAAGAAAGATTGGATGAAACAAGAGATATTGAAAGGATATGGAATGAGTCTCAACATCCATTCTAGAATGACCCACAACTGTTGGAGTGCTTGAATGAGGTGGAAAAGGCAAAGACATCAAAGGAAAAAATGAAATGTCCAGGTGATTTTACTCCGCCGTCATTTGACCTCTTCAAAAACTTGCAAGAAGGTGCAACAACAAGCTTAGTAGATGAGGTAGAAGGGACATATGATGTCGTGCACCAAGTGGATGTGGCTAAGGGAAACGATAAGGCAGGGGGAGGTGATGTAGTACAACAAGGGCATGTGGATAAAGTAAAGGATAAGCCGGGGGGGACATATGATATAGAGTACCAAGTGGATATGGCTAAGCGAAAGGATAAGGTATAAAAATGAGATGTCTTCTCTAGCATCCACATTCAATGTTTGTTTTATACAAGAGTTTGATTGTAAGTATTTTTACTATATATGAGATAATGTTTCATTTATACACAGGGGAAAGGAAAGGTAAATGCAGATGAGACAGATGAAGTACACGATCAAGGTGATATGGCTAGGGGAAGGGATAAGGTATAACACAAAATATGAGTAATTTAGGAAACTAGCTTTAAAAATGACTTCCCTAGCATACTTGCATCATATTTTGTCTTTTCATAAATACTGATTTAATTATACACACGGGAAAGGGAAAGGGAAGGGGAAGGGGAATCAAGCTGTTGTGTTTGAAGAGGAATTGCCAGAGAAACGGAAAACACGGCTAGCAGACACTCAAAGAAGCCCCTACTTTCGGAGGACAATAGTGATAGGTGAAAGAATGACAGAAGATCAAAATCAGATTTGGGACTATATTTTAAATGAATCTGGCAGTGAACTGTAAGTTTAAGCTTATAATATTGGTATTTTCTTGAATTATTTTCTAAAGTGCATGAATTATGTATAGGAGTGCTTTAATAAGAGTTATCTGTGCATAAGCAAAAACTTCTACAAAATAGACATTATTGAATTGATTTCTAAAGTGCATCATTTATGTATATCAGTACTTTAATAAGACTTGTTTGTGCATAATTATGATTTATCAAAAGAAGACCTGTTCTTTTGTACAAAAACTAAACCCTGCTTCCTCCACACTAATAGTTGGTTTGTATTACTTCGGGAATGTTGTGTTCAAGTTCAAGACTTTAGTCATAGACAAAATCACCTTTGCAACCATGGATGCAGACATGGATGCCAAAGTTATTAATGTGTGGTCTACATACCTCAATCAAGGTGAACAAAGGAAAAGCAAAGACAAACCATCAAGACTGTTTGGAAGCGTGTTCATCGAAGTAGGTTTGCTGATGATTTAGCTCAAATTTAAGGTATAAAAGCATTTATTTGAAAATCGTCTAACAATTTGCACACAAAAATAATGCAGAATGTAGGCATTACTGAAAACCAGTTTGCAACAATGATAGAAAATGCTCTACATGTTGTGGATGGAAGGCAGATGAAGGATATTGATATGGTATATTTTCTTTTCTCAGCACTAGTTGAAATCCAAAAGAAAAACACTAACAAAACCTATTGTTCCACTTGCAAGGTCTTAATTCCAGTAATATTTGATTACCGCTATTTTGTGATCACATTCAATTTGAAGGCCAATACAATCCTTATCTTGGACAGCTAGACAAGTAATGAATCCATGGAAGATAAATACGGAGACATCCCACAAACTCTGGTAAGGTGTCTAAAATCTTAAAAAGCTTATTGTGGTCAGTGTTCTATGTTTATGCTTGTTGCGTAGAAATGCATAGCTGCCTAGAAATAGGATGAGTTTACGCACTTTAGACACATATGTATGCACATTTAATAGTAAACCCTGCACTTCGGGGACGGATTTCAGAATCAGATTTCTTTTCATGAACATTGATTGAAAAGATCATCTCTTTTGCAGAGGGACCTCATGTTCAACTATTTGAAGAAAATGAGGTTACACAAGAAGGCGAATGCTCTCCAAAGCATGAACTTGTGTCCATCATTACTCGACATGCAAGGGGCGACAACTACACTCCAATCAGAAATAGGGCTTTATGCAATGAGGTCTATGGAGACATATATGGGAGTCCAGGAGTGGCATCATGGACTAAGTCCAAGGAATGACACCAAGACAAATGGTATATTGAGGAAGAAGTTTGTCCATGCTATGTTGACATCCACAATTAATGAAGTGAGCGATCAGGTAAAAAAGTGGGCAAAGCAGTACAAAGAAGACTGCAAGGAAAAGAAGAAATAGATGATTTGTGGTTGAACTATTGACTGGTTGTATATTTTTGGAAGAAGTGTTATGTACGGGTAATGAAATGGTCGAACTATTGGTAGGTTGGTTGAATGTTTTCTAAACAATAGATGCACTTTGTACGTAGGATGATCAAGTTTTTGGGATGCTATAAAAATGAATGCGGGTGCTTATTAAGGTTTCAATTTTTAAGAGTACAAATTAAGCTCTGTTAATTTGTTTTGTTTTACTTCTACCTGCCAACGTAGAGTTTCATGGGTAGTGAGTGGAGCTGGGTTCTTCTCAAGTGGTCAAGAGAATGAACCCTAAGAGTCATATAGGAATATGAGCTTTAAGGAATGCAAATCCTCTGCCGTAGATAACAGGGAAGGAAGCACTCAAAGTTAATTAATTGGTGCACATTTTATTTGCCTACCAGCTTTATATCTTCCCCACCACCATCATAATAGGCTTTGCCTTTCTGGTAAGGCAAGTGTTCGATAATTTTCATTTAAAACCACATCACCCCTAAGACCCTAACCAACACATACAATGTGTGCTCTACACATACCGTGTAAACTGTTGATTGTGCTGCATCCAGGACCAGAAAATATATGTCATCAGTATTGTTTACACAAATTGCTATGCTACTGGTGACCAAGCAAATTGAGGGTTCAAATATAACATTCATTAAAGGACAAAACAGAAGTGCATAAAACAAACAATCTGTGTGCCTACTCAATTGTAAAATCTTATAAAACAAAAGTGAAAATGTTCCAATGATAACTTCTCCCAAAAAAAATGCAAGACAGAGAACATTATCAACTACTCTAAATTTGTTTGCTCAATACATGTGCGACTATTGCTGCCTCCCTTGAACTCATGATTCGCTTTCCGCTACCCTTGTTCTTTGCTTGGGTCGGTGGTAACACAGTTATAGTGGACGGTACACTAGTGCTAGCAAATGCCTCAGTCATATGTGCATTGCTTGATCCAGAACTCTGAATACCCCCACTACACTCCATTAAAGCTGCTTTTTGCTCCTTCAAAAGTTGCGTGAAATCCTTCAATCGATCCGGATGCCGCTCTAAAAGACCCATACAACAATAAAAGTCTGAAAGCAAAGTATTCATCAGAATCCGCCTTTCCTCCATTTCAAAACACTGCTGAACCAATGTCCCATCAATAGAAAAGATAGGACTTATCGTAGCTGATTTTGTCCAGCAAGACAAGACAAAATTCATGGGGATTTTGTCCATGCCCATGTTCTTAAACACAACAAACATATGGCGACACGGGTATCCTATCCGTTCAAACAATCTACAACTGCAAACAACATTACCATCTGTAAAGTAATACACAGTTTTGACCTCTTCCATATCGCCTTCTTTGGTTTTGTAAGTCACAGCATCATTGTCAGAAAGCATCCCAGTAATACGACAAGAAAAGCAAGAGGCACAAATTTATTTCTGAATATCCAAGAAAACAGTCAACGTATAATGCTCTGATGCATGCTTCTCCAATTGCATTTCAGTCTTAAAATTAGGCAACATAGTCATGCAATCATGATTTAACTTTGCCTGATTATGTCTTTGAGCGTCTAATGCAGACTCATAATGCAATAACAACTCGACAAACCTTAAATTTCGGTTGGTGAAATGGCCAAAGAATTTGTTTTGAACCTCAAAAATAGATGTTGTCCTAACTAAGTCACCAAACATCACATCTCTAAAATACGCAGGGATCCAAAACTGGCGAATGGAAAACATATCATTAAACCACTTCTTGTTTTCCAATTCATACTCATTTACCAACTGTAACCATTTCTCTTCAAACTCAACTGGTTCAAGTTCATGAGTCCATACTATACTATTCAACTTCTTCCTAAAAGGCTCACCACCATCTACATCAGTTTTTGTCTTGTCTGGAACTTTTTGCATAATATGCCACATGCAAAGGCGGTGACGTGTGTTAGGAAATACTTGTGCAACAGTAGACTTCATTGAAAGATCTTGATCTGTGACTATTATCCTAGGATCATTTCCCATTGCTTTCCTAAAATTCTCTAGCAACCACACATACGATGGGAGATCTTCCTTTAACACCAAGCCAGCACCAAAGGTAACACATCTCTTATGATGATCAAGCCTAGTAAATGGTACAAAAACCAGGTTATACCTGTGGAAATATATAAGAATAAATTTATTAGACTACACTATGTAAAATAATGCATCAATAAGGTGTAAAAGTGCACATATATAGAGTGAGAGTGCACAAGTGTATGACACTTACTTGTTAGTTCGATAAGTTGCATCAAATGAGACAACCTCACCGAAAAAGGCAAAGTTTTTCCTTGAAACAGGATCAGCCCAGAATATACTCTTCAAACGGTCCACATCATCCACATCATAATCAAAATAATATGCACTGCACAATTCCTTTTTAGCAAACAACCGATCAATCAACATTTGAGCATCCGATCCAGCAAAGTATGCCAACAAGTCTCGCCTAAATTTTTTAAAATCAACCACAAAAGCTCCCACATTTCCATAGCCACCAACAATTTCCTTGTACAATCGATGAGACTTAACAGGCCCTACATTAGCTCTTGAACAATTCAACACAAACTTCTTATGCCCAGTGTCCATATTTCGATTACTCTTCATAAACTGCCTATAAGGATCATCAACAAACCGATGCGTATGACGTTCTACAAATGATTTCACCATATAGCCAGACCTGCCAACATATCTAAAAATAATTTTCGCATTGCAACCAACCCTATTTGAAACACGAGTGCGTCGACTAGGTTTATTTTGACCAACTTTATAGCCTTCCCTAGTACAAACCAAGTATTTCAGAACCACAATCTGATCCTTTTTGTCCTTGTGGGAGCAACCATTGCGCACATCAAACCCACATCACAGTGCATAAAGCTTGTAGAAATCCATATCTTGCTCAAGTGTAGTAAACATTTGACTGATGAAAGGTTTCATATCTTCTTCACAACGAGGCAAATAGTACATTGTTTGCCCTTCTTGCGATAATTGAATCACATAGCTCTGACTAGTATCCGGGTCAACAAATGAAGAAGAATCAACACCACCACCGCCCACAACATCCGAAACACCCACTGAAAATATACAGAATGTATGAAAGTGCATGAATAAGATGAATTGGTACATAAATAACAAATGCTCAAGGAATGCACAAATATAACAGAGGAAACCAGAGCTCCAACCAACAAAAAATATGTACACAAAGTGGAAGTGCACAAATAAGGACTAATTGTTAAAATCATACCAAAACGAAAGCAAAACAACAAAATCTCATACGACACCTCATGAACAGATGAACGCAAATCAAAACGGAAGCAAATCTGTCAACGATACCACTAGACGAACAAAAGCCCTCTTGCGAATTCATAAATAGATGAACACAAATCAAAACAGAAGCAAATCTGTCAACGATACCACTAGACGAACAAAAGCCCTCTTGCGAATTCATAAATAGATGAACACAAATCAAAACAGATGAACACAAATTAAAACGAAAGCAAATCTCAAATTGAGTAATTCAACCCTCTTGCGAATTCAGCCCTAAACAATTGTATCGGAACATAGAATATTTAACGAATTTCATACACAAATAAAAACAGACGAACAAAAGAACGAAATAGTACCGTCCTCCATCACGCTCTCTTGCAAATTCACGAAGCAAGCCAAACAAGGTCGACAATGGCGGAGGACGCTGTGCGCAGATGAGCGGGGGAGAAGGGGAGGGTAGAACTGGAACGAAAATAAAAATTGGCATATATTACAATTATGCCACTGTTTTAATTAAATGCCAGAAAAATTTTCGTCCCTTGGATGAAGTAGATCGAACGGTTATAAATGCTCCCTATTTTATACCCTAAATCAACTCTCTATATGATCCAAACTCTATATTTTATAGTTATATCCTATAGTTATATATTCTATAGTTATATACTATGATTATATCCAATTTGGTAATATCTTATAGTTATATACTATGATTATATCTTATGGTTATATTCTATAGTTATATACTATGGTTATATCCTATATTTTTATTCTACAGTTATATCCAATTTGGTTATATCATATATTATATTTTATAGTTATATACTATGGTTATAACCATAATATATAACTATATGATATAACCATAGTATATATACTATATGATATAACCATAGTATATAACTATAGAATATAATATATGATATAACCATAGTATATAACTATATGATATAACCAAATTGGATGTAACCATAGTATATAACTATAGTATATAACTATAGGATATAACCATAATATATAACCATAGTATATAACCATAATATATAACTATAGAATATAACCAAATTAGTTATATCCAATTTGGTTATAACATATAACATATTGCTAATGTTAACGCAATTTTTTTTTTCTGTGTTAACATTAGCAGTACATTTTTTCCCCCTATACGTATAACTTTAACGCACAGCTTGGGTTGGACTTTTTTCTTTTTTCCCCGATTTTGCCCCTTGTACTGCTAAGTTAGGCACACAGATTTCACCTGCTATGTTAAACGCACCATTTCGTGTGCATATAGGCAATTTTTCATATACATATAGGTTTTCCATATAAATATACCTTTTGTAGAGTTATATAATTGAGCATCTTATTGGTGTGTAGATTGGAACTAGCTGACTTGTAAATGAACCAAACCTTATCCTAGCAGAACCTAATCTACCTAACCTAACCAATTGACAAACTTCATTGGAGGCTTTTACTGAGCACGTTTTCATAAGTGCTGTATGTGAAAACTTAGGAAAATACACTGATCACTTGTTCATCGATCACTGAAAGTACAGAAAAGTAAAACAAATAAATAAATACAGTTATAACAATAGTATGCTTAATGATGTGTAAATTAGGAGGCTCTGCTCTACCTCAAGATTTTTAAGGATGAAAAAGGGATCAAAGTTACACTGTAATATATATTCCGCTATCAGCAGCAGCGTCGTTGCTCTAGATATGAACAGACACTCCCAAGCATTTGGTAATGGCCTCATTGGCCTTTTGAGAACTCCTCTCTTCTATCTTCTTCTTTTCCCTGCACCACAAAAATCATCAATAAAACTCGTTATAACTGGACCTGAAATAAGCCGAATCCAGAACAACCTAGATCCAGACGGAAACAAACACCAAAGTTCACCCAGCAACAAACGTATGTGAGATGAGTCAGATGACATTCTAAATTTCAAAACAGAGCAAGACTAACTTTTGCATTATATTCATAGCAAACATGGAGCGATAGGAGATCTTTGGAGGATCAATTACCTTGCTACGTATTCCTTCAGGAGTTCCTTCGCTTGTACTAACTTGGAAAGCAAGTTTCTGTAGACATCCAAATCCCGATCAACACTTCTCTTGCTCACATTCAAGGCTGCACAAAGCTGTTCAACCACCACCATATATTAGTATAATAAACATTTTTTTCCATCGAATAAATTATAACATTTCCTTAACAAGTGCATAGGCAGATGATATTGAAATAAGCTGTGCCTTTTCCCCCTAATGTTCTTTGACACTTTGATGCATGGCAAGTATACATTTCACTGCAGTTTTTGCTTTCTTCTGTTCTGCCTATCCAGCAATAATCTTAACCCAAGCATGTTTTAAGCTATATTATGGTTAGTAGGAACAATAAGCAATTTACAACATAGTACAGTGAAAGCTCAAAAAGTCAATAAAAAGAAAGCAAAAACTTAACCCAAGCATCACTTTTTGAGCTTTTGCTTTCTTCTGTTCTGCCTATCCAGCAATAATCTTAACCCAAGCATCACTTTTTGTGCAGCACAATTCTCATGATGTCAGGTAAATTTGAAATAACTAGGAACCCATAGTGAACTAGTGATGCACAAAAAGCTATCCTGAAATAATTAACCCATAGTGAACTCGGTGACTCTAATTAGTCCACTGTCCACCCCACCACTCAATGTAGAATTCTGGATAAGTAAAGTCATTATATGCAATCACCTAATTTAGACTATAGAGAAAAGAAAGACTACAGAAATATATTGGTTAAACTTTTATGCATTTAAATGCAAATATGCTCAACAGAAATAAGAGACAAAACCATTTCCTTAAAAAAAGTACAAGAAAATAAAGTAAGAAGAGCATGATTTCATCTCAGCATAATAAGAACATTTTCAACAACACAACTGATTAATGGTATCTATTGTCCAGAGTGATAACAACCAAATTCTTATTCAGATGACTACCAAATCTCATGCCCCGGTCAAAGAAACCCTCAGTATCACAAAAGTATAAGCAAGTATTGGTCCAGAGTATCAAATATTGTTCCCACTCAAGCATGTCATATCCTTACACCCCATGATAGACAAATCCACATCCAACATGATTAGAGAACGGCAAACATACATTGGTAGTTTAAACTGTGAATCATAATGATACTTAATGACAGTGAGCAAGGGAATCTGTCCAAGTGCAAGTATATTCTTTCACAACAGACATCAGCAAGTGTTTTTGAGGAAAAGAGGGTGAAAATGCATTAAGTACAGTTAATTTGTTGAATGAAACAAAACTGATGTGGAAGAATTAGATAACTGGGTAGCAAACCCTCGAGAATTAAGAGATCAAACCTTCTCTAGGATTGTAGGTTCACTTGCACTAGCCAACTCAAGCATACGGAACAAGCCAATGGCAAAAAAGCGACTGTAGCTAAAGCTGCCCTTTCCACCAGCTCTCTCAGCAATGTCTTTCAAGATTCCCTCAACTTCTCCTTCTCTTGATGAAAACTCTGCCAAGGAGGCAGGTGTCTGGACACGAGCCCACTCCTCCAGTTTCTGTGCATCTTTTCTAATGAATACAAGTTTCTATTATCAATCCAATCAAGATACTTAGTGCTCTTGCGAGAAAGGAAACATCTTCAAAGGATGTTAGAAAGAAAGACATACTGGACTTCAAACTGCTCGATTTTTCCTTCATTTTGTCTTTTAAAAATAAGTTCCTTTTAAACAAAACAATACTACAAGGAAGTGGATATTATATTATTGACCTGCTGGATATCACGCAAACCTTTTTATCAAATTAAAACGTTTTCATGAACTCTTTGAAAGTTTGTTAGATATAGACGATATAGAAAAAAACAATTTTGAAGCATTCTGCTCTTTTTGGGAGTAGTCAAGTCCTTGACTATGCATTCAATATTTTTCAATACAAGGGTAGAGAAGGAGTGCGAACATTATACACAAGCACCAAATGACTAAGTTATTTAGTTCATGCAATCTCTTCCTTAATATTTGCCCTTTCAAAGCCAATCTGAAGAAAGCTTAGGCAATGATAGAGTAATCAATATACAAACCTGTACTCCTCTGGATCCTCGTTTAGTGCCTTAATGTATGCCTCAAAAATTAATGTTCGATCTTCATCGCTGGGGTAGCCATCCATAAGTTGGTCATACACAGTGACAAAACCGAGAGCAAACACAGGATCATATTTGTATGTTGTTTTGTATCTCATAAGATGTTGCTGAACAATTAATTCCTGAAGCACATTGTTGTAGATACTAGGAATTGGACGTTTATACGCCTGGAGAAACTTCATCTTCGTATCAGCTACAGGTGGTGGCACATCTGAAAAGTACATATAAATCAAAAACATGACAGCAAAATGAACAGATTACAGATAGACAAGTTGCTCATTATCTACACCAGCTACATGCAGAGGTGTAGCAGCACCCAAGATTTTGAAGAAAAGAATGAAACGCTATGGAAAATAAAGTAAAAATGAGCACACAGGATACAGACTAGATTATAAACAAACGAGTCACTAAACAAGCTACACCTATTAATACGTGAAACAATCTCTTGCAAGAAGCTAATTATTCTTTATGCACTAATTGATATGAGAAACCATAAGTTAAAGGGTGTGACTGACGGAAAGGTGTAGGATAAGGGATTAACAAAAACCATCCATTACAAATTGCTGTGGACAATTGATGTAGTAACTCATCTGTGTTACAGATGTAGCAATGCACGTTACAAGAAATCTCTTGACCGAGACAAACAATCTTTTTGATGAAACAAAACCTCATCTTTGATAAAATTTGTAGATTGGGAAAGTATTAGCATGAATTTTGGTACTACCAAACGTATTTCATGCATTCGGTTACTTGCTTGTTGCAAGCTTCTTAGTATCTAAATTGAATTTATACATCATGTCTTGTTTCTCATGCTTCTGTATCACACAGCACTGGCCTTTAAAATCAGGCTAAATCACTAATTTCACTATATCTTACACAACATGTCCATGCATGACATAATTCATATGAAATATATGGAAGGACAGTGGAAGTAAACAAACAAAGGCTTACAAGCTGGTAGGTAGTCTTATCTGAAGGAGGTAAAGATTTTTTATTTCAAAGGCAGGGGGAGAGGTTACTATAATAAGTATTTGTAGAACTTAGTCTCCCAGATAGAGATAACACATTCATCCATGAGCAGATGATTATTCTGAAGACTATTTTCTGAAAAGTGAAAACTAATAAATCAATTTATTTATTTATGAAGGTAGCTAATATGTCATTTAATAACATGCATTCACAAACAATACAGAGATCTTCTTAAGCATAACTTTACACTGTTAAATAGTGTAAGAGCCATAGACAGTATATCTATGGATACTTAGGAAGTCACAAAAGGACAGTAAATGTATAAGGGTTTGCTTGTGGATAGAGTTTATAGAGATTTTTTTGTTGACAAGTAGTTGAAAAGTATGGTTGTGTAAAAAAGTATGTTTGGTAGAAAATTAGTTTCTATAGGTATGTGTGTATTTTATTACAAAAGTGTGAGTAATGGGAATAAAATAAAATAATTTCATTACACGTTTATCGAAACTTATAAAAGTAGGTTTTTGTGAAAAAGTGTTTATAAACAAAAACCTCATTTTGCCAAACAAGGCCTAAGAAGACTGATTATGATTTGTAGGTCTAATGAAACTGAATAGGTTATGATTATGTCATTCTATCTTATTTTGTTATTGCACGTGGCAGCAGAAGTCTCAAATCACTCATCTAAAGCCAGTTATGAGCAACTTATATTAAGAAAAGGAAGATTCAAAGTGAAACATGAAGTTTATGCATGAAATTGCTCTCCAAACTTCAAAAGATACAGACATGAAAACTGTTTGTCACAACATGCAAAAAATGATGTTCCCCTTTTGATAGTTTCATCGGCAAAAGAACTAAATTTACATTTTTTCTGGGCATACTTGTATAAAATAAAGTCAGAAATTATGCAATCACTCATATTCTGTACAAACTTTCAAAGTAATCACCATTCCACTCACCACCCAAGGTAAAGCAGATTCCTTAGAATCTTGCCTCACTCGTGAAAGACTGAAAGCAATAATCATAAATATGCAGGAAATCATATTCTCTGGTAAACAGCCACTTCACATTCTTCAGTTTCTGCTCCTTCAAATTTTGTGAATTGTAGCTCAAGTGTCAAGACCAACTTTGACTTCCAAGCAGCAGTGCCTTCAAACACTTATCCAGATATAAATCAACTATTTCATCACATAACTCCCGTGTTTAGGAAACTGCTGAGACTCTAACATCTTTCTTATGCCAATGCTCTACAATGGATTACATGGTAACTGATTGATGCAAATTCTTGTTATGTATAATAAGTTAATAACTTCAATTCACTCTTATTATAAGACATTATAGCAGTATATGCACATAAAGCCTCTTCATCCATCCATGTCAGCAGCTCTTAACAATTTTACATAGGAGCTAAACAACTAAAATGTTTCTCCAAAATATCACTGACAAAATCTTCAAAACACAAACCCAACATCAACCCTGCTAGTGATTTAACAGCTGGTTTGCCATGGAAACACTCAAATCGACCTCTTTTTTACTCCAATGAAAATTCTAAATCTCTCAGATAAGTTTTCATATAACTTATCCGATCCTTGAGATATTTTGTACAGCCTAAGGCAACGCAATGCATTCATTATAAGAATAACTTGCAATAGTATCTTCAAATTTTGAGCTAAATTACTCCAAGACACACATAATACTTCCTAATTTGACAATACAACTAAATAGTACGGCAAATGAAAGAGGATCCAGGCAATTGCAATTACATATGTATCAGTACTAAAAAATGAAAAGAAGAAAAGTTCAACCTGTTCCAGTGGACATGCAACGAACGACCAATCCAGAACTGGAGGTCGAAGATCTAAGAGCCAAGGTGTAAGCATCGGTGAAGTTTGAGCGCGAACGGAGGCCATCGGAGAAACCTCGCGTTGCAGAGAAACAGGATTTCCTGTTGGACGAATGTGCTAAAGCAGAGAAGGACACGGAAGTGACGGCCGCCATTGCAGACACACCAGAGAGTAGAATTCCTCCGAAAGAAGGAGCAGGCACAGAAGAGAATAGGAGATAGAAAGGAGAGAGAAGTAGATTCAATTAAAGAGAAGAAACTCCATTATCGCTGTCCATTTTATGCAGAGTGAGATGGCAAATGCATTGAAATTTCGGAATTGCTTTGCTTTTTTCTCTATTAATCGAGTCTTTGTTTTTCCTATTTTTGTGAGAGAGTGATTGGCTGTTGTGTGTGGGGAGGGCTTATCCGAGTATAATTACACCGGTTTTTGTCCATTTATAATAAAGCAGCCATTGTGATGCTGCCACGTAAGCTTTCGGGAGAAACTTGACCTATCGTTCGAGGTTGTAACTTGAAGGCAAGAGTTTTCACCATCTTTACGACACGTCAAGTTTATGTATTGTAGGCCTCAATTAGAGTTTTAGACAACTCTATACTCTATTATGGGCTTTTTTGTTAATAATATAAGCAGCAATCAACACACTCTCACCTCAAAATTTCAACGATAGTTTGAATTGAAACATTAGAGCACGAGTAATCTCTAAAATGTGTCTGTGTTTTCCTCCACAACTCCGTTTTGTTGGGACATATGGATGCAATAAGTTTGGTGTAGAATATTCTTAGCTGTCAGAAACTTTGTTGTCTCGATGCTGGTTCTCAACTCAAATGCGTTATCAGACCGAATGATCTGTACTTTCCGGTCAAACTGCCTCTCAACCATTGCTATAAAAATTTTCATCGGGTCAAAAACATTGCTCTTGGCTGCCATCAAATGCACCCAAGTGGATCTTGTAAAATCATCAACAATTAGTCACGTGTTTCTTGTATCTTGGCTTTACCTATAAAAAGTTGTTGCATAACAAGACACCATATGAGGTTCTCTATCACCAGAAACCTTCCTATGATCATATACGTAGCTTTGGCTGCTTATGCTTTGCATATACAATAAGGCCTGGTAGAGACAAATTCAAGGCAAGAGTTGTCCCTTGCATCTTCTTGGGTTATCCCATGGGAAAGAAAGCATACAAGGTTTACAATTTGGAATCACATCAGGTTCTTGTGTCCAGAGATGTGGTCTTCCATGAAGGAATCTTCCCTTACCACAATTCCACACTACCTCGTAGTGTGACTCCCCAACAATACTCCACTAGACCTTTGCTCGACGATGATCAAGATGATCAGCCCTCGATTGATGCCACAGAGTCACCACCTTGCCAGCTGAGGAGGTCCACAAGAACACATACCCAACCTGCATATCTTTCAGATTATGTCTGCAACCTTGCAACAAATGACCTTCATTTTTGTGGACACACCCTCACCTCCACACTCAACTTTCCAAGTTGGACCATTTCCACTCCCATACAGCCAGAAACTGAACCTCTTTCCTATGAAGATGCTTGCAAATATGATGTGTGGCAACAAGCCATGACTGCAGAATTTACAGCCTTGAATATGAATAATAATTGGGAAGTTGTAAAGCTGCCAAAAGAAAAGAAAGCTATAGGGTGCAAATGGGTATACAAGGTAAAGAGAAAAGCAGATGGGACCATTGACAGATACAAAGCAAGGTTGGTTGTGAGGGGCTTCACACAACAGGAGGGGGTGGACTACACAGAAACCTTTTCTCCAGTGATTAAGATGACCACTGTGAGGACTTTAATTATAGTTGCCTTGAAGAGGAATTGGAAGATTTTTCAGTTGGATGTAAACAACGCATTTTTACATGGTGATCTAGATGAAATAGTGTACATGAAAGTACCGCCAAGTATGGTTGTGGATGGTCCATGGAAGGCTTGTTTGCTCAAGAAATCTCTATATGGGTTGAAGCAAGCTTCAAGACAATGGTATGCTAAGCTGTCATCCTCCCTGAAATCTCGAGGGTATGTTCAGTCCATGAATGACTATTCTTTGTTTTTCAAGAAGACATTTTTTGGTTGTGTGTTTGTAGCAGTGTATGTTGATGACATTCTGCTGACAGGTGATGACTTGATTGAGATGAGTAATCTTAAGTCATTTTTAGATGGTGCATTCAGAATCAAGGATCTTGGTGATCTGCATTTTTTCCTAGGGATTGAGTTTCTTCCTACAAATGATGGCTTATTGATGAGTCAGAGGAAGTTTATTGCTGAATTATTACGAGATTTTCCTTGTGATAGTTCCCACAATCCAGTTAGTCCCCTGGACACCAAAATGAGGTTGATGCAGGACACATGAGAAATTTTACCAAATCCCCAACTTTACACAAAGTTGATAGGAAAGCTGAACTTCCTGGTTAATACACGCCCTGATTTGGCCTTTGCTGTGCAATTCCTGAGCCAGTTCAACCAAGCACCGCGCCAACCTCACTTTTCTGCAGCCTTACATGTTCTATCCTATGTGCGTGGGACTCAGGACTTGGCTTTGCTATTTAATCGTAATGCTGACCTTCGTTTGAAGGCCTTTTGTGATGCCGATTGGGCTACTTGTCCTTATTCTCGCAAATCTGTCAGCGGTTTTGTCATATTCTTGGGTGGCAGCTTAATCTCTTGGAAGTCTAAGAAACAACAGAGCGTGTCTCTATCTTCAGCCGAAGCAGAGTACAGATCAGTGAGATGGGTTTGTTCGGAATTGGCCTAGTTGAGCAGATTATTGTATGAGATGGATGTCACTGATGTGCAGCCCATTCCAGTGAAGTGAGACAATCAGGCGGCTGTATACATTGCAAGGAACCCTGTGTTCCATGAGCGAACAAAACACATCGAGTTGGACTGTCATTACACACGAGAGAAGCTATTGGAGGGATTGATCTCCCTATCTCATGTCCCGACCCATCAGCAGTTGGCTGACTTCCTTACTAAAGCTCTTCCCGGCGTTCGTCTGCACATTCTTCTTCCCAAGATGGGCTTGGTTACACCACCTCCATCTTGAAGGGGGGTGTTAGGGTTATTGCACATGTTAGTCACGTGCTTCTTATATCTTGGTTTTACCTATATAAAGCTGTTGTAAGAAATCCTACTTAATTAATTAACATCTTCTTTTCCCCTCTTTCCTCTGCCTCCTTTTCACCTTTCTCCATGGGAGATCCAAAACCTTTTGCTTCCGCTTGAACATCTTCATTTTCAGCCCAAATATATTTTGACCATATGCAAGAGGAAACACCAAAACAATGAAGTCTAGTAAAGTAAGGATTTGTTTGGATTCCAAAATTTAATGCATTTTAATATATTAAATTGCATTATCTTACATTAAATATGAGATTTAATGCAATATTTTTAGAATCCAAATGGACCCTAAATCAACCCGGCTCGAGTCCTCACCCATCAACGCACAATAAATCATTTTCATTAGGGGACCTCCACCGCTCCACACTCAGAATTAGGATTGCTAACTATCTCATTTCTTGTGTATTGCACAAATTTGTTTATCACGAAATCTATTTATCAGATTATTATATAGATAAAAAAATTGTATGGAAATTATATTGTTAGTTAAATAGAAATATATATGTAATGAGTAATAATATAAATTGAAAATTAATTAAAGAATAAGAAAAATTGAATCTAAAAGAGTAATACTTTTTGATAAATCTGGAAAGAAATCTACTCGAAAATGAATTGGACCAAAAGATAATATAATTTTTAATTTAATTTAGTTTTATAAATAGTGTTAGAAAAATGAAGTGAACAGTTGAGACAACTTTCTTCACACTTTTTCAGAAGAACGTGATTCATTTATATTTATTTATGGTAGAAAGCGCTTTATTTTTATATAAATTATGAATTATGTGAACTATTTCTATTTAAATAAGGAAATGTGTGATTGATTTGTATAGTATTCTAGGAAAGCATCAAATATTTGGTATATATTTTAGGTTTGAAAAGGTGATATTATATCTTCAAATTATTTATGGAGAAAAGTAAATTACGGAAATAATTGTGTGATTCTTATTTTCAGGACTTTCCTAATCAAGGTACGGTATTTAGTACTATAAATTAGAAAACGTATGATTTGTTTCTATCTTAATTAGAAATTGTGTGATTTGTGATCTATATACATATACTAAAGCCATAATTATCTCTCATACGTATTATTTTTTCAAGTATGTCACATCATCAAGAAAAATATGTACATTTACCTATTCACCCATCTCTTATTTTTACAATTTACTATCTATACAAATTTCCTTACTTACAAACCAAATATCTCCCGTTACATATAATAATATATTACTTTCCTTTAAACATATCCCAACTTTTAGTTATGTTCATTTCCTTATTTACCAACTAAATATCTCACATTACATATAATAATAGATTACATTCCTTAAAATATATTTGAAATTTTAACTATGTTTATTATATTAAAAATAATAATTTAATATAATACTATATGATGAAATTTCTTTATTTAATATTATTTTATGTTCAATTGACGATCAAAAGTTTTTTTTAACCAAAATTAACTTTGGAATATGTTTAAAGATACCAAATCCGAACATATAATAATCTCTTACAGTTTTCGGATTAGAGTATCTATATACATAGATTAAGCTAATTTTGGTATCTGTATACTAATTTGGATTTGGTATCCCAAAGTATGTACATACTAATTCCAAGTTAACTTATTCTGCATATATAGATACTTCAAAACTTCAAGATAATCAGGTGTTTATTTTGTTATTTTTATCAAAATTAACTTATAATATCCATATAGATACCAAATCTGAATTAGTAGATGTGTTTATGTCAAATTTTAATCTAAAAACTATACTAAAGCCCAAATTTTCTCTCCTACGTGTTAGTCCGTGAGCTAAGCCACACAGGCAAATCTCAATGTACAATTACAATTTTATCCCTCTCTAATTTTGATATCTACTTATTCTATTTATTTTCTTACTTAAAATAACTTATCTTAATTATACAGATATTATCATCTCAAAGATTATTGATATCTTTTTACTTTATTAGTTTCTTCTTATTTGTAAATAAAATTATTCATAATATATACTTTACCTTATTATTTACGTACTTACGTTACTTCTAATTTGTATTAAAATGATTTATAAAATATATGTGTGTAAAAAATATATTTAATTACGTTAAAAGTAGTTATAAATTAATATATAAAGCCAAATTAAAATATACATTTTAACCATGTAAAAGGTACATTTTTCAAAATTATATACCAAAAAATGTAATGTTCTTATAGTTTTAATTAGAACTGTCAACTTGGTCGGACGGTGATGTGACCCTGCCTCCCATGACGATCCCAGACGAGGACGAAGCCATGAATGAGAGCTCAGAAGAACCAAGTACGAAGACCGCGTTCTTCGTCATACTCCTCGCATCTGGAACAGAGTCTGCGATCTCATTCAAGCATCTCTATCCAAGACCAAAGATCGCGTGCCTAAATGCGTCTTCCTTCAAGCGACTCAATGTTGATCGCGTTCTATCTGAAGATTCTCGTATTCAACGCATTTAACGCGTTCTTTTAAGACACTATCTATATTTGGTATTTACAGCGTGTTTTAGATAGTTTCCTTTGATAACTTTACATAGTTTCCTTTCATAGCGTTTTAGATAGTTTCCTTATAGTCATTCTATCTTTTAGGGTTTATGCCTTTTGCATGCTTGCATGGGCTAGCCCACGAGGTTCGACTCAGCCCATCCGACGTCTCACCTCCCCTATTTATACCCAACTTTGTTAATGTTATTTCTCACATTCAAGTTAAAGTTCAAGGTTTCAAGTCGAGTGTTAATTCCTCCTTCCCTTGATCGGATGTCACCCATAACCCTCTCATCCCCATTCCCTCCGCCGCCGACGCTACGGCAAACGCTTGCTCTTCTCAAACAAAGTCTATCTTCGCATCTCCTTCATCCGCAGTCGACGCTACGACACCCCAAAGACTTGTCTTTTCAAGCCTTATATCCTTCACCAAATCGCTTCCGCCACCGCTAACAATTCTTCCATCAAATAGCTTCCATCACCACCAAGTTCCTTGTTGTCGCCACCGTCTTCCAAGTCGCCGACATCAACAAACCCATTCATCGCGATCTTCCGCTCGCGATCATCCCCAGCATCGTGTTCCACAGCAGAATCACAACATCGAGTGACTTCCCAACCAAGACTAGATCCAAAGGCGTCCCCTTTGACAATTTGGCTTGTCATCGGAGGCAAGGACACATCAGACGGGTCGGGTTCGGGTCAGTCAAGTCGGGTTCGGGTCAAATTGGGTTTGGGTCGATCGGTCCATTAAAATTTTCGGGTTGGGCAGGTCAGGTTCGGGTTGACCCAACAAGTCAAAGGTACCCATTTTTGTATGATTAAGATTATGATTTGTAAATTAAAAAATTAATTATATTAAAAAATTAATATTATATATTTATTTAATAAAATATTTTAAAATATTTAATATAAATGAAATAAAATATATAAAATAACGGGGTCCCTCGAGCTCGGATTCACTATTCGGGTCGGGTCGGGTCCTTTGGATTTGGGTTCGGGTCCTTCTTGACCCAGTGACTTTCGGGTCGGGTCCGACCCAAAAAAACCGGGTCGGGTTTTCGGGTTGGGTCGGTTTTTGACAAGTCTAGTTTTAATACTTAAATATATATAATTGATAACATTGAAAATATAATTGTTCAATTATGATTTATGACACAAAAGTGGTAATATATAATAAAAATATTTGAAATACATATGTGATATGATTTAAATATTTTTTGTTTTTATTAATTATACATAATTAATCGTTCTCATTACTTAAATCTCATTTATATGTTTTCTTATTCAGTTATTTGCATAAAAATCCTTATCTACATATGTTTAAGAGATTAAGCTTACAATTTACCAATTTAGTTTTCATAAATAATTAATAATACTCTAATTTTGAATTTTATTAACCAGACCAGTGCAAGGCACAGAGACATATGCTAGTTGATTTGTATGGTAGAATATGATGAGATTAAATATATGCTATATATTTCAAGGTTTTCAAAAAGGGTAAATTGTAAGAAAATGACATATAACGAAAACAAAAATAGAGATGGTATGTTGCAAAATGATTGTGAAAGCATCATATGACAAAAAATTATATTCTTTTAGTATATATATAATAGATTTGGGTCTTACTTGACTACAGTGAACATAATTTTCAAATAAATTAATTGAGAATGATGATCATCCTAGTATTAAGATTCTTCCTCTTTCCTATTTTCCAATAAAAATAGGTAATTTTCTTATCTAATCCATGCTATTTTAGGAATGTCCATACTTGAAATATGACAAGGATAGAGTAGTGCGTGTAAAAGCAATCTTTCTTCTCGTATTATCATCCCAATTTGTAAACGGGTAGAATGTTCGCACTCATTTTTTTTTGCGGCGCATCCGTTTTTGGGCGTAATCTGGTTGCGCCCAAAAAACAGATTTTCTTTTTCAAAAAAAAAAATTAAATCTTTGGGCGCAACCTGGTTGCGACCAAGTGAATAAATCGAGTTTTTTTAAAAACCAGGTTCATGGCCGATTTTTTTTTAAAAATATCTGGTTCAACTTTGGCGCAACGTGCGCCCTTAAAAAAAACAATTTTTAATTTATTTTTTTTGTTTAAAAAAAAATTGGACGCAACATAGTTGCGCCCAGAAAAAAAAACTTGGATATTTTATATTTAAAATAAATTTACTACATACTCATCCTATTGTATTTATCTTGATATTTTATATGATTTGGAAATTCAAATACCTAGTAGATTTGTACATTTGTGTGCATTTGACTATAGTAATAGACGTTTTCAAGTAACCAGGGTTACATGGCAATAAATTTGTTTGTATCATGAGGTTTCAATATATTTTTATTCATATAAAATTCATGTATGTTTCTCCACTAATTCGTTTGTTATTAACTGTTTATTATTATTATTCTCGAAAATCACATATAACTATGGTTATATCTAATTTGGTTATGTCTTATGGTCATATACTACGGTTATATTCTATAGTTATATACTATGGTTATATCTTATAATTATATACTATGATGATATCTTATAGTTATATTCCATAGTTATATACTATGATTATATCTTATATTATATTCTATAGTTATATATTATATTCTATAGTTATATACTATGATTATATCTTATATCCAATTTGGTTATATTATATCATTATATTATATAGTTATATATTATGATTATATCTCATGGTTATATTATATAGTTATATACTATGGTTATATCCTATAATATATTCTATAGTTATATACTATGGTTATATCATATAGTATATAGCTATATACTATGATAAAGACCCTAAACCCTAAAACAATCCCCACACACCCTTTGGGCGCAACTAGATTGCATCCAGAACCAAGGGGTTTCTAGTGTTTTTTTAGGGTTAGGTTTTGGGGTTTAGGGTTTGTAGTTTAAGGTTTAGGATTTTTAGGCGTAATCGGATTGCATCCAAGGGGTTTCTAGTATTTTTTAGGGTTTATGGTTAGGTTTTGGGGTTTAGGGTTTGGGGTTTTCGTACATTCGAGTACAAACCCTAAACCCCTAAACCCTAAAAAACCCTAATACAATCCCCACGCACCCTTTGGGCGCAACTAGATTGCGTCCAGAACTATGGGCGCAACCTAGTTGCGCCCAAGGGTTTCTAGTGTTTTTTTAAGGTTTAGGGTTAGGTTTTAGGGTTTATGGTTTGTGGTTTAGGGTTTTTGGGCGCAACCAAGTTACGTCCAAGGGGTTTCTAGTATTTTTTAGGGTTTATGGTTAAGTTTTGGGGTTTGGGGTTTTTGTCCATTCAAGTACAAACCCTAAACCCTAAAAAACCTTAAAACAATCCTCACACACCCTTAGGGCGCAACTATATTGCGTCCAGAACTATGGGCGCAACCTAGTTGCGTCCAAGGGGTTTTTAGTGTTTTTTTAGGGTTAGGTTTTAGGGTTTGTGGTTTAAAGCTTAGGGTTTTTTGGCGCAACCAGGTTACATCCAAGGGGTTTTTAGTGTTTTTTTAGGATTTAGGGTTAGGTTTTGGGGTTTAGGGTTTGTGGTTTAAGGCTTTGAATTTTTGGGCGCAACCAGGTTGCATCCAAGAGATTTTTAGTGTTTTTTAGGATTTATGGTTAGGTTTTGGGATTTAGTCCATAAAATAGAGTTTAATCCATAAAATAATATTGTTATATACTATGGTTATATTATATAGTTATATACAATGATTATATCTTATAGTTATATGACTTATATCCAATTTGGTTATATCATATCGTTATATTCTATAGTTATATACTATGATTATATCTTATGGTTATATTTCATACTTATATACTATGGTTATATCCTATATTATATTCTATAGTTATATACTATGATTATAACCTATAATTATATACTATGATTATATCTTATAGTCATATTCCATAGTTATATACTATGGTTATATCCTATATTATATCATATAGTTATATACTATGGTTATATCATATAGTTATATACTATGACTATATCTTATAGTTATATCCAATTTGGTTATATCATATATTTATATCCTATAGTTATATATTATGATTATATCCTTCAAAAATCACATATAACTATGGTTATATCCAATTTGGTTATGTCTTATGGTCATATACTACGGTTATATTCTATAGTTATATACTATGGTTATATCTTATAATTATATACTATGATTATATCTTATGGTTATATTCCATAGTTATATACTATGATTATATCCTATAGATATACTATATATGGTTATATCATATAGTTATATACAATGATGATATCTTATAGTTATATGACTTATATCCAATTTGGTTATATCATATCGTTATATTCTATAGTTATATATTATGATTATATCTTATGGTTTTATTATATAGTTATATACTATGGTTATATACTACGGTTATATTCTATAGTTATATACTATTGTTATATCCTATAATTATATACTATGATTATATCTTATAGTTATATTTCATAGTTATATACTATGGTTATATCCTATATTATATCATATAGTTATATCCTATATTATATCATATAGTTATATACTATGGTTATATCATATAGTTATATACTATGACTATATCTTATAGTTATATCCAATTTGGTTATATCCTTATAGTTATATCCAATTTGGTTATATCCTTATAGTTATATTCTATAGTAATAACCAAATTGGATATAACTAGAAGGATATAACCATAGTATGTAACTATATGATATAACCATAGATATAATGAAATTGGATATAACTATAAGATATAATCATAGTATATAACTATAGGCTATAATCATAAGAATAACCAAATTGGATATAACTACAAGACATCCAAGGTTTTTTTCTCTTTCTGGACGCAATCACGTTGCGCCTAAAATTTATTTTAATTTTTTTTTTCTGGGCGCAACGTAGTTGCGCTAAAGTCAACCGATTCAGACCCAAAATCGGTTCAATAATCTTTAAAAAATCATTTTTCAAAATATAAAAAAAACTCACCCATACCTTGGGTGCAACCAGGTTACACCCAAGATTAAAACTTTTTTTGTTTAAAAAAAAAAACAGATTTTGGGTGCAACCATGTTGCGCCCAAAACCGAATGCGCCGCAAGAAAAAACGGGTGTGAAAAAGAATCCCCATTTGTAAATAATAATAACCATATTCCCGGTTATCTTTATGACTTTATAAGGGGCCATTTGGTACAATTTCAAAGAAGAGAAATTTGAATCGATAATTACTTATATGTTCTATTTGGTTAATTCATAAGAAATAAAAAGTTAGAATGATACATGAATTTTGCATTTCCAAAGTTCATGATACCAAAGCACGGCTTAATTATTGTAGGGGTCCAAAGAATACTTTCAACACCACTTGTTTTTTTTTTTCCTGGTTCTTGTGGATTAGATTGCGCGTCACTGAAATTCGGAGTGATAGAGCAGGGTCTTCCTTCCTGGGTCCTTTCCTACAGTAAAAACGGAGGGAAGAACAAGTTAAAAACAGGGGAATTTGGATGGAATACCATGTTTACCCCTGAATGATTGCGCTTTCGAACCAAGAAATTAAGGTCAAAAGCGGTAATATACCAGGAAACCAGCAGTATCACTATCAGGTGGCCACCAGAAGATTAGATTTAAGTCGGCAGTTCGACCAAAGAAAACAGTCGCCAGTCACCAAAGTGACCAAACCACTTGTCCCATAAATCATAGTGTCTTCTTATAAAAGCAAGCGCCAGAAATCAATCAGTTCCATCCATCCATCCATAACGAAAACCCAATTGTCTCGCTTGCTCCATTAAATCATACAGTATTATACTAGCTAAGCTTCGTTTCCTGTGTGCCGAATTCCGAAATCAAATTGAAGGCAGAGGCTTGTGGAGAATGAGAAGCAGAGCGTGGACCGTAGCTGCATCCATGTCAGCGGTGGAGGAGTTGAAAGACCAGCTGGGATTCTGTAGGTGGAACCACACCCTTGCTTCCCTGCACCTCCACGCCAGATCCAATCTCAAGTCCTTGGCTCAGGACGCCGATAAGTTGTCATCTTCCAGATCAACGCTTGTGATCGCCACCAGAGTCGCAGAAACCCAGAAAGAGTCTCTGAGGACAGTCATGCAGCTTAGCTGCTGGCTTCCCAGTTAGCTTTTTATTTTATTTTAACTCCTGGATAATTAATTAATGTCGCTTTTCGATCATATATATATGTTAATCAATGTACTACAAGTCTGCAACATATTTATAAATTGTTGATGGCTATGAAAGTTTTGGTTCAACATATATGATCCAAGTTTGACGCTCCAAAGCAACTATGTTTTTTTTTTTATTTATGAAGAAATAATTATTCTGATCTTAGTTTCTATTCGAAGACCCACCTAAAACATCATTGCGGATGAGAACACGAAGTTCTGAATCATTTCTGAAATTAGACACAGTTGGTGAAAAGCTGAGTTTAACAATATGATCAACAGTACAGTTTACCTCTCTGAAAATGTATCTAAGTCGAACCTCCTGGAAAGAATGAATATTGACTAGGATATCAATCACAATCATTTCAATTTCCCAGGGACAATCCCAAATGTCTTTGATCGAGTTAATAAGGCATAGATTGTCACATTCAATTTGAAGTTTAGTTAAGTTTTGTGATTTTGCATATTTAATGTTATGTTTTAGAGCTAGGGATTCTGTCATGAGAATATTGTTAAATCCACAGCGTTTGTTATCCATATGGATAACTTCTGCTTTGTCGTTTCTAATGATGTAACCAGTACCGACTTTGCCCGTATTTTGCAAGGTTCCATCAAAATTGATTTTGTAGAAATTTTGGTTTGGTTTTTCCCATTTCAACAATCTTGTTTTTCTGGGTTGGGGTGGTTTTGGTTTTTGAATGAAGTCATCGTCCAACTCAGTTATTTTTGTTTTATCCCAATTATTAATCAGGGTGGAAATGTATTGTTTTAAGTCCTTAATTTTGTCATCTGGGTTTGTGTTAAAAATGAGTTGGTTTCTGTTAATCCAAATGCTCCACCAGATAGTGGAGAGGCAGATGAATTATTTTTTGGTGAGAAAGGATTGTAATTCACAAAGAATATCCTTTGGGTTTTTGTTGTTTACATCTAGGTTCATCACTATGTTTCTAATAGTAATATTTTGGTTTTCAATTTGGTTGATAGTAATAGGGCATTTAGTAAGAAGATGAGTTAAGTCTTCAATAGGGTTGTTGCAAAAGTCGCAAGCCAGTGGAATGGGTATGTGATTTTGGTATAGTCTGGATTTTGTTGGTAAACCATCATAGCAGATTTTCCAGAGAAAGTTTTTGACTTTTGGGTAAGTATCCATTTTCCAAATCCAGGATAGGTTATTGCTGTTTGGAGATTATATCAAAAGCCGATTTAGTAGAGAATCAACCATTTTTATTTGGTGTCCAATATAATCTATCAGAAATTGGATGTTGGGGGATATGAATATCAATAATATTTTGCACAATTTGACTGTTGAGATATTCTTCAAGTTTTGCTTGGTTCCAAGTGCGATCATAGTTTATGAAATCACAGACTTTTAATGAATGGATAACTGTAGTTTGCGGAAGTATGTTGTTTATAAGTTTGACGTTTGGTAGCCAATTATCAGTCCAAAAATGAATGGTTTTCCCATCACCCACTAGCCATTGAAGACCAGTCTGGAAGTCTAGTCTAAACTTTAAAAGTTGGAACCATTGTCAAGAGAGGTTCCCTTTTTTCTTATATTGGAGGATGTTGACATCTTTAAGATATTTTTCAATTATGACTTTAACCCAAATATTATCAGGATCGGCGAGAATTTTCCATAAGAGTTTCATTTGTAGTGCCTTGTTCATATCTTGTGTTTTTCTGATACCAGTGCCACCATTGTCCTCGTTTCTACAGATTTTGTCTCATCCTATTAAGGGTTTGTATGAAGTGTCTTTGTTCGAAAAGAAAGTTATGTTGATTGTGCCTAGTTCTTTATGAATATAAGACGGTAGCATGAAACTCTGCATAATAAAATGGATGAGTTGGGTAAATGACCCATATGCGACGTTTTTATTAAGAAACTAACCCCCTAGGAAACTACCCCCCTCCCCCTAAATCATAAACCCTACATCCTAAATCCTACACCCTAAACCCTAAAAAACAATATTTTAGAGAGAGAAAAAACAAAGAAGAGAGAGGGAAAAATAAAATAAAATAAGCTAGTAGGGGTAGGAAAAATACATAAAAACTAGTAAGAATTAGTTTTGTTAATTGAAAACTCTTAAAGGGCCAATGGGCCCAAAACCCTCTAATAAAATTGGGTTTTGCAGTCAGATTAGACTTTATTAGGGTACTTTTTCCTTCTTGTGAGAGAAAGTTTTCTTTCCATTTTGTTAGTTGATTATAAGTAGATGTTATTGTATCTTTGAATGTGTCATGATTAACTTTCCCATTAATAATAGGACATCCGAGATACTTTTCCAGTGAAGTAGAGTTTGGGATATTAAGAATCGATTGAATCAACTTTTTGTAGAGTTAGTTGTATTGTTTGTTGTTTGGAAGGCCGATTTATGAAAGTTAATACATTGACCAGAGATAGAGCAATATTCTTCAATGATATTTTTGATTTTTGAACATGCAGTTTGATTTGCTTTTGCAAAGATGATAATATCATCTGTAAAGGCAAGGAATGGGATATTATTGCCTCTTCTGGTGATCTTGAAGCCAAGTTGATTGGCGGTTTGGTTACTTTCCACTTGAAGTTTTCTAGCCAGGATTTCTGCTCCTAAAATAAATAGGAAAGGTGATAAAGGATCACCTTGACGTAGCCCTCTTTTCGGAAAAAAAAAGACATCTGTTGGACCATTATTAACTAGGACTGAGAAAGTCACAATTTCTATGCATTCTTTTATCCAGCCGATGAATCTGGTTGAGAAACCAAATTTTTCTAAGATTTTGAGAATGAACTCCCATTCTATTTTGTCATAAGCTTTTTCCATGTCAAGTTTAATCGCAACCCAACCTTCTTTGCCTTTTTTAGAACGGAAGGAGTGGAAAATTTCATGTGCAATTAACACATTATCTGATGTGACCCTGCCTCCCATGACGGCCCAAGACGAGGAAGAAGCCATGAGCCTACGCTTAGAGGGCCCAGTGACAAGGTCTAGGTCCAAGGCCATCGCCGCCGCCGTCGCGTCACTTATCGCATGCGCCGTCGCCATCCAAGGAAGCCCAGACGACAACCCAAGACTCGTCGTCCTCGCCACCATCGAGAGTGAAACAACGCGTTCTTCAGAGCCAACATCGCGTGCATCCACTTGCGAGGCCATCGACCCTTAGTCGCTGTTCCTCGCGGTGTTTGTACCCATTTAACGCGTTCTTTTAAGACAATTTCTATATTTGGTATTTCCAGCTTTGTTTATATAGTTTCCTTTTATGTCTTTCTATCTTTTAGGGTTTGTGCCTTTTGCATGCTTGCATGGGCTAGCCCTTAGGCTCGTTTCGGCCCAAGCCCATTAGGTTTTGGCCGAGATACATTGGCTATTTAAAGCCTCCCTTGTTCTTGTTATTTCTTACGTTCAAATTTAATCAAGGTTTCAAGTCGAGTGTTTATTCTTCTTTCCTTGATCGGACGTCAAAACCCTCTATCTTTGCAAATCCGAAAGATCAAAAGATAAGATCTCGGATATTAAAAAAAAACAAAAAAAAAGATATCGAAAAGATATTAAAAAAAAAGTTTCCAAAGTTAGGTAAAGCCAAAATAAGGCAACCCTAACCCACTCTCGGTCTAAGCTCATCTTCTCAACCTCTCCACCGTCTAGGTCAAGCTTCCTAGAAGGTACTTTCTTGCTTATTAGGTTGCTTTGTTTACGTTTGTTTTAGGGTTTCAATTTGTTCTTGTTTGTTTGATTGCAACTTGCTTGATACACCATCTCTTGTCAAGTCAAGCCGCCCTCACGGCAAACCCAAACTAGCCCTACCTACGTGAACTTTGTGACTTGACTAGTGATTTGCTTGGTTGCTGTTCTTTGTTGTCTTTTGGTTCATTTTTACTCCCATGTCTGGCCGTCTTGTTATAGGTACCATGCCGATTGGACACAGTGAAGACGAACGCGACGTTGACAACACCAACCCCCAACCACCGCTGTTGGTGCAACAAGACCAACCACCTCTCAACCCCACACCACAAGATCCAATTTTGGAGTTGTCCGAGGAGAAACGAGAGATCCAAGCTCTTCGACAAGAGAACGCAGCTTACAAAGCCAGAGAACGCGCTGCACAACTCGTGCCAACTCCAACCCCTCTGAGTGCCATGGACGCGCCGGCTCAACCTGGAGCCACCGACGCGGGTCCATCAAAGACAAGGATCGACAAAGGCAAAGGAATCATGCCGTCGACGTCTCATCACCAACCGCAACTCAATCGTATGTAGAGTGTCATCGAGAGTCACCAAGGCTTCGCCTCGCACGCGAACCGCTACGTCCCTAGAGCCACACCCGTTGGCTTTGACAACGGCTCCGACTACGACCGCGACGCCGAGGACACTCAAGGTGAGTATTCTAAACCATACAACTTTGATGAACGCTATGCCTCTAGGAGAACCCAGAGACGCGTACCGGACTCAGTGCCACGCGAAGGCCGCCCTCGCCGAGCCGAGCAAGCCGACGCGACGCCAAGGAGACCCAGTCACAGACCAAGTGGGCATACGCGACGCGATGATCACTTGAGGACACCACCTACACATCCACAGAGCCATGATGTACGCGACCACCTTCGACACCAAAGTGTTCGGACACCGTGCTACGGATCGGATAGCTACGCGTCGATCACTCCCAATGTCCAAGACGACTTCGACGAGTATGACGATGAAGAGATCGAGGACTCAGGTATGGTCAACCCTATTTTTTTTCACCCCCTCTTGGAGAAACACTTGAATTGCAGGATCACCCATCGGATTGGATACCTCTACCGCGTCTCCAGCCACAAGGAGAATGCATACGTGACATTGGCGGTGAGCGCCGCGATGTTCTGCACAGGGATATTCACCACGACAACTACGATGCCCAGCCGCGAAGACGTCAACGCGATGACGCCTACGTGCCCAGGGATGAGTATGTACGCGGAGATCGCCAAGAACGCGATAGACGCCAGGTTGGACGCGATAGACCACATGGATTGCGCGCCTTTGAGAACCCTCTCTATGACGCCGCGCCAAACAACGCGTTCCACCAAGCACCTCCACAGCCTCGATTCCAAAGACACCAAGTCAAGGTAAAAATCGAGCATTTCTTTGGTGAATACAATCCATCTGTTTTTCTTGAATGGGTGCAGGCTACGGAGTACACCCTTAGATTTTGTTGAGTGCCACCTGAGGAGCATGTCGACGCCGCGACGCTTAACTTCTGAGGAGCCGCCCGCGTTTGGTGGCATAGATTCAAAGATGACTGCGTTCGTCGCCACAGGACACGAGTCACCGAATGGCATCAACTAGTCTACGTGATGACCAAGAAATACGTGCCTCCAGACTACAGGAATCAAATGAGATTGGAGATCGCCATGGCTCGCCAAGGGTCCATGACTCCACTCGAGTTCTTTTCCAAGCTTGAAGACATGTATTACAAGGCCAACATCTCTGTTGCACCATTAACTTTGAGGACGAAATTCTTGAGTGGCTTGAACACCAACATCCGTGATCAACTCGAGAATTTGCCCATCAAAGATTTGAACACACCCACACATACGGCGATGCAAATACATGCACAAATCTCTCGCCGAAAGTCTTACACATATTCCAGTGGCCAACAAAGGTAGTCTTCTAACCCTAGTGGATTACCTTCTACTAATGTTCGCCCTAGTGCATCTACCACAGTCCGCGTCAAGCCAAGCCCCCAAGGCAAAGCCACTGCCGCCAAGCACCGCGCCGCGCCAGAACACACCACGACAGGCTCCAGTGAGCACAGATCGCGCGTGTGACGTTGAGTGTTACAAGTGTGGTGGACGAGGCCACTACAAGAAAGATTGCCCCAATGCTTGCAATGTGTTGTTCTCCGCCGCCGGCTACGAGTCCTGTGATGACGAGGAGGCCACACTTGACGCGATCAATGAAGGCAACGCGGAAGAGGATGAAGACGCTTATGACTGCGAGCCAGCTTCTCTACATGCGGGCACACCATTGAGCTTGGTGATGCATCGTCTCCTCACAGTCAAGGAAGCCAGCTTACGCGATCAACGCGAGAACTTGTTCCACACAAGAGCTCTCGTCCAGACAGATTCCTTGAGTGTTATTGTTGATGGAGGATCATGTGCTAATATTGTGAATGAGAAGGTCGTCAACCACTTCAAGTTGCCTACGACGCCTCATCCACAACCTTATGCCCTCCAATGGATTTCTTCAAGTCCAGGTAACACAGTATCTCGCCAATGTTTAATTTCTTTTTCTATAGGGCAATACTGTGATTCTATACTTTGTGATGTCATTGCAATGGACGCAACCCATATTTTGCTTGGGCGTCCATGGCAATTCGACAGGCGTGTGCTCCATGATGGATATTTGAACACTTATGTGTTCAATTACCACGGGAAGCGCATCACTTTGCATCCAATGTCTCCCCATGAGATCTTGCAGGACCAGGTTGAACGCGATTGCCAGAAAGCCATAGAGGCCGCGTCTACTAGGTCAAATGAGTGTCCAGAGGCACTCCAAAGGCAAAACTACTCCAAGTCTAGCAACACTTCGTCTCCTCCAGGCACTGGCAAGAAGAAACACAACTCCATAGCTGGGACACCAAGTGCCCAACAGATTTCGCACAGCGCCTCGCCATCGACAAAGTTTGCCGATCCGTTGTCACAGCCGCGTCCTTTGCAAGGCACATGTGAGCAATGCGTGCTTTTAGCCAGGCCTAGTGACCTCACTGCGTGTTTGACTGACAAAGTTCCATGTTTTCTGCTTGTGCCAACTCCATGCATCCCTGAGTTGCCGAACAACGCGTCCGTGCCACCAGTCATCGTGACTTTGCTCGCCGCGTTCGACGATGTATTTCCTGATGAGTTGCCACACGGTTTACCTCCCCTGAGAGGCATTGAGCACCAGATTGACCTTGTGCCAGGTGCCTCCTTGCCCAATCGCGCTACGTATAGAGCTGGCCTAGAAGAGACCCACGAGCTACATCGCCAAGTGCAAGAGTTGTTGGATCGAGGCTACGTAAGGGAATCTCTCTCCCCTTGTGTTGTGCATGTGATCCTAGTGCCCAAGAAAGATGGCACATGGAGAATGTGTGTTGATTGTCGCGCGATAAACCAGATCACAGTCAAGTATAGACATCCTATTCCACGCCTTGACGATATGCTTGATAAACTTCATGGCGCTACACTTTTCTCCAAGATTGATTTGAAGAGTGGTTATCACCAGATCAGGATGAAAGAAGGTGATGAGTGGAAGACCGCGTTCAAGACAAAGTATGGGCTCACGAACGCGCCCAGCACCTTCATGCGCGTGATGAACCACGTCTTGAGGACATTCCTTGGCAAGTTTATTGTCGTTTATTTCGATGACATCCTTGTGTATTCACGGAGCCTAGAAGAGCATGTCGACCACCTTCGACTTGTTCTAGAATGCCTTCGACGGGAGAGCCTATTCGCCAATCTGGCCAAGTGCTCATTTTGCTCCGCGTCAACCAACTTTCTGGGCTACATTGTGAGTCGTGATGGTTTATTCGTCGACGAAGAGAAGATCGCGGCCATCAAAGAATGGCCAACGCCTACGACACCAACATAGGTGCGAAGCTTTTTCGGCCTCGCAGGATTTTATAGGCGTTTTGTTCGCGACTTCTCCTCCATTGCCGCACCATTGCATGAGTTGACAAAGAAGGGAAGCACTGTCTTATGGCTTGCGTCCCATGAAAAGGCCTTCTTGGCTTTGAAAAGGGCCTTGTGCCAAGCACCTTTGCCTCAGCTTCTAGGTTTCAACAAACACTTCGAGGTGGAGTATGATGCCTCAGACATAGGCATTGGTGGTGTGCTACACCAAGAGAAGAGTCCCATTGCATATTTCAGTGAGAAGCTCATAGGAGCCACACTCAATTACCCCACCTACGACAAAGAGTTGTATGCCCTCATACGCGTGCTAAAGACTTGGCAACATTACCTTTGGCCGCGTGAATTTGTCATCCACAGCGACCATGCCGCGTTGAGCTACTTGAAGAGTCAAGCCCACCTCAATCGACGCCATGGTCGCTGGGTGGAGTTTCTGGAGACATTTCCTTATGTCGTAGTTCACAAGAAAGGAAATGAGAACGTTGTTGCTGACGCGTTATCTCGCAGGTATGTTCTCTTGACTCATGTGCAAACTAAAGTTTTGGGTTTTGCTTTGATTAAAGATTTATATGCTAGTGATCCTTTCTTTGCCCCTATTTTAGAGCATTGCCTGAGATCGCGTGAGTTTGAGACCTATTTCCTTTCTGAGGGTTATTTATACAAGGCTAGTCGCCTTTGCATCCCTAGGTCTTCCATTAGGCTCCTTTTGATTCAGGAAGCACACGAGAGTCGTGGACACTTTGGGATTAGTAAGACCTTGGCCGCTTTAAGAGAACATTTCTTTTGGCCTAAGATGACCCACCAAGTGACTAGGTTTTGTAGAAGTTGTATGACTTGCCAGAGAGCCAAAGCTAGATCTAGTCCTCACGGCCTCTACACTCCTCTGCCCATTCCTAGTGCCCCCTGGGAAGATTTGTCTATGGATTTCATCACGGGTTTGCCCCTCTCTAGACGAGGTAAAGACTCTATTTTTGTGGTCGTAGATAGATTTTCTAAGATGGCCCATTTTATAGCTTGTAAGACAACCCATAGTGTTAGTGAGATTGCCGATCTATTCTTTGAGCATGTGGTGTGTCTTCATGGAGTCCCACATACCATAGTTAGTGATCGAGATTCTAAGTTTGTTGGTCATTTTTGGAGAACACTTTGGGGTAAGCTAGGAACCAAACTCCTATTTTCCACTAGCTACCACCCCCAAACCGATGGCCAAACGAAGGTCACGAATAGAACTCTAGGAGCCCTCCTTCGCACGATGCTCAAAGCCAACCCTAGGCGTTGGGAGGACTTACTATCACTTGTCGAGCTTTGTTACAATAGATGCAGGCACACGGCAACCAAGTTGACACCGTTCGAGGTGGTGTATGGCATGAACCCCTTGCCACCACTAGATTTGTCGCCGCGACCACTGCGAGACCCAGTACATGTCTATGCCGCCAATCGCGCTGAGCAGGTCCAAGAGCTCCACCGACGGACCAGAGACCAATTGGATTGAAGGGCCGTGCAGTATGCCTCCCAGAAAAACATTGGCCGACGCCGCATCGTTTTTGCACCTGGAGATCTCGTCTGGGTACACATGCGAAAAGAGAGGTTCCCCTTGCGGCGTAAGAACAAGTTGGCACCACGTGGAGATGGACCATTCCGCGTGATAAAAGCCATCGGGGACAATGCATATCAACTAGAGCTCCCACTAGATTTTGGAGTCCACGCGTCCTTCAACGTGGCGGACTTGACTCCATATGTTGAGCCAGAGTTTGATGATGGTGAAGCGGGGACGCTTCACAACCAAGTGGGGGAGGGTGATATGACCCTGCCTCCCATGATGGCCCAAGACGAGGAAGAAGCCATGAGCCTACGCTCAGAGGGCCCAGTGACAAGGTCTAGGTCCAAGGCCATCGCCGCCGCCATCGCGTCACTTATCGCATGCGCCGTCGCCAGCCAAGGAAGCCCAGACGACAACCCAAGACTCGTCGTCCTCACCACCATCGAGAGTGAAACAACGCGTTCTTCAGAGCCAACATCGCGTGCACCCACTTGCGAGGCCATCGACCCTTAGTCGCTGTTCCTCGCGGTGTTTGTACCCATTTAACGCGTTCTTTTAAGACAATTTCTATATTTGGTATTTCCAGCTTTGTTTAGATAGTTTCCTTTTATGTCTTTCTATCTTTTAGGGTTTGTTCCTTTTGCATGCTTGCATGGGCTAGCCCTTAGGCTCGTTTCGGCCCAAGCCCATTAGGTCTTGGCCGAGATACATTGGCTATTTAAAGCCTCCCTTGTTCTTGTTATTTCTTACGTTCAAATTTAATCAAGGTTTCAAGTCGAGTGTTTATCCTCCTTCCCTTGATCGGACGTCAAAACCCTCTATCTTCGCATCCCCTTCCCTCCGCCGCTACGACAATTGCTTGATCTTTCAAGCCAAGTCTTCCTTCGCATCTCCATTCCTCCGCAGTCGACGCTACGACACCAAAGGCTTGTCTTTCAAGTCACCTATCCCTCATCAAATCGCTTCCGCCATCACTATCCATTCACTCTATCAATCGCTTTCATCGCCTCATTCATCGCGATCTCTCGCTCGTGAATCGTCACCAACACCGCCATTGACAAAGATCGAGTGACTTCTCACCCAAGACTAGATCCAAGGCGCCACCTTTTGACAATTGGCTTGTCATCGGAGGCAAGAACACATCATTATCTTGGATAGCTCGAAATCACTTTATAAATAGTAGGGCAAAGACTGATAGGTCTGTAATGGTTAGTGGAATTTGGGTTATCACATTTGGGAATAAGGGTGATAAAGGTGTGGTTAATTTGTTTCAAAAGTTTCCCAGAAAGGAACAAACTTTTAACTGCTTTGATCACAGTTGGTCCTACAATATGCCTGTATTTTTGGTAAAAAAGGGCAGACATACCATCAGGCCCAGGGGATTTGTTACTGCCAATAGAAAAAACAACAGTTTTGATTTCTTCATTAGTAGCGGGTTTTGTCAGGTTGTCATTATCTTGACTTGTAATTTCATTATTAATATTTTTGAGGTACTCTGTGAGATTATGGTGATTTATGTTGCTTTTTTTGAATCTTTTTTCAAAGTTAGTTCGGATTTCCCGACGGATGTTCTCATGACCAATAATGATAGTACCCTCATTAGTACGGATTTCTCGAATGATTTTCCTACTATGTCTCCCAGTAGCAATACGATGAAAATAGTTGGAGTTGGTATCAATTGATTTAATATGTTTTATCTTGGCTCGTTGGCTCCAGAATTTTTTATTAAAGGACAAGAGTTTTCTTTTTTAGATATTAATCTGTTTTGTTTGAGAACCAAACTTTGGGTGGGGTTGGTAATAATGTCTTTTTGGATTATTGTTAAAGTATCTTCAACTTCTGTAAGTTGTTTAAAGATATTTCCGAAGGGAGTTTTGTTCCAGTGTTTTGCACTGATTTTAAGCGCATATGTTTTCCTTGTGAGATTGAACATATGCGAACCTTGGGTATTTATCCGCCAGGCTTGTTTGACAATATTTTCAAAATCTTTTCTATAAATCCACATTTTTTCAAATTTGAAAGGTTGAGCTTTAATAGTTGTTAGGTTCTCTAGTTCAACAAAGATTGGGCAGTGATCCGAAGAGGTAAAGGCATGGTTTCTAGTAAAAATGATTGGAAACCATTACAGAATTTGGTTATGAATTAGGGTTATGTCTAGTTTGGAGTATGTATTATCAATTTTTGTTCTATTTTTCCTCCATGTAAAGTCACCCCCTTGAGTTGGGATATCTATTAAGTCACAATTATTTTTAAAATTATGAAGTCTTTGTAACCTTGAAGTAGGTGTGAGGATGCCCTCGATTTTTTCTGAGTTATCTTGGATTTCATTCAAATCTCCTATTAAGAGGCATGGTAAGTGTGTTTGTAGGACAAATTTTGTTAATGTAGACCAGAAGAGGTCTTTTTCATTATCTCTAGGAGGAGCATAAGCGAAGATAAGCATAAAGCATATATCTTTATCAAGAACTTTGTATTTAATATCAATGAAACGGTTATCGATATGGATAAGATCGCAAATTTCATTTTGCAATTGGCAGGATTTCCACATTACGCATATGCCGTCAGAGAAACCAGTAACATGTGAGTAATGGAAATTATCGAAGCCCGCCTTTCTCCAAAGGTGTTGGTTGGGTTCTTTGTTTGTCCTAGTTTCAATTAAAGCCATAAGTTGGATTTTTTCGATTTTACAGAAGGATTCTACATCAGTCCAGATGTTTTTTTGACCGATGCCCCTACAATTCCAAAGGCTTATCTTCATAAAAAGCCGAATGAAAATTTTGCAAGAATTTTTGTTCTTGCTAGGATTAAATAGAGATATTGTGTGATATCTTTGGTTGGTCTGTTTATTAAATTAGGCATATTGTAAAAATAACGGGTTGATTCAGTACATAAGTGTTGACTATGCATTATTGTTGAGATACTGTGACCTTTTGTGGTCAGGAGAGAGAGGTTTAATATGGAGATGTTGAACCTCATATAATGAAGAAAGTATGAGGGGTCAGTCATTGTTTTAAAGTTGCAATAAGCAGTGTCTTTTAACAAAGTAAAGTGGAGGACTATCCTGAATAGATGAGGTACTAGTGTTCTGTTAAGGCAACCACTATACATAGTCCAGCCAAAACACTAAGTATGCAGAGAGGGAGGTAACAACACAAACGAAATGAGATGCCAAACTGTGGAGATAGACATAAAAGATGGATTTTTAGAGTCCAAAATACATTCATATCTTGAGATGTTAAAGAGCTTGTTATCAGTAGCTGAATTTGGGTAGAACCACCCTTTGAGGTTTCGTGTCTGGTTGAACAAATGGGTATTATAACTCTTGTAGCAAGCAGTATTGTTGAGGCAGAACCTGTACTGAGATAGAAGATCAATTAGAATAGGGAAAACCCCTAGCAAAGATGTGGGATGAGTAGAAAATTTTAGGGTACCTTTCAAGTAAATAAATTCAGGAAATCTGGTTTGTCTGAGAGAGAGCAAAGCCTTAGTTGGTTGCCAGTTAGCAAGCTTGTGTGACAAAATGCTGTTAAGCCATGATAGAATACATGTAGTATATACAAAGGTTGATCTATGGATTAAAAGGAGTCGGTTGTGCATCCTTAAACCTGCAAAATGAAAGTTGCAAAAGTAAAGATGCAAGCATAATCGAGGAGGGAGAGTGAGATCACCTGTTATTAAAAAAGCAGTTTGAAACAACAATATAATCCGATAGATTTGCCATTGTAATGGATGTGTAAAATGAGGTGTACTAAAGTTCTTGGTACAAAAAGAATAATTGTAATGTAGGAATAAATTTCTAAGAGAAATTGTCCTTTTGTGAGAATCAGATAAGCTACTAAGGTGATTCTTGACAACATGGTTGTCTTGAGCAAGGTAAAAGTTTCCCAAGGTAGCCCCGAAGAGATGTTTGTATGGGTAGAGGGCCGATCCAGCAAGAGTGAGTTCCCATAGATTCTGCAAAGGACAACAACAGATTGTGAGTTTGCTCATGGATGGTAGATTTAAATATTTATTATGGGTAGTGTTTAAACCAAAGATGATAAGATTGGTAGAGTAATTCAAATCAGTTAATTCTATGGGATTTCCAATGATATACCCCATAAGGGACATTTCTTTTTGTTTTTGAGCCTTACTTCTGATATTAGCCAGTTTAGCCAGATAAGAATCAAAAGCAGAGTTTGGTTCAGTAGAGGGGGTTTGATCCTGAGATTTTGTTGTGTTGGTGGTGACCACATCATGCAGAGATGATGATGATTTGTTGCTGTGAGCAACAAGGTGTTGAGGAGAGTCGATAACAACAGGGGGGGTTGGTTTGAGTTTTGGCTTGTGAAGCCTTGCTTTGGGGATATTCAGTACATAAGACAACATAGAGAGGTTGTTTACCCTTTTCCATAGCAAAGACATGTAAAACACTTAACAAACACAATGAGAAGTAGCCAGCAACTCCACACAGATTAAGCTGAGGTAAAAAAAAACAAGCAAACAATTTTAGAGGAAATTTTAGTGAGAACCCGTTGTTCAAGCATATAGTTCACAACAAGTAGAAAACAGTTTATACAGTGGTAGTAGATGAACCAGATAATTGTAAAGCTGAGAGAGTAGGGAGATGGAGTGATACACCTGAGATCGATGGGAGATAGCCGTTTCAAAGCTGCAAAGGGGGTCTGACACAATCCTTTATGCACACAACACCGGGGAGTCACCATGAGCCTTGAGAGAGTAACGATATGTAAGCTGGCCACCATAGGACTCGTGAAGCCTGAAATGTGGAAAGGGGTTCTTATTCGGGGATAAGAGAAGACATAGACACCATGAAGTGTGCACGCTTTGACAGTCCATCAGAGAACCAAGATGAAAGCGGGCGCCGGCCAAACCAGATAGAAAAGTCATTCATCTCCTTCAAAGAAAGCAAAGAGAAATTTATCCAGAAGACTGACAATTTTTTCCAGACACGAGCTTCTCTTGACGGTATCACTTTGCTTTTGGCTATTGGTCTCATTCTACACCCAAAGAAAGGGTATAGGCAGAGGAGGAATCCAACGTTCGACTGACATAGTAGATTGGCGATTGCTTGCCATCTTCTTCTCTGACCAGTACTGCGCTCACAGCGGACTCTGATACTGCTAGGTATAACAATAATGGCTCGTCGTCTTTGGGTTTGGTTAACAACAAGGGACTGACCAGGTATTTCTTCAAATCTTGGAACACGACTTCATATTCTTCTGTCCATTGAAAGGACTTGTTCTTTTTGAGAGCGTCGTGAAAGGGTTTGCACTTGTCGGATGACTTCGAGATGAACCTGTTCAGAGCTGCTATCCGACCTGTCAGCTTTTATACGTCCTTGACGCATCGAGGGGATCAGAGATTGATGAGGTCCTTGACCTGTTCCGGACTGGCTTCTATTCCTCTTTGTGTCACCATGTACCCCAAGAATTTTCCTGACGACACCCCGAAAGAGCATTTCATAGGATTTAATTTCATGTTATATCTTTTTAGTACCTCGAAGCTGTCGCGGAGGTGATCGATGTGGCCTTTTTCTTTTTTGATTTGACCAGCATGTCGTCTATGTAGACTTCCATTGTGTCCCCAATCTGATCTTTGAACATCTTGTTGACTAGTCGTTGATAAGTAGCCCTTGTGTTTTTTAGTCCGAATGGCATTACTTTGTAACAATAGATACTTTGGCTTGTGACGAAGGCCGTTTTCTCTTGGTCTTCTGGTTCCATGAGGATCTGATTGTAGCCATTGAACGCGTCCATGAAGGATAGCATTTCGTGCCCTACCGTCGCGTCTATAACACCCCCAAATATATATCCTTGAAAGGTATTACCGCCAGTGACCTCAGATTTCACATCCGAAGCCACCCCAAGCGTAACCCGTTTATATAAATCATAAAACAACAGTTATAATACAAAATATCATAACTTTTGATTAAAGCAAATGTTTCGGAATTACATCCATGATTCAAAATACATAATCAAATATATTACAGCGGAAGTCTTAATACATAAAGGACATAAGGGTCTTGATCTAAACGATCACCTGCCAAGGAATCTTAACCTGGTAAAACTCTTCAAAATTCCAACTTCCATCATCATCGTTTCTAGCCTTCATCGGAACTACAGTTTATCTGATGTGCCGTATGAGACGGATGACACCAGCCAACCATGCAAGGGAATATAACCGGTTGGTTAGTCTAATGAAATACTATGCAAGGGTAAAACAGAAAGGTTCTAAGTAGTCGTATTAGGTTAGACTCATCGCTTCTCGAATAAAAGTCGATGACGATAGTGAACCACCATACTCCTACTGAAATATACGAAAATGTATGATCAAGAGAAGACTCTGAAAGATTGAGTCTTAAGGAAACATATGAAGAGAAGACTCCAAAAGGTTGAGTCTTATCGGAAAGTATGACAAGTGCTTGGGAACATTAATTTCACACAAGCGTTTTAAAACTGACTTGGTGTTTCGGTTCACGACCAACCTCACCGCACAATGCGAATTCAGATTGGAAAGAAAACTTTACTCTGACCAAAGTCTAGACGAGTTTCCTAGCTGCACTACTTTCTTAGATGCACTACTCGCCTGAGGGTATATTAATTATGTACACTAAATCACTTATCTTATTTAATTCCAAAATGTATATTTTACGTTATAAGCTTTTAAGATCTCTTTACAAGAGATATCGGATCTCCTCACAAGATATATCAAAGGGAATACATCCCAGGGAATACATCCCAAATTGTGGCACCAGTTGTGTGCACATACCCTGATTAAGGGTAAGGTCATGACCGAAGATACTAGGGAAAATCCTCCTAGCACCATTATCAAGAAACCACTAAATCTCGCAAGGTACATAGTGTTCCTACGAATACTCGTTCTAACTAAACAGTTCAAACATAAGAGCAATAATTCACATCAAAGCCATCGAGGCCAATAACAAATATAATAGCGTTGTTTCTAACAATATATACAACCTATTATAATATATGTATTTCAATCATATATATATATAATAGCGTTGTTTCTAGCAATATATACAACCTATTATAATATCTATTTTTAAATCACATACAGTTATCAAAACTGTTCCCAGACGAAAATAATATTCATCCCAAATTAATTAACAATTAAACAATTGATAATTAATATAAATATGGGATGATAAGCAAGAGCGAACTGCCACTTGCCTTAGATTTAGACGAAGCTCAACGAAGCTCGAGACGACAGGTTTCCAGGTCCGAAACGAGGAAGAACTCAGATTATGATTTCCTACGGAACGACCCATAACGAAACCCTAAGTTAGATTCGACAATAAATAGTACGAATCGAAAGAAAAATGAACGAAATCGAAGGAACGAAAGTCCCAAATGAGATCACCAAGCCCAAGCCACAACCACACATGCCCAGGCCCACCGCGGGTGCGGCGACTTGACCGCGGGTGCGGCAAGGCTACAGAGGTGAAACGACGACGAAGACAACTCACCGGGGAAGACGATGGGGGCTCGACTCGTGGTGGCTCCGACTTTTGGATCCCCTGGACCACCTAAGCACCACCTTGAGAGCACCTCCTATTCCTTTGGTAGCTCCGGCGATGACCTTGAAGAACTCCGGCGAAAGCTTGCAACTCCGACAACAATGGAACGAGAGAGAGAGATTGGAGAGAGATAGATTCGAGATGTCTTCCTCCTCCAAGCCTCCTCCTTTTATAGGCCAAGCAAGGAGCCCAGCTGGCACCTCCCCCACCGCCTCAAAGCCGACCGAAACGGCAAGTATCTCAAGCGACGTTCGGCGGAGCAGAGAAGGAATCATGACGGCGCGGGTGCGGTGGGTCTTACCGCGGGGTGCGGTGACAACCAATTCCTGACCGCGGGGTGCGGTGGGTATGACCGCGGGTTCGGTCAAGGCAATTTTTGTGCCTTTTTCCCATTCTTTGACTGGGAAGCCCACTTTTGACCGGGAAGAATTATGGGTATGGGTTTTAACCCCGGGTTAAATATATTCATACCCGAACAATTATTCTAAACCCCAAAAATACGTCGAATGTATTTTATTCCACTCAAGGAATTATTATAGAGATCAAGTATTTAACAGAAAGTCTGAACTTCTCTGAAAATAATTCGACTACAATACGAGTGTTTGGAAAACTTACCAAAATTCGCTCGCTCAAAAGTGGGCTTCCCAGTCAATTCGCTCGCTCGCTCCGATCGCTCGCTCCGATCCCTTTGGAGTATGTTGGGCCCAACAGATGTTCCTCATCTTTAGTGCATGATTTGATTTGTTGTTAAAAATGTTTAATGTTAAATGTGGATTGGAAATTGGTATTGTATTAAATTGTTTATTGTGGACTGAAAAATCAGATTCTGTATATAGTGCCAAATGTTGAATTACTTGACTAGTTGGTGTATAAATCTGTTAGGGTTAAGGGTGGCATGAGTTTGTGTTTATGTTGAACAAGAATTCTGGTTTTGTGTTTAGTTTATAGTCCCTTACAGAACGTAGATGGAGGAGGAAAAAGGTAAGGGAAAAGCAAAAGAGAAGGCACTTATTGAAAATCTTGCATTGACATTGATGAGAGTATGCAAAGATTATCAAAGAAAATATGGTTACTATCAAACATTTACTTGGCCTGATGTTAATGAGGAATTTGAGAAGAGGACATGCATAAAGGTCTCAAAAATACCTTAGGGGATAAAATTGAGCATATGAAAAAATTGTGGAAGCCATGGTGCGATCTAAGGCGCAAGGTGACATGTGTTGGGTTGGATTTGGCTACTGGATTGGTTACTGGTGATGATGAATGGTGGGAAAGACAGAAGAAGGTCTGTAAGCATATTTTGTGTTTAATATTTGATATATATCAAATTGCAGCAAATTTTATCACTCCTTATATATATATATATCATTTTGTTTTACAGGAAAAGAATGACAAGTTTACCCAATTCAGAAAGAAAGGGGCTAATCCGAAACTGAGTGATTTGTGGGATGACGTGTTTGGTCAGATTGTTGCAACGGGAAAGCATCTCGTGTCACCAAGCATGGATCCTAGTGGGCTTCCACTTTCCCTACATGGAGTTGATGATAGTGTTCATCTGGATTCACAAGAGGATAGTCTTGACCGTCAAATAGAGAAAGATGCTCAAGAGGAACAAGAAAGCCTTCGATCGCTCGCTGCTAGGGTAAGCGCGGACCTGCCACTTGAGGAGTTATTAGCACAAGTACATGAGGCAATTATTACTACTACTACTACTACTCCCTCTGGTCCATCACATGCGAAGGAGAAGAGCACCAGGCTTGCAAGTACACCTACGAAATCTGTTAAAAAAAGGAGGAGAAAGAAAAGTCTGGCTGTAACTGCATTCAACGAACACATGGTTGTTGTGGGTGATGCTAGTAAGAGGATGATTTAATTGATGGAGCGTGATCTTGGAAGTACCAATGATGCAATTGAACCTAAGAAATATGGATATTCAGAATGTGTTATTGTGTTGGAACCCCTTGTAAGTGACGGGCTTCTGAAAGAGAATTCCAAGTTGTATTGCTTTGCAGCCAGGTAGCTTGCTCAAGAACCAAGACGTCAGGTCTTCATGTCCCTCCCGAAAGATAGTAACATGATTGCATGACTACAGTACGAGTATGATCCCGCATACCAGTTATATCAATCGTAGATGGAGTGTGACTATGAGTTTGAGAGTTTGAGTTTCCTAGTACTGCTTGGGATTGTATTTCATACTTTTCTTCGATGAATATCAATATTGTTTGGTGTTTGATGTATTTCATTTCTATGGCTGTATGTATGAACTTGTGTTGTTGAGAAAAAAATGTGTTTATGTTTTTAACTTATTGGTGTCCATGACCTTTTGGTCTTATTGTTTTGCTTGTGTAAGGTTTCATTACAATTGTTATTATTGTGTTTATGTATGAACTTGTGTTGTTGAAAAAATCTTATATATTAAGTTTTTTATTTCAGATTAGGTTTTGCTCGAGTATAATCCGAAGACATGTATCGGCCACTTGCCTCGAGACGAAAGATGACTAGACGCGAGATACAAAAGAAGTGGCTTCCTAGATGGCAGTTGATGTTGGAGACATGTGCGCGTCTCTCATCTTCATACCATGTTAGATTTATCCACAAGGTTCCTTGTTTTGATTCAGAGCTCACGGGGTACATGTGGATGTGCCAACTGATGTACTCTCAGTCGTATGTTAGATGTATCAATGCATTTCGGATGGAGAGGCATGTCCTCCAACATCTTTGTGATGAGCTAGAGACCATACACGGGCTATTACCATCACACCGTATGTCCGTTCTGGAGAAGGTTGGGATTTTCCTCTACACTATTTCTCTGGGTTGGCCAATAGAGATATATGTGAGCGGTTTCAGAGATCAAGCGACACCATTAGTCGAGTGTTTCACCAAGTTCTAGATGCAATGGCTGGCAGGAAAAGGGGTTATAATGGCTTCGTACGTAACCTTCTAAAACCCTGTGATGCAAAATTCACTAACATTCCAGCCAAAGTAATGAGTGAGCCCTAGCATAGTCTTTTTAAGGTAATTTATGTAATTACAACTCTTTTCCAGTTATATTTTAGTTATGTTGCATTGTAGTTTGATAATGTTAATGATTTCATTTAGGGTGATATTGGATGTATTGATGGGGTTGACATTCAATGTTGTGTACCGGAGGAAGAACAATTTCCTTACAGATGACGTAAGGAGTATACTTCGTTCAATGCAATGGCAGTGTGCGACTTTGATATGTACTTCACATTTGTAACAGTTAGATGGGAATGAAGCATCCACGACACTCGGGTGTTGGACCACGCTTTGAGTTATCCTCATATGAACTTTCCCCATCCTCCAAAATGTAAGCCATATATATGTGTGTCATTGTTTTGCATTTTATTATCGTCTCTTTTATAAATAAAATGTATCATTTGTTACGTATAATTGTTCATAGGTAGATACTTTTTATTTGACAAGGGATATGCAGACAGAAAAGGATATATGGTGCCCTACTCCAAGGTAAAATATCACCATCTCAGTTCATGCGAGAGGGCTCCGAAAAACATTCGAGAAGGATTTAACCGTGTCCATTCTTCTTTGAGGACGACAATTGAATGGTGCTTTGGTATTTTGAAAAAGAGATGGAAGATATTAAAAGGCATGCCGTCATATGATGTTTCCACCCAAATTGACATAATTTGTGTGTGTTTTGCGTTGCACAACTTCATACTAGAACACAAGGTGAATGATTCCATCCTAGAAGAGGAGGATGATGATGAAGATGAAATGAAGTTTGACCCCAGTTGTGATACCCCGTATTTCTGTAAGATTTATTTGGGAATTTTGGAACTTTTCCCGAACACCCATTTTGTACGTCGGATTTAATTCAGAGAGTTTAAGACATTCTGTGATGTGCTCTATCTCTGTAATATTTTTATCAGTGAAATAATATACAGACGACGTGCTTTGGATGTTAATACTCGTTCGTGTACGATTATTTTTATCCCAAGTTAAGTCGATATCGTCCAAAAGCTGAGAAGGGCAAAGCCACGGTGGCGGCGACCGCCGTGAAGGGCTCGAGGCAACAGTGCCCTCGTCTTCTAGCTGGGCGCGAAGACCAGAAAACGGCGACCGCCGCATTAAGGGTGGCGACCGCCGCCAGTTGCCCGCCGCATTTGTTTTGTTCAGCGGCGACCAGGCTGAGACGCGGCGCCCGCCGCAAGCTAGCGGGGGCGTAGACCTGCGAGTCGTCGGCGACGTCTGACGATGCCGAACTAGCCCTGCCACGCCTCCATTTAGGCCATCATTGTGTTCCCCTGGGCTTTGGCTATAAATTGGAGCCTTTGGTGAGCGGATTTGGCACACAATCAGAAGCTCAATCTCAAAATCTCTCTCGCCGGAGTTTTGTGCCCTCGCCGGATTTCTGAAGCAATCACCGGGGTGTTGTTTGGTGTGTTTCAAGTGGCCCTTGTGAAGCCTTTTGGTTGCCTTTGAAGGTCAGAACCCAAAGCAAGGCAAAGGGGGGTCGAAACGCGTACCAATTGGTGAGTGTTCTCGCCGTTTCTGTTTTCTGGGTTCATCGCGGCGCCCGCCGTGTTCATGGCGGCGACCGCCGTGATGAACAGCGGCGCCCGCCGTAAGGCCACCGGCGACCGCCGCCAGAAGGTTGATGGCCTAGTTAGGCTTCGGCTTTGGTGGTCTTCGTTCGGACGTCGTTCCTTTCATCTTCCTTTAGATTCGTACTGTTGTTATGTCAGATCTAACTTAGGGTTTCTTTATGGGTCGACTCGAAGGTTGTTGTGCTGTCGGAGCTATACCCGTGTCGAGCCCGGAATCCCGTTGTCGTTAGGCTTGTTCCAATTCAGCGGATTAAGGCAAGTGGCGGTTCGCTCTTGCTCATCGTTCCATATTTACATTAATTATCAGTAGTTCATCTGAGTAATTAATTTGGAATGATTATTATGTTTGTCTGGAAATGGTTTTGTAAACTGTTTTGGAAAACTAAAAGATGATATTATAATAGGTTGTATATCTGTTAGAACAACACTATTATTTATGTTCGCCTTGAGAGCATTTATGTGGATTTATCCCGAACTATTGTTGTGCTAGAACTGTTTAGTTAGCACTAGTGGTTAGGGACGCTATGTACCTTGTAGGGGTTTAGCTGTTTCTTTATAACTGGTACTTGGTGGATTTTCCCCAGTACTTTCTCTCTGGTCATGACCATACCCTTACTTGGGGTTGGCGCACTTCGCTAGTGCCAAATCTTCTAAGGTTCATCCTTTCTATATCTCTTGTGGGGAGGTCTGATATCTCTTGCGGGGAGATCCGATATCTCTCGGGTGGAGATTTAAAAGCTTATAACGTAATGCTCGTTTTGGAATTTAATAAGATAAAGTGCATGAGTGCACATAATTAATATACCTTTGGCGAGTAGTGCAGCTAAGTAAATAGTGCAGCTAGGAAAGCTCGTCTCGACTTTTGATCAGAGTACGTTCTCTTTCTAATCTGGATTCGCTGTAAGCGGTGAGGTTGGTCGTGAACCGAAACATCTAAGTCAGCTTTTAAATCACTGTTGTCTGATTCTGTAAATGTTCCAGATTTGTCATTTTTCCTTAAGACTCACTTCCGTTGGAGTCTTCTTTCGGGTCGATTTCTGTGAAGATTTAGTCTTCCAGAATCTTCTCTTGTGCATGTCTTTTGTCATATTCAAGTATAGTATGGTGGTTGACTAACATACTCGACTTTTATTCGAGAGACGAGGAGTCTAACCTAATACGACTGCTTCGAACCATTCTGCTTTGTTCCCTTGCATAGTCTTTCATTAGACTAACCAACCGATAATTCCCTTGCATGGTTGGCTGGTGTCATCCGTTTGATTTGGCACATCAGATAGAGTGAAGATTGAGGAGACTAGATTGACTATGAAGACGACGGTTTTTTTTGGATGTTTTAATAATTATCTTTTAATCAGGTTGAGATCCTTGGGCAAATGATCCTTGCGATCACAATCCTTGTTGTAATATCTTTTATAAGACTTCCGTTGTAACTTATTTACTCTGTTATATATTTTATAAGACTTCCGTTGTACCTTGTTTAAAGACTTCCGTTGTACTTTGTTTAAACTATGTGTTTGTTCTATTCGGGATTGGGATATAATCCCGGGACTCATGTTTTATAGGAATAAAGTTATCATTTTGTATCATTGTATTTCATGATTTGTATTTAAACGGTAAAGCCTTGGGTGATCTCGGTAAGGAACACTGAGGTCACTGGCGGTAATACCTTTCCAAATGGGTTCAGATTTGGGGGTGTTACAGTTGTGATGATAAAGGTGAAGACAACGACCCCAAAGGCTACATGAGTGGCATCCGAGATGCCATTGCTAAAGAGATTTGGGATCACAAGAATATATATTTGGCTGGCCTGAAATTCATAGGATTATGATACGCTCTACTTTGTAGTGCGTAACTAGGAGTTGTTACTATACTATTAGGTGCCATCTGAGTGGGCTTAGGAGATAATTTAGGATGATGGAGCAGTAGAGAAGAAGTGGAGAAAGTGATGATTTAAGTGAGTTTTGGAGCGTCAGAAGATGAGGAAGGCAAAGCCGCGGGCGCGGATTAGAGGCAGTGGGCGCGGTCTTGGAAGAGTTCGTCAGGAAGCAAAGAAGTGTAAGCCGCAGGCGCAACTAGGATTACCGCGGTCGCGGCCGTGCAAATCCATGAAGACGCGGAAGATTTCACACGAAGATTTCCTTTGTTATCTTATTTCCTTTCTTTTATATTTTATATTCTCGGTTCGTTATTTTTAGAAGGTTGTTAACTAGGTTAAAAAGACTAAATTTTCATTAGGTTTTATTCATTCATCATTCATTAGAGAACGGAAGTTACGTTTTTCTTAGAGAGCTTTTGTGTTTTGCAAGACTATGAAGAACTAAGTTTCCTTTGCTTAGTCAGGCAATTGAAGCCTTCGTTTGATTCGGTTGTAAGATTATAACTCTTGTTCTATTTCCTTTGAAGTTATTGATTCTCTTGTGCTTAATCTCTTTGAGTTTTACTGATTTTACTAGTTTGATCAACTAGTGGTCATTGGTATTACTCTTGTGCTAGAGTTGGATTGTTTCTGGTTGAAATATCTGATTCAGAGTAGCAACTGCAATATTCTAGAACTAGTTGTGATAGTTTATTGTAGGAGAGAATTGATTTGCATGCTAAGTAAAACTGGTTGTTTTATGTTGCATGTATTTGCTAAAATTCCTGGAACTTATTGCTGCTATTGAATTGAATCTCGATAGTTTCTTGATTGTTTAGTAGTTAGTGTTATTAGGGTCTGGTTGTCCTGTTAATAAACTTAAGAAAAGGAATTGGAACATTCATTGGCTTAAAGAACTAGAGATAATCGATGATCAACCAATTAAACTGAAGTGTGGATATCTGTCTGACTGAGTTCTTTCGTCAATATATGTTTACATCTTTGTTACTTCTGTTAGTTAATTTTGTAGCTTTATAACTCAAACCAAACCCCCCCTTTGTTACTGTTGATGATTGGTAAACGATTTCTACAAACATGATAGATAGCTTGATTCTCTGTGGGTTCGACCCTTACTTGCCAGACCACATTAGTTGGGTTTTTTAGGTTTATTTGATAGGTACATACGACTAAAGCCCTGTCAGATTACAAAGTCAAGTTTTTTTATAAACAAGTGTAATCTCAAAACATGACATAATTAATGAGGGGATACTCTTGTCCTTCTCCATTTTGTATGGCGGTTAGGGTCATAGTTGCCTAATTTATGTGAAAGATGATAACTGTCACTTGTGATTTTATATTGCACAATTATTTTGGGCCCATTCTGATGTATGTGCAAAAGGCCAAAAATACAAAAGTGAGAATTAGCTATCATTTATCTACTCCTCTCTCTATATATATACAAAGGTTGCATCTTTTACTTGTACTTCTATTTCCAATATAACATGGTGGTGCATCTTCTAAGAGGAAGAGTTTTAAGAGGTTAGTAAAGCTTTGCACACACATTTTGCATCTATTCATCCTCGGATCTTATGTGAATGTACTAATATTCTTATGTAATATGGCAGATTTTTTTCTTTTGTGAATGCACTAGTGTAGCTCGACATGGTGAATATTGTTGCGTATTTCTTATAGCTCTTCTATCATACAAAGTTTAGTTGTAGAAGTTTGAGTATGAGGTCAAACAATATAAGATCATGGTCATCGAATCTTGGGATATACAAGCAGTCATCTTCCAATATACGATGACCATTCACTTATTCAGTTTGATCTCATGCTCAAATTTCCACAACGATCTTTTTTTATTACCGAAGAGTTCTCAAGAAACACCAGACGTGTGGTCGTGCGTTCCAGTTCGAGTATCTATCGGGTTGTTTAAGAACATGTATTGTTGTTGTTACATTACATTTGACTATGCAACTGATCCACTTTCCACTTCCAACCATTACCATAAGACTGATGGATTTGAACAGAGAGGACAAAATTGGTAATCTCTCATCATCATATATTCATATATCTTATCAACTTCTGCCAATTGATGTTTTATATCATATGCATCTATTATCTCACCAATCTTTTATCCTTTGTAGGTTTGTTTCCATTTACATTCCAAGTGATCTCCTTGTCATCAAAATTGATGATGCCAATTTCCAATTACACAAGGTACAAAAAAGAGCCGAGCTTTTTTTAGGTGCAGCATGATCCAACTATACAAGCATATTTTCATGGGTTTCTTTGCTTAGCTATGGCTATAACTAGAAAATCTAGGACTGGCCCATTTTTGGCATGATTATGTTATGTTATGTCATGGGTTTGTTTGGTCAGTACCCACTGATCTCAAGAAGTGGGAAGTTGAACATACTCATATATGATTTGTGTTTATGGAGAAGTGAGCAAAATCATCCTAGACGAGCTACCAGGCGGAGGGGAGGCCTTTGAGCTAGCATCCAAGTTCTGCTACTGCATTACGGTGGACCTCACTTTTGTTTCTAAAACATTTATTAACTTTTAAGTGCATTTATTGAAACGTTAGTATTGTAACAATTTTGTTTGAAGATGTGCAATAATTTTATTGAACTATGAACTCAATCCATTAATGGATGATACGTTTGATTTTTTAATGGTTGTTTGTGACCATAGCTAAAAACGAGATGATTATTCACTACGAAACAAACATACAAACGCTCAACGAGATGATCAAGTACATTACGAAGGAAAGAAACAAACACTTGAAAGATACAAGTACCACAAAAGAAAGCAGAAAGAGAATCATACCGACAATGACATACCGACAGCAACATCCAACCATTACCATTACCATTCAAGTGAAGGTCCTCAGGGAAACTAATCTAGTTGGATGACAACGGGTGTCGGACATAGACAAACATTACCGTTCCAGTGAAGGTGGAGCCTAAGATCCTCATAACCGACAATGACATTGTCGTAGTTGAATTCTCCAAAATGCACTTCATACCTACCAAAGTCCGAGTGTCGTAGAACAATTCCAAACCACTATCAGGCACGAGCCCATACGTTTACGTGTTGCCCTATCTCGTAATGGTTTAGAGTTCTATAAGGAGGTATGGGGCGTGATATGCGATATATTGTATAGCGCATCTAGTGGATATTAGCATGATTTAGATGATGTTTGGATATGATTTGATGGTGATTCTGTAATCCGGAAGAGAAGACTAGAAGTAAAGAAATCATGGGATTTACAGAGGTTTGAAGTGCATTGAAGAGTAGAAGAACAGTGGGTTGAATTCAAATTGTTCGTTCTCTTTACTCAGATGTCCAAATGGAGTGATTCCAATTCGAGGAGTTAGATCTTGAAGTCTACTGTAAGTCCTCAAAATATGAGTGCAATACGAGTTGGGAATCAAAAGTTATGTCGTTTGTACGGAAGTGTCACAGCTGCTGGAGTACCACCGCACCCGCGGCAACATCACCGCACCCCGCGGTGAGCCAGCAGAGAAGAAAGCGCGAAGTTCTGGAAGACCACCGCACCCCGCGGTGGGTGTCACCGCACCCAACGGTGGCGACGCGCTGAAGATATTTCCGAGTTTTTATTTCCCGTTTTATTTTATTTCCGAGACTTTGTTTCCAAGTTTATTTATTTCTTTTCTTTTTTTTCTTTATTTCCTTAGTATTTAAGTTAAGTTTAAGATTCTTTTAGAGAGAATCCATTCTTTAACCCTAGTTGCTACCTTTCTACGTTTTTGCTCTCACAAACCCTATGGAGAACTAAACCTCCATTGTTGTACTTGACAGTTTGAAGCCAACAATTGATTGGTTGTGAGTTTTCTACTCTTGTTCGTTTTCCTATCTAGTTGGATTAATTCTCTTGCGCTTGATTGTTTATTGAATCTTATTGGTTTATCTAGACTGATCACCTAGGTTTATTGATATTATCCATATAGCTAGGACTTGTGATTCCGGGTTCGGGTTGCATATCTAGTAGCAAACATGATTTACATAAGCGGGTTGCGAGTGTTCATCGTGAGAGAGAGTTAATTACATGTTATAGTAACATGTTGTTTATATTGCGTGTATCTTGTTGAATCCTTGGTTGAATGCTATTGCTTTATTGAGTCTTGAAGGTTTTCGGATTTGATTTGGTAATAAGTACTATTAGGGCTGGTAGAACTAATAGTTACTTAAGATCGGGATAAGAACAACTATAGGAAAGATAAGAACTTGAGACTAATAGAATTCAGTGATCAACCATATCTCTTGTTGTGTGGATCTTTGTCAGGTGTAGCATTTTTCCCCACCATATTCACAACCTTTACTTGCGAATTTGTTTACTTGTTTTCTTGCTTTATTTACTTGGTTACTAAGAAACTCATACAACACCCCCCCCCCTAGTTCCTAGTTGGTAGTTTACGAAACACAAGAATTGATAACCTGATTCCCTGTGGGATCGACCCTGACTTGCTTGCTATACTCTTTAGTAGGTACTTTAGGATTTCTTTGATTAGGCATACGACTTTAAGCCTGTCAGGGCGCAACAACCCCCATGGGACTTGTTCTTCAAGGGGACCGGCGTGGTCGTTACGCATCAATGTTTCATATTCGACACGGTAGAATTCGACCAATGGTAAGACTAAGGATATCCTGGTTGTGTGATATGAACCGAGCAAGCCGTGTTCTGCTCAAATGACTTCAACTCGTTTCTCTAAATGAAATTGTCTTGCCATTTAGGAAATCTAAAAACATTACACAATAGTAAGACTTGTTGTATATAATGTAGGGCAATAAAAATATATATAATTAAATAGTATAAAAACATACAAAAGTGTATAAGACAATGTTATATATACTAACAAAACATATCACAACTTTTACCGGATTTCTTATCGGATTTGTGAATCTTGTCTGCTCCTTTGGCCCTTTGCCTGAAAAAGCTCCAAATAATGGGTGCAATATATGGAAGTGTTGTACTTAAATGGCAATGTCCAAAACAACATATATATTGTCGGCCAAGGCAATAACTCCCTTGAGTAACTTGTCCTATGTATGGGTAAAGATTCTTATTGTTGAATTCCTTAGGTTTTGATAGTGACAAACATTCAACTAATCTGGGTACTAAGTGTTTCAGGAACAAAGACAGTTGTCTCAGGGAACCTTCACAGCAAAGGATTGAAGAGGGAACAAAGCTCTGTTCTTGTGCTTTGTTACCTCTGAAGGAACAACAGTGACGAACAAGATCGAAGCTGCGAATGGAAGAAAGAAATCCAGCGTGTTATTTATGGAAACAAATCAAGGCGCACACGTGGTCAAGGATTGAAGAAATCGGCTGGAAGGATCTAGCCGTTGGAGGAGATATGGAGAGAGAAGCTCGATTCCTTATCTTAGGGATTCTTTCCTTAGATAAGCGGATTGGAGAGAGAAGAATCTTATCACATCCGTTTATATTAATTTAAGGGAATTCTTTCCTTTTATTAATATATACGGCTAGGGATATTATTCTTCCAGCAAAACATATCTTCTTGTTACCATATTTGAATAAATCTTATCTTGTTATATTTAGGGTTTGCCGAGTTGTATTTAATAGAGGTGTGGATTCATTTCTATGAAACCATGACGACGAGAAAAAAAAACAGAGAGAACGAAAATTGAGATAGAAAAGGAGTGAGGTGTGTGTAAGTCTTTAAGGGTTGAGTTTGGATTCATCGTTGTAAGAGTGATCTTCGAATCTAGGTGGGAAGTCTAGTGTTTTGGAGTCCATGCTACAAGTGTAATCGAACAAGAAATCAATAAGACAAGTACACGCTTCAAAATCATCTCAAGCGAAAGCTTGAAGGTAGTGGTTTTTCTTTGAGAAGCTAGTTTTGCTAATCAGAGTTTCTACTATATATCGTGAGTTCGTTCGTTATCTTTCCTGCTATATTTATCCGCTGCAACTTTTGTGGGGACAAAGCCTTTGTTCCCTCAGACGTAACTCTAACGATCCAACAATTGGTATCAGAGCCTGTTGCTCTAGATTGTTTGTTTTAGTTACAGATTCTGCAGGAAAGATGTCGTCAGGAAATGCCTTGGATAGAGACTCTCAAGAAGGTGATGTAGATGTGGCTCTCATCACTCAAGCCATGAAGAAAATATGGTCTCGAAGCAAAGACACTAAAGGTTCGGTCATGGTTCACAATGACATGAAGAAGGTTGTCTTCTCTCACTGCTATGACAACGGACACTTCGCAAAAAGGTGCCTCAACAAAGCGGCATGCTCTTCTCAGGTCTTCAACGAGGAACAAACGAGGATTGCGAAGTGGGGTGACTGCAGCTCAGATGATGAAGCATCTCCTCTCTCAAAGGATATCTGCTTGATGAGCTCAAAAGGTCACAACGTATCAGAAGGTGGTTCTCATAAATCCAAGGAGGAAGCAAGGAAAGGCTCTTGGCACCTTGACTGTGCATGCTTAAGTCACATGATAGGGAACAGTGAATGGTTCACCTCTCTTCAGCCAGCCTCAGGGGCATCGATAACTTTTGGAAACAAGAGTAAGGGTGAGGTTTGTGGTATCGGTATGGTAAGACTCTCTAAACACATCACCGTGAATAATGTGAATCTAGTGAATAATCTCAAGTTTGATCTATTTAGTATGGCTCAACTATGTCAAAACAGAAAAAATAGGGTAGTCTTTACCACTGATGATTGTCATGTTGAGTGTCTAAGTACATGGAAAATCTTACTCAAAGGGATTTGCGACAACAACGTTTATAAGGTCGACCCTGCTTTCATCCCTGACAAGGACCTATGTTTGTCGTCTATTGCTGAGACGACATACTTGTGGCACAAACGCTTTGGACATGCTAGCCTTCAACTCCTCTCCAAACTTCATAGACAAGAGTTGGTGAATGGTCTTCCCAAGGTTGAAGCAATGAGAAGTGACGTGTGCGACACATGCATTAAAGGAAAACAAGTGAGGTCTTCCTTCAAGTCCAAAAGGGATGTAAGTACAACACGTCCTCTAGAATTAGTCCACATGGATCTTTGTGGGCCTATGCGCATGAAGAGCCGTGGGAGAAATGCATATGTCTTTGTTATTGTGGATGACTATTCCAGGTACACATGGACGATTTTCATCTCAACAAAGGATGAAGTGTTCGCTGAGTTTGAGTCCTGGCTTAAGGCAACTGAGAGAAGCACTGGTCATACCTTGGGGTCTATTCGCACCGATCATGGAACTGAATTCGAGAACTCTCAGTTCCTATCCCTCTGTAGGAACAGAGGTATCAACCACAACTTCTCTGCTCCCAGGACCCCACAGCAAAACGGTATTGTGGAAAGGAAGAACAAAACTCTGGAAGACATGACGCGTACTCTCCTCATCTCAAGTGGTCTTCCAAGGAGTTTCTGGGCCGAAGCCTTGAATGTCGCGTGCTACGTTCTGAACAGGGCAACCATCCGTCCTCTTCTGAACAAAACTCCCTTGATCTTCTGAAGGGAAGGAAACCTAATGTGTCTCATTTACGCACATTTGGTTGCAAGTGCTTCGTCCACAATAACGGGAAAGATTCTCTTGGGAAGTTTGATCCCAGAAGTGATGAAGGAACCTTTGTAGGATATTCTCAGCAAAGCAAAGCCTACAAAGTTTTCAACAAGAGAACCAAAAAGGTAGAAGAAAGTATTCGTGTTGTTTTTGATGAATCTTTCATGGCTGGTAACAATGTGCAGGAACAATCCGATAGAGTTCCCTCCAATATCGAGCCATCCGAAGATGACTTCTTTCAGCTTGTTGAAAGCAGTGTCGGTGGTGAGACCTCTCAAGATCAAGAAACTCAAAATGATCCCTCAACACCGAGAACTCCCAACTCCACAAACTCAGGGGAAAATGAAGAGAATGATAACCCGCCGGATACGTCTCAGGCACCTCAGGGGGAACAGAGCCCAAGTCACGACACAACGGAGCCCTCTGAGGACTACCCTGCTGCTGAGGGAACAGGAGGAGTTTGCCCTAATGCTGATGGGACATGTGGTGAAAGCTCAAATGCTGGCAATGCTGATTCGGAGGAGTTTGACTTCAACAAACTCCAAGTTCCAAACTACCAGCAAAAGTGGGCTCATCCAGTCAAACTGATCGTCACAGACTATAGAAAGGGAGCACCACAGAGCACTCGTTCTTCCCTACAAAATTTATGTGCTTTCAATGCCTTTCTTTCCTTGCAAGAACCCAAAACTGTAGGAGAAGCATTGAAGGATCCTGACTGGATAAACGTCATGCAAGAAGAACTCCATCAGTTCGAAAGAAACAAGGTTTGGAGGTTAGTTCCCCGTCCAAGGAACAGAACAGTGATTGGAACCAAATGGGTGTTCAGAAACAAGCTGGATGATCAAGGTCAGGTCACAAGGAACAAAGCTCGGCTGGTGGTGAAAGGCTACAACCAGCAGGAGGGCATCGACTATAATGAGAACTTTGCTCCAGTTGCCAGGTTAGAAGCAATAAGACTCCTAATTGCTTATTCTTCTTTCCATGGATTCAAGCTACAACAGATGGATGTCAAGACCGCCTTCTTGAATGGGGTTCTCAAGGAGGAAGTATATGTGGAGAAAACACCCGGTTTTGAAGACACCACTCAACCTGACCATGTCTACATTCTAGACAAAGCTCTGTATGGTCTCAAGCAAGCCCCGAGGGCCTGGTATGAAAGGCTCTCTCAATTCCTTCTGACGCACGGATACGTTCGTGGAAAGGTCGATAAGACTTTGTTCCTTATGAAGGAAGGGAAGCAAATTCTGGTGGTTTAGGTCTATGTGGATGATATCATCTTTGGATCCACTGATGATAAACTGGTTCAGAAATTCTCTAAGCTGATGGCCAGTGAATTCGAGATGAGCATGGTTGGAGAACTCAAGTTCTTCTTAGGTCTGCAAGTCTCTCAGGGGGATGAGGGAACTAAAGTGCACCAACAGAAGTATCTCAGGGAGTGTGTCAAAAATTTTGGTATGAATGATGCAAAACCCTTCACCACTCCCATATCTCCAAACAATCCAATGGGAAAAGACGAACATGAACAAGGAATTGATCCATCCCTCTATCGAGGAATCATAGGTTCGCTTTCAGGCCGATCCCAAAGAAACACATCTCAAAGCAGTATAAAGGATTCTGAGATACTTGAAGGGAACATATGATCTTTGTCTGTGGTACCCAAGAGGAGGAAGTCTTGATCTTGTCGGATACACAGATGCTGACTTCGCAGGGAATAAAGTGGACAAAAAATCTACCTCAGGAATGGCTCAGTTCCTTGGGCCGTGTTTGGTTTCCTGGGGGTCAAAGAAGCAGAACTTCGTGGCTCTCTCCACTGCAGAAGCTGAATACATAGCCGCTGCTGCTTGTTGCACTCAACTCCTATGGCTCAAACAACAACTCAGCGACTACGGTATTCTTCTTAACTCCATTCCCATTCTCTATGACAATACAAGTGCCATAAACATCTCCAAGAATCCGGTACAACACTCACGTACCAAGCACATCGAGATAAGACATCACTTCTTACGTGACTGTGTGGAGAAAGGGTTGGTGACAATGGATTTCTGTGGAACTAAGGATCAAATCGCCGACATTTTCACCAAGGCACTAAACAGGGAACCATTCGAACAGTTTCGTATGGAACTAGGTATTATTTCTCTAAACTGACTGTCTACTTGTTGTGTTCCCTCGATGATTGGCTAATTTACATGGTAAAGTGTGAAGGGTTAATCATCATGTCTTGGTCTGCATCTATTCTCTTGATCATTAGTTGAACGACTTGCTTAGACTCATGCTAATACCTCACTTATATGCAAAATTTCATGCATGATTCTCTATGCTATCTTGTTTACACACGACTCAGATTTCTTTCGGCCCAAAAGAGTCAACTTGATGATTTGATCCCTCATTATAAGCCCAAATGATTGTTGACTCTACAGCTTACCTTAGCCATCATGTTTGATGCTTCCTATGAGCCCCTCTAATCATCCACATCTGGGAGCCTCTCATTCATGATTAAACATTATTAAAAATTCTCATATATGCTTTTGTATGATGTTCTTTGTACCCTCTCTGGTAACATTACCCCCGTATCACACTCTTCTACTTTTTTGGAAAGTCGAGAATACGAATTGTTGCCACTATGGTCTGTGGATAGGATTCGACAGGTATGATATGTGATGCTGGCTTCCAACTGCCTAAGGAGGGTTCGTGCTTAAAAGCTGAAGTTGCATGTGAGAAGTAGTGGGCTCCGAATGAATCCCTGGTAAAAGAAGGCAAGCTGAAGGTTGTGATGTTAAAAAAAAAATCAAAAAAAACCAAAAAAAAAAACCAAAGATTCTCTCCTCCATTAGCCGAGCCTATGATGGATGTTGAAGACAACAAGGATGCACAAGCTTTGAGTGGGAACAAACGATGAACTCCATTGCTAGTCATACTTCAGATCTACTGCTGGCCCTAGTGGTACTTAATTCGTATTTCTCTGGCTAACCAATACCTCTTTTGTTCCCTAGCACATCTATCCCTCTATTTTTCGAACTTCCTTGTCTCTGATTCGTGTGTGAACATTTACTGGCATGTTGATCATAAATGGTATCCTTGCATATCTTGTTGTTGTCCTAACATGCTATCCGTGTTCTTGCGTTTCAATCTAATGCGATTGGGAATAATGTTCATCTGGCTGTGATTCTTCATCTCTAACTCTTAGCTATGTTTTTGATGATGCCAAAAGGGGGGAAATAACAGGTAGCCCTGGTTGAGGGGGAACAGCACATGGTTTCATATGTTGCTGTATTGAGGGGGAACTATTATGGTCTTGTGTGGAGACCCTTCCCCATACAACCGTCTTTATCTCGTATGTATACGCTTTATTGTCAAGGATGTTTGTCACCATCAAAAAGGGGGAATTTGTTGAATTCCTTAGGTTTTGATAGTGACAAACATTCAACTAATCTGGGTACTAAGTGTTTCAGGAACAAAGACAGTTAACAAAGCTCTGTTCTTGTGCTTTGTTACCTCTGAAGGAACAACAGTGACGAATAAGATCGAAGCTGCGAATGGAAGGAAGAAATCCAGCGTGTTATTTATGGAAACAAATCAAGGCGCACACGTGGTCAAGGATTGAAGAAATCGGCTGGAAGGATCTAGCCGTTGGAGGAGATATGGAGAGAGAAGCTCGATTCCTTATCTTAGGGATTCTTTCCTTAGATAAGCGGATTGGAGAGAGAAGAATCTTATCACATCCCTTTATATTAATTTAAGGGAATTCTTTCCTTTTATTAATATATATGGCTAGGGATATTATTCCTCCAGCAAAACATATCTTCTTGTTACCATATTTGAATAAATCTTATCTTGTTATATTTAGGGTTTGCCGAGTTGTATTTAATAGAGGTGTGGATTCATTTCTATGAAACCATGACGACGGGAAAAAAAAAACAGAGAGAACGAAAATTGAGATAGAAAAGGAGTGAGGTGTGTGTAAGTCTTTGAGGGTTGAGTTTGGATTCATCGTTGTAGGAGTGATCTTCGAATCTAGGTGGGAAGTCTAGTGTTTTGGAGTCCATGCTACAAGTGTAATCGAACAAGAAATCAATAAGACAAGTACACGCTTCAAAATCCTCTCAAGCGAAAGCTTGAAGGTAGTGGTTTTTCTTTGAGAAGCTAGTTTTGCTAATCAGAGTTTCCACTATATATCGTGAGTTTGTTCGTTATCTTTCCTGCTATATTTATCCGCTGCAACTTCTGTGGGAACAAAGCCTTTGTTCCCTCAGACGTAACTCTAACGATCCAACACTTATGTTAACGCTTTTATACTAAAGGGCAACAAACCCCTAGACTAAGTTCCATAGTGCAACACAAAAGTAGAAGAATAAGAAGTGAAGACTCGACATTCACTTTCACGTGAAGCACAAAAGAAGAAGAAAGATATGGAAGTGAAGAGACATGGCATCGGTTCTCGTGAAGCACAAAAGAAGAAACCTCTTCCTGGAAGATGTCACGTGAGTCTGCTGCAAAAAAACAAGACTTGGTGAGTTGTGTTATCAAGTCATTGTTTTTATTTTCGCTAGCAATTGAAAGCATGCAAAACTTAGGTTCACATGAATGTAGAGGCATGCCCAACAAAAGCATGCAAAACTTATATTCCATTTCTTATTTAGGTTATATTAGAAGAATATAGTCCAAAACTCAATTTGTTAATAATTTTTTGTTAATATGTTTGAAACACATATGTTAAATACACTCTTACCTAATGCACAACTAATAATCCATTTGGTTAGTTTAAACTTAAACCCTAAATCTTAACATGTGAATGATGAAACATTTTTAACATGTGAATGATGCAACTTTGTTGGCTTATAAATTGGTGATTGTCTACAATGGAATAAGGTGCACTGTGCACATCAACTAAGACCAACTCAGTTTAGGGTCCCGGAAGCGCCTTCTCGATGTTAAGGAACCAAGTCTCAGGAATACGATCATTTACCAACTTTGTTAATTTTACAATACGAAGAAAACATAGACGTTATTATACAATACGAAGGAAACATAGACGTTACACAATACGGTTATACATACAGCTAGTCTGATAACAAAAGATCTTCCATCCCAATCAAAAGTTACACAACATACATAAACACAACATAATGTAAGCTAAACAACATAATTTAAGATAGAGAACATAATTTGGATGACATATATAATAATAAAAGATCCGAACAAACAACTCCTTATGCGTAGAAGAGCCGATCACAAAACTACTTCATGGTGGGATTCATCATGTGTTATGCGTAGAAGAGCCGAGCACACAACTCCTTCATGGTGTGAGTCATCGACTTAACACGAAATGTGCGGAATCTTGCCTCCACCTAAAAGAAATGCATTCACAGCTAAGAAAAATTACCAAATACATTTGTTATGATCACAACAATAATCTCCAATCTAGATTGAAATTACTCACCGTCAACTTATTGTCCCACCAATCGTGATCTCGCATTATAGTACCTTAGGGTAAGATATCTCAGCACCCACAACTGAAGCTTACGAGGAGCTTACTGCAAGTTGAGATCGGAGATCCAAAGGCAAGGTACGAACTTGTGTTGTGAGTACTTGCTTAGTGTTTTCTTGTGTTCTTGTTTATTTATGAGTTGATTACACTCAAGGTCTAGAAGCCTAGGATCTGTGTGAGAATAGGTGGAGAGGAGACTTGTGAGATTGTACAACTTATTAATAATACAAGTATACGGTTTGAAATCCTACTAGGATAACACCTAGAGGTAGAGGTTTTTCTCTTTTCAACTACTTGGTTGATTGAGTTTTCTCTATAAACGAACTGTCTTGCTGTTACTTTCTGAATCTATATATTTCCGATCCCCAGGGAACAGTATCACCATTCCATGTCTAACACACATCGATTCAACAATAAGTTTGGGAAATTTTTATTTTTTTTGGAATTTAAAGTAGGGGTAGTTTTGCCACAACTTCAAAAAGTTGGGCAAAAATTGTAATTAAGCGTAAAGAAGGGGTGTCCAATTGTGAAAGTCCCCATCCTTCTTCCACCATGGCTTACACAGGTTAGGTCGAGCATCCATGGCTGAAATTTGACCCAGATTTGGCTCGATTGTTCAAATTGAAGTGTGGGATTTGTTGATAAGATCAACACGTCCAAAAGCCCCCAAATTTTGGGTATCAAATCTCCCGGATTGGATCAAATTTCCCACAAGAAGGCAAGCCATGTCGGCATGACGCGTCTTTGTGTATTTTGAGAAATTCGACCTTGTCCAAATCAACTGGGGCACATATATTACGTGATTGTGAAGCCCCATTTATGGGCTATCTTCCCGCTATAAATTCGACCCCAACCATTGTCAAGTCTAATCCAATTTCAAGCATAAACCCACGAATTCCCTATTTTTATCCGCAACTGTTCTCGTCCAATTCCGGCTACCACGGTGCTCCTCTGCCGCTGCTAGCCACACCAAGAGGTTAGCCTTGAAGCCACGGTCCAAACCACACCGGCCCCGCACCCGAAGACGCGCCGTCGAGCCACCACCAGGCTGGAGGTAGAAGACAATGGCAATTTCGTAATTTAGTCCATTTTTTTTTATTAATTTCACATATTTTATTTTAACTAGGTTATTTTAATAATTAAATAGGGTAATTTAATAATTAATTTGGTAAAATATTTAATTAGGAATAATAGTTTATTAAATTTAGTCAATTTAATTAAAATGAGCACATATAGTTTATAAATAATTACAATTATTAATAGGGATTCAAATAAATTTATTTTGGTCAATTTATTTTAATTAGGTTGTTGATTTATGATTAAAGGATATAATCATAATGTTATCCGACAATTGATTTAGTTGAGCTTAAATCAATTTAAAATAGGAATCGATACGAGTAACGTTCAAATTCCGTTTATGAATAAATTATCTGATTATAATTTATTTTGGTGTAATTTGGGTATGTCTCGAAATCTCTATTGGGAACAGAAACGAACCAGAAATCCAATTCGTTGGTTAAAAGCAACTTTATGTCGTATGCCGTTACGTCGTTCAACCGACAACTTAATTCGAGGTAAGTGGAGTTTCTCTCTTACATTTATTCCATATTTTTTTTAATTGACAATTAACTAATTATTTTAATTAAATTGGGCTAAATATTTTCATATTGTGTTTGGAAACTTATGTGTTATAATGGTGTGATAAAATATGAATTAAATTCTAGGTTATATATGTTGCTAGCGCTTACACTTTTGAATATATTATTATTTCCGTAGAGTGATAGTTGAACTTTGGTGTGGACTTGTATGCTTAGTTCGCACGAGTATTCGTAGGAACGCTATATACCTTGCGGAATTTAGTTGTTTCTGTATAACAATATTCAAAGTATTTTGCCCTATTACTTTTGGTCATGACGTACGCTTATTAGAATATAAGTGGTGGTCCGCTTAGCTAGTGCTGTTATTCGGGATTCGTCCCATGATATCTCTTGTATCGAGATGGTGTGGATTGAAAGCTTTAACGTAAATGCATGTTTTGGAATTAAATAAGATAAATGATTTTATGCACATAATTAATAAACTTCGGGCGAGAAGCACAACGTGGAAACTGCTCGGGTTCCTGTCTAAGTGAGTCCTCTTTTCAATATGAATTTGCACAATACGTATGCGGTGAGGTTGGTTTAGGACTCGATTAGTCAAAGGAGTCGTTTTAAAAATCTTGTTATGTAATAATTATAAATGTTCCCAAGCAAATACATATAATTCCCATAACACTAAATTTCATTGAAGTCTTCTCTTGAGTTATACCTTTTCTTACGTTTCGGTGGAAGTATGGTAGTTATATATACCGTTTATCGAGTATTATTCGAGAAACAATGGTAGTGTCTATATACGACTACACTGAACCTCATGTAAAATACTCTTGCATTGTATTTTATTAGACTAACAAACCTTTCATTTTCCTTGCATTGTTGGCTGGTGTCATCCGTCCCATACGACACATAAGTTTGTTTGTCTCAAGCTATCTCGACATAACCAATCAGAGAAGAAGGCTTGCAGTTGAACTTGTGTATCGAAATATATTTTGAAGTTGTTTTGGTATCGATTTAATCTTCTTAATAAATGTAATAGGCAATACTATTTAGATAACCTAGTCATGTATTATGGGTTTATATAAAGTTATCCGTTGTAATTTCATATTGTTTTGTAAAACTAGTCTTCTCAATTTACGAGAAGAATTTTAATAGAGATTGAGTATTTGTTTCATAATTCTTCCGCTATTATTTTGTTTGTTATCAGTGTATTTACGCATAAATTGTTTTGATTAAGGATAGGGTGGCTTTGGACTTTAAAGTTTGAGGTCACTAGCGTGTGGCACAACCGACATAATTGTAACACCCCAAATTTGTAATCCTTTATAAGGGTTAGATTACGACTCATGTCATCAAGAGCTCTTCCTTTTTAGGGTTCAAGTGAGGATTAAGAACTCTGAAGTTAAGTGTGTTATGACAGGAGTAGTACCAGGATGGGTGAACTCATGGGAAGTCCTTGTTTTAGCCATGGGATAGCGCTTCTAAGTCTCTTGGCCTTACTAATGGTATCAGAGCCGACTCTAATTTACGAGTGGGCTTGGTCTAGTGGACGGTCACTCGACCTACACTACTACAATAAAGAGTTATTGCGGCGTCCAAAAAATGCTGCCTAAAGTAAGATAACCGCTGCTTAAAAGCTATTGAAGCGGTTTTCAGCCGCTTCATCTGATGCCGTTGACCTATGCACTTTTGCTCATGGATATTGCAGCGATTGACCTATGCACTTTGAATACGCTGCCTTTTCATGAAAACTGCTGCCTTATTTTATGTCTATTGTAGCGGTTACAAACAATCAAAGGCATTGATTTGTTTCACCTATTGAAGCGGTTTCTTAATTAAGCACAATAGTTTTTTTCTTTTAAGCAGCGGTTTAGATCAATAGCTTTTAAATATCTTATTTGTAATATTGATGCAACAATAATTATCATATATTATATATAAATAAATAACATATCCCACAGTCAAAATGAAATGAGACAATAGTTATGCAATCAACACATTCTTATTTCATATATTTACATTGTCATTGTTGTATGTAAGAAATCACTAATTCAAGAGGGAAAATAACATACATACATTACACTAATTCATTCTAAATTTATGCAATATAAAAAGAAAACAATATATTTTGTAACTCATAGTTCCTCCAAGCTATATATCATATCTTCTATTCTTCCCTTGCAATTGTCGATAACACCGTGACATCTATCAATGGGAGAAAAATGAAGTAAATTATGAGTGAAATTCAGCATCTTAGCTTGTTGGATAGAAACCAAGTGTTAGTAACAAAGTAAAACATTGTTCCTATATAGGGAACGGTACCTTTGCACAGCGGAATATCACAAATAACAACACAATCACGTAGAGAGGAAAACCAAATCAACCAACTTGTTGACAAGGAAAAACCTCTACCTCTAGGTGTTATTCTAGCAGGATTTCAAAGTATACTTCTTTTATTGATAAACACGAGCTACACAAGTCAAGCAAAGATCCAACGTAAACTAGATTTCCCTACTAGAATACTCTCTAAGCTTAACAACTCTTACCACGTATTCCAACTCACATCAAACTTGAAACTACGTAAAAGTTACCTCCTTCACCTCACAAACTTCGCCTATGAAGCTCCTAAAGATCGCAACTTTCCTTGACGTAGGAACGGCTCTGTCGTTCCCTTGAGCCAACAACCTTGAAACTCGCCTCTTGAACTCCAAGCTGTGTTCTTGCTCTCCAATGGCTACTTAGAAACCTTCAAAGCTCCTAATGTCGTCTCTCTTGGATGCTCCTCTTTCTCTCTTGGAAGCATGTCAAACTAGGTTGATAATGCCTTGTATTTATAGGCCTCTAAAGAATGACGAAAATATAATTTATTTATGGTCTAATCTGATATATTATCCCATAAATAACATTATATCTTTCCATCAAACTATTTCCTAAAATACTACAAACAAAATCTTCCAACTTGACATTATCTTGTTTCCATAAATAGATCTTATCTCTCCATGATAATTCCGACCCATTATCTGCAAGATACAATCTCCACTTTCCTTGTATGAACGTCTCCTTGTGCTCCAAGTAAACATTCGGAACCCTAGACGCAATATCTCGCAATTTGCCTCTTCGCTGGGAACGTTGACAACTTTCTGTTCTGTTTTTCTTGTTCCCTGGAATCTCCATTCCTTCTCTTCTTCTTGAGCTCTGATGCTCTTGTTCCCACTGTTCCCTAGGATGTCTGATCCATTGGTCACAACCATTGTTTCCTAAAACTTCTCCAGATAGCTCGCATGTTTTCTGTTGTTCTCTGAAATAATACTTAAGAACAAATCATCAAATGCATAGTGTTTATCATCATCAAAACACCTAAGATTTCTTGAGGAAACCTTCTTTCAACATAGCTGAACCAAGGAAATTAACGAGGTGCCAAAATAAAACTTGTATGTCCATAAAAAGTAGAACTTGTCATGATGATGCAACTAAAATGATTAGTTCACTCATACATCCTTTGAACATCTAAATAACTACATGAATAAATAAGTTCTACAATAACTGATTCCTTGTATTGTAGCTAAAAATTGCCTATCATCAAAAGATTAGATTATAAAAACATGCTTAAAATGCATTGAAGATGCTTCTGTAAGAAACATATTTGTTTATGAAAATTCAACAGAGTGACAAAATAGTCTCAAGTAGCTTGATAGTCTTGAAACCTGTAGAGGCACTAGCACAATTTGCTCAAGAGCATAATTTCTCAAATAGAAGCACAACCAAGAAACTTTTTAGCATTAAAATTTCATTATAAAACTTTATCATCTAAATACCAAAATCTCCTCATATATTATCCTTTAAACAAAAATTCATGCAAAACGTTTGATATGATAGCCGATTACCTTTTCATATTAGAGGGGCTTATGATCCTTTTTGCTTAAACAATAACTTGAAAATCAAACAAATATCACCTTTCAAGAGAAATTTATTAATACAATCATATGAGATAGGGTTCTCAGTAGAATATTGTTAAATGGATAAATATACCTAAGTGAACAAATGAATAATTGTTGTCATTCTTACAAAAGGCCTAGTTTTAGACTTCTTCAATTCAAGTTGTTACAAAGAATTTAACACACTCCGATTTTTTCAAGATTGATCGATTTTATCACGAGTGAAGAAACATAGTCATAAAGGCCAATGTAGAAAGAGAATAAATTCAAATTTATACATGAGAAATGGTTGTAACTAACAAATTAAGGAAAAAATATGTACAACTTTACTGACTGATTAAGTGATTATCAACAAACTATAATCTACGTACCTCAAATTCTCTTATTAAGTTAAAAAAAATGTTGATTTCATTCTTTACCCTTTCCCACGTCAGAATTAGAACATCATAAATTCATTTAACATATTCAAATTTCGAAAAAAAAATATACTACAAGCCTATTCCATTTACCAAGAAACATATAAGAAGTTAAGAAGATTTTGAATTAGATGTTTTCTACATCATTCTAGCAAAGCTAAAAGTTAATCTTGAGTAGACATTCTAGCAGAGCAAACATATCTGTTGAATTCCTTAGGTTTTGATAAGTGACAAACATTCAACTAATCTGGGTACTAAGTGTTTCAGGAACAAAGACAGTTGTCTCAGGGAACCAAAGGATCGCGGGGAGGAACAAACCTTTGTTCATGTGCTTTGTTACCCAGCAAGGAACTGAAGCGACGAACGAGATCGAAGCTGCGGATGGAAAGAAGAAATCCAGCGTGACAATTATGGAAACAAATCAAAGAAGAATCACGCGGTCAAGGATTGAAGACTTCGGTTGGAAGGATCTAGCCGTTGGAGAAGATTTGGAGAGAGAAGCCCGATTCCTTATCTTGGGGAATCTTTCCTTAGATAAGTGAATTGGAGAGAGAAGAATCATATCTCATCCGATTATATTAATTTCGGGAATTCCTTCCTTGATTAATATAGACGGTTGGGATATTATTCCTCCAGGAAATCCTATCTTCTTATAACCTTATTTGGAAAGATCTTATCTTGTTACAATTAGGGTTTTGCCGTGTTGTATTTATTAGAAGTATGGATTCATTTCTATGTAACCACGACGACGGAAAACAGAGAGAACGGAAAAAAAAGGAGAAAGAAAAGAAGTGAGGTGTGTGTAAGTATTTGATGGTTGAGTTCGATTCATCGTTGTAGAAGAGTCTTCGAGTCTAGCTGGTTATTTAGAGGTCGAAGTCCAGGATACAAGTATAATCGAACAAGAAATCAATAAGACAAGTACACGCTTCAAAATCCTCTCAAGCGGAAGCTTGAAGGTAGTGGTTTTTCCTTGAGAAGCTAGTTTTGATAATCAGGGTTTCCACTATACATCGTGAGTTCGTTCGTTATCTTTCTTGATGTTTTTAATCCGCTGCAACTTCTGTGGGAATAAAGCTTTTGTTCCCTCAGACATAACTCTAACGATCCAACAATTGGTATCAGAGCCTGGTGCTCTAGATTGTTTTCGTTACAGACTTTGCAGAAAAGATGTCGTCGTCAAGCAATGCCTCCGTCGATAACCACAAGATGGACAAGAAAGGAGAAGAGAAGGCTCAAAGCATTGCTTTAAAGGTTGTTCGTGCCTTTGACTGGTCTCAAGTCGAAGACGAAGAGGAGGACGGTGATGAAGATGTGGCTCTCTTCACTAGAGCAATGAAGAAGATTTGGTCTCGAAATAAGGGCACCCCTCGTTCCTCCGAAGGGAACAAAGACATGAAGGATGTCGTTTGTTACCACTGTCAAAACAAAGGACATTTTGCCAAAAACTGCTTCAAGAAAAAGGCAGGTCTTCCTCAGATTCGTGAAGGGGAACAAGCAATGATTGCTACATGGGGTGATTCCGACTCAGATGATGAAGAATTCTCTCGTTCTAGGAATGTCTGCTTGATGGCCTTAGAAGACCATGACAAATCAAAAGGCGGCGTGAAGGGAATTGAGGTAAGTGAATCTGAACTCATCTCTAGCCTGAAAAGGAAGTCAAAAGAAAGCTTAATTTTCTTCATTAAGAAGCTTGTTCATGAGAATAGTCTTTTCAATGAGCAGATTGAAGAAAAGGATGAATCGATCTCAAGTTTGATCGAGGAAAACAAAGGGTGGGCAGAAAAAGTGTTCAAACTTGAGAAAGCTTCATCCTCTTCTCCAAGTCCTTGCAATGAGTGTCCCAAACTCACTGAGAAGATCACATCTTTGGAATCTTCTGTTTCCTCACTTGAGTCCGAGTCTTTAATGATAAAACTTGGAAATGCAAAACTGTCTAGTGATCTAACCAAACTCAGTGAGGAACATAAGAAAAAGCCAAAAGGTATTGTGTTTGTTGCAGCCAAGAATGAAAAGAAGACAGAAAAGAAGGAAGTACATCGCTTTGGAATTGGGTATCAACCTAAGCTTCCTGTTGATGGCACTAAGTCTAAACGTCTTGGAGTCGAAGGAAAGCAGTCAACGCAAGAAAAGGGGGAAAGTTCCTCGAGGAGGAACAATCACAAAGATTGCTCAAATTCGACTGGTGGGAATAAGGCTTGGTACCATGGACAGAAAGCTCATTCCATTTGGTTGAAACAATCTCAAAGCGGTAAGTCCAATCATATTGATTTTCATTCTAGGATTGCTAACAAAACAATTTGGCATGGACAGAGCAAATATGTTAATCTAAAGTGTCAAAGAGTATGTTGGTATTGTGGGCACTCTGGTCACTACAAACAAGAGTGCCTCCTGAAGAAACACAATGAGGAACTTGCTCGAACCACTAGGGAGAAAATGAATGCTAAACCTCCAGAAATCAAATATGTTGCTCCCACACCCAGAAAGCATAAGCTTGTTTGGGTTCGCAAAAACTAACTCTTTCTATGCAGGCTGAAGTGAGGAAGGTTCCCGGTATTTCGATTGTGCTTGCTAAAGTTACCTGACAGGGAACAAAGGATGGCTCACCTTGCTTCAACAGGCCTCCGGGGGTTCAACAACCTTTGGATACAAGGGTAAGGGAAGAGTTTGTGGTCTCGGTAAGGTAAGGTTTTCTAACCATATTATTGTGGATCATGTGACACTCGTGAATAACCTCAGATTTGATCTTTTTAGCGTGGCTCAACTGTGTCAAAACAAGAAAATAGGGTAGTCTTTACCACTGATGATTGTTATGTTGAGTGCATAAGTACATGGAAAGTTCTACTGAAAGGGATCTGCGACAACAACATCTACAATGTTGGTCCTGCTTTTGTCCCTGAGAAGGAACTATGTCTGTCGTCCATTGCTGGGACAATAGATCTGTGGCATAAGAGAATCTAAAGCTGTAGGAGAAGCATTGAAGGATTCTGACTGGTTAAACGCCATGCAAGAAGAGCTCCATCAGTTCAAAAGGAACAAGGTTTGGCGGTTGGTTCCTTGACCAAGGAACAGAACGGTGATAGGAACAATATGGGTGTTCAGAAACAAGCTGGATGATCAAGGTTAGGTCACAAGGAACAAAGCAAGGCTAGTGGTAAAAGGTTACAACCAGCAGGAAGGAACAAAGCTTCATAGGTTCGCTTCGTTATCTCACTGCAAGTAGACCTGATATTATGTATAGTGTGTGTCTATGTGCTCATTTTCAGGCAGATCCCAAAGAGACACACCTCAAAGCAGTGAAGAGAATTCTGAGATACTTGAAGGGAACAGATGATCCATGTGTGTGGTATCCAAGGGTGGAAACTTTGATCTAGTTGGATACACAGACACTGACTTCGCAGGGAACATAATGGACATAAAATCTACATCCGGAATGGCTCAGTTTCTTGGGCCGTGCTTGGTTTCCTGGGGGTCAAAGAAGCAGAATTCAGTTGCTCTGTAAACTGCAGAAGCCGAATTCATAGCCGCCGCTACTTGTTACACTCAACTCGTATGGATTAAACAACAACTCAGCGACTATGGTATTCTTCTTGACTCTACTCCCATGCTTTGTGACAATACTAGTGCAGTAAATATCTCCAAGAATCCTGTGCAACACTCACGTACCAAGCATATCGAGATAAGACATCACTGTGAGGAGAAAGGGTTGGTGTCCATGGACTTTTGTGGAACTAGGGATCAGATCGCCGATATTCTCATTAGGGCACTAATTGGGGAACCCTACACTCAGTTCCATACGAAGCCTGGTTTGTTCCCTTCACTATATGTCTATCTCTTATGTTCCCTCGATGATTGGCTAAATTACATGGTAAAGTGTGAAAGGTTAATCATCATGTCTTGGTCTGCATTTCTTCTCTTGATCATTAGTTGAACGACTTGCTTAGACTCATGCTAATACTTCACTTATGTGCAAAATCTCATGCATGTTTTTCTATGCTATCTTGTTAATACATGGTTTAGCTTTCTTTCGGCCCAAAAGAGTCAACTTGATGCATTGATCCCTCATTATAAGCCCAAATGATTGTTGACTCTACAGCTTACCTTAGCCATCATGCTTGATGCTTCCTATGAGCCCCTCTAATCATCCACATCTGGGAGCCTCTCATTCATGATTAAACATTATTAAAAATTCTCGTATATATTTATGTGTGATGTTCTTTGTACCCTCTCTGGTAACATTACCCCCGCATCACACTCCTCTACTTTTCCGGAAAGTCGAGAATACGAATTGTCGCCTCTGTGGTATGTGGCTGGGATTTGACAGGTATGATGTGTAATGATGGCTTGCAACTGCTTGAGAAGTGTTCGTGCATAAAAGGTGATGTGGTGGTTGCGTGATGGTTGTTGCGCTTGAGATTTTGTGGGCTTTGATGGATTTGGACAGAATCTTTTACAAGATTTATTTTTGGAAAATATCTTCTTGGTTGTGATCTTTGGTAAAAGAAGGAAAGAAGAAGATTGGGATCATTATCCTTAATACTTGAAAAGATATGAAAAAGGATTCTTGTGTTTTCTCCCCTCCTATCTATGGCGTTCTCTGCAAAGTTGTCATGTTACTCCCGTGTGTTGTTTCAAAAAAAAAATATATAAAAAATAAATAAATGGAACACCACAGGGAACACAAAGAGGGGATAAATGAATCTTTCTTCTACTAGCGGTTGGATGCTAGTAAGCTACACAAGAAGCAGTTTGTGTTGCAAAAAGGTGCTGGTTGGGTCTGAAGGGGAACAGATCTGCGAAGGGCCGTGACGAGTTTGTCTCGCGCAATATCGTTGATTGGCAGAACAACAAAGGCGACTTATGGAGGATGTGCGTGCTCTAACGGCTACTCATACTCCGGATCCCTCTACAGGCACCGGTGGTACTTGATTCGTCGTTCTCTGGCTAACCAATCCCTCTTTCGTTCCCTAGCACATTTATCCCTTACTACTTGATTTTCCTTGTCTCTGGCTCATGTGTTTCCATTGACTGGCATGTTGATCATATGTGTTATCTTTTCTTATTTTGTAGTTGTCTTTACATGCAGTCTATGTTTGTGCGTTTCAATCTAATGCAAAAGGGGGTGTTGCTCATCTTGATGTGGTCGTTTTCTCTCTATCTCCTTACCTATGTTTTTGATGATGCCAAAAGGGGGAAAATGACACGTAGCTTTGGTTGAGGGGGAACAGTACATGGTTTCATATGGTGCTATGTTGAGGGGGAACTATTATGGTCTTGTGTGGAGAACATTTCCCCATACAACTGTCTTTATCTCGGTTGTGTATGCTTTATTGTCAAGGATGTTTGTCACCATCAAAAAGGGGGAATTTGTTGAATTCCTTAGGTTTTGATAAGTGACAAACATTCAACTAATCTGGGTACTAAGTGTTTCAGGAACAAAGACAGTTGTCTCAGGGAACCAAAGGATCGCGGGGAGGAACAAAGCTCTGTTCATGTGCTTTGTTACCCAGCAAGGAACTGAAGCGACAAACGAGATCGAAGCTGTGGATGGAAAGAAGAAATCCAGCGTGACAATTATGGAAACAAATCAAAGAAGAATCACGCGGTCAAGGATTGAAGACTTCGGCTGGAAGGATCTAGCTGTTGGAGAATATTTGGAGAGAGAAGCCCGATTCCTTATCTTGGGGAATCTTTCCTTAGATAAGTGAATTGGAGAGAGAAGAATCATATCTCATCCGATTATATTAATTTCGGGAATTCCTTCCTTGATTAATATAGACGGTTGGGATATTATTCCTCCAGGAAATCCTATCTTCTTATAACCTTATTTGGAAAGATCTTATCTTGTTACAATTAGGGTTTTGCCGTGTTGTATTTATTAGAAGTATGGATTCATTTCTATGTAACCACGACGACGGAAAACAAAGAGAACGAAAAAAAAAGGAGAAAGAAAAGAAGTGAGGTGTGTGTAAGTCTTTGAGGGTTGAGTTCGATTCATCATTGTAGAAGAGTCTTCGAGTCTAGCTGGTTGTTTAGAGGTCGAAGTCCAGGATACAAGTGTAATCGAACAAGAAATCAATAAGACAAGTACACGCTTCAAAATCCTCTCAAGCGGAAGCTTGAAGGTAGTGGTTTTTCCTTGAGAAGCTAGTTTTGCTAATTAGGGTTTCCACTATACATCGTGAGTTCGTTCGTTATCTTTCTTGCTGTTTTTAATCCGCTGCAACTTCTGTGGGAACAAAGCTTTTGTTCCCTCAGACGTAACTCTAACGATCCAACAATATCACGTCACTCCTATTATAAATAAACTGGACACTAAGTACTTGTTTATATACACTTTCAGATGGAAATGATGCTTGGAGAGTCATTAATTGATCAAGTAATATAGATATATAGAGAGAGAGAGAAAAATTGAGTTAAATTAATTGGTTAGTCTAATTATATACTCCCCCGTCCCATAATGTTTGTCCCGTTTTAACTGGGCACATTTATCGAGGTAAATTTTGTCGTTAATATCTCTAATTACATATTAATAAAAATTATAATTTTTTGATATTATCAAATTACTCGTTGAGACGAATTAAACAAGACCCCACATGACTATGTTTTTTCTTATATATCGGAAGAAATCTTAAAAATTCTCTTCAACTATAAATAGTATATAAAAGTTAAACGGGACAAACAATATGGAACGGAGGGAGTATAAAGAGCCAAACACTAATTACTTTTTAACAGAACAACTGAATCATGATTGGCATACTTAACAAGCTAGCCAAAGAGGCAAGGAATGTTAAGTCATCGATTAATTGACGGTACAACCAAACTGTAAAACTTCTCTACACTTCTCTAAACATATGAACTTTGTACCGTTTACAACAACGAGGTTTTAAGCCAAATCGATATACAAATCTTTAATAGTTTGATGTTAATCAATATTGTGATAAGCTAAACCATTTCTATATTTTTAATGGCTTAAAAACGGTAGTAAATAAGTGTATGGCCTATATAGATTTGCTAAAACAAGGAACAAAAACAACACTTGTTTAGACATTTTAAGATCTTAATACCGAAAATCAAAGAGAGTTTTTTTCCAAATAATACAAAATCCATCTAATTATGAAAGTGTGTACTTGATCATGATGAGAATTGAATTAGACCATTAGAGAAGTGGATCGTGTTCCATCATGGCACAAACTCTCCTTAATGTTGTAGATAGACTCATTGGACTTGGCTATTTCAGCCAAAAACAACAGTTCTCAAACCACGGGCCTGCAATAATGGCCTCTTGATTTAAAACTTGGCCGATTCACTAAGGCCACTAGTATCCTCCAAAACTGACTTGTCCTTTGACGTACCTACACCCCAAATAAGGGAAAAAAAAAAGTAAAGTAGTACATAGCATGGAAACAAACTACCAATGAAAGACAATCCTTGAATGCAATAGTAAACATTAAATTTCATCAACTAAGAGGACCGTAAAGGGGCTCGTAATGGTTTTTCAAAGTCAAATAAACAAGAATCAAGGATTGTTGAAATTAATGTAGTCGAAGGAAACAACAGTAGAATTTGTAGGTGCAACAAGAGCACGCAATTGTTAAAACTTTATACAAAAGTTCAATCAACTCAACAACTAATCTCAAAAGGTATAACTAGCATCAAAGTGACCACACCCATTTGAAACAAGCAAACGAATTGGACAAAGAGCAATCTCTACTATTTTTTTGTGAATTATTGACTCACTTTGCAGCTGACTTGTTTTTTTTTTTTTTTCAAAAGAGATGCGAATGAAGAATGGAAATTGTTCCAAAATTCACCAATTGATGTGGGTAAAGCAAGCAAGTCCAAAATGTAACGTAAACTATTAACTAGAGTATCTCAATCAACTAAGTAGTATATGAAATTGAAACAATTAAAGAAGAAGGAAGCAGCGACACATAAACTTGTAACTAGCGAGACAATTCAAAAAATAAGGGGTTAAAATTTAGGGTTACCAAAAATAAGGGAAAGGTGGGAACGTAAAATTAGGGTTGGCTGCATAATTGTGGGGTGTTGTGGTGGACGGACTTGGTGGCTGGGCAGTAGTAGTGGTTGTCGAGGGATAGTGTGATAGAGTGGTGGTAGTGCGACAGTGTTGGTGCCGCCAGAAGTGGCGACAACTGGTAGTGTGTAGTGGAACGTAGTGATAGTGGATTGTTGTTTGGGTTGAAACGAAGAACACACTACTATGGAATTTAATTGCTAAAAAGAAATGAATTAATACTTGCAAAATAAAGGAAATCTTGCCTTTAAATGCTGGAATATGATACCACTTGATACGTGTGAAATTCTTTCACCAAGTTTGATGTTGTCGGTCTCATCTTGAAGATAGGATTACATTTTTTTTGTTTCCCTTGAATCGCGTAATCAAGAACACAATGATGAACAAGAACTTAAAATATGGGTTAATCAAACCGAACAAAGATCACAATAACCTTTAGGATGAGAAATATACAAGCACCTAGCCAAGTGTTTATGTCTTCAAATCTCCTTTTAATGATGAAATGAATGTTCTTAAATAAACATAACTAGGGTTCGATCACAAAAGCTATAAAGGATAATGACGTAAAAAGTCTCGTAAGGGAAACCCGGTACAACGTTCGGAAATAACAACGCTTGCACAGTTCATGTAGGAAAGCAAAAGAACCACAACATGAAAAAAGGCATCGCATGGAGGTGACTGAACTGTGCAACTAGTGATACACAGAGGAGAACGGGTTCTAGAGAGGAACACACGGTCCGTGCGTTAAGGTGCACAGACTTGTTCAAGACTGAACAGTTGGGTGTGCTGGCTCCAGTGTGCGTTGCATGATCCGTGTGTATGATGCATGGTCCATGCACTCTTCATGTGCAAGTAATGTGACAAGTCTTGTGTCTTGAGGCTTGTCTATGGTGGAGGCTAAGCATCGGATGAGTCCAGACATTGCTTCCATGATTTTTTTTAGCTCGAGCCCTAGTGATATGACCTTGAGTTGGCACTTGAATCATATCCTTGACGTTCTTCGTAATCATTGTTGGGCTGGAGTCATTAATAACAACTTGAGTTAATCTTTACACTTAAGCACTAGATGACATGGAATTCTCTAACACCCTCTCACAAGATGGAGGTGTGTATATCCCTATCTTGGAGAGCAAATGATTTTGTTTGCCTGAAGGGAAAAATTAAGTTAACACATCAGCGAGTTGTTTAGATGAAGCAGTAAAGCACATCTCAATCAAACCTTCCCTGATGTTTTCTCTAGTGAAATGGCAATCAATCTCCATGTGTTTAGTACATTCATGAAGCACTAGGTTTTGAGCAATTCACAAAGCAAATTTGGTGTCACAGTGAAGACCAACTGGCTAAAGAGGATGAACACCAGTCTCTTACGACAAACTAACTAACCATGTTATCTTAGCAGCAACTTGAGCCATGGCTCTATATTCATCCTCAGAAGAGCTTCGAGAAATATACCTTGTTTCTTTGTCTTCTAAGCAATAGGAGAGGAGCCAATGAGAATTACGAAACCACTGACTGAGCACCTTGTTTTGGGACAAGCTACCCAATCTGAATCAGAGCAAGCAAATATGATAGTCTTATGAAGACCTAATGGTGCAAAAATGTAACAAAGAGTATGATGTAATGCAAGAAGATGAGGAGTGTGCGGTTTTTTCATAAATTGACTGAACATTTGGACTGCAAAATAGATATCTTCATGGGTTTTGGTAAGAAAGTTCTTCTTACCAACAAGTTGCCTATATAAAGATTGATTGTCTTACAATTCACCATCTTCCTGATTGAACTTCATTTTGAGAGGAAGAGGAGTACAAAGAGGCACTGAAGAAGGTAAATTAGCATCATGGAGCAACTCATTTGTGAACTTCATTTCATAAGAGCAATACCTTTGGGCAAATATGTGATCTCAAGACCCAAAGTAATGCAACAAACCTAAATCCTTGATGCTTAAGGCGTGATCAAGGTAAGATTTTAGCTAATAAATTGACTCCAAATCAGAACATGTGACCATGAGGTCGTCAACGTAGACAATGACAATTTTGATATCAAAACCTTTCTTCAAAATAAATAGAGAATATTCGTTTCTAGATTGAACAAAACCAAGAGACAATGGGGGAGGATGTGAGACTATGAAACCACTACCTCGATGCATGTTTGAGATCATACAGAGACTGTTTTAGACGACAAACCTGAGTGAGATTATTAGGAATACCCTCTGGAACTATCATGTAAACCTCCTCATATAAATCACCATGTAAAAAGACAATGTTTACATCCATGTGATTCAATGGCCAATACTTTACATAAACTAAACTAATGACAATTTGGATGGTTGTCATCTTGACAACTTGGAAGAAAGTATCATGGTAATCAATGCCATATTATTGAGTGTATCCTTTGACAACCAAACATGCCTTATAACGCTCAAGAGAACCATAAGCTTTCATTTTCACACAAAAAACCCATTTACAACCAAATCGGCGCTTTCTTGCAGGTGAAGAAACTAAGTCCCATGTGCCATTAACCTGCAATGCATCAATCTCTTTTCTCATAAAAATTATTCAGTTAGGATCTTTAGACACTTGGGTAAAGGAAGTAGGTTCAGAATAAGAAATAAAATTGGATGCAAAGGCATGAAATTGTTTAGGTAATTAAAAAAAAACACTCAAACCACTTTTGAGGGACTTAGCATGACTATATGTACAATGTAATCACTTAATTGTTTTGGATGTCTAGGAACTGTAGTAGATCTAATAGTAGGACATGATATAATGGTGGAGAAGGAGAGGTAGGTGTAGGGGAAGAAATAGCCTGTGAAGATTATGTTTCATTAGAGGGAGATAGAGGAGGGATGTAGGATCAAAAAGTGGAGTAGAAATGGCATCAAAGAGCTCAGAAGTAGTTTTAGAAAAATGATACAAGAATGGTCAGTTTGAGGAGTTGGGAGAGGTGGATCAGATATGAAGGATAATCATGGAAAAGATAATGATGCTCATGAAATATAACATCGCGAGAAAAAATAGTTTATTTTGTAGAAAGTTCTAGAACTCTGTATTCTTTCTTGCCAAAAGGATAGCCAAGAAAAAACACCTTTAGTAGCCCTTGGTTGAGATTTATCTCGATTTCTAGTGGATGTGTTGACAAAGCAGAACCAGCCAAAAGCTTTGAGAAGAGAGTAATCTAGAAGTTTAATTATGATATAAAGGTTCATATGGAGATTTTTTTAAGAAGATATGGTAGAAGACTTACAAGAAATAAGGTGCGGAAGATAAACTTACAAGAAATAAGGTTATGGCATCCTCTAATAGGTGCTTATGTTTGCGCTCAACTACACCATTTTACTGAGAAGAATTTACCATAGAAGTCTGATGAAGAATGCCCTCATGAGGAATGAACGTTTTGGCTGCATTATCTGAGCGGATTCACTTGAATTTGGTTTGAAATTGAGTGAAAGTCATGGACACGAAAGTTGTAATAAGAGATATGGCATTGCTTTTCTGTGTCATGAGGAAAGTCTATGTGCACTTGGAATGGTCATCCACAAAGGTTAAGAAGTATCTGAAACCATCATAGTTTGGATGTTTGTATGAACCCCAAGTATTCATGTGAATTAAATTAAAGAGTGATGTAGCTGGATGGAAGCTTTAGAAAATGATTCTATGTGTTGTTTAGCCTTACAAATTTAGCAAATATAAGAGGTTTTGACAAAAATATCAAATTTTAGAACATACTTTAAGTGAGTTAGATAAATATGTCCGAAATGACAATGCAACAATTCAATGTTGTCTTTATAAACATCAACATTACAACTAGAATGGTTCAAAATAGAAAGAAAATTTCAAGAAGAAATTCTAGAATCCTTTGCAACTAACTGAGATTTTGCTGAATCATTTATGACATATAGTCCATTAGCTTCATGTCCAATTACAACTGAATTGTTCATCGAAGGGGCTTGAATGAAACAAAGGTTGGGTGTGAAAGTGATGTTAGATGATAGGTATTTTGTTAATTTGCTAATGGATAGTAAATTGAATGGAAAACAATAGCATGGAGAACACTATGTAACAAATGTGAGAAGATAATCTCACTGAACTTGTATGAGCAATGAAAGCATGTTTACCATTTAGTTATGTGATAGAAGTTGGCATAAGGAAAAAAAATAAATTAAATAGGGATAAATGATGAGTGATATGGTCCGTTACACCACTGTTCAAGATCCAACATGAATCATTGTTAGGAGAAAAGAGACATAATGTTGTACATGCTAAGAAGGTGGCATGCGAAATAGATTCATTGTTGGAATCTTTATTGAGAAGATAAATTAGTTGCTCATATTGGTGACTAGTCATTGAAGACGTGGAAGAAGAATCTGTTGAACTTTCTTGATAGGATCTGCCTTTTCTTCGTCCACGGTGCAAGGAAGTCGCTCCAACTGGTTCCCAAGTGAATGAGTGATCATGTTCTGGCTTCAAGGGGTGGAAAGGTGAATTGTCGAGGGAGGAAGGGTGTGTTGGAAGATGGTTCGGTAAGGGAGGAGTTGAGGAGGGTGAGATAGATGTCTTGATGATTGGATGATGAAGAAGAGGTTCTAGATAGGCGATCTTTAAGGGTGGATATGACGCATCACAAAGGAAGAGCGAGTTGATCTTCAACTAAAGGATATTACACACCCGAAGAAGGAGATCGAGTTGATGTTCGATGTAACACATGAACTAAGGAGTTTTTGAGAGAAAACAATGTACTTGATCTGATTTTTTTATTAGGCTTTTTGTCCCTACAAAGTAGAAGAAGAAGGTTATAAATAGCCTTGGCGAAACAAGAGACAAATAGGTGACCTTTGACATGCCTCGGGTCACCTAGAAAAAAAAAGGCTGAAACAAGGTTATCATAAGCTGAGAAATGTTATTAAAACTCAAAGAAATGATTTAAAGCAATAAAAGCATGTCCTCATTGATTGTCCAACTTCACGCCCAAGGATGAAAAGTAAGGGCTCAGCGCCAACGCATCCGGGTGAACCTCTAGCAACATGAATGAGCCATCTTGACTTTCTCTTGGCACACCTTGGTTCATTAGACCATCCATGAGCCTAGATTGGAGTTCCTTGGGTTTGGCGCGGGTGATGGTGCCTAGAGGTGGACCAACGTCGACATTAGGTTTACAAACCCTAGTGGCCGCGCGAGCAAGGCGAGGATCGCGGCGTCAGTCGAGCATTTGCTCAGTTCCCTCGGCGCTCATTGGTTGGATGGTCTTCTTTGGACTAGTAGAGACTTGTGACTTGATGGTGTGCGGGCCAAATTGCTTGGGGATCGAAGAAGATGGTGTTGGCAAGCTAGGGGCCGCAGCGGGCGTCGGCGAGGGGTTGACAAGGTGTGGCACTTCATGGTCATCAAGGGCTTGATGGGGCATAGTCATATCATTCCCCCCCCCCCCCTTGAAAGGGATTCGACCTCCAATCTGGCCCTAGTTCATCCTCCTCGTCATCCACCAAATATGGAGCCAAGTCGGCGACTTTGAACACATCATGGACGCCATAGGTAGTGGGCAACTCCAGCTTGTAAGCATTGTTGTTGATGTGCCCCAATACTTGGAAAGGTCCATCGTGACGAGGCTTGAGCTTAGAATTGCAGAGAGTGGGAAATCGTTCCTTCCTTAGGTGCACCCACACAAGATCACCTGGCTCAAAGATGACCTATTTACTTCCCTAGTGGGCTTGCCTAACATATTGGGCAGTTCTCCTCTCAAGTTGTTGCCATGTCTCCTCATGAAGTTGCTTGATCTTGGCAACTGGATCGGCTCCTTCCTTACTCTCATGGTCAACTATGGCGTAGGGAATGAAATCAAGAGGAGTGGTGGGGTTCCTTCCATAAACAACCTTGAATGGTGCCTTTTTGGTGGCAGAGTGGACGGATCTATTATAAGCAAACTCAATGAAGGCTAAGCAATCTTCCCACTTGTGCAAGTTAGTATTAAGCAATGATCTTAGTAAAGCACCAAGAGTCTGATTCACTACCTCGGTTTGGCCATCGGTTTGAGGATGACATGTAGTAGAAAAGAGGAGCTTGGTACCTTGGTTAGCCCACAAAGTCTTCCAAAAATAGCTCAAGAACTTAACATCACGGTCAGAAACAATAGTTTTTGGAACACCAAGCAAACGTACAACATGCTCAAAGAATAGACTTGCCACACTAGAAGCATCATCAGATTTATGACATGCAATGAAGTGTGCCATCTTGCTAACCGATCCACTACTACAAAGATAGAATCTCGTCCTCTCTTAATTCTAGGGAGTCCTAACATAAAATCCATGGAGATATCCTCCCAAGGTCTACTAGGAATGGGCAGAGGAGTATAAAGTCAATGAGGATTTAGCTTAGACTTAGCTTGTCTACAAGTGACACATGAAGAACAAATTTTTCTATGTCTCTATGCATGTGTGGCCAGTATAAATGTTCCTTGAGAGCTCGTAAGGTCTTAGACACACCAAAAATGACCCATGAGACCTCCACTATGCGCCCCTTGCACTAGGAGTCTATGAATAGAATTAACCACTAGGAACACATAACCTATGCCCCTTAAAGAGATACCCCTCATGCATATAAAATTGATCCTTACTTCCCAAAGATTTATATGCTTCAAAAACTTCTTGAAAATTAGTATCACAAGCATACACATCTTTCATGAAACCAAATCCAAGCATTCTAGCATCAAGAGTTGAAATAAGAGCATACCTCCTTGACAATGCGTCAACCACCACAATTTCTTTTCCCTTCTTGTGCTTGATCACATAGGGAAATGCCTCAATCGATTCTACCCACTTGGCATGCCGTTTGCTAAGCTTGCTTTACCGCTTCAGGAACTTGAGGGCTTCATGATATGAATGTATCACAAACTCTCTTGGGAGTAGGTAGTGCTGCCATGTTTTGGGAACTCTAATAAGAGCAAGCAGTACCTTGTCATACATGGGGTAATTCAGCTCAACCCCACTCAGTTTCTCACTAAAATATGCAATGGGACGCCCATCTTGCATGAGCACTCCACCAAGTCCAATACCAGATGCATCACACTCAATCTCAAAGGTTTTGGAGATATTCGGCAAGACTAGAAGAGGTGCATGAGTTAGCTTATCCTTAAGGGATTAAAAGGCCTCTTATTGACGTGCATCCCACAGAATGGCACATTCTTCTTGGTAAGCTCGGTGAGAGGCGAAGCAATGGTACTAATGTCCTTGACAAAGCGTCGGTAGAATCCAACAAGCCCTAGAAAGCTTAGGACTTGAGTCATGGTGGTTGGTGTTGGCCACTATCTTATTGCCTTCACCTTCTCCTCATCAACTTTGAGTCTTTCCTTGCATAACACAAATCAAAGAAAAACCAAATGATCCGAACAAAAATGACATTTCTTGAAATTGGCATACAATTTTCTTTTCTTGAGGACTTCAAGGACTAGTCTAAGATGCTTAGCATGGTCATGCAAGTTGTGGCTATAAAAGAGGATGTCATTAAAATATACAACCATAAACTTACTTAGAAAAGCTCTCAAGACATGATTCATAAGCCTCATTAAGGTGTTAGGTGCATTAGTTAAACCAAAAGGCATGACTAACCATTCATATAGGCCATACTTGATTTTGAAGGCAGTTTTCCATTCATCTCCCTCCTTTATGCGAATCTGGTGGTATCTACTCTTCAAGTCAATCTTAGAGAAGATACTAGATCCGTGAAGCTCATCTAGGATGTCATCAAGCCTTGGAATTGGATTCCGGTACTTGATTGTGATGTTATTAATGGTACAACAGTCCACGCACATTCTCCAAGTGCCATCCTTCTTTGGCACCAATATGACGGGTACGGAGCAAGGACTCAAGCTTTCACGCACATACCCCTTGTCCAATAACTCTTGAACTTGCTTTTGGAGCTCTTGGGTCTCGGTTGGATTGGCCCTATATGCAGCCTTGTTTGGAAGAGAAACATTGGGGACACAGTCTATTTGATGTTCAGTTCCACAAATTGGAGGTAGTCCAATCGGCACCTCCTCTTGGAACAAGTCTTGGAATTCCTGCAAAAGAGAAGAGACAATTGGAGGCAGGTCAACTAGTTCTTGAGAAGAAATTAGAACATCTTTATAAACTACAAGGAAACAAACTTCACTTCCCTTGAGCGTATTGGTGACCTCTTTTTCCTTGGCTAGAAGAAAGTAATTAGAAGCAGCCCCATTGCTGCATATAGCTAGCTTCCTGCTTAGAGGCTTCACTTCCTTCCCTTTAAGAGCTCTTCGTTGCTCATTTGCAATGTGGTCAGCCATAATCTCATGTGGAGCTAAAGGAAAAAAGGTGATCCTTTTGCCCTTCAAATGGAAAGAGTACCCATTGGATATTCCTTGGTGGATCACCCCTCTATCAAACTGCCAAGGTCTTCCTAGGAGAAAATGACATGTAGTCATAGGCAATACAACACATACTACCTCATCTTGGTACCCTCTTATGGAAAACTTAACTTTGGATTATTCATTCACCATAAGTGGAGTGTTAGCATTTAACCAACAAAGAGTATATGGTTGAACATGAGGAGTAGTAGGGAGAGCAAACCTGTTTACTACCTCTTGGTCGATTATGTTGCAACATGAGCCACCATCAATGATAAGATTGCAGATTTTACCTTGAATGAGACACCTTGAGTGAAAGATAGTCTCACGCTGATTTGGAGGGGATTGTGATTCATTTTCCATGAGTGAACGCTTAACCACAAAACACTCTCCTTGTGCTTCAGCCACCACTTGAAGCTCTTCTTTCACATCTTCCTCTTGGTCCTCCTCTAAGTGTTCCTTTTCAGATTCATAGTCTCCAATGGTATTAAGAAGAACTTAGTGCTTGGAAGAACAATCTCTGGCCATGTGTCCACGGCCTAAGAATTTGAAGCACTTGACATCTCTTGCCCGACTCTCACTTTATCTTTTCTTGTTTGAGTGACCGGGTGGGGAAACCTTTGTGGTTGCACTTGAGGAGTGCCTTGTCGTGCCTCTTGGCACCTTGTCTGAGGGTGTGAAGTGCTAGCACTTGTGGCTTGCCATGGCCTGGAGTTGGAAGCTTAAGGCCTCTTGTGTGACAGGTTCTTATACACATGGTTGGTGTAGTGGAGCACTTCTTCAATGGGTGTTCCTCTTACAAAATGTTGCATGCTCTCAACTACCTTGAGCTCAGGATTCTAATTGTTGACAAACTTGGATATAACATATCCATCGGGGAACAACAGGCCATACCTAAAGATGAGGGTCCGAAGCTCTTTGTAGAACTCATCTGGAGTCCTATTACCTTACCTCAATTGCTCTAGTCTAGCATGCACTCTCTCGGTATAATCCTCGAGGCACAAACCTTGATCTAAAGGCAGTTTTCATCTCATCACAAGTGGCAATGTATGGATATCCTCTAAAAGTTCTTTCTTCCTTTTCCTCAAGCCACCAATGGTATGCAAAGTTGGTGAACTTGATAGAGGCAATGGCCACCTTTTGTGCCTCAGTATAATTGTAGAATTCAAAGACTTGGTCGGTGTTGGTTTCCCAATCTATGTAGGCTTTTACATATAAGGTGCCTTCAAAAGTTTGAACCTCTAACTTGACATTAGGGGGGACGATCTCTCCCTCGGTATTGATTGTGGTCATCCTCAAAATATCCTCTTTGGGCTTGGTAATGCCCCTTGGGGGCGTGGGCAAACCCCTCACGCACTTGGTCTCTTCATGGCACATTTCTTCTAGGAAACGATGTTGAGGAAGGTTGGTTCTTAAGGGAGGCTACTCATAAGCTCTTGGTGGTACCTTTTATGTTCCAACACCTGCATGGTCAGTGCACAAAGGAGGGAAACTAGGAGCACTAGGAAGAGTAGAAGAAACCAAAGGATCATGGTCCATACCTTGCTCATAGCGTGTAGCAGCTACATATGGAGCTTGAGAGGGAATGACCTCCTCATGTAAGGTCATGCAGGAGAATCCATGATGCATTGCTCCAGAGTATTCTCATTCATGCCATGGGGAATGAGATGCCATGCGTTCTTCGCGAGCAACACTTGGTCTAAGCCAGCTGAAGGAGTGTTCCAACTTGGTCTCCATGCATCTTATAAGGGTGACATTCTTAGCTCTCACGGCTTGTATTTGTTGATGCACATTCTCCTCTTGTTCTGCCTTGATAAACTAAGTAGCAATGAGAAGTGTCTCTAAAGTGATGGGAAGAGTTGGGGGTGGTTCACATATAGTGATGCCCTTGTTCTTATCCGTAGATTCCATGCCTCTTCCTTGCAAGGTTAATAGTCGAAACAAAAACCAAGCAACAAGAACTAAAGGAAGCAAGACCAATCAATGGAACCTTGAGCAAGAAAATGCTAAAATTTGATTTAAGCCTTCAAGAAATTCAGATTGCAAGCACTCACGTGGGTTGGCTTATGCTCCTAAACAACAACAACAATCAAACAAAACAAGCACTAATTTCGAATGAACCCGTGTGCAACCTGGTTAGAGAATGAACTACCTCAAACACAAGGAAGCTACTAAACCCCTCTTGTCCTTAGGTCCACACTCTAGACAAATCTTAGCTTAGCCTTGCTTGGTCTCTTTTTCTTATGGGGTTCGAATTTGTCTAAATTCGGCCTCTTTTCCTTCTCCCCGGATCCGAGTTTTCTTGCCCCACTTCTTTTTCTCACCAAGTCTGAGTTTTGTAGGCTACTTAGGATCATGCTTCAAGAGTTCTTTTTTTATATATATATAAGGTCGAACACTTAGTCTTAGAATTATGATTTTCCGAACAAGAGGGTCTTTCTCGTATCCTATATGCAGATTTGGTTCGGTCTTTCAACGCAAGGAACACACAAAATTCAAGCAAAATATCATGTAGAAAATAACAAAAAAATAAAGCTATTAAATGAACTACTTACTAATGCTTAATTAAGAAGTGAGATCAGGAGACTTGAGTAAAAGCACTCACTAATGCTCGGCAGATTAGAGACAAAAAACAGTTGTCTTCAACCTCTATCCACTCATCCTCACACAAAAAAAATGAAGCAGGTCTCAACCCAGAAGTTCAACACAAACAACTCCCAAAATTCAGGAAAATCAACAAGAAAAGTGACACAACTTGGCACAAAACAAAGAGGCTTGCAAAACTTATTTCAAGTCAACTTAGATCAAGGTTTTAGAGCGATTACTTGCGTGGCTCTGATACCACGTGATAGGATCTTCGTTCTCTTCGTCCACGGTGTAAGGAAGTTGCTCCAACCGGTTCCCAAGTGAAGGAGTGATCACGTTCTGGCTTCTACGGGTGGAAAGGTGAATCGCCGAGGGAGGAAGGGTGTGTTGGAAGATGGTTCGGTGAGAGAGGAGTTGAGGAGGGCGGAGATGGATGTCTTGATGATGGGATGATGAAGAAGAGGTTCTGGATTGGCGATCTTCAAGGATGGATATGACGCACCACCAATGAAGAGCGAGTTGATCTTCAACTAAGGGATATTACACACCCGAAGAAGGAGATCGAGTTGATGTTCGATGCAACACACAAACTGAGGAGTTTTTGAGAGAAAACAAAGTACAAGCTCTGGTTTTTTATTAGGTTTTTCATCCCTACAAAGTAGGAGGAGAAGGCTATAAATAGCCTTGGCAAAACAAAAGCCAAATAGGTGACCTTTGACATGCCTCGGGTCACCTAAAAATAAAAAGGTTGAAACAAGCTTATCATATGCTGAGAAATGTTATTAAGACTAAATGATTTAATGCGATAAAAACATGTCCTCATTAATTGTCCAACTTCAAGCCCAAGGATGACAAGCAAGGGCTCAACGCCAACGCATTTGGGTGATCCTCTAGCAATATGACCGAGCCATCTTGACTTTCTCTCGGCACACCTTGGTTCATTAGACCCCCCATGAGCCTAGATTAGAGTTCCTTGGCTTTGGCATGGGTGATGATGCCTAGAGGTGGATCAACGCCAGCAATAGGTTTAGAAACCCTAGTGGCCGCGAGAGCAAGGCGATGAGAGCGGCGTCGGTTGAGCATTTGGGCAGTTCCCTCATCGCTCATTGGTTGAATGGTCTTCTTTGGACTAGTGGAGCCTTGTGACTCGATGGTGTGCGGGCCAAATTGCTCGGGGCTCGAAGAATATGGTGTTGGCAAGCTAGGGACCACAACGAGTGTCGGTGAGGGGTTGACAAGGTGTGGTACTTCATGGTCATCAAGGGCTTGATGGGGAGTAGTCACATCATTGCTTGAGCTGTAATATGAGGGATTTTCCCATGAGTATAGCATTGAGTCTTTTATCACCTATCAATAGTATGACCACTAACTTTGCAATGTTCACAGAAGAACTTGTTTTGAATCTTTCTAGGAGGGAGAAGACAAACAAGAGCTTCATTGTTTACGTTCAAAAGGAATCTCAAATCTTACTGAATTTTGTTATGAATTGTGCTTTTCCATGGACTCAATACTTGGTTTATCAACCGAGTCACATATAAACTTGATCTAATCACTAGACTTCTCTAACAAAATTTTAGACTTCTTTATGTTCTAGAAGATCGAAAAATTGTTAATCACAAAGCCAATGTAGTACAGATGAAGGAGAACATGGACATGCTCGATCATGATTAATTTTTGTACATATACCCTAAAATTTGGATATGGATGCATAGTATATATATGTGTAGTGAGCTAAATAATGTAAGTCGTCAATGTAAGTCACAAGGCATTCGAAGCATTAGCCCATGACAACACGAGGACTTTTCAAAAGGTCATCTATCCTGGTACTACTCTCACCTTAGCACACTTAACTTTGTAGTTTTTTGTCCTCACTTGAACATAGAAAAGGAAGAAGTTTTGTTCATATAGGTAGCACTTTAATCCTTACAACCAATCTCAAATTCAGGGTATTATAATATGCTCCACTTAAACAACTTAATGTCCTCGTCAAGGCCAAAAAAGCATCCTCTAAGTTGAGTGACCACCCTCCAGCCAAACACACTCGTAATCGAGAGTCAACTCTAATACCATCTATAAAGTCCGATGCCTTACAAGCGACAACCCATGCCAACACGAGCACTTTTCAAGAGGTCAGCTATCCCGATACTGCTCTCACCCTAACATGCTTAACCGTAGAGTTATTTGTCCTCACTTGAACCCTAAAAAAGTAAGAGCTTTTGTCAACATATGTGGCACTTTAATCATTATAAACCAATATCGAATACGGGATGTTACAATCCTCCCACACTTAAACTCTTGACATCCCCCTTAAGGCCCAAAGACCGCCGTCTAGGTCGAGGGACTGCGTTCCGGACCAAACACACTGGTAACACAAAATTGGCTTTGATGCCATATTTGAAAGGTTTGATGCCATAGAAGCATAAGCCCTTACTAACACGAGGACTTACCATAAGGTCATTCATCTTGATACTACTCTCGCCCTAACACGTTTAACCTTAGAGTTTTTTTCGAAATAGGTTAAATGGTATATTAAAAACAGGAGATAAATTACAAAAGTTCAACTTACATCAGAGAGAAAAGGGGAGACCGTAAAATAGGCTCATGGAGTCATTACATGGAATAGCTTAGAGAATTTATCCAGCTCATTGTTTTCCCAAAATCTGTACTAAATTTTGCCAACAAAATACCTTTAAGATAATTTTGGATACGAAGAACGCAAGCATTAACAGAAGGTGTCACCCCCTTAAAGATACATTCATTTCAGACCATCCACACCAGATAGACAAAATTGTTGAAAGCAACGATTCTAGCTTTGAAGACAATACCCTTCTTATGTGGTCTCGAAGAGAACCAATCAGAACATTCACTAAGGGAGGAAGCTTGATGAGTTATCTTCAACAAGGAGAGAAGGCGGTGGATACCATTTTGCGTGAACGGGAAAGAATTCCAAATATGCCCAATAGTTTCCATAGAACCTTGGCAAAGGACACAAGAGGGGTCATTGACAGGGCTAAAGTCGTATGCTTATCAAATAAATCCTAAAATACCTACTAAAGAGTATAGCAAGCAAGTCAGGGTCGATCCCACAGGGAGTCAGGTTATCTATCTCTGTAATTCGAAATCACCAACTAGGAACTAGGGAAGGTTTTGTAGTGTTTTCTTGGAAATCAAGTAACAAGTAAGCAAATAAAACAGTTTGCAAATAAAGGTTGTGAATATAATGGGGAAAAGCGCCACACTTAACAAAGATCCACACAACAATAGATATGGTCGATTACGAAATTCTATCAATCTCAAGTTCTTATCATTCCTATAGTTGTTCTTATCCCGATCATAGGTAACTATTAGTTCTACCAGCCCTAATAGTACTTATTACTAAATCAAATCCGAAAACCTTCAAGACTCAATAAAGCAATAGCATTCAACCAAGGATTTAACACGATACATGCAATAGAAACAACCCGTTACTATAAGCATGCAATTAACTCTCTCTCACGATGAACACTCACAACCCGCTTATGTAAATCGTGCTCGCTACTAGATATGCAACCCGAACCCGGAATCACAAGCCTTAGCAATCAGGAAGATATCAATAAACCTAGGTGATCAATCTAGATAAATCAACATAGACCAATAAACAATCAAGCGCAAGAGAATTAATCCAACTAGATAGGAAAACGAACAAGAGTAGAAAACTCATAACCAATCAATTGTTGGCTTCAAACTGTCAAGTGCAACAATGGAGGTTTAGTTCTCCATAGGGTTTGTGAGAGCAAAAACGTAGAAAGGTGGCAACTAGGGTTAACCACCAAGTCTTAGAAAATAGTCTTAAATACTAGGACAAATATTTAGGAATAAAATAAAAGGAAATAATAAACTTGTAAACAAAGTCTCGGAATTAAAATAAAACGGAATAAAACTCGGACAGAATCTTTTCAGCGCGTCGTCACCGCGGGGTGCGGTGGAGCTCCAGTGGCCAGGTGCCACATCTCTGGTCTTCTCGCCGCGGGTGCGGCAGTGCCCACCACTGGGTGCGGTGGGACTCCAGACTTCTGTCCTCCATTCTGCTCCTCCACCGCTGGGTGCGCTGGTCTTCGGCGCGGGTGCGGCAAGGCTCCAAAATGTATCTCCTCTCCAAGGCTCCTCCTTGCATCCTTCGCACCACTCCTCAACTCGTCTCTTCACTTCCTTGGCGTCTTCTCCTGGTGGCTTCCTTCCTCAGTGTCTCCTATGATATCCAAAATAGCTCAAACAACTCCAAAAACACCAAACTTCGCCCCCAAACGCCATGCACATGAATGTGTCTAAATCTACCCGAATGGCACCAATAAACCCTCTAATGACTCTCAGTTAAGCCCTACAAAGTAGTGCTTATCAAACTCCCCCATGCTTAGACCTTTGCTCGTCCTCGAGTAAACTAATAAAGAGTCTACTCCTCCAATGCAGCACCCAAGGTCTCAGGAAGCATATCCTCCAACTAAGAGTCACCTAACCCATGCCAAGCTCCTGGCACCAATCTCATTCACAACACATCCACAACTCAACAAGCTTAAGGGGCAAGCAGAGTACTTCCCCCAAGCTTAACCCGGACATCCAATAGTGTGAGTAACCTCTAATCCTAGCCTCCATCTATGACTCTTTATGCCTCCCAGAGTGACCTACCCGATAATCCTTCTTTGACTCATCTTCTTGTGTCGCCCCGCCGGTAAAATGAGATCCTAGAAACACTCCTCTTCTTTTCACTCATTTTGCCTAGGAGCCCTTTCGGGTTTTCATCCTAGCCACTCATATTTTTTTCATAGATGTGCTCACATAAGCTCACGTCACTCAGACACCATATTACCCCAGCCTAGCGCTGGTCCGGGTCACCTGCTTTTTACCTGAGTCGCCTTTTCGGGTTTTCAACTCATCCCAGGATTATATTATTTATTATTATTATTTTTTGTAGAAAACTCACAATGCAATATCGAAAGAAACTGTACACAGAAACTGAAAAACTGTACATAAAGATAAGTGATGAGTTTACTCCCTCCCCCATGCTTGAAGTACGCATTGTCCTCAATGTGTGAAATAGAAGACAATAATAATAAATGGGGAAAAGAAAGTAAAACTCACTGATGTGGTGGTCCGGGGGGCCAAGGGTACTGCCCGAAGAACTGCGTCTGCTACTCCCCCAGCTGCTGGATCCTCTCATCCTGCTGATCCATCCTCGAGAAGATCTGGGTCTGAAAACCATCAAACCGACCATCAAATCCTTGCTGCCACTGTTGCTGCTGCAGCGTCATCGCCTCTATCTGCCTGTACATCATGTCCTGCCAGGGGTCTATGGGCAGTGGTCCCTGGCCTGCAGCAGGCATCTCCTCATCAGCATCATCAACAGGCGCCCGACTCAAACTACCAGCAGTGGCCCGCCTCCGTCGAGGTCGGGAGTCGGATGGCATCTCCAAGATCTCAGAAGCTAACGTCCCCACTGTAGGTGTGCCCGGGTCGTGAGGTAGGAAGAAGTCGCCGTACTTGGGACCGTATGGGAGCTCTCTTGGCAGTGCCAGGATGTGACTCTTGTCGGCATATGAGCACCAAAACGGTGCCTTCTTCACTATCTTCAGCATGTTGCTCGCCTGCAGCCGATTGACGTCAAAGCATTGCGAGAGGATGGGCACCTCATCCGCGTCGATCTAGAGGGCCTTCTCAGCAATAAGGGTGATCAAACCACCCTGAATAATGTCCCTCTTCTCGCCCTCACGGATCCGCAGAAGGGCGCTGAGGATGAGCTCTATCCAGTCCGGGACAAAATTCGCCTGGGGCAGGACGCTGTAGAACCATTGTAGGTCCTTCAAGGGAACCTTGTTGTCCTCCTTATGACCATGAAACGTCCCCTGAAGCAGCTTGTGCACCAACTGCAGACATGGGTGAGTGAATTTGTTGTTATAATCATCACCCACGTAGTAGGGCTGTCCAGTAGCCCCCATCCAGAAATCACACAGAACAGCCTCGGTAGTGCCATCTCTCCAATCCTCAGTGGGAGGCCTAGTCATGCCAATGGCCTCCCTCGCCTGCTCAGCACTCACTGTGTATTCCATATTCTCGTACTTGAAGGACACAGCAGTAAGCGTGTCACCATCCATATGGCGCCGGAAGGTAGCAATGAATTGCCTGCACAGATTCTCATACGAGGGGGCATATACATCAATGAATCCCCCCAGCCCCGCATGCTCTAAACAAAGCTTAGTGCACTCAAGCAGCCCCAACACCTCTAAAGTGCCCTTATGCAGAAATTTCGTCGGTAGGACACTATGCAATTTCACGACCTCAAACCTCTCCTTCTTCTTAGAGTTCATCCCAACCTTCCTTGATCTCGACATTGTAATGAATTACGGTGTGGAAAGCAAGAGGGAAGGAGGGACTCACAAAAGAAGCACTGAATAATGCCTCTGGAGAGCTGCCGCTGGGGGGCGGTGGAGGGGATGATTCTGGGCACTGTCGTCCTCGCCGCGGGGTACGGTGACACCTTCTGCCACTGGGTGCGGTGAGCAATTTCTGGCGATCCGAGCACAGCGAACACGAGTCTCCACAGTCTCCACGAGCCGGGGTGGGGTCAAAGGCTTGGGTTTTGGCTCGGTGGGGGTCGAATGGGCATGGGTGGGGTGGATCCGGCGCGGGGTGCGGTGGATCTTGGTGGGTGCGATGGTGGTTATGGGAGTGGAAGGTTTTGGGGTTGGAATTGGGGTGTTGGGTGAGTGAGGTAGGATTTGGGTGTGGGAATGTGGATTTGTGGAGGGAATGGTGGAGATTTGGGTGGGAATGGGTGGATTTTGGTGAGGTTTGTGAAGGATGAGAGATTTGGGTGAGATGAGAGTTCGTGAATGGTGAGGGTAGGGGAGGTTAGGGCTGATGGGGGAAGAAGGAAAGGGAAAGTTGGGGCCGGATGGCCCACCACAATTTTTATTTTATTTTTTTTCAACAGGAAATAAAGGGGTGCCCACCGCGGGTGCGGTGGGCTGCTCACCGCGGGGTGCGGTGAGCTCTCCAGAATCGCCTTTGCGTCTTATTCTTCGTACCTGCACGTTAGTACGCAGACGAAAAACAGAAAACAACTACCTAGCTAAGCTATGAAAATGAAAAGACAAAAGAAAAAGAAATAAATAAAATACCTCGGGTCGCCTCCCGAGCAGCGCCTTGGTTCACGTCGTTGGCTCGACATAGACTCTTGTCTATTCATTTTCAGCACTTGGCTCCTCAAGAGCCATCTCATCAATTGCCTCAGTGTGGAAGCCCTTATGGTAAGGTTTTAACCATTGACCTTGAATGTCTTCTGAGTTGTTGGTTCAATTAGATCAACAACACCATGTGGGTAGATCTCAGCAATAATATATGGTCCTATCCACTTCGATCTAAGCTTCCCCGCAAAGAGTTTCAGGCGAGATTGAAACAAAAGGACTTTATCACCGGGGTGGAAGTCCTTTCGCAAGATATTCTTGTCATGCCATGCCTTGGTTTTCGCCTTATAGATAACAACGTTGTCATACGAATCAAGGCGTAACTCTTCCAGCTCTTGCAGTTGCAGCTTGCGGAACTCTCCTACCTCATCAATCTGCATGTTGCACTTCTTCATCACCCACCATGCCTTATGTTTCAGCTCTACAGGGAGATGGAAAGCTTTGCCAAATACGAGCCAGAAAGGAGACATCCCAATTAGAGTCTTAAAAGCGGTGCGGTAAGCCGACAATGCATCATTAAGCCTCAAACTCCAATCCTTCCTATTGGGTGTCACCGTCTTCTCAAGAATGGTCTTGATCTCTCTATTGGACACCTCAGCCTGCCCATTGGTCTGTGGATGATAGGCAGTGGAAACTCTTTGTGTGACGTGATACTTGTTCAGCAGGGCGGTCACAGTCTTGTTGCAGAAGTGGGTTCCCCGATCACTAATCAAATCTTTGGGGATCCCAAACCTGGAAAATATGTTCTCTTTCAAGAAACCTGTCACAACTTTAGAATCATCAGTCTTGGTGGCCTTCGCTTCCACCCACTTGGAAACGTAGTCCACCGCAAGCAAAATATAGAGATTCCCAAAAGAATTAGGAAAGGGTCCCATAAAATCAATGCCCCACACATCAAAAACCTCACAAAAAATCAAAGACGACTGAGGCATCTCATTCCTCCTAGAAATATTTCCCATCCTCTGACATCTATCACAAACTTTACAAAACGCAAATGCATCCCGAAAGATATGGGGCCAATAGAAACATGCATCTAGCACTTTCCTAGTAGTCTTATTCGCACCAAAATGACTCCCACATGCTTCAGAATGACAAAAGCTAAGGACAGATTGTACCTCGTTATCCGGAAGACATCGACGGATTACCTGGTCGACACAGTGTCTCCAGAGATATGGGTCATCCCAAATGTAGTGTCGAGCTTCTCTCCGTACCTTCTCCCGTTGCGCCTTGGTATGATCCGGAGGGAATTCCCCACGAACCAAGTAGTTCACAATGTCGGCGTACCATGGTCAGAAGGAATGGATCCCGAGGACGGACCTGTGGAAGTACGACTCGAGCGAAGAGACGCTCACATCACCGATGACTCCCTCTGTTATTCTCATCGCGGGTGCGGTCAGTGTCACCGCGGGGTGCGGTGACACTCCAGAAGACTCGCCAGAAGCAGTTCCTCCACCGCTGGGTGCGGTACTCCCCACCGCGGGGTGCGGTGACAATGGGGAATTCTCGAGAAAATTATCACCGTCACCGCAGGGTGCGATGACTTCCACCGCGGGGTGCGGTGGGCACTCCAGAATCCCCACTTGGAAGAGGGTGTCGTCTGGGAAGGTTCCATGGATGGGATTTTGCTTCCCAGGCTTGTCTTCCTCGTTCACAAGCCTACTCAAGTGATCCGCCACCAAGTTCTCTGCTCCTTTCTTGTCTCGTATATCCACATCAAACTCACTCAGTAGAAGAACCCATCGAATCAATCTTGGCTTCGCCTCTTTCTTCGTCATTAGGTAACGAAGGGTGGCGTGATCTGTGTATATGATCACCTTTACTCCCAGAAGATATTGCCTGAATTTCTCCAAGGCAAACACCACAGCCAACATCTCTTTCTCAGTAGTGGAGTAGTTTCATTGCGCGCCATTCAGAGTCATGGACGCATAGTGAATCACATGAGAGGCCCTTCCCTCTTTCTGCCCCAAAACTGCTCCAACTGCATAATCACTGGCATCACACATTATCTCGAACGGTCGAGACCAATCAAGTGCTTGGATAATCGGTGCACTTGTCAAGTGTTCCTTCAAACAATCAAACGCCTTCTTGCACTCCTCATTCAAATCAAAAGTCACCTCTTTCTTCAGCAACTCGCATAAGGGTGATGAGATCTTGGAAAAGTCCTTGATAAACCTGCGATAAAAACATGCATGGCCTAGGAAGGAACGAACTTCACGCACATTAGTAGGATAAGGCAAAGACTAAATTACATCAATCTTTGCCTTATCGACCTGAATACCCTTAGCAGAGACGATATGACCTAACACAATCCCTTGTTCTACCATAAAATGACACTTTTCAGAATTTAAAACTAAGTTAGTTTCAACACATCTTTTAAGCACAAGTGTCAAATGGTTTAAACATTTATCAAAGCTATCCCCATGTACCGTGAAATCATCCATGGATACCTCAATGAAATTTTCAATATACTCAGAGAAAATACTTACCATACATCGTTGAAAAGTACCGGGTGCGTTACATAGTCCAAAAGGCATTCTGCGGTATGCAAAAGTGCCAAAGGGACATGTAAAAGTAGTCATCTCCTGGTCTTCTGGCGCTATGGCCACCTGAAAATACCCTGAGTATCCATCTAGAAAACAATAATAGGGGCGCCCAGCAAGGCGTTCTAGCATTTGATCAATAAAAGGCAAAGGAAAGTGGTCTTTTCGGGTTACCGCGTTCAGCTTACGGTAATCAATGCAGACTCTCCAGCCCGTTACAGTTCTTGTAGGGACCAACTCTCCTTGTTGGTTCTCAACCACTGTGATCCCTCCCTTCTTGGGGACAACCTGAGTGGGGCTGACCCAACGACTGTCAGAGATGGGGAAGATCATGTCAGCTTGAAGGAGTTTCAGCACGTCCTTCTTCACCACCTCCATCATAGGTGGGTTAAGCCTCCTTTGTGGTTGTCTGGATGGCTTGGCTTCATCCTCTAGTAATATCCGATGCATACATGTGGAGGGACTAATCCCTTTTATGTCGGCAATGGTCCATCCCAACGCAGTCTTATGCTCCTTCAATATCTCCACTAGCTTCTCCTCTTGCTCCTTTGTTTGAGTTCACTATCGGGAGCCTGTACAATAGAAGGAATAAGCTTCTCGCTCAGTGTTAGCAAGTTGGGGCCAATGCCAAAAGGTTCAATAGAAAGTTTACCGTTCACATCCATCTGAGATAAGACCACCTGTATGTTAGTTGACAAGGCATATTCCGTGTGGGACTCATCTATATCATTCTCAATAATGGATTGTAACTCATCCGAACCAGAAATATCAAACACATCTTGCACAATGGGTTCAATCACATCAATAGAGCACAAAGAGTGGTCATCAATGGGGTGTTTCATAGCATCATAAATGTTAAATTGAACCACCTCCCCATCGAATTCCATAGTAAGTGTCCCACTTACATAGTCAATCTTAGTCCTAGCAGTTTTTAAGAATGGCCTACCTAACAAAATAGGTGCAGCATGCTCATCATGTTCCATATCTAGGACAAAGAAATCAGCAGGGAATATCAAATTGTCAACCATAACCAAAACATCCTCAACTACCCCCTTAGGGTAAACACTAGACCTATCAGCAAGTTGCACAACAATTCCTGTTTCATGCAAAGGTCCCAATCCAAGTGATTTATAAAGAGAGTAAGGCAAAACATTGATAGATGCACCAAGATCAAGCATAGCTCTATCAAATTTAGTGTCACCTATAATACAAGGAATGCTTACCATACCTGGGTCAGCGCACTTCTTGGGCATGCGCCGTTGAAACACCACTGAGACACGTTCGCTCACCTTGACCTTCTGTTTCCCCTTCAGCTTTTGATTCCTCTTTATCGTGCAAAGCTCCTTTAAGAACCGAGCATACTTGGGAATGCTTTTAACCAGTTTAAGCAAATGAATGTTGACCTCACACTTGCTAAAGGTTTCGAAGAGGTCCTTGTCGTCGACTACCCTTCTCTCCTTGAGCGCCTCTGGAAATGGGGCAGGTGGCTTTTCTGAACCGAGAGGAGGAAAGTATGGACGAATGTAGGTGTCCACATAAGGCTCATCAACAGCTCCAGAAGGCTGCCGCGGGGTGCGGCCAGAAGCCACTGCGGGGTGCGGTGCATCCACAGAAATTTCTTGAGAAACAGTACCGCCACCGCTGGGTGCAGTGGGCGCCACCGCGGGGTGCGGTGAACTCTCCAGAACATCCTGCTCCTCTACTACATTCTCACCGCGGGGTGTGGTGTGCTGCCGTTGGGTGCGGTGTTCCTCCAGAGCTTCCTCTTTTCCAGACTCGTCTTTCTCAGCACTAGGATCGACCGGTAATTTCATTCCACTTCGGAGGGTTATCGCGCTAACGTTTTCCCTCGGGTTTACTACCGTTTGAGATGGTAGATTCCCCGAAGTCCGCTGATCAATCCTTGTAATCGCCTCAGCCATATGTCCCATCTGCGTCTCCAAATTCTTGATACTCGACGTCGTAGCTTGGACGTGAGTGCTGAAATGTTGTGTCAACGCCTTGAGCATATCTTCAGTTGAACGAGACGCATCAGGTTGTGGACCTTATGGCCTTGGTACAAAAGGCGGTCTGGGTTGAGGTTGTTGTTGTTGATTCGGTTGATCCCTCCATCTGAAATTTGGGTGATCTCTCCACCCCGGATTATAAGTGTTGGAGTAGGGATCATGCCGAGGTCTTGGATTTCCATAACCTCCTATAGCGTTTACCTCAGCAGGCGAATCATCTTGTAATTGAGGACAGGCGTCAGTGGGGTGGAATTGATCGGCACAGACCCCACACGCTTTGAGTTGTTGAGGAGTTCCTTGCAGCGTAAGTCTCCTCACCATGTCCTTCAACAGCAATATCACTGGCATACGCAGGGCGACTAGAGTCAGCAGCATTGACTCCTCTCTTGGTAGAAGCTCTACCGAAATTTCTTGTGCCCTCTGCCATATCCTGAATCTTCTCCATAGCTGCTGCCGGTGTTGTGTTGATAATATTGCCGCCACATGCAGCATCGACAATCCTCCTTTCATTTTCCAGCAGACCATTATAAAGGTGGAGCACCAGATCTTGACTGGAGTACCCGTGAAACGGACAGCTTGAGCAAAGTCTCTTGAACCGCTCATAGTACTCATACAGGCTCTCGTCAGCCTCCTGCTCGATGTTACTAATAGCCTTCTTCAAACTGTTCGCCTTCTTTGCAGGGAAATATTTTTCGAGAAACGCCTTATGCAGTTTGTTCCACGTATCAATGCTTCTAGTAGGCAGATGGTAATATCAGTCATCAGCAGTGTCCTTTAGAGTAAACCCAAAAGCTCTCATCTTGATTTGCTCCTCAGTGACATTCGCCGGTTTTATGCTCATGCAGACTGTGTGGAATTTACCCATGTGTTTGATTGGGTCTTCTCCAGCCAGCCCATGGAAAGTTGGGAGCAAATGAATCAGCCCCGGCTTCAACTCAAAGTTCACATTCTCTCCTACAACATGAATCACCACAGCCAAAGGTTGCTGTTGCAAGTTCGGTGTAGTCAACTGCCTCAACGTTCTATCTGCGTCACCCATCTCAAATGCAGGGTTCTCAAAAGCCAAAATACGGTTGACTCTGCGATCCTGGGACAAAGTTCTCTCAATCTCCGGATCAAAATCAAGAAGAGGTGAATTAGTAGCACGAGTGTGAACCATAAGATAGGTCCACACCAAGGTTGGTAACAAACAAACCACAAAAACAGAAAATTTGATTCCCCGGCAACGGCGCCAAATTTGACAGGGCTAAAGTCGTATGCCTATCAAATAAATCCTAAAATACCTACTAAAGAGTATAGCAAGCAAGTCAGGGTCGATCCCACAGGGAGTCAGGTTATCTATCTCTGTAATTCGAAATCACCAACTAGGAACTGGGGGGGGGGGGGGGTTGTAGTGTTTTCTTGGAAATCAAGTAACAAGTAAGCAAATAAACAAGTTTGCAAATAAAGGTTGTGAATATAATGGGGAAAAGCGCCACACTTAACAAAGATCCACACAACAATAGATATGGTCGATCACGGAATTCTATCAATCTCAAGTTCTTATCATTCCTATAGTTGTTCTTATCCCGATCATAGGTAACTATTAGTTCTACCAGCCCTAATAGTACTTATTACTAAATCAAATCCGAAAACCTTCAAGACTCAATAAAGCAATAGCATTCAACCAAGGATTTAACAAGATACATGCAATAGAAACAACCCGTTACTATAAGCATGCAATTAACTCTCTCTCACGATGAACACTCGCAACCCGCTTATGTAAATCGTACTCGCTACTAGATATGCAACCCGAACCCGGAATCACAAGCCTTAGCAATCAGGAAGATATCAATAAACCTAGGTGATCAATCTAGATAAATCAACATAGACCAATAAACAATCAAGCGCAAGAGAATTAATCCAACTAGATAGGAAAACGAACAAGAGTAGAAAACTCACAACCAATCAATTGTTGGCTTCAAACTGTCAAGTGCAACAATGGAGGTTTAGTTCTCCATAGGGTTTGTGAGAGCAAAAACGTAGAAAGGTGGCAACTAGGGTTAACCACCAAGTTTTAGAAAATAGTCTTAAATACTAGGACAATTATTTAGGAATAAAATAAAAGGAAATAATAAACTTGTAAACAAAGTCTCGGAATTAAAATAAAACGGAATAAAACTCGGACAGAATCTTTTCAGCGCGTCGTCACCGCGGGGTGCGGTGACACCCCCACCGCGGGGTGCGGTGGAGCTCCAGTGGCCAGGTGCCACTTATTTGGTCTTCTCGCCGCGGGTGCGGCAGTGCCCACCGTTGGGTGCGGTGGGACTCCAGACTTTTGTCCTCCATTCTGCTCCTCCACCACTGGGTGCGGTGGTCTTCGGCGCGGGTACGGCAAGGCTCCAGAATGTATCTCCTCTCCAAGTCTCCTCCTTGCATCCTTCGCACCGCTCCTCAACTCGTCTCTTCACTTCCTTGACGTCTTCTCCTGGTGGCTTCCTTCCTCAGTGTCTCCTATGATATCCAAAACAGCTCAAACACCTCCAAAAACACCAAACTTTGCCCCCAAACGCCATGCACATGAATGTGTCTAAATCTTCCTGAATGGCACCAATAATGACTCTCAGTTAAGTCCTACAAAGTAGTTCTTATCAGTCATCAATGGGTGCCCATAACTGAATTTTGTCTCTTGTGGGCAATCTATTATGCAAGGCAAGCCATGTGATGAAAAAACATTTTGGAGTATGAGCTCATGCCAAATAATCTTTCCCCAAGAAACAAATTGATATTTGACACGAAGCACATCATATGTATATTGGGCACAAAAGTTGCCATTACTGCCACTAATGAGGGCACCAATAATGGACAAGGCTGCCGTTTTCAAAAGAAAATCTATAACCTTAGTGTTTTTTTGTCCTGACTTGAAATCTGGAAGATAAATAAGACTTTTGTTGACATTGTCTAAATCAAGAAAATGGCCTAAGCCCGTAGGCGGAACATCATAAAAAATACTAGAAGAAGGAAGTTGTAAAGACAAATTGGCTAGAAAATCGGCGACGCGAAGGGAGATGCCAGTGGATAAGTAAGTTAAGTTGGCGTGAAAGATAATTGGCCATAAGTGAATCAGATTCAATGTATAGGTGAGTAATCCCCCTTTGGAAAACAAATTGGATACCTTTATATAAAGCCCATATTTCCGCCGAAAGAGCCGAGCAACACCTACATCGAAAAGAGAAAGCTCCAAGGAATGAACCAGAGGCACTTTGAAGAAGTCCCCCGCCGCCCGCAGTCCCGGGGTTACCTTTGCTAATTGCGTCGCAATTCAGCTTGGTCCAATTGAGCGGAGGGAGATGCCAAGGCTTGGGAGTCGGCGAAACAAACGCATCAGAGGGACCAAGCAGGCCAATCTGCGAAGACGCCACCTCCCTGAAAGCAGCAACACGGGAGAAAACAATGGACGACAGGCGAGAGTGATCATCAACATTGTTGAAAAGCAGAGAGTTACGGCACTTCCAAGCATACCACAATATATAAGCGAAAGTGGTGCACCACTGATCCGAAAAGATAATGTTACTATAAATCCATGACTTAATCTCTTGATCCACAAAGAAATTAGGAGGCAAAGAATTTCCTCCAAGAGCCAGCCAAACGTCATGGATTACACCACAATCCCAAACCACATGAAGAAGCGACTCGACCTCATTGCAACGGGGACACGCCGGAGAGATCGACATGTGACGTCGGACCCTGGTGGCATTGCAAAGAACATTGTCATGGGCAACAAGGAATAGGAAGTTACACACCCTTTGCTGCACCGGGGTCTTCCAAATACAAGTCCATATAGGCTCTGGAGCAAGCACACTAGTTGTAAACAAGACGAAAGGGGTGTGATGCCAGAAAATCATGTCATGAGCTTCAGGGTCGTCCAACCCCACAATTGAAGCCAACTTATGCCTAATATCAGCCGATAAAAAATTAGCAAAGGCCTCCCAATTCCAAGTAGTCCCAAGTCAAATTCAAAGCATCCGTCGGGGGAGGAGAAAGACAAATCTCAGCCAATGGCTGCTTCATGAGCCACGGATGTAACCAAGAAGAAAGTAGAAGTTTCATTCCCAACATCCATGCGAAGTCCCTTAGAAAGCACCTCAGCACCATGAACTATCCCTTTCCAAGTCGGAGAGGAGCCCGCCTTATCTTGAAACGTATCCATATCCATCCTGCCATTGTAGTATTTACCCCACAGGACCTGACACCACAATGTTCGAGGTTCTTGAAGCATTCGCCAACCCAGTTTAGCACACACATCACTATTCGATTGACGTATAGAACGCACGCCCAAACCCCCGTATTTTTTCTATTGGGTAATACACTCCCATGACAAAAGGTGAGCCTTCCGCTGTTCTGGTTTGGAACCCCAAATGAAGCTGCAAACCTGCCTATCAATACCATCGCAAATCACACGCGGTATTTTGAACGATTGCATCACGTACAGGGGAAGACTAGTAAGGACAAAATTTGCAAGAGTGGTGGTCCAGTCATAGACAGATATTTGCCTTTCCATCCACGAAGACGAGATGAAACCTTGTCCATGAGGAATTGATACCTCGCATTAGTCATGCGACCACAAGTCGTTGGAACCCCCAGATAATAGTCGCACGCACACCAGGATGGACCTTTTTCGAGAAGACCATATTGCTCTTAAGATAGTTAACCAGCTCGCCAGACTCCACACAAAAACGCTCAAGACAATGCTTGATAGTATCCGCCTGATCAACAATCGCTTCCCCAAACAGAATCAAATCATCAGCGAAAAATTAGTGTGACAAGGGAACATCCCTAAGACGAATAGGTTGCCATGCCCCAGTAGAAACTTTATTCTGAATAATATGAGACAACTGCTCCATACAGAGAACAAACAAATATGGGGACATTGGATCACCTTGGCGGACCCCCCTAGTTGGCCGGAATGAGCCAGCACGGACTCCATTCCATAAGAGTTCCATTTGGCCAGCAGTTTGACACTACATAATGACGCCAATTAAGCGAGAAGGCAGCTGGGCTTGAATCAATATTTCCTTCAAAAATGACCACCTAACCCTATTATAGGCCTTAGCAAGGCCAATTTTAACAACCATCCATCGGGTGGAACCATGTGCCGCCATCATAGTATGCAACCCATCCTGGACCACCACCACATTATTAGTAATCTGACGTCCCGGGATAAAGCCAACTTGCGTTGGCGACACTAATTGTGGAAGCACCGGTTTTAAACGTTGCACAATCATTTTTGTTGCAAATTTAAAATTGACGTTGAGCAAGGAGATAGCACAGAAATAAGCCGGACTAGTAGGGGATCGAACCTTGGGGATGAGGATCATAAGCGCATCACACAGCTGTTGCGGCATCACCCTCGAGTTAACCAAATTCAACACCGTATCAACCACTTGAGGCCCAACCTACTGCCAATTCTGCTAAAAGAAAACCGCTGGAAATCCATCCGAACCTAGCGATTTAAAAGGACCCATCAAATGCAGCGAATCCCAAGTTTTGTCGGTAGTAAACGGCTTCTCTAAACTGTTCAAATCCGTATCAAGCAGAGCCGAAAAGGAAACACATAATGGCGGGAAGGCATCCCTTGGCAGATTAGAATCATCAGAATACAACTGAGCAAAGAAGTTCAGGACGAGCGGTTGAACCTGACCCACATCAAACATCACCTGACCCACATTGCGATCACCTTCGAGTAAGAAGTTCGAACAAGATTTTTGATACCAAAGAACGTGTTCCTGCTGTAACACAAGCTCAAGAGCACTACATAACTCACGTTCCAGAAGAATAAGCCTCTGAGACAGCCGAGCCAGTAAAGCTTTGCGCGCACCTTCCAAACGAGCCCATAGCTTCCGTTTTTTATGAAAGATGTTCCGAAAAACAGATTTGTTCCACAGGTTCAGGTTTAAAGAGAACTCATGCAGGGAATCAGACAGGTTAGCCGAACCATTCCAATTCTCGTTGAGGAAAAGAGAAAACTCCTCATGGAGCATCCAAGCAGCTTGAAAGCGAAATGGTCTATCCACCCGAGGCGAAGAACTTTGAGAAGCCATTCTCAAAATAATGGGACAATGATCAGAATGAGATGATGTAGTATACAAGACCGTCGCCTCAGGGTATTGTATACGCCAAATATCATTGCAAAGAAATCGGTCTAGACGAGCAGCGGAAAAGGTGCGCATGGACCTGCCCCTAGACCAAGTATACCGGGGTCTTGAAAACTCCAAATCAACCAAACCATGCTCGCCCACCCAATTAGCAAAAGCTTGAGAAGTCGTGCTCGAACCAGTTGACGAATGAACCTGCTCTTGAGACGACAGAGTAGCATTAAAGTCATCACCCAACAACCAAGATTGCTTGTTGATTCGAGCAAAATGAGTAAGACTTTCCCATAAGGCCAGCCTGGAGCTGGGATTAGGGGAAGCAAACGGAAGATAAGATCTAGTGCTCCTCGCCCCTAAGGGACACTTCCACCCTAATATGCTAGGGATGAAGAGAAATAGGATTAACCACAACCTCTGAGGTTCGCCAAAGCAGCCAGATTCCACCTAAATAGCCATCAGCCTCAACGCGCAGAATACCGTCAAATCCAATTTGTCTACACACAGCATCAGCCTGAGCACTACTAATACGGGGTTCGACTAAAGCAAGCACGTGAGGATCATGAAGCCGGATAATTTCACGAATAGCATTAATAAAGTTTGTGCTCCCTACACCTCGAACATTCCAGATAAGTATGTTTATATCTATCATAAAAGAAAGTGAATTCATAAAGCAACCGCTTATTGGGAGAGTCCGGGAATTGGAGTGCACAACATAAGAAACGACAGCTTCATCGAAACTACACAGGGCATTATTGAGTCTTGGAGTCATCGAGACTCGGCATAATAGAGGCTGTGTAATAACCCCTAAAAGTCTTGAACTGTCGTTTTGTATGAAAGACATGTTGGGCAATTTCTATAACCTCTGTAATCTCTATAATAATCTCTTGAACGTAATATTATATGTTTAGTAAAGATTTTGGGTCATGAAGTATTTGGAAGTGCTAAAAATAATAGAATTTAGCATATCCTTGAACGAGACCCGCAACCAAAGGCCAGAAGACGCGACCGCGGCAGTTCCGCGACCACAGATTGATTCCGCGGGCACGGATTCACTCAGAAGCAAACCGCGACCGCAGTTGTGTTTCCGCGACCGCGGAAACACTATTCGCCTTCGTCTTCATTTCTTTCCCGCGTCTCGTCGGTTTGTCTGTCGGCGTTTCGCCGATGAGGGATACCGATCGATTGGAGTGCCCCGGCGTTGAGCTCTTCTTCCCCTATAAAAGGAGGTCGGGGGCAGCTCAAATCTTCATCCACAGCCATCAATCTCTCTCCCTCTCTCATTTTAGTGTCTTCGCCAGAGTTCTTGCGTTCGCCAGAGTTCTTGCATTGGTCGGAGCATCGCCGGAGTTGTAGTGGTCGCCGGAGGTGCCTTGGGAAGCCTAGGAGTGGTGGTGTTCGCGGTGGTGAAGTGGTCATCGTCGTAGTCTTCGTGGTAAGCTCGGAACGCTTCCAAAGCCATCGTCCGAAGGGAGAAACGCGACCGCGGGGATGAATTCCATGACAGCGGCTCTGCCAAGAATTCTGCAACCGCGGCTTGCCCTAGCAAGCGCGATCGTGGCTTGGGCAACCACGGCCGCGGCTTAGGCTTGTTTCCTTTCATTCGTATCATTTATATACCTTCGTTCCGTTCGTATCGAATCTAACCAAGGGTTTCGTCGTTGTTTCGTCCTCGTCGTAGGAATCCGTACTCAGATTCCAGTCTCCAGATCTCGAAACCCGACATCTCCGTTCGTCTAGATGAAGGCAAGTGGCGGTTCGCTCTTGCTTATCATTCCATATTTCCTTTGGTTATCAATTACTTGATTGTTAATTAAATTGGAATGAAGTGTTGTTTTCGTTTGGGAACAGATTTAAATAAAATATTATTTTAAAATATGATTCTATAATATATTGTATATATTGCTAGAAACAACGATATTATGCATGATATTACCATGATGGTATTGGTGTGGATTTATGTATGAATTTACATGTGTAGCTAGAACGAGTATTCGTAGGAACGCTATGTACCTTGCGAGGTCTAGTCGTTTCTTTAAAACTGGTATTAGGAGGATTTTTCCCTAGTACTTTCTGGTCATGACTGTACCCTTATTCAGGGTATGTGCACACAGCTGGTGCCAACAATCAGGATTAATTCCCAAGATATCAACCGTGTCGAGATGATATATATTAAAAGCCTTAACGTGAATATATGCTTTGTAACTAAATAAGATAAGTACGGTTATGCACATAATTAATGAACCTTCGGGCGAGAAGTACAACTTGGAACCCGCCCGGACTTCGGTTAGAGTAAGTCTTCTTTCCAATCTGGATTCGCATTGCGCGGTGAGGTTGGTCGTGGACCCAAATGATCAAGTCGTTTTTAAACGCTTGTGTGAAAACTATAAACGTTCCCAAACACTTGTCATACGTTTCCATAAGACTCAACTTCTTTGGAGTCTTCTCTTCATACGTTTCCCACAAGACTCAATTCCTTTGGAGTCTTCTCTTGATCATTCCTTTTCTTATGTTTCTGTAGAAGTGTTGAGGTTCACTGTCGTTATCGGTTATTATTCGAGAAGCAATGGGTGTAACCTAATACGACTACTTAGAACCTCTTTATTTGTACCATTGCATAGTCTTTCATTAGACTAACCAACCGGTTATTTTTCCCTTGCATGGTTGGCTGGTGTCATCCGTCTCATACGGCACATCAGGTAAACTTCCCTTTCCGTGAAGGCCAGAATCCAATGATGAGGGCATATGGTGATTTAAGTGTTTTTCCAAGGTTGAAGATCTTAGGCGCGAGATCGCTCAGATCAAAACCCTTTCATGGCGTTTATTAATTTTCAAAGACTTCCGTTGTATTAAACAATTTTGTATTTGGTTGGTATTTAGTTTGTCAAACAGTTGTAAGATCATGACGTTGGTTTGAATATTATTTAGGGTAGATTTATTGCCATTTACTAAAGTTTTTGTTATTATATAGTTGTTATAAAATGATTTAGCCTTGGGTGGCCCAGATGAGTAATCTGAGGTCACTGGCGGTAATACTTTCAAAAGGGAATTTGGGGGTGTTATAGATTTGGTATCAGATCCAAAAGTTTTAAACGGGTTTGGGTTTTGAAATCGTTTTACCTAAAACAAAAAATTTATAAACCATTCCCCGTTTATGTTAAGAAATTGTTGCTTAGTTCCATAAATCAAAAAAAAATATTGAACAAAATTATACTTTGAGTAAAATTGTGATCTTTTGAAATCTCTTCCATTCAAATCGTGCCTTCTTTTCCGGTCTGATATAAAAAGTTGCTTCTATATTTAGAAAGACTAATCTCTTCTCGTTGCCTCGCAGGATATGGGTGTTTTTGTGTCTCAGCTTAGGGGTAAGAAGGGCGCCGAGTTAGCTTCGCCACCTTAGGCCGAGCTTGTGTTCCCCGTCCTTCCGAGCTATACATAAGTCGGGGAGCCGAGTAGCCCACCAGAGGAGGTGAAGACCGTCCTCGTGGAGTCGGTTGTGCTGGTATCCAACCCGGTGGAGGATCCCGAGGAGGATCCGCAAGAAGACCCGGAGAAAGATCCCGAGGAGAACGAGGAGGAGGATCCCGAGGAGAACGAGGAGGAGGATCCCGAGGAGGATCCGGAAGAAGATCAGGAGGACAACCCCGAGGAGGATCCAGAGGAAGACCTCGAGGAGTACTATTATGACTCTGATGGTTTGGAGCACCTGCTTGTTGATGGTGAAGACCCGGGAATGCAATTCATTTTCCCGAGTCCGAGGAATCCACCATTTCAGGAGTACGCACCGTTGTCCCCTACTGCATAAGAGGCACTTGGTGTGCCCGATGATGAAAGGGTGGAGTACGAGCCTTTGGATGCGCCAGTGGGTCCGCATCCTACTCATGTGCCTGGAGAGCTAGTGATGAGCCTTGCGTCTCGTCATGCGCACAATCTGAGTGAGATGGCTTCCGCCGAGGCTCGTCACCATGTGGAGATGATGACTGAGCAAGCTCGTATACGGGCAAGGCCTTGGGAATCTATGGATGCTCCGAGGGAGGTTTCGACCCAGCAGTCCAGGCCTAGACCCCGAGTGCTAGTAGAGAGCATGGAGGAGTGGACGGAAGCATTGTACGATATGGAGGAGCGGACTTACGAGACTGAGCTCGGTCTCTCTCGTATATTGGGTGACGTCCGTGAGCTCCAGGAGTACATCAGGCAGGCCAAGCTGCTACTCAACCCACATTACGAGGTAAATAGGGTGGATTTTCTCCCAGGATTCCTTGAGGAGTTTTGCTACCCACCTATACCCGGGGAAGGGCCGAGTGTTCCTGTGCCTAGAGCGGGGCCAAGTGTTCTGATGCCTAGGGAGGAGCCGTGTGTTCCGGGTCCTAGTAACTCAAGGAGGCTGACGCCGGAACCCGAGGACGGTCCACCTCCAAAGAGAAGATGTCAGAGGTCCGATGTGTATAGGAAACTCTTCATGGCACCTTGAGGGAGGACAATGGCATATCTTAGTTATTCTCTTTTCTAGTTGTTTTGTTTTCGTTGTCTTAGATCCTTAGTCTCCTAGCAATTTTGTCCTTTCGTTTAGGAAGACTATTGTAAACTTATCAAACTTGGTTTCAGTTCATTTCATCAATAAAGTTTACCAGTTTGATCTATTTCGAATCAATTTCATGTGTTGTGTTAAAAAGTGTGATATTAATGTTGTGAAATACTTGGAAAATTGATCGGTAAACAGATGGTGAACACAAGAAACACAATTCGTGCTGGTGCTGGGCCAAGTATCAACCCCATGATGAATCCGAGAAGCGTCGCAAATCAAGGGGAAGAGAGCGAGTCCGTCTCTCACAATAACCACATAGACAATGGCCAAGTTCAGGCTAATCCTCAGGTGATATTCGACGTTGCGGCCATAAAGGCCATTCGGGGGATCGTTATGCAAGCGGTCACCGAGATAATTCGGCCAGTTGCACCACAAGCACAGGGTATTTCGGTTCCTCAGGTTATCCCTGAATTTAAGGAGCCAACGGTTCATGTACCTCAGTTTGATGTCGTCAGGAACAGAGGAAACTATGGTCGAGCGTTGAAGGCCATTAGCTCAATGAGGCCTGACAGCTATGACAGTACTGGAGAACCAGTCAAAGTGGCGTATTGGTTCTCGCACATGGAAAAGTTGTTTAGGAACGTCGATTGCACTGAGGCTGAGAAAGTGCACATTGCTTCCCTTCAACTGAAGGATGTGGCTAGCGAATGGTGGGAGAGCACCGGTTTAGCTGATCATCCCGGATTGAACTGGGGTATGTTTAAGACGAAGATGACCGACCATTTCTTTTCCCGCGCTATGAGGGAGGAGAAGCATAAGGAGTTCCTCTACCCTAAGACGGATGGGTTGAAGGTGAATGAGCTTGCAGCTAAGTTTAATCATATGTTGCATTACTCTGGTCCGAAAGTGTCCAGTGAGGAGCAGAAGATCTGGCATTTCCACGAGTGGATGAACCCAGACATCAAGCCATTGATGGTGTGCCATGGCTGCTCTACTCTGGAGCAGTATATGGACGCCGCTTACAAGCTTGAAGTGACTCTGGAGGAGTCGGTGAAGAAGCGCAATCGCTAGAGACCGGCGCAGAGCCAGCCTCAGGCTAGTGGGTTTAAACGACCCGCGCCACCGTCGTATTTTGCCAAGTCTGGCCGGCCTAGAACTGAGGTGACGCGGTCAGGTGCTACTCAACGCTCGGGCCAGAGCAAGAACCCGATTCAGTGCTACAACTATGGAACGCCGGGGCATAAGAGCAACGAGTGTCCGAAGGACAAGAGGACGTGTTTTGCATGCGGTAAGGAGGGGCACTTGCAGACGTTTGTCCTCAAAAGAGGCAGAAGGGGGCTGAGTCGCAGCAAGGGTCAGTTAGCCACAACAACCGACCCCGATTCAGGCCTGTAGAGACTCCTAGTCCTTCGACGCAGACGACTGCTCAGAATAAGGGGAAAGCCCCAACTGCTTTTGGAGGTTAAGGTCAGCGGCTGTATGAGATGCGCGAGGCTGACGAATCAAATGCTCCAATTGCTCAGGGTACTCTATACCTCCATTCTACATCTGTGTGCATATTGTTTGATTCGGGTGCCACTCATTCTTTTATTTCGGAGAGCTGTGTGAGTAAGCTAGGCTTAATGTGCAATGAGACTTGCGAGCCATTTGTGGTGAATCTTCCCAATGGTGAGCAATTAGTAGGGACCAAGCGTTTGTCGGAATTTTCAATTACCATTCAAGGTCGGAAGTTTGATGCCGACTTAATCTGTATAGCCATGGCTCCATACGACATTATTCTCGGGATGGACTGGCTGATGCGTCATGGGGCGGTAATCGATTTTAGCTCAAGGACAGTGACAGTTTCATCTGGGGGCCAATTTGTATGCAAGTTCAAGGGTCGTAATGACGCTAATAACGGAAAGCTCATCAATGTGATGGATGCGTGTAAGCTACTTCGACAAGGTTGTGTCGGGTACCTGTGCTATCTGGATCAGCCCAATAAGGATGCGACATCAGTTCATGATGTTCCTGTCATATGCGAGTACCTGGACGTTTTTTCCTGATGAGATCCCCGGATTACCCCCGAATCGTGACGTAGAGTTTACCATTGACCTGGAGCCCGGTACCTCGCCGATTTCCAAGGCACCATATCGGACGGCTCCAGCGGAGATGCAAGAGTTGAAGAAACAACTCGAGGACCTTCTTGAGAAAGGGTATATAAGGCCGAGTGCATCGCCTTGGGGCACTCCGGTCTTTTTTGTCAAGAAGAAGGATGGTTCGTTCCGACTTTGTATCGACGACCTAGAGTTGAACAAGATCACTATCAAGATTAAGTACACGTTTCCTAGGATAGATGATCTGTTGGATCAACTACAGGGAGCAAAAGTCTTTTTCAAGATCGATCTGAGATCTGGTTACCATCAGCTCGGGATTCGTGAGGAAGATATTCTGAGGACTGCATTCCAGATGAGGTATGGACACTACGAGTTCATAGTCATGCCATTTGGGCTTACTAATGCTCTGGCAGTCTTCATGGATCTAATGCATAGATGTTTCCACCAGTACCTGGATAAGTTCGTGATGGTCTTCATCGACGATATTCTGATCTATTCTCCGAGCGAAGAGGCTCACGAGAAGCATCTTCGAATCACCTTGTCAGTCCTTAGACAAAATCAGCTGTATGCAAAATTGTCTAAATGTGACTTCTGGATCAAGGAAGTGGCTTTCTTAGGCCATGTGATCAATGAGAAGGGGGTAATGGTCGACCCTCAGAAGATCGAAGTGGTAGCCAACTGGAAGCGACCTCAGAACGTGAAGGAGGTTCGCAATTTCTTGGGACTTGCAGGATATTACAGACGGTTCGTGGAGGGATTTTCAAAGATCGCTCTACCCATGACTGGGTTGCTCCGCAAGGTCCATAAGAAGTTCATATGGGACGACAAGTGTGAGGCAAGTTTTCAAAAGTTGAAAGAGTGTCTGACATCCGCACCAGTTTTAACGCTACCGGAGGAAACTGATGGTTATGTGGTCTATAGTGACACTTCAAAGCATGGGTTAAGATGTGTATTGATGCAAAAGGGAAAGGTTATTGCATACGCATCTCGGCAATTGAAGACCTATGAAGCAAACTATCCGACGCATGATCTGGAGTTAGCGGTTGTGGTTTTCGCGCTGAAGATTTGGAGGCACTATCTCTATGGTGTAAGGTGCCAGATCTTTACAGACCACAAGAGTCTCAAGTATGTGTTCACTCAAAAGGAGTTGAACATGAGACAACGTCGCTGGTTGGAGCTACTCAAGGACTACGACATCGAGTTGCTGTATCATCTGGGCAAGGCTAACGTAGTAGCCGATGCTTTGAGTCGAAAGACGCCGCACGAGACCGTAGTAGCTTTGCTCACTGCTCAGACCAAACTGCACCAAGGGTTGTGCGAGATTGATGTCTTGTATGATCAGCGTCGAGGATGCCTGAGTATGTTGGAGATTCAGGCTACGCTACTTGATCAGATCAAGGAGAAGCAGGTTGATGATGTGATCTTAGTGAAGTTAAGCAGTGAAGTGATGGATGGGAAAGCTCCTAGATTCGTGATTTAGGATGATGGATCACTCTGGTTTCAAGACCGGAGTGATCCATGGTCAGAAGGATGCCATATGGGTGATAATTGACCGGCTCACGAAGAGTGCTCATTTCGTGGCCATCAAGTCAACTTGGGGAACCCAGAAGCTATCAGAAGTTTTCCTACACGAGATTGTTCGTTTACTTGGTATGCCAAAAACCATTGTATCGGATCGTGACGGCCGATTCATTTCGAGATTCTGGAAGGAACTCCACAAGGCCATGGGAACTGAGTTGAGGTTTAGTACTGCGTTTCATCCTCAGACGGATGGACAGTCTGAGAGGACCATCCAGACACTAGAGGATATGCTGAGAGCTTGTGTACTAGATCGTCCGACCAGCTGGGAGAATGGCTTAAGTCTGATTGAATTTACGTACAACAATAGTTGGCATTCTACCATCAAGATGGCTCCATTCGAGGCTTTGTACGGTCGAAAGTACAGATCTCTAATTTATTGGGATGAGAATGCCGACAAGATTCTGCTCGGACCGGAGCTAGTCGAAAGGACTGCCTCGGACATTGCCTTGATCAGACAGAGGATGCTTATAACTCAGAGTCGACAAAAGTCTTACGCAGATCTGAAGCGCATGAATGTTGAGTTTGAGGTTGGTGACAAGGTGTTTGTCAGGGTGTCGCCATTCAAGGGCGTGTTCAGGTTCGGCAAGCGTGGGAAGCTCAACCCTCGCTACGTGGGACCGTTTGAGATCCTTGACAGAGTGAGGTCTCTAGCGTACCATTTAGCATTTCCGCCGTCGGCGCATCCAGTGCATAACGTGCTCCACGTGTCTCTGCTAAGGAAGTACGTTCCAGATGTGTCTCATGTGCTGAGTTATAAGGACATCGAGATCCAGGGAAATGGTACTTACGAGGAGAGACTTGTGCGTATTCTCGAGCGTCATGAGAAGCACTTGAGAAACAAGGTGGTACCATTAGTGCGGATCCTTTGGTCCAAGTCGGGATCTGAGGAGATAACTTGAGAAACCTGAGAGACTGAGGCGGATATGCTTAGTCGTTTTCCCGAGCTGTTTTCGACCTAGTTTCGGGGTCGAAACTTATTTTTAAGGGGGAGGTATTGTAATAACCCCTAAAAGTCCCGAACTGTCGTTTTGTATGAAAGACATGTTGGGAAATTTCTGTAACCTCTATAATAATCTCTTGAACGTAATATTATACGTTTAGTAAAGATTTTGGGTCATGAAGTATTTGGGAGTGCTAAAAATAATAGAATTTAGCATATCCTTGAACGAGACACGCGACCAAAGGCCAGAAGACGCGACCGCGGATTGATTCCGCGGGCAAGGATTCGCTCAGAAGCAAACCGCGACAGCGGCTGTGTTTCCGCGACCGCGGAAACACTGTTCGCCTTCGTCTTCATTTCTTTCCCGCATTTCACCGGTTCCTCTGTCGGCGTTTCGCCAATGAGGGATACCAATCGATTGGAGTGCCCCGGCGTTGAGCTCTTCTTCCCCTATAAAAGGAGGTCGGGGGCAGCTCAAATCTTCATCCACAGCCATCAATCTCTCTCCCTCTCTCGTTTTAGTGTCTTCGCCGGAGTTCTTGCGTTCGTCAGAGCATCGCCGGAGTTGTAGTGGTCGCCGGAGGTGCCTTGGGAAGCCTAGGAGTAGTGGTGTTCGCGGTGGTGAAGTGGTCGTCGTCGTCGTCTTCGTGGTAAGCTCGGAACGCTTCCAAAGCCGTCGTCGGAAGGGAGAACCGCGACCGCGGGGATGAATTCCGCGACCGCGCCTTTGCCCAGAATTCCGCGACCGCAGATGTGCAAACCGCGACCGCGGCTTGCCCTAGCAAGCGCGATCGTGGCTTGGGCAACCACGGCCGTGGCTTAGGTTTGTTTCCTTTCATTCGTATCGTTTATATACCCTTGTTCCATTCGTATCGAATCTAACCTAGGGTTTTGTCGTTGTTTCGTCGTCGTCGAAGGAATCCGTACTCAGATTCCAGTCTCCAGATCTCGAAACCCGACATCTCCATTCATCTAGATTAAGGCAAGTGGCGGTTCGCTCTTGCTTATCATTCCATATTTCCTTTGGTTATCAATTACTTGATTGTTAATTAAATTGGAATGAAGTATTGTTTTCATTTGGGAACAGATTTAAATAAAACATTGTGTTAAAATATGATTCTATAATAGGTTGTATATATTGCTAGAAACACCGCTATTATGCATGATATTACCGTGATGGTATTGGTGTGGATTTATGTATGAATTTACATGTGTAGTTAGAACGAGTATTTGTAGGAACGCTATTGATGTGACCCTGCCTCCCATGACGGCCCAAGACGAGGAAGTAGCCATGACCGTGAGCTCAGAAAAGCCAAGTACGAAGACCGCGACCTTCATCATACTCCTCGCATCTGGAACAGAGTCCGCGATCTCATTCAAGCGTCTCTATCCAAGACCAAAGATCGCGTGCCTCGACGCGTCTTCCTTCAAGCGACTCAAAGTTGAACGCGATCTCCTTCAAGCGACTCAACCTCCTTCAATGTTGATCGCGTTCTATCTGAAGATTCTCGCACTCAATGCCTTTAACACGTTCTTTTGATACACTTTCTATATTTGATATTTCTTGCGTGTTTTAGATAGTTTCTATTTATAGCGTTTGTATCTTTTAGGGTTTGTACCTTTTGCATGCTTGCATGGGCTAGCCCACTAGGCTCGACTCGGCCCATCCGATGTCTTGCCTCTAGTATTTATACCCAACTTTGTTATTGTTATTTCCTTACGTTCAATTTTAATCAAGGTTTCAAGTAGAGTGTTTATCCTCCTTCCCTTGATCGGACGTCACCCTCTATCTTCGCATCCCCATTCCCTCCGCCGCCGACGCTACGGCAATCGCTTGATCTTTCAAGCCAAGTCTTACTTTGCATCTCCCTTCCTCCGCAGTCGACGCTACGACACCAAAGACTTGTCTTTCAAGTCATCTACCCCTCATCAAATCGCTTCCACCATGCTTTCCATCCTTCCACCAATCGCTTCCATCGCCACCAGCCCCGTATTGTTGCCATCGCTAGCTTCATCCTAACACCCATCTTCGCCTTCGCTATCACCGACATCAACAACTCTGGCCGCCCATCATCGTGATCATCACCACCGCGTTCCACAGCAGATTGACACGACAAAGTGACTTCCCAACCAAGACTAGATCCAAAGGTGTCACCTTTGACAATTTGGCTTGTCATCGGAGGCAAGAACACATCAGCTATGTACCTTGCGAGATCTAGTCGTTTCTTTAAAACTGGTATTAGGAGGATTTTGCCCTAGTACTTTCTGGTCATGACTGTACCCTTATTTAGGGTAGGTGCACACAACTGGTGCCAACAATCAGGATTAATTCCCAAGATATCTCTCGTGTCGAGATGATATATATAAAAAGCCTTAACGTGAATATACGCTTTATAACTAAATAAGATAAGTGCGGTTATGCACATAATTAATGAATCTTCGGGCGAGAAGTACAACTTGGAACCCGCCCAGACTTCGGTTAGAGTAAGTCTTCTTTCCAATCTGGATTCGCATTGCGCGGTGAGGTTGGTCGTGGACCCAAATGATCAAGTCGTTTTTAAACGCTTGTGTGAAAACTATAAACATTCCCAAACACTTGTCATACGTTTCCATAAGACTCAACTTCTTTGGAGTCTTCTCTTCATACGTTTCCCATAAGACTCAATTCCTTTGGAGTCTTCTCTTGATCATTCATTTTCTTATGTTTCTATAGAAGTGTTGAGGTTCACTGTCGTTATCGGTTATTATTCGAGAAGCGATGGGTGTAACCTAATACGACTACTTAGAACCTTTTTATTTGTATCATTGCATAGTCTTTCATTAGACTAACCAACCGGTTATTTTTCCTTTGCATGGTTGGCTGGTGTCATCCGTCTCATACGGCACATCAGGTAAACTTCCCTTTCCGTGAAGGCCAGAATCCAATGATGAGGGCATATGGTGATTTAAGTGTTTTTCCAATGTTGAAGATCTTAGGCGCGAGATCGCTCAGATCAAAACCCCTTCATGGCGTTTATTAATTTTCAAAGACTTCCGCTGTATTAAACAATTTTGTATTTGGTTGGTATTTAGTTTGTCAAACAGTTGTAAGATCATGACGTTGGTTTGAATATTATTTGGGGAAGATTTATTGCCATTTAATAAAGTTTATGTTATTATATAGTTGTTATAAAATGATTTAGCCTTGGATGGCCCCAGATGAGTAATCTTAGATCACTGACGGTAATACTTTCAAAAGGGAATTTGGGGGTGTTACAGGCTGGCAGTCCGTTACCAGGGGCAACAATTCTACTTTCATCTTGTTCGCCAGAAGAGGAAGGCGAGGTAGAAAAGGACTCGTCTGGTGGTTCAATACAAGAATGCTTCGCTGACTGTAAACCACCATTGTTTCCACCTCCGGCAGTTGGTTTATCATAAGAAGACACAACAAGAACGGCGGGAACAGTACGGGTTGACGGCTGAAGTAACACCAAATCTGCTTTAGGAGGAACTCATTGGGTGATCGTTGTAGTCTTAGGGGCAACGTTTTTTGGCTTAGAGAGGACTAATTCGTAAATTAGTTGAAATCTTTTAACCATCTCTTCTTTGGAAACTATAGTAGCCCTAGAGCTAAGCTTTCCTTGGGCCCGCCTAGTTTAGGATAGAATCATATCATTAGGATCTTTCTTATCCTCTCTTTTAGAAGATTTGGAATCACCAGCATGATTTTCTGGACCCATCAAAGCAACGTCTTGAGGAAGTTGGGATTGCTTCTCCGGATTTTCAGGAACAACGGGAATCTTCGTTCCACCCCGGATAGTGGCCACCTCAGCGGCCGGTGGCACAAGAGCTTCCTCGTCAGCCACCACGTCTGCTGCAATATCCTCATCGATCGACAGCACTGTAAACCGAGAGCCCGACGAGGACGTGGACGGAAGAGCTGCTGAAGACTTTGATTGCTTGCTAGCTTGCTTCTATCGGTTTATATTCTAATGGTTAATTAGATACATTGATCTTTATATTCTAATGGTTTGCGTGAATAAGTTATTTACATGATAAAAAAATATGTAACAAATTAGTTATTATTATGTTTCTATCAGTTTATAATTATAATGGTAATTGTAAACAACATATTTCTACGTGTACAGAAATTCCGTAACGTACCCTTGAACTTAAGAGAATTACAAGAGATATTCAAAGGTTTGATATATTTTGGGCGACACCCTTAAAAATTCTATTTTTTGTCAAATTTTCTACCATTATCAATCCATTAATGAGGTGTCAATCCTTGTAAAATAAAAACAACACTTAGTCAAAATAAAAGCTGAATGCGTGGAGAGAAGAGGGAGAAATCGAGAACCAATAATGCCTTGACGGTGGAGACTTGGGCGGGGAGGATCCATGGAGATGGTGTTTGGGGCGTCTCTCTAGACGTAGCGACTTGGCCAAGGTTCTGCCGAGACTGGGCGGTGGAAGCAACCCGACATCGGACGCGTGGAGAGGCAGGATGAAGGAAAAAGAGGGGCGACAATGAAAAAATCATTTTATCCCTTCTCCTCCACGATTTCATCTCTTTTGTAACTTTCATCACAAGATCGTCGGCGCACACCATACATCGTCGGCACTGCCGCACCACACTTCTACACCACCTCAACCACCCTCGTTTGTTACCCTTTGATCTAAACCATCTTGTACCTCTTCTTTATTTTGGGCAACTTGCAGTCCAACCTTAAAAGTATACCTCATTTCAAATCTCCGTTAAAATTAGCTTGAAACCCCTCCCAAACCCAAATCTACTAGACCTTCATTTATTAGCATATATTATTATTGTTGATGTTGTATTAAGGGTAGTTTAGTCTTTTTGCTATCTCCTTTTTCCCTAGCAATAAACTCCCAGCTATATATGTACAATCTTTCATTCTAACGTTCATATTGTAAATCCGTAGTTCTCTCTAAGTCTACAGGGTACCAGAGCTCTTTCTTCTGTATTAGAGCTTGTTGTAACACCCCCCACTTACGTCGGTAGTGCCACACGTCAGTGACCTCATACTGTAAACGTTGAGTAATAACAGAGTAAATAGAGAAAGACTTTTGAAACAAATACTCAAACCTTTATTAAAATATTTCCTCGTAAATTGAGGAGATATGTTTTACAATCGAAATTACAATACAGCGGAAGACTTGTTAAATAAACCCTAACACATGACTAAGTTAACTAGGTCTTACATTTATTTAAGAAGATTAAGTCAACACTAGACAAGTTTAAAAAAAAAATATTACTTAAGATCTTCAATCTTCAACTGCAAGCCTTCTTCTTCCATTTGTTACTTCAAGGCATGTGAAACCAACCACTGATGTGCCGTATAGGACGTATGACACCATCCAACCATGCAAGGAAAGAGAAAGATTGGTCAATCTATTCAAAGACTACGCAAGGGTGCAAACATAGTGGTTCTTTGTGATTATATCCAATTACTATCATTGTCTCTCGAATAATAGTCGGTAGACGATATATAACTCAGATAGTCTCACTGAAACGATAGAAAAAGTATGCGACAAGAGAAGACTTCAAAGAAGTTAAGTCTCATAGAAATATGTATGTTTTTTTGGGAACATTATATTTATCACACAAAGTTTGAAAACTGACTACTTGAATATTTGAGTCATCGACCAACCTCACCGCATAATGCGAATCCAGATTGGAAAGGGGGCTTACTTTAGACTAGAGTCCGGGCATGTTCCACATTGTACTTCTCGCCCGAGGGTATATTAATTATATGCAAAACGACACTTATCTTATTTAATTACAAAATGTGCATTTACGTTAAAGATTTTAATCCACACCAATCTCGCAATGAGATATAGATCATGGGACAAATCCCAATTTCGGCACTAGCTAGCTAAGTGCACCACCACTTATAAACGAATAAGGATAGGTCATGACCAAAAGTATTAGGGCAATAATCCTCCAAATACCAAGTTAGAAAGAAACAGCTAAACCTCGCAAGGTAAATAGCGTTCCTACGAATACTCGTGCTAACTAGCATATAAGTCCACACCAAATGACAACAAATCCACATCAAAGTTCACCTAGCACCCAACAATAATAATATATATATAAGGGTCGTTGCAAGCAAATATACAACCTAATAAATAAGGTTCATTTACACACCAATTTAACACACAGGTTCCCAAACAAAAATTAAGAATATTTATTCCAACTTAATAGCACAATCGATTCATTGTCAATAATATGAATATGGAATTAATTGCAAGAGCGAACTACCACTTTCCTTGAATCACGAAGAACTTGAACGACGTAATGGAGATGGTTGCTTTCGAAAAGCAAATAGGCTCCTTGTTTTATTTCCGTTCCAAAAGCGAATCCGAGATGTACCCAAATCAGACAAGATAAATAAATTATGATTAGATAATTTATTCAATAACAACATTTGAAGGATACAAGTCTCGATTTTTTATTGAATTTATTTAACTCTAAATAAATCAATTTCAAGGCTTTTCGATGAAACGATTATTTATACGATACTAGTAATCAATTAGTCATATATTCTAAATAATCATAGCGTAAATAAATAAATTACTCAATTTATTTATCATCTCAAATAATCCAACACATCACCCAATTGTAGTGTTATTCCTTAACAACATACAATTTAAGATAATATCATAAGATATAATTAATTTAAACTTTATACTTCTAAAATTAAATTAACCCAGTATGTATCTAATTAACCCCAATTAGCATGCATAATCATGATTAATTTGACCAAACACCGAATAGAGGTACGAATTAGCCATTACCGAATTCGTTCGGTTCGTTCTTGTCGACACCCTCTCGTTGTTTGCTTCGTATCTCCCTCGTCCCCACTCCAAATGATGCGTGGTTTGCGGATACGGAAACTAGACTTCAAGACGAAGATTTTGATTCCTAACTTGTAACTAGAGGTGCCGAGTTGAGATAAAAAACGCTTCTGCAAGTGCACGAACGTTTTGGGGACTACTGAAAACTTAGGGCTTGAAATTGGATAAATCTAGTCCAAGGGTAAAGGAGTATTTATAAAACTTCAATAGATCTCTCAAAATCCTATAGATTGATATAAAGTTTTGCCCAAACAAGCCCGAATCGGATCTCAATTTCCTCCTACAATGAAAACGCGTTTTTAGGGATCTTGTTGCCTTTCCGAGTGAAATTTGGATTTAATTGGGGATGAATCCACTCAATTCTTGTGTCTAGATGCAATATAATGTGTTACTAAAATTGCCCAATGGTTAATCTTCAAAAACGCCCAAATTTTGGTACCCAATATCTCCATGGAAGGAAACTTGCCATGGAGCTAGAGGTTGAAGACAACCCACTTTTCTCATAATTATGGTCGTCCCCCCTATTTTTGGCCCTTTTTCACATTTTTGCCCAACTTTCTAAAGTTGTGGAAAAAGTGCTCTTATTTTACTTTTCAAAAATTTTAAAATTTACTCAAATTTATTTATTTTATTAGTCTACATAATTATTTTAACCCAAATTTATGAGGGATGAAATATTATATTAAGTTAATTCTAAGATTTAAATTACATTTTATCATATTTTAGATTAAGTTAATTTAATACTTTATGTTAACTTGATAATTTTATTTATTATTAACATAAGTTAACATAAATTAAATACTTCATGACTTAAAAAGGTAACCTACTTAGGTTAATTATTATTTTATCCTCTCATGGATAAACATAATAATTCTTATAACCTTTACTATATATCTAAAAAAAATCCCAAAACCACATTCATGGTTATACTTAATTATTTATTTATACCGTACTATTATAACACATTTAATACTTTGTACCCATAAATTATCACAATCCAACCTTTCAACTTAACTTAATGAAAATTTAAATTACTCTTGTAAAAGAAATGAAATAAATTTCATACTTTATTATCAAAATAAAATATATAAAAATTACACCAATACCCTTATGATAAAATGATGGTTATTGCACTTGTTGCTTTATTTAAGGAGTGTATGTCATTCACAAATGTTGTTCCGCTGATGTTGGTGCTTTGGATTCCCTCTTTGTGCACTAAGGTTTATTTTTCGTTGTTTGTATTTGTTTGATTTTTGGTTATTTGGGAATTTCTAGATCTGTTCGTTTGGCTTGGTTATTTAGGGGTTTGATTTTTGCTGGTTTGGCTTTGTTATTGGATTTGTTCATATTCTCTTGCTTGGATTATTTGGCGCTTTCTTATTGTTACCATGGATGCTCGTAAGGATGATTCTCTTCAGTCGATTAAGGTTCAATTACATGGTAAAAACTACTCATATTGGAGCTATGTTATGAAGAACGTTTTCATGGAAAATCTATGTGGAGTTATGTCACAAGTGTACGGGTCAAACCTACAGATGAAAAGGTTGCTAATTATGCGAAAGAGGTTTATGTTTGGGAGGCTGGCAATTCAAATATTATTACTTGGATCAACAAATTTGTTACCCACTCTATTCGTGCCAAGTTGGCAAACTATGAAACTATGAAAGAGGTTTGGGATCATCTGGCTAGGTTGTACACACAGTCTAACTTTACGAAGCAATATCAATTAGAGACTGATATTCGTGTGCTTCAACAAAAATATATGAGTATACAATATACTTACTTTGGCATGTCTGTCACACCCCAGATTTGTGATTCCTTATAAGGATTAAAAGTGCTACTAATATCAACAAGTGTTCTTCATTTTCAGGGTTCAAGTGAGGTCAAAGAACTCTGAAGTTAAGCGTGTTGGGGGAGTAGTACTAGGATGGGTGACCTCCTGAGAAGTCTCTAGGTTGGAATGGGATGACGCTTCTAAGGCCTTACAAATGGTATCAGAGCCGACTTTGGGGCACGAGTGGACTTGGCCTTAAGGGAGGTCACTCAATCCAGAGGGCAGTCTTTGGGCCTTGACGAGGTCGTTAAAGGTTTTAAGTGGGGGTGATTGCAATACCCTTGTTTTGTGATTCCTTACAAGGATTAAAACTGCTACCCTTATCAATAAGAGCTCTTCCTTTTCAGGGTTCAAGTGAAGACAAAGAACTCTAAAGTTAAGCGTGCTAGGGCGGGAATAGTACTAGGATGGGTGACATCTTGAAAAATCTCTAGGTTGGCATGAGATGACGCTTCTATGGCCTCGGGCCTTACAATATCTGCTTTATGGGACCAGTTGCTTTAATCGATTCTTCAGAATTGCGCTTAGTTTCGGCTCACATTGCGCGGCGGTGAAAACAATGTTTAGTTAAATTTCTAATGGCTCTTCGTCTTGATTTTGAGGGATTCCGTGACACAAACCTACACCGTTCACCTCTTCCCTTAGTTGATTATGTGGTCATTAAACTACTTGCTTAGGCGATTCGTCTGAAGTCTCAAGTTGAAAAAGGGACTTCCTCTCCTACTACTCCATCTTTCTTTTTCGTTTCACAGCGTCCATCAGGTGTCTACCAGAACAAGTCAACTCCGAAGGTGTAAGTCCCGAGGCCTTAGAAGCGTCATCCCTTGCCAACCCAAGGACTTCGTAGGAGGTCACCCATCCCGATACTACTCTTTCCCTTACACGCTTAACTTTAGAGTTCTTTGTCCTCACTTGAACCCTGAAAAGGAAGAGCTCTTGTTGACATGGGTAGCAATCTAATCTTTATGAAGGATTACAAATCTAGGGTGCTACAATCATCTCCACTTTAACCCTTGACGACCTCGTCAAGGCCCAAAGACCGCCCTCTAGGTCGAGCGACCATCCACCGGACCAAGCCCGCTCATAACCTATTGTCGGCTCTGATACCATTTGTAAGGCACGAGGCCTTAGAAGCGTCATCCCATGCCAACCCAAGGACTTCTCAAGAGGTCACCCATCCTGGTACTACTCTTTCCCTAGCACGCTTAACTTCAGAATTTTGTGTCCTAACTTGAACCCTCAAAAGGAAGAGCTCTTGTTGACATGGTTAGCACTATAATCTTTATAAAGGATTACAAATCTGGGGTTCTATAGAAGGTCTCTCAAGATGAGTGTGCATCCTGCAAACACAAGGGTCATTGGAAGGCTCAATGTCCACTTTGTTGAACAAAGGGAAACCATAACCACCTCGAGAGCCTCAACCACATTTACCAACACTCAATCAACATCCACCACAACAACAGTGGTCGACCGCTCCATGGACACCTTGCCTACCCAGTTCACCAATGTATCTACTACTGTCCTGTCTTTGGATCCATCCGTGTTTGAACAGTTCTAGAAGTTTATTGACTCACAACCTCATTCCATGTCTGCCTCTGCTTCTAAAGGTTCGTCATCATCTGGTACCTCAGGTATATCATCTTCCTTTTGGGTCTTAGATTCGGTGCTACTCACCATATGCCTCCTCACTTTTTATGTTTTGTTTCACTGTCTCATCATTCTTCTATATCGATTATGACAGCTGATGGCACTCGTATGCCATTAGAAGGTGTTGGTTCTATTGGCATGTCTCTTTCTTATGTTTATTACATTCTTACTCTTAGTCTTGTCTGTGTTAGCAATTATGTGAATTTGGTTACTTAGTCTTTTTTCTTCCTCCACTTGTTGTATTCATGACCCTTAATCTCGAAAAGTGATTAGGACAAGCCATAGAATAGGGAGACTCTATATTTTGGGTGAGCTCCGATTACAAAACATGGTTGCCTCTTTTGTGGATTTGTCCTCTTATCATTTAAGTTGTTCGTCTTCTTATTTTTAACTATGGCATTCTCGTTTGGATCATGTTTCCGCTTCTCTGTTACAATTTTTGGTATCTATGAGAGCTTTAGGACATTTGAAGTCTCATGATATTTCTGATTATAGTGGTTATAAACTTGCAAAATTTCCAGCATTGCCCATTTGTAGGAGTATTTCGTCTTGCTTTGCTCCTTTTGATCTTGTGCATTCTGATGTATGGGGACCCTCTCTTGTGTCCATAAAAGGAGGTTCTATGTTTTCTTATTGATGTTTTTACTCTTACACTTGGGTTTATCTAATGTAACGTATGAGTGATTTTCTTACCATTTTCAGTGATTTTAGAGCTCTTATAAAAACTCAACATTTTATTGTTATTAAGTGCTTCCGTTCTGATTTGGTGGGTGAATACACTTCTTATGAATTTTGTCGGTTACTTTATTCTTATGGGACCACACGCTAGACCTCATGTACCGACACTCCTCGAGAAAACGGTATTGATGTAAGGAAACATTGTCATCTTATTGAGATAGCCTGCTTGTTCTTGTTGTCTGTTGACGTCCCAAGTGCATTTTGGGGGAAGCCATTCTTACCGTTGCTTATGTGATTAATAGAAGGGTTATCATTGTTTTGATTCGGTTAGTCAGAAATTGTATGTCTCTTGTCATGTCGTGTTTTTAGAGCATTTTTTCTCTATTACCTGCTAGTTCTCATTATATGACACATACATATCTCATTCTTATTGATCACTTAACCCTTGACATTAAGGATGTTTCACACACCGAGTCCTATATGATTGCTCTTGACACATCCATCCATCCATCCTGCACCCCCTCTTGTGCCCACTCTGCCATTTCTTGAGGTTGTGGATAATCCTCTCCCTCACCAGTCTGTTCGTGTTTGTAAATCTAGTAAGCCTCTTGATTTCGCTTATTCTTCCTACTCTACTTATTTTGCTTCATTTCTTGTTTTTATTAACCGTTTGTCTAATCCTATGTTCTATGGAGAAGTTGTTCGTGATCCCCTTTGGCAGGCAGCTATGGCAGAGGAATGTACTGCATTAGATTGAAATCATACTTGGGATTTGGTACCATTGCCATCTGGACACCATACCATTGGTTCTCGTTGGGTCTATGAGATTAAAACTAAATCTGAGGGCTCAGTTGAACGATACAAGGCTCGACTTGTCGCTAATGGGTACTCCCAAGAGTGTGGGATAGATTGTGAAGAAACATTTTCCCATGTTGTCAAGATAACTACTATTCGCACTCTGATTGTTGTTGCTTCTGTTTGCCAGTGGAAGATATTTCATATGGATGTTAAAAATACATTCTTGTATAGTCATCTTCAAGAAGAAGTCTATATGACACCTCCTCCTAGTGGTGTTCATTGGCCTGGTGAAGTCTGCATGCTTCATAAGGCGCTTTATGGTCTCAAGCAAGCACCTCATGCCTTGTTTAAGAAGCTCTCCACTGTCATCATCTCGCTTGGTTTCCTTCCCAGCTATCATGACTCGGCATTATTTGTCAAGTACATAAGTGCAGCTCGTATCCTCTTATCCTTGTATGTTGATGACATGATTATTATTGGTGATGATTGTGATGGCATTGAATCCTTAAAGGATTACTTGGCTCGTTGTTTTGTTATGAATTAAAGACTTGGGTTTACTACGCTATTTTTTGGGAATTGAGGTTGTCTAATCTCAAAAGGGTTATCTTTTATCTCATTCGAAGTATATCTCTGATTTGTTTGATCGTGCTCACCTCACTAACAACAGACATGTTGATACTCCCCTTGAGACTAACGCTCGAAGTCACTCATATATTATACGATTGTGGGCAACTCGGTCTATCTCAAAGTCACTCGCCCTAATATTGTGCATGTTGTTCATGTGGTTAATCAGTTTGTTATTGCTCCTACTACAGCTCATTGGGTTGTTGTTCTTCGTATTATCAGGTACCTTCGAGGCACTCAGTTATTGAGCCTCTCGTTTCCATCCACCTCATCTTTGGAGTTGCATGCTTGCTAAGATGCCTATCGGGCTGGTGATCCTATGGATCATAACTCTACTACTGGATTTTGCATTTTCCTTGGTGACTCCCTTATCTCTTGGAAGAGTAAGAAACAATATGTCATTTCTCGATCTTTCATAGAAGTGGAGTATCGTGCTATGACCTCTACTACTTGTGAGATTGTTTCATTATGTTGTTTACTTGTTGATATGGGTGTTCACCTTGGCCGTCCTACACTGTAAATTCCTTCATTTTTAGTAAAGAGTATTTTGGTAATTTTCCAAACTCTCGTACTATAGTCGGATTAATTTCAGAGAAGTTCAGACATTCTGCAAAATGCTTGATCTCTGTAATATTTCCCTGAGTGGAATAAAATACATTCAACGTATTTTTGGGGTTTAGAATATTTGTTTGGATACGAATATATTTAACCCGGGGTTAAAAACCATGCCCATAATAAAAGAGGACAAAAGGCATAGAAAATGGCCTTGACCGCACCTGCGGTCAGTCCACCGCACCCCGTGGTGTCATCATTTCTTCTCTGCAGCGTCGGACTTCAGACGTCGCGTCGTCTTCGCCTCTGCAACTGTCCCATCCGGTCGTTGTAGGCGCCTACCATGAGTCACCTGGTTGCTTGACCTCCTTGCTTGGGCTATAAAAGGAAAGGAGATGGAGTGGAGTTGAAGCACAGCTCTCAAACTCTCTCTCTCTCAAATCTCTCATTTCCATTGTTACCGGAAAGCTCAAGCTTTCGCCGGAGTGTCGCCGGAGCTACAATAGGAGGAGAAGGTACTCTCCAAGTGGTGTTTGAAAGTGCAAGGAGTTGGGAAGTCGAAGCCCATCCTAATCGAATCCAAACGCGTCGATCACGGTGAGTTTTCGTCGTCGTCATGTCGTCGATGTAGCTCGACCGTACCCGCGGCAGGGGGCCGGCGCACCCACGGTGTGTCTGGGCTCGTGGTGTGGCTTTGGGCTTTGTGGTCTCGATCGAGGCTTCGTTCCTTCGATTTAGTTCATCTTTCTTTAGATTCGTATATTTGGTTATCGAATCTAAGTTAGGGTTCCGTTATGCGTCGTTTCGTAGGAATCCATAATCTGAGATCTGACCTCGTTTCGGACCCGGAAACCCATTGTCGTTGAGCTTTGTTAAGCTTCGTCTAATCTAAGGCAAGTGGCGGTTCGCTCTTGCTTATCATTCCATATTTCTATTAATTATCAATTGCTTAATTGTTAATTAAATTGGGATGAATTACTGGTTTCGTTGGGAACAGTTTTCTTAAAATGATACGATTAAAATGAATATTATAATAGGTTGTATATATTGCTAGGAACAACGTTATTATATCTGTTATTACCGTGATGGTATTGTTGTGGATTTTTATGCAAACTTGAATATAGTTAGCAGTGGATTTTATGTGCACTTGAGATATAGTTAGCACGAGTATTCGTAGGAACGCTGCTTACCTTGAGAGGTAGCCGTTTCTTTATAACCCGGTGGATAGGATGTTCAAGCCCTAACACCGTTTCTCTAGTCATGACTATCCCCTATCCGAATATAGGGGAGGTGCGCTTAGCCGACGTCAAACCTTTAGGGATTTATTCCCGACTATATATCTCTATATCCTGAGGGATGAGATGATTATGATAAAAGCTTATAACGTGAATATACGTTTTGGAATTAAATAAGACAAGTGCGATTATGCACATAATTAATGAACCTTGGGCGAGAAGTACAACGTGGAAACTCGTCTGGGCTTCGATTAGAGTAAGTCCACCTTCCGAATCTGAATTCGCATTATGCGGTGAGGTTGGTCGTGGACCCAAATAGTCAAGTCACTTTTAAACGTTTGTGTGAAACTTTAATGTTCCCAAACACTTGTCATACTTCCGATAAGACTCAATTCGTTGGAGTCTTCTCTTCATATTATTTCCGTAAGACTCAATCTTTCAGAGTCTTCTCTCGATCATTATTCTTTGGATATTTTCAGTAGAAGTATTGAGGTTTACTATCGTCATCGACTTTCATTCGAGAAGCGATGGGTCTAACCTAATACGACTACTTATAACCTTTCTGTTTAACCCTTGCATAGTCTTTCATTAGACTAACCAACCGGTTATATTCCCTTGCATGGTTGGCTGGTGTCATCCGTCTCATACGGCACATCAGGTAAACTGCAGTTCCATGAAGGCTAGAAACGACGGTGAAGGCATATGGAATTTTTGAAGTGTTTTACCAAGGTTGAGATCCTAGGCGTGTGATCGCTAGATCAAGACTTTTGTGTCATTTATTTTAAAAAGACTTTCGCTGTATTAAGACTTCCGCTGTAATATATTTTGGTTGTATTTGGATTATGGATGCAATTCCGAAACTTTGATTTAATCCAATACTATGACATTTCGTATTATAAATGTTGTTTTATGATTTGTATAAACTGGTTAAGCCTTGGGTGGCTTCGGATGTGGAATCTGAGGTCACTAGCGGTGATACCTTTCAAGGATATATTTGGGGGTGTTACAGATTTGGTATCAGAGCCGATTTTTTTCTAAAACGGGTTGGGATTTTATAAACCATTTACTCGTTTTGAACTGAAAAATATTTTCGAAGGATTTGAATTTCCAAATAAAAAAATTCGCTTGAAAAAAAAATATGTCGTTCTAAGTCGTGCCTTCTCTTTAGTCTGATATAGTAAGTTTGTTTCTATATTTAGAATGACTAACTCTCTTATTGTCGCCCGTAGATATGGAGTTTATCTATCCAAGTCCGGAGTTGCCGCCTGAGCGAGAGTACTCGCCGTTGACTTCGGCCGATTGGGAGACACTCTATGCTGAGTTTGGCATCAGAAGAAGGAGTGATCCACAAAATGCATCTGAGGACTCACAGCCTATTCCTGCTCAGAGGAGGCTGAGGTTGAGCCCTGACTCGCGAGAGGCACTTCGCCTGAGTCAGATGATTTCCCCTAAAGAGCGTCGTCAGATGGATGAGGCGGTAGAGCATGCTCGAAGAAGGGCAAGACCAAGGAATGAGCCATGTGCTCCAGGACCGAGCAGGGTGAGAAGTCTATCACCAGATTCTGATGGTAAACCCCATTCGAAGAAGCCATGTATGAGGAGCTGTGATTACAGGAAACATTTCAGGGCGCCATGATTGGGCCAGTGTTGATTAGCAGTTTCTTTTCTTGTATTTCAGTGTTCGTTTTGTTAAGAACCTAAGTCTCCGAGCAATTTTGTCTTGACGCTCGGGAGATCCCTTTTGTAGAACCTATTAGCTCAGTTTGAGTTTATCAATGAAAATTACCAAGTTTGATCTATTCTAAGTGATTTTATTACATTGAGTACATTGGAATGATATTAATGTTATAAAATACTTGGAATTTGATCGGTAAACAGATGGTGAATACAAGGAACACCATTTGTGTTGGTGCTGGGCCAAGCAATGACCCCAGACCAAATGAGAGGAACACTGCAAACCCCGTGGATGAACACGAGTCTGCTTCTAATAACAATCCAGTGGGCAATGACCAAGTTCCGCCTAACGCTCCAGTAGTGTTTAACGCTGCAGCAATAGAGGCTATTTGGGGAATTGTGATGCAAGCATTCACAGACATTATGCGACCAAACGCTCCTCAGGCACAAGCTGTGCCAATTCCCCCAGCGGTTCCTAGATTTGAGGAGCCTAATATCCATATACCCCAAGAGGAAACGGTCAGGAATAGAGGCGACTATGGCCGAGCACTGAAGGCCATAAGCTCTATGAGGCCTGATAGCTATGATGGGAAAGGAGAGCCAGTCAGGGTGGCACATTGATTCTCCCACATGGAACGATTGTTCCGCAATGTTGAGTGCACTGAAGCTGAGAAGGTGCACATTGCTTCCCTTCAGCTGAAGGAGGTAGCTAGCGAGTAGTGGGAAGGTACCGGCCTAGCTGATCATCCTGGTTTGAACTGGGGGATGTTCAAAGCCAAAATGACTGATCGTTTCTTCTCCCGAGCTATGAGGGAAGAAAAACATAAGGAGTTCCTCTATCCGAAGATGGATGGATTGAAAGTGACTGAGCTTGCGGCCAAGTTCAATCATCTGCTACAATATGATGGGCCGGAGGTGTCCAGTGATGAGCAAAAGTTCTGGCATTTCCATGAGTGGATGAATCTAGACATTAAGTCGTTGATGGTACGTCACGGATGCTCTACTTTGGAGCAGTACGTGGACGCTGCCTATAAACTGGAAGTGACTCTGGAGGAGTCAACGAAGAAGCGCAATCGCTAGAGGTCAATGCAGAACCAGTCTCAGGCGAGTGGATTCAAGCGTCCCGCGCCACCGTATAATTTTGCCAAGTCTGGCAAAGCAAAAACGGATATGACTCATGGAAGGTCTACGCAACAGTCGGGTCAAGGCAAGAATCTGATCCAGTGCTACAATTATGGTACACCCGGGCACAAGAACAATGCATGTCCGAAGGAAAAGAAGATATGCTATGGTTATGGAAAGGAGGGCCATGTGCAGACGTTCTGTCCGCAGAGAAGGCAGAAAGGAGCTGAATCACAACAAGGGTCTGTTAATCAAAACAATCGACCCAGGTTCAGACCAGTGGAAGCTCCTAGTCCTTCGATGCAGACAGCTGCACAGAACAATGGGAAAGCCCCAGCTGCTTCTGGAAGTCAGGGTCAACGCCTTTACGAGATGCGTGAGGTTGATGGACCAAATGCTCTGATTGCTCAAGGTACTTTATACCTTCATTCTACTTCAGTATGTATATTGTTTGATTCGGGTGCTACCCATTCTTTTATCTCGGAGAGTTGTGTTAGTAAGTTAGGCTTAGTATGCAACGAGGCTTGTGAGTCTTTCGTTGTGAATCTTCCTAATGGTGAACATTTAGTGGGCACCAAGCGTCTGTCAGAATTTCCGATTACCATCCAGGGTAAGAAGTTCGAAGCAGATTTGATCTGTATAGCCATGGCTCCATACGACATTATTCTCGGTATGGATTGGCTGACGCGTCATGGGGCGGTAATCGATTTTAGCTCAAGGACTATGACGGTCTCATCTGAGGGCCAGTATATATGCAAATTCAAGGGTCGTAATGACGCTGATAACGGCAGGCTTATCAATGCGGCTGCGTTTAAGCTACTTCGACAAGGTTATGTCGGGTACCTGTGCTATCTGGACGAGCCCAAGAAAGATGAGCCATCAGTTCTTGATATTCCGGTCGTTTGTGAGTTTCCAGACGTCTTTCCAGAAGAAATTCCTGGTTTACCCCTGTATCGTGACGTGGAGTTTACCATTGATCTCGAGCCTGGTACTGCGCCGATCTCTAAGGCACCGTACCGGATGGCTCCTGTTGAGATGCAAGAGTTGAAGAAGCAACTCGAAGATCTTCTTGAGAAGGGCTATATAAGGCTGAGCGCATCACCTTGGGGCGCTCCGGTTTTGTTCATCAAGAAGAAAGATGGATCGTTCCGACTTTGTATCGACTATCGAGAGTTGAATAAAGTCACGATCAAGAATAAGTATCTGTTGCCGAGGATTGATGATCTGTTGGATCAACTGCAGGGAGCAAAGGTCTTTTCCAAAATCGATCTGAGGTTTGGTTATCATCAGCTCAGGATTCGTGAGGAGGATATTCCGAGGATTGCGTTCCGAACGAGATATGGTCACTACGAGTTCGTAGTCATGCCATTTGGACTTACCAATGCTCCAGCAGTTTTCATGGATCTAATGCATCGATGTTTCCACCAATACTTGGATAAGTTCGTAGTGGTCTTCATCGACGACATTTTGATTTATTCCCCGAGCGTGGAAGCTCACGAGGAACATCTTCGGATTACTTTGTCAGTCCTTAGACAGAATCAGCTATATGCAAAGTTGTCTAAGTGTGACTTTTGGATCAAGGAAGTGGCTTTCTTAGGCCATGTGATCAATGAGAATAGGGTTATGGTTGATTCCCAGAAGATTGAAGCGGTAGCAAATTGGAAGCGGCCTCAAAATGTGAAGGAGGTGCGCAGTTTTCTTAGACTTGCTGGATATTATAGACGGTTCGTGGAGGGATTTTATAAGATCGCTCTACCTATGACCGGTTTGCTCCGCAAAGTCCACAACAAGTTTGTCTGGGATGACAAGTGCGAGGCCAGGTTTCAGAAGTTGAAGCAGTGTCTGACCTCTGCACCAGTGTTAGCGCTACCGGAAGGAAATGATGGTTATGTGGTCTATAGTGATGCTTCGAAGAGTGGTTTGGGATGTGTGTTGATGCAAAGAGGCAAGGTTATTGCATACGCATCTAGACAATTAAAAACCTATGAAGCAAACTATCCGACGCATGATCTGGAATTAGCAGCGGTAGTTTTTGCGCTGAAGATTTGGAGACACTATCTTTATGGTGTAAGATGCCAAGTCTTCACCGATCATAAGAGTCTCAAGTACGTGTTCACTCAGAAGGAGCTGAATATGAGACAACGTCGCTGGTTAGAGCTACTCAAACACTACGACATCGAGTTGCTGTATCATCCGGGCAAGGCTAATGTAGTAGTCGATGCATTGAGCCAGAAGACACCGCACGAGACTGTAGTGGCTCTACTTACTTCTCAGACCAAGCTGAACCAAGAGTTGTGCGAGATTGAAGTCTTGTACGATCAACATCAAGGATACCTGAGTATGCTTGAGATTCAAGCTACGTTACTTGATCAAATCAAGGAGAAGCAGGTTGATGACGTGGTCATGGTAAAGCTAAGCAATGAAGTAATGGACGGGAAAGCTCCCGGTTTCGTGATTCAGGAAGATGAATCGCTCTGGTTTCAGGACCGGATCTATGTGCCTGACGTTGATGGCCTTCGCCAGTTGGTGATGAAGGAGGCCCATTCGTCAGCTTATTCTGTACATCCAGGCTCTAGCAAGATGTACAAGGACCTCAGAAAGAAATTCTAGTGGCCCAACATGAAGTGGGATGTAGCAGAGTTTGTGGCGAAATGCTTGACTTGTCAGAAGGTCAAGATAGAACACCGCAGACCAGGTGGTGAGTTGCTACCTCTTCCAGTGCCAGAATGGAAATGGGAGGATATTGCTATGGATTTCGTCACAGGGCTGCCAAAGACTCAAAGTCAAAAGGATGCTATATGGGTAATCATTGACAGGCTCACGAAGAGTGCTCACTTCGTGGCTATCAAGTCAACATGGGGAACCCAGAAGCTATCTAAAGTGTTTCTACACGAGATTGTCCGTTTGCATGGTTCTCCAAAGACCATTGTATCGGATCGAGATGGCCGATTCATATCAAGATTCTGGAAAGAATTACACAAGGCCATGGGAACTGAGTTGAGATTCAGTACTGCGTTTCATCCTCAGACGGATGGACAGTCTAAGAGGACCATCCAAACCTTGGAAGATATGCTAAGAGCTTGTGTACTCGATCGTCCGACTAGTTGGGAGAACAACATGAGTCTGATTGAGTTCACGTACAACAACAATTGGCATGCTACCATTAAGATGGCTCCATTTGAGGCTATGTACAGTCAAAGGTGCAGATCTCCGATTTGTTGGAATGAGAATGCCGACAAGGTTCTGCTCAGACTAGAGTTAGTCGAGAGGACTGCCTCTGACATTGCTTTGATTAGACAAAGGATGTTGACAGCTCAGAGTCGACAAAAGTCTTATGTAGATCTGAAGCGTAGGAAAGTCGAGTTTGAGGTTGGTGACAAAGTGTTTGTCAGAGTATCGCCATCAAAGGGTGTGTTTAGATTTGGTAAGCGTGGGAAGCTTGACCCTTGCTACGTGGGACCATTTGAGATCCTTGATAGAGTGGGGTCTCTAGCGTATCGTTTGGCATTGCCACCATCGGCGCATCCAATGCATAATGTGTTCCACGTATCCTTGTTAAGGAAGTACGTGCCTGATGAGTCTCATGTGCTGAGTTATGAAGACATTGAGATTCAGACAAATGGTACCTACGAGGAGATACCGGTGCGTATTCTTGAACGCCGTGAGAAGTAGTTACGGATCAAGGTGGTACCATTGGTACGGATTTTGTGGTCCAAGTCAGGAACTGAGGAGGTTACTTGGGAAACCTGGGAGACTGAGGAGGATATGCTTAGATACTTTCCCGGGCTATTTTCGGCCTAGTTTCGCGGTCGAAACCTTTTTAAGGGGGTAGTGTTGTAATGCCTCGCTTTTTTTAGGTTATTCGGCCAAGTTTCGGGTCGAAACTTCTTTTAAGGGGGAGGTGATGTAATACCCCTCATTTTTAGTAAAGAGTATTTCCCTGAGTGGAATAAAATATTTGTTCGGATACGAATATATTTAACCCGGGGTTAAAAACCATGCCCATAATCCAGAGAAGTTCAGACATTCTGCAAAATGCTTGATCTCTGTAATATTTCCCTGAGTGGAATAAAATACATTCAATGTACTTTTGGGGTTTAGAATATTTATTCGGATACGAATATATTTAACACGGGGTTAAAAACCATGCCTATAATCCTTCCCGAACAAAAGAGTACAAAAGGCACAGAAAATGGCCTTGACCGCACCCCGCGGTGTCATCATTTCTTCTATGCAGCGCCAGACTTCAGACGTCGCGTCGTCTTCGCCTCTGCAACTGTCCCATCCGGTCATTGTAGGCGCCTACCATGAGTCATCTGGTTGCTTGACCTCCTTGCTTGGGCTATGAAAGGAAAGGAGCTGGAGTGGAGTTGAATCACAGCTCTCAAACTCTCTCTCTCTCAAATCTCTCATTTCCATTGTTACCGGAAAGCTCAAGCTTTCGCCGGAGTGTCGCCGGAGCTACCATAGGAGGAGAAGGTACTATCCAAGTGGTGTTTGGAAGTGCAAGGAGTTGGGAAGTCGAAGCCCATCCTAATTGAATCCAAACGCGTCGATCACGGTGAGTTTTCGTCGTCGTCATGTCGCCGCTGTAGCTCGACCGCACCCGCGGCAGGGCTGGCGCACCCGCGGTGTGTCTGGGCTCGTGGTGTGGCTTTGGGCTTTGTGGTCTCGATCGAGGCTTCGTTCCTTCGATTTAGTTCGTCTTTCTTTAGATTCGTATATTTGGTTATCGAATCTAACTTAGGGTTCCTCTATGGGTCGTTTCGTAGGAATCCATAATCTGAGATCTGACCTCGTTTCGGACCCGGAAACCCGTTGTCGTTGAGCTTTGTTAAGCTTCGTCTAATCTAAGGCAAGTGGCGGTTCGCTCTTGCTTATCATTCCATATTTCTATTAATTATCAATTGCTTAATTGTTAATTAAATTAGGATGAATTACTGGTTTCGTTGGGAACAGTTTTCTTAAAATGATATGATTAAAATGAATATTATAATAGGTTGTATATATTGTTAGAAACAACGCTATTATATCTGTTATTACCGTGATGGTATTGTTGTGGATTTTTATGCAAACTTGAATATAGTTAGCAGTGGATTTTATGTGCACTTGAGATATAGTTAGCACGAGTATTCGTAGGAACGCTGCTTACCTTGAGAGGTAGCCGTTTCTTTATAACCCGGTGGATAGGATGTTCAAGCCCTAACACCGTTTCTCTATTCATGACTATCCCTTATCCGAATATAGGGGAGGTGCGCTTAGCCGACGTCAAACCTTTAGGGATTTATTCCCGACTATATATCTCTATATCCTGAGGGATGAGATGATTACGATAAAAGCTTATAACGTGAATATACGTTTTGGAATTAAATAAGACAAGTGCGATTATACACATAATTAATGAACCTTGGGCGAGAAGTACAACGTGGAAACTCGTCTGGGCTTCGATTAGAGTAAGTCCACCTTCCGAATCTGAATTTGCATTATGCGGTGAGGTTGGTCGTGGACCCAAATAGTCAAGTCGCTTTTAAACATTTGTGTGAAACTTTAATGTTCCCAAACACTTGTCATACTTCCGATAAGACTCAATTCGTTGGAGTCTTCTCTTCATATTGTTTCCGTAAGACTCAATCTTTCAGAGTCTTCTCTCGATCATTGTTCTTTGGATATTTTCAGTAGAAGTATTGAGGTTTACTATCGTCATCGACTTTCATTCGAGAAGCGATGGGTCTAACCTAATACGACTACTTAGAACCTTTCTGTTTAACCCTTGCATAGTCTTTCATTAGACTAACCAACCGGTTATATTCCCTTGCATGGTTGGCTGGTGTCATCCGTCTCATACGGCACATCAGGTAAACTGCAGTTCCATGAAGGCTAGAAACGACGGTGAAGGCATATGGAATTTTTGAAGTGTTTTACCAAGGTTGAGATCCTAGGCGTGTGATCACTAGATCAAGACTTTTGTGTCATTTATTTTAAAAAGACTTCCGCTGTATTAAGACTTCCGCTGTAATATATTTTGGTTGTATTTGGATTATGGATGTAATTCCGAAACTTTGATTTAATCCAATACTATGACATTTCGTATTATAAATGTTGTTTTATGATTTGTATAAACTGGTTAAGCCTTGGGTGGCTTCGGATGTGGAATCTGAGATCGCTGGCGGTGATACCTTTCAATGATATATTTGGGGGTGTTACATACACTGTCACACTGTGATAACTAGAGTGCCATTTAGATTGTGTGTAATTCTATCTTTCACGAGCGAACCAAGCATATTGAAATTGATTGTCATGTTACTAGCCATCATCTTTAGTTGGGTACCATTACATTACCTTTTGTCCCGTCTTCTCTCCAGATTGTTGATCTGTTCACTAAGGCGCACTCCACTTTGCGCTTTTGTTTCTTGTCTAACAAACTCTCAATGCTTATTGTTGTAGCATCTTGAGTTTGCGGGGGGGGGGGGGGGGGGGTTATTAGCATATATTATTATTATTATTGTTGTTGTATTAATGGTTAGTTTTGTCTTTTTACTATCTCCTTTTGTTTGCCCTAGCTATAAACTCTCAGTTGTTTATTCTCCTTTATTCTAACGTTCACATTGTAAATCCCTAGTTTTCTCTAAATCTACATCCCTGGCCCTCTCCCACCAAAAACTAATGCCTCATAATACTTTTTCTTTAACCTTAATTTGGAGATTCTCCCAAAATAATGGCTCAATCGTGTCAAATTTACCTAAATTGATGGCTCAATCCTATCATATTTATCTCTAAATGCATCCTCAAGTTTTTATTTAATTTTTCAAACACCCACTTTGTAGTAGTCTTAGAATTGAGAGCTCATTCGCAACCTTCTATTCATTCGGTGCCCAATGTGTGACCTGCTTGTTTTTGGGAAATTCTTGCCATGGGAGAGGGGTGACTCGGCGACAATATGGATGGCAAAGACTACAACAAACATAGAGAGGCAGCGGCGGTGGTAAGGAATAGTTGGAGCTTCTTGATGGGGACGGTGACCAACTTAACAAAAAAAAACTCAAAAAATAGATATGAAGTGATATACATCCATACAGAATTTTTGAGCAATAATACATTATGATGCAATTTTCAGAACTTCAATAATGCTTGTAATAATTTAATGCAAACTAATGCATAATGACATTATAAATCATTTTATCCAAACAATCCCTTAATTTCTTGACGCCTCAATAATGGATTGATAATGATAGGGCATTTGAGGAAAAAAAAGGTTCAAGGGTATACCGTGTATAATGATACGGTGTTACCCGTGATTGGCCCGATCTTGATGCGCAACGACTCAGAAATGAAGAAAAGAAACAACAAACAAGTTAAATCGGTGGAAGCAAAGGAAAGAGATGAAAAGTGAATGAGAAGAAACCAAATAACCGGATGGAGAAACCCAATGGTGCTCGGAAACACCAAGAACTACCCAACCTGTGTTAGAAGACCCCGTCTCCTACAACTCCACACAAGAGAGAACGAATTCTCAAAAGCACGAAGAGGATGCCTCGTGTTGCCTTCAATCACCAACTCGAAAGATGTTGATCTTCACAAGACGACCAAAGCGGATTAGATTGAACAAGATGCAAACTCTCTCTTAATTCATAAATGGTTTCTTGAATAATGTCTTGTTCCAAAAATTGGCTAAGGAAGTCCCTTAAATACTTCCTAAGGAAGTCGGCCCATTACAACTAAAAGAGTCTAAAAATATCCAACACTAATGTCTAAAACATACTACAAATAGAAGAGGTAGGCGCACACAAGTCATGCGCTCAACCAATGGGGCTAGACGCCGGCCGGGTGCATGTGAACCATAGCCAAGGTGAGAACCCTAGGTGTGGCCGTGACAACCTCCGGAATTTGGCGCACAAGTGTAGCAAGCTCCTCTTGAAGGCGACAAGCTTGGCTCTTAGTCATAGGTCCGGGTGGTGGTTGAGGTGTGGATGGTCCTCCATCATCCTCCCCTTCTTGAAGAGGATCCGACCACGGATCATGTACGGGAGGCGTAGCTACGTCCGGGGTGTGGTATGGCGTCAAGTCAGCCACATTGAACGTCGCGCTCACACCATAAGTGTCCGGTAGGTCAAGAATGTAGACATTGTCTCCTACACGGCGCAGCACCTTGAAGGGGGCGTCTCCTCTAGGGGCAAGCTTGGACTTGCGCTGCTCCGGGAAGCGCTCCTTCCTTAAGTGCACCCACACGAGATCTCCTGGTTGAAACACCAATCTTTTACGCCCCTTGTTAGCTCTAGCTGCATTCCTTTCCGCACAAGCCTTGAGCTTCTCCTTGGTCCTCTCATGCAGCTCCTTGATGAACTCCACGTGCTTACCTGCATCAAAATTCTCACGCTCCTTCATGGGAAAAGGAGCAAGATCAAGTAGAGTAGTGGGGTTGATACCATAAACACACTCAAAAGGGGACAAAGAAGTAGATGAATGGATTGTCCTATTGTAGGCAAACTCCACATGAGGTAGAGCTTCCTCCCAAGCCTTGAGGTTCTTCCTAAGGATAGCTCGAAGAATGGTAGATAAAGTTCTATTAGTTACTTCTGTTTGACCATCCGTTTGAGGATGGCTAGAGGTAGAGAACAAGAGCCTCGTCCCTAGTTTCCCCCAAAGAGTCTTCCAAAAGTAGCTAAGGAACTTAACATCCCTATCACTTACTATAGTCCGAGGCACACCATGTAGCCTCACAATTTCCCGAAAGAAAAGGTTTGCCACATTAGATGCGTCGTCGGTCTTATGGCAAGCAATAAAATGAGCCATTTTAGAGAAACGATCAACTACCACAAAGATAGAATCACGTCCCCTTTTTGTCCTTGGCAGCCCCACAATGAAGTCCATAGAGATGTCCTCCCAAGGGGCACTTGGGATGGGCAATGGACTATACAAGCCGTGGGGTTTGAGCCTAGACTTGGCCTTAAGACAGTCCAAACATCTCCTAATAAGGTGCTCAATATCCCTAAGCATGTGGGGCCAATCAAAGTGAGCATGTAACATGTGATAAGTCTTGTCCCTACCAAAGTGACCCATTAATCCACCCTTGTGGGCTTCTTCAATGAGTAACAATCGTAAGGAACAAATAGGTATGCACACTTTATCAACCCTAAATAAGAACCCATCAAACAAGTAGAACTTGTCACACGAGCCCTTATCTAAACATGTCTTATAGATGGCACCAAAATCAGCATCTTTCACATATAACTGCTTAATATATGCAAATCCTAGAACTTTGGAGTCTAATGTGGTAAGCAAAGTGTATCTCCTAGATAGGGCATCAGCAACTACATTGTCTTTCCCCTTTTTGTATTTGATTACATAAGGGAAAGTTTCAATGAATTCCATCCACCTACCATGTCGCCTATCTAATTTATCTTGGCTCTTGAAGTGCTTTAAGGATTCATGATCCGTATGCAAGATAAATTCTCTAGGCCACAAGTAGTGTTGCCAAGTCTTTAATACTCTAAATAATGCATATAGCTCTTTGTCATATGTAGAGTAATTAAGACTAGCACCCTTTAATTTCTCACTAAAGAAGGCAACAGGCTTACCTTCTTGCATCAAGATGCCGCCTATGCCAATTCCTGAAGCGTCACACTCCACCTCAAAGGGTCGTGTGAAGTCCGGTAGAACCAGCAATGGGGCTTGCGTCAATCTCCATTTCAAGGCATTGAATGCCCTTTCTTGCGCCTCCTCCCATACAAAGGCCGAGTGCTTCTTGGTGACTTCCGTCAAGGGCGCAGCAATGGTGCTAAAATCCCTCACGAATCTCCTATAGAAGCTGGCCAAACCATGAAAGCTCCTCACTTGGCTCACGGAGGTAGGAGTTGGCCAATCTTGAATGGCCTTAATCTTGCTCTCGTCCACTTGAAGACCTCTTGAGCTCACTACAAAACCAAGAAAAGTCACTTGATTAGTGCAAAACTCACATTTCTTCTCATTAGCATACAAGCACTCATTACGTAAAGTAGAGAGTACTTCCCTCAAGTGGCGCTCATGCTCCTCTAGGGATCTGTTGTACACAAGAATATCATCAAAATAAACAACAACAAATTTCCCTATAAAATGTCTCAAAACATGATTCATTAAACGCATGAAAGTACTAGGAGCATTTGTCAAACCAAAAGGCATGACAACCCACTCATACAAACCGAACTTTGTCTTGAATGTCGTTTTCCATTCATCCCCCTCCTTCATCCTAATCTGATGGTAGCCACTTCAGAGATCAATCTTGGTGAAGACGGATGCTCCATGTAGCTCATCTAGCATATCATCTAGGCGGGGAATTGGGTGTCGGTACTTAATGGTGATGTTGTTGATGGCTCGGCAGTCCACGCACATCCTCCATGTGCTATCCTTCTTAGGCACCAAAAGCACCGGCACGGCACAAGGGCTAAGGCTCTCACGAACATGGCCCTTGTCAAGCAAAGCCTTCACTTGCTCTTGAACCTCTTGAGTCTCCTTTGGATTCATCCTATAGGCCGGCCTATTGGGGAGAGTTGCACCTGGAATCAAATCAATTTGGTGTTCAATACCTCTCATTAGGGGCAGGCTCGGTGGCATCTCCTCGAGGAAGACATCTCGGAATTCGTCAAGCAAGCTAAGAATGAGGGCCGGCAATGTGGATCTCAACTCCTCACTAAGCAAGCCAAAACTCTTGCACAAGAGCATGAGAGTGGTGTCCTGGGGTAGATGCTCTTCTCTCATCTCCTCCTTTGAAGATAAAAGCACTTGAGACGTAGGTTTGGCCTTGGACGAGCTCTCGGTTAAGCTCCCCTTCTTGGCTTCAACCTCCTTCTCTTGGCCCTTCTTCTTTTCATAAGCTTCGGCTACCTGGAATGGAGTCATAGGCTTTAGTACCACATTTTTGCCATTGTAATTGAAAGAATGACGGTTAGTATAACCATCATGAGTAACACGCCTATCAAACTGCCATGGACGACCTAGCAATATATGGCAAGCATTCATTGGGACCACATCACATAAGATACTATCAACATAGTGCCCTAGAGTTATGGTCACATTGACTTGCTTAGCCACTTTAACCTCTCCACATTCATTCATCCAATGCAGCTTGTATGGCCTAGGGTGATGGAAGGTCGGAAGTTGCAACTTAGTAACTAGTTCAGTACTAGCTATGTTACAACAACTACCCCCATCAATGATCATGTTACAAACCTTACCCTTAACCAAACATCTAGTATGAAATAAGTTTTCCCTTTGGTTATCATCACAAGGGGCAGATTGTACATGCAAGGTTCTCCTACAAACTAAGGACTCACCATGCTCAAACTCAATACCATCCATGTCCTCATTAACATCATTCATAGGCTCGTCTTTAATAAACGTACCTTGCTCTTCACCCTCGGACTCAGATTCATATAGTCCGAGATGGTTAACGACCAAGGTTCGTCTATTGGGGCAATCTTTCATCATGTGCTCATGGCCTTGACATTTAAAACAAATGGTGTCCCTAGCTCTAGAAGTAGAATTGGAAGGGTTAGAAGTACTCCCTTGTGCCCCATTGGGCGGGCCGGACTGCCTTGTGTTGGACTGTGGCGGAGTACTAGGTGGGGCACTTCTCCTCGGCGCATCCTGGCTCCTTGGTTGGCTCATGGTCTGACCTTGGTTCCTACCGAATGGTGCCGGCTGGAAAGGCCTAGATTGGCTAGGGCTCCTCCATGAGCTTGGTTGGCCGCTAGCGCCTCTAGCCATTTGATTGCCTTGATTTCTGGCCTTGTATCTTTGGCTCTTCTCCACCTTGATGGCTAAATGCAGCAGTTGCGTGGAATCTACATAGGGATACATGTCCACCTCATTAGCAATATAAGGGTTAAGGATGCGAAGATACCTTGTCATGGTCGATTCTTCATCTTTAATGACATTGGCTCGCATCATAGCCGTTTGCATGGCGTTGAAGGCCTCTTCTACACTCATGCTCTCTTGCTTGAGGTTCTCAAGCCGCTGCTTTAGCTCCCTTGAGTAGTGTTGTGGAACAAACCTAGCACTCATGAGAGCCTTCATTTGTTCCCACGTTGCAACTGGTGGGTCTAGGGCTCTCCTTCTTTCTTTGACAATGTTATTCCACCAAGTTAGGGCAAAACCACTAAACTCAATGGAAGCGAGTTGCACCTTCTTGGCCTCAATGAAATTGTGGCAACTCTAAATCTGCTCAACCTTCATCTCCCAATCCATGTAGGTGTCGGGATCGCACTTGCCTTCAAACGGTGGAATCTTGATCTTTATTTTGCCAATGCCATCTTGATCTAGCTCCCTCCTAGGCTGGTTGCCTTGATAACCTCTATAGCCACCATAGTGACCTCGAGGCTCATAATAACCGTAAGGTTCCCTTTGTTCTTGGTGGCCATTGTACCGGTCACCTTGGTGCCACATCTCCTCCTCCAATGCCGCCTCATCAAACATGTCTTCTCTAAGCGGTCCCTGAGGCTCATATAAAGGGTTAGCAACATAAGGCACCTCATTTTGAGGTGGCACTTCATTAGTGAAACGTCCAGCTACCATATTAGCTCGTTCTTGAGCAAAAACACGAGGAGAGATGGTTCTTACCGGGGAATTCCTTGTGGTGCCGGTGCCCGCTGCGCATGCGCGTCCAAGAGGCACTAGATTAGCCCCGGAAGGCCCACCAGGTGCGGCATATGCACCTAAGGGCGCGGTCTCCTGAGGTGGTGCCGTCTCCTGAGGTGGTTGTATAGGTGCAGCCGGGGGCACAAGAGTCGGGGGTGGTGTCCATTGTGTTGTCTCAAGGGCTGCCAGGCACGCGGTTAGAGTGGCCATGGAGTCGGTCATTTGTTTGAACAAATTGAAGACCTCCGGTGGCACGGGCGAAGGACTCCGGTTACCTTGATCACTAGATGAACTATCTCCTGTCATCACACAAAACAACTAAACAAAGAACTTCGTTAAGGTTAAGCAAATCCAAATCACTCACAAGTGTCTCACTCGTGTGTTTCACTCACACTCACGTCAATCCAATGCCAACTTTGTGGGGCAATCGGTTGGAAAGATCAACAATCTCCACGTGAATCAAATGACCTGGACAACACCTCAAGATAAAGCTCTATGTAAAAGAAGTATGCGTAGTAGAGTTTGATTATAGTTCGGACAAGACTCAAAATTAGCACTAAATTATGGAGATTAGTGCAAACTGAATGTGAAACAAAGACTCGGGAACAAGAGAAAAAAGACTCAACAAACACCTTACAAGACTGTAAATGCAAGGAAACAACAAGACTCAAATCAATTTAACTCAAAAGGACAAGTTTTACCTTGGCTCGCCTTGGCTTGTGCTAGTGGAGGCGGAAGAATGGGTAGTATAGGACCAGGTGGGGAAGGCGTAGGAGTGTAGGCACAAGAAAGGTGAGCAAGAGGAGGCAAGGTGACCGGGCGGCGGCGTCGGCACTTGCGACGTCGGCGACCTTGAGCTTATCCCTTGAGAGCTTACAACCTTAGGCTAAGTACTAAGCCTAAGTATTAATGAAATAATAGGCTTATACTAAACAAAAAATGAAATAACAAATGATCGTCCTTTTTTTTTTTTGACGATATAATTCTCTTCTTTTTTTTTCTTCTTTTTTTACTTTTCTTTTCTCTTTTTTTTTTGAACGGATTTTGAATTTAAATTACAACTGAATTGAAATAAAAGAAATTAAAGAAAAATGAAGAGATAAACTTGAAGTTCTTGTTGCCTTGATTGTAGGGAGTGGGCGCCGGCTCTTGTTAAGATCTTCAAGTCGCACGCCTCAAAAATAGGGGAGTGGAGGCCGGTGTTGACTTGCACGTTGAGGAGAGACACGCCACAAATTTAGGGGCTTCTTGTTGCTGCGCCTTGGAGAGCACGCCCGGCTTGTGGTTGAGGAAGACGTTGGCCTTGTAGTGGGGATGGTGGGCGGTTATGGTGGAGTGATGGTGGTGATGGTCGGAGTTGGTGTTTCCGACGAGGTTTAGGCAATTTTTGTGGTGGTGATGAGGCTAACCGATCTCCACAAGCACAAAACACAATTAAAGCACAAAGCACAACAAACTAGAAGACTCAAAACAAGAGAAACAAGAGAAAACTTGTTCGGCTATGAACAAGGCACAACCAAAAGGACTTAGGACGACAAACCGAAGATGAACTCGGCATGTCAATGGTGTTGGCATCAAAACGCAGCTCTGATACCAATTTGAGAAGCTAATGTTAGCATGTGTACAAATATATGTTTGTTTAAGGAAGTATTTATATGTCAGCTCTTATAGCTAATGAAAAGTACTAAACCACTATTATGAGGAGAGTGTATTTCCTTAGAACATATATAACCAATACAAGTATCATCACTTATGGACTAAGGGTTTGTTTAACTATTCTCTTTATAAAGAGATTGTTATTGATAATGCCATTATTGGTTAAAAAAAGACGTTTTAAAGCTTTGAAGTAAGAGGCAATGTAATTTTAACAAAATAAAAAAAATAAAAAAATATATGGTGCAAACTTTCTCTTCTTCCCCGACAAGAAAACCCAACCTTCTCTCTGACATGGCAGACCATTCAACGCAACACCACCATGTCGCTTCCCTTTTCCCCTCCGTTGTCGGCTCCATCATCGCAATGCCTTCTAACAACCACTTGACCTCTAATTCTACCGCCTTCCCCTATTTCCCCATCACTTTCTTCTCATGCTTTGTACTATTTACCTCCCCTAAACACCACCATCCTCACTCCCAAATTCATCTCCACATACAATCGCCGCTTCCTCCTTTGTCCTTCCATTGCATGCCACCAAAATCACCATGTCCAAGAACCCACTAATTTCACCTCCACCACTACGGACGCCACCCTCACTATTGCCTCCATCCAGATATGTCTTCCTCTGCCCCTACCTCCGACACCCACAACCCTCCATCAATTTTGGGAATTGAAGAATGACAAGGTATTCTACTGTGGAGAAATATTGAGAATGGAAAAAACGAAGCTTAAGCTACTGTGGAAATCATGAAAGTATTATAAAACAGAAAGACAATATATTAAAATAAAACAATTGTATTGCCAAACACTATTTTTTTCAAATAAATACATTATAAACAAAAAACAAATTATAAAGACACAGTCGAACAAACCCTAAGGAATAAGACTTTGTGTGTATTTCCATGTATGAGGGGACTAATCAAGCATGAACAACTCTTTCCATGCGAACATTTCAACGATGCAAATTTCAGTATAGCTACGACGCACATTACAATATTGCTACGACGTACATTTTAGAATACCTAAAGACACATATAGCCACTCTATTTACACCATTAATTCACTACAATTACATGACACGTTTTAGTATAGCGATGAGACACATTCTAATATAGCTACGATGCACGAGCCTTTTTACACATTGATGCATGTTCATGCGCGTATTCAGATAAAATACGCTCGTATCATTTTTTCCCGTGTAAAATACAATTTTTTTTTGCATCAAAGTAAATGTGGCTCACAACACACCTTGAATGTGCGTATACCTTGAAAGTGCATCACATTACACATGAATGTGTCCCGCAATATGTTTGCATGAGAGTCTTCATTCACATTTGATTAATTCTCCTATGTATGATACTTATAATAACCTTCATTTGATATGTCGGAAGAAAATAGGGGAAAAAGAGCTTCATTTAATTAGCTATGATTTTTTTTTTAATTCGATCGATCAAAATTGCTCTTTATCTAAATTAGATACTTTGTGACCCTTTTAATATAAGATCTCACCATTTACGAGGACTTCAAAACCATTTAACTCAAAAGAATTTGAACTTTAATCTCTAAGCATATATATATATATATATATATATATATATATATATATATAACACTACAACTACTAAACCAATTTGCAGAGTAGATATCTCCATTCACAAAGACTCCAACACCGTTTGACTCAAAAGAATTTAAACTTAAATCACTAAGCATAAGGATATATATACCAATAATCGTGTATAATCTCGAATCTTATCAGTTTCGATACGTAGATCAAATGATACAATGCAAGCAAAAGTTTCTAGATTCATAAACATATAAAACATCATATAAATTATCATGCTTGCATATCCATCATTTAAGTTTTCAATAATTATTCTAATAATTACATATCCGATTTGATCCATGAACGATAATACAAGCATACGTTTCATGCTTGTTTGAGTAATAACAATGAGATTCCCACTATCATGCTAAGAATATGTCCTTCGCCGGAGGCGTAACCACGACGGGGGCCAATATATATAGTGAAAACGTTCCAAGTCAACATTTTTGTTTGATGGCTCAGCTGGTATATTGCCTGTGTATACACCTGTTATGCATCCTCCCGTGTTCGAATCCCGAACCAAACTTCTTTATATTTTTGTTTATATTATTTATGGGCCCCACTGCTACTTAATTGTAACGCCCTCCCCTGGACATACCAATGTCTCTCTCTTTCGTATTGTCTAATGTCTATATTATTTTGCTTTCATGTGATAATTAGATTTTTTTCAGAATTAACTAATTTCAGTTCATATATAAACAAAGTACAGCATTAACAATTTAAAAAATATTTTATTTGTCGGGGTCACCAAATTTGTAGATCACCGTATGAATATATGAAACAATTTCACATCATAAAATATTTATTTAACTTTACTATATATTTATTCAAAGTATACAAATTTAATAAATGATAATAATTACATGGTAATTGACCATGATGTTTCTAAAATATAAATTAGTATTGAAATTATTACTATTTTTGGTCAGTTTTTTTTTTATATAATATCTAAGTTTTTATACTAATATGCAAGTCTTATTTACAAACTCATTATAGAAGTAATTAATCATACATCAAGTTCAAACATTAGAACTCATATCTAGATATAAGAAGCGTTTGTTCAAAAAAAGTGAGAAAGGAGAGGATCTATTGAATCCTTACATTGACAGTTGAATTGATCTCATTTATAGCTAGGAAATCAGCTGTGTGAATTTTCTTGAAATCTTTCAAGATCCTTTTTATTGAGTTTATGAGAAATAAATTATCATCTTTGGATTTATTTTGAATTATAATTGAAAAAGAGCTTTGAATCTATTTTGTATAAATTAAATTTCGTTGTACTTTCAATACTTATATGCATTTGACATTTTGGAAATTACCCAATCTTAAGTTTTAATTCAAACACATAAAAAACGAACTTGACTGGTTTAATCTTCTTCCTTTTTGGTCATGAACTTGACTGGTTAATTTAATCTTACATAATCTTAATTAATAACTGCACATAACGCGGCTAGCTATATATAACAAACAGAAATTTGAATCCAATTCAAAGATACAATAATCCAATGGAAGATTCGGAAGAACCACCCATCACAAATCCCAGTTATATTAAACATTGACCCAAAGAAATTACTACTATTAAATACAAGTAATACAACTGAGTATAACGATTTTAGGAGAAAGAGTAAAGGGAAATTAAATTACACATATAATTTCTAGGAAAATAGATGGTCGTTTCGAATGTAGCCATGGAGGTCATCAGGACTGAGGTTGGACCCCACCTTGTCTCTTTTCCTTTCTATTTTTTTGACAAAAATGACTTTTGACTCTAAAGGAGAGGTATTCGTCTACACACTCTTTTTAATTTCTTTATGTCCTTTATTCAAAGTTGATATATGTTTCAGAGTACAAATTACCCTTTATTATTCGTTAACTAGCATAGTGCTTGGTGCCAAACACTGGATTTAATTTATTAAATATTTAAAATTATTTTATATAATATTAATGTAACAATGTAAGAAATTAGATAATCAATTAATTCTCTAGTCCTCAAACACATAAGTTTATGTATTATAAATTTTGGTTTAATAATTAGCTACAAAAAATAATACATAATCGTTTAAGAAATACATAAATGTATAAATAAATTAGACATAAGAGTTTGAAAAGTTTAAAATAATTATTAAAACTTATTTTTAATTAATTTTTTGAACTTATATATGAATTGAAAAACATATGTCATACACAACATTTATTTAAATTATTGTGTAACTTATAACATTTCTCTTATAATTGTAGATAATAAGGTAGAAGGGATCATTATAATTTACTTAGGGTGAAATGTGTATCAATTATCTCACGATTCAAAAAATAAAGTTGTAACACGTTTAAATAAAAAAAACTTCACATACTCAATATTATGATAATATATAAAAAAGAAAATGTATAAAATTTTCATTTTATAATAGTCCGTTGTGTAGTTAAAATTAGGGCTTAACATATACTCCGTATTAGATTATTGAGAGTATTTGATATAAATTTGATGTTATGGATCACATAATTTAACAAATTCGATGAATTTCATAACAAATAATAGAAAATCGTGAGTCTAGTTAATCCACAACGTATAGATATTGGAATTCTTTTATTTTAAATATAACTAAAAGTGTTAGATTAGTTTTGTTTTGTTACGGATAGATTTTAGATTTCTTTAAATAAATTTATTTAATCAAATAAAGTTTAATACATATAATTAAATTCGATTTACAATTTGTGTTAAAAGATTCGATGATGTGATAGATAATGGTTGGATTATAATGACACATAAGCAAATTGAATGTGAGACCGACACGTAGAATTTAGGTCTCTCTTTTAGTATATATATATATAGATGGTGCGGGTTCAGAATGAAAAGTATCCTCTTTGTCTCTATTACAATGTATGTTTTAGTCCCCGTCTTTATTTATGTTGGGAAATGAAAATCATCAACATCTTTATTCTTGCGAGCTCCATCTCCATCGGAGATCGGAATCACCGTCTTTGTTTTATTTTTCTCATTTATCTTTTTACGGATTGTCCTATTAGGTTTCTATTTAAACTCCTTATTAATTAAATATTTATTAATATATTGTTATAAAATTAAGTAATTTGTTAAATTTACGATCATATTCAACATTATATATATTATAGAAGATTAAACATATTGAAGTTTAATACAGAAAAATTACATTAAAGTTCATAAAATTTAATCATAATATTTTATAGTATATTATAAATATTCACGTATAAATTCATATCAGGCCTCTCATAAAAATCTCCGCTGAGGAGCGATTAGGGTAGGGAATGAGTTGAGACCAGTATTTCCACTCTCATCTCGTTCCCATCTCTATGGGGAAAATTAATTTGCCACACATCTTTATTTCCATTTACTTTTTCTATCGTCGTGACAAAAAAATTCCACTAATTTCAAGGGAAGTGAAAATTCCCTTACCATTAACATCCTTACGAGAAAATAATAGTGGATTTCAGTGTGGTGACTTGTAGGGTCTCCCCCTTTGTTTCCTAGCTAGCTCATGACTAGGGGTGGGTACGGACGATTAATCGATATTCGATTAACCGAATACCGGTTAACTGATATTCGGTTAACCGAATACCGGTTAACCGAAATTTTAATTTATTTTTTCTATTAATCATAAGCGTATCGAAACATTTGATTAACCAAAATATTTCGGTTAATCAAACGGTTAACCAAATGGAAAATTATGTCTTTATCTACCCTTTCAATTCCAATTATGAGCTGTGGTTGGGTTCATCTAAAGGGGGGAGATGCTGAGCTGGAGTTGAAGTTTGTTTTGAGTAATGATTTTGAACGAATTCGAACAAATCCATGCATTTGCGAGCTTCGATTGTTGGGTGAAGTGTGAAATTGAATGCAGAAATAAACCCTAAATTGAGCAAATTTTGCGAATCCGACTCGATCGAAAGGGGGCTGGAGTAAATGACAACAGATAATAAGATCGATTTATGCAAATCGCATGGAAGAATTGATTTTGAGCTACAAGATGCAGGAATCTACGGGAACAAAGGGAGAGTACCTGGAGATCGAAGATGAACTGTATATAAGAAGAAGATTTGATAGTTGAAGCTCGAAATTGTTAAGTTAATAATACATCCGATCTCTGAGTAACAATTTGTGGGGAAATAAACATATCAAAGAAAGAGAGACTCTCTCCAAAATTTAGGTTTAATTCGGTTAATCGTAACCGAACCGATAACCGGAATATTTTCGGTCGATTAACCGTAATCGAAAACTTTGATTTTTCGGTTCGGTTAACCGAAAATTCGGAAGGTATTGCGGTTATTCGGTACGGTTAATCGGTTACGGATATTTTGCCCACCCCTACTCATGACCCCTAGCCCTTCACTTATAAATATTCTCCCCTCCACAAATTTTGTGTTGATTAATTAGCTTGCTCGATCATACTACAATAACGGGATCAAGAACTCGATCTCGATCGACATGGTTCGAACGCCGTCGTTTGACAAGAACGGGATGAAGAAGGGGGCATGGAGCTCCGAAGAAGACGACAAGTTGAAATCTTATATCTTGAATTATGGCCATTGGAACTGGCGTGAGCTTCCTAAGTTTGCCGGTAATTAATTAAATAATATAGTCGAATCTAGCTAGCTAGCACTTATAAGTTATATGCATGCTATGTAGAATATATTATTGATTTATCATATGATAAAAATGATTCCTTAATTTGTTAATTGATCGGTTGATTTGTGCAGGTCTAAAACGATGCGGGAAGAGTTGCAGGTTGCGATGGATGAATTATTTGAGGCCGGATCTGAAGCATGGAAATTACACCAAAGAGGAAGACCAACTCATCATTCAACTCCATCAAAAGCATGGAAACAAGTATGTGTATGCATGTGATAATCTATCATCTTGTACAATATCCGTACTTCTAAGTTTATATAATTGGATTCGTGGGCTGATTACGCAGGTGGGCTGAGATAGCTTCGAAATTACCCGGAAGAACCGACAACGAAATCAAGAATCACTGGCATACCCACTTGAAGAAACGGGTCGGGTTCCAGAAACCCGCCAGGATCCGTAAACCTGCATCGGATGATGAAATCGCGGATTCAAATAGTCCTGCGTCTTCAGCGATGGTATGTGGGGATCATATTCAAATCCTAGAGAGCTGCCCTTTGAGCTCTTCAGAGATGCCCCCCTCGTCATCGGCTTATACTACCAGCTCTGACATCTCAAGCTCCAACTTCGACATCTCGAACGCCACTGATTTTTTCGACGATGGGGGTTTGGAAGAGATGATGAACTCGGCTGATCTCTTTGCGGAGATGTCATCTCTTCTGAGCCCTATGAATCAACATGCCCCGACTCATCATGATCACCATCCTAGCTTTAACGACGGGGAATTCGGAATCAAGGAGACTCCGATCACGATGGGAGATATATACGGAGAGCATGATCAAGATGATTTGTGGGGCAAGTCGTTGTTAAGTGATACCTACAATGAGGTGTTGTTATCTCCTTGTGTGAATTACTACGAAGAAAATGTGTTCAACCTCTTGTTTGAGCAAACCGTGCAGGAGATGCCTTGACAAATTGGTCGAGTTTAATTTAATTTGATCGATTACTATATTATATATTACTCCATATATGAAGATAGCTAGCTAGTTGTCTTGTTATAAATATAAATGATATATTATATATATGCATGCATAAAATAACGAAGCAGATTTTATTTTTATTTTTTTTGGGCAAATTTTTTATTTTTATAAATGATATATTATATATATGATATATTATATATATGTGTTCAACCTTTTTATTTTTATGGTTAGACGACTGTTTCAGTAAGCAGATTTTATTTTTATTTTTTTTGGGCAAATTTTTTCTTCCTTTTTTTTTCCCTTGTTTTTCTACACATTTTTATCATAAAATTATAATAAAAAAATTTGAACAATTCCTTAATAAATTTGAACAATTGTATGTTAAAAGTTGAACAATGTTTTTTGAACAATATATAAAGTTGAACAATTGTACGAACAAAGTTGAACAATTGTATCTTAAAGTTGAACAATAATTTTTGGGCGAGTTTTTTTCTTCTTTTTTTAATTGTTTTTCTACACTTTTTTTTAATAAAATTTTAATTAAAAAATTGAACATTTTCTTATTAAATTTGAACAATTGTATGTTGAAAGTTGAACAATATTATTTGAACAATATATAAAGTTTAACAATTATACCAAAAAAATTTAACAATTGTATCTTAATGTTGAACAATTGTATCATACAAGTTGAACAACTTTTTTAACAATATATAAAGTTAAACAACTGAACCAGAAAAGTTGAACAATTTAAATTGCATGAAAATTCAAACTTATAACAAAAGATAGATTAGACAATACTTCATTAATAATTTAACAATTGTCAAATAAACTTGAAGTTTTGTTTATAATGTAATATAAACATAATACAACTAAAAAATGTTCAAAACATAAACCCTAAATCATAAATGTGTAGGAAAATAAAAAACGGCAACAACGGCCATGTACAACTAAAAAACTTATAAAAAAATAAAATTGTTCAACATTAAGAGACAATTGTTCAAATTTATATACATAGCGAACACAGTTGTCGAACTATAAAAAAAATTGTTCAACTTTAAGATACAATAGTTCAACTTTTCATGTACAATTGTTCAACTTTAATATTGTTCGAATTTTAATTGTGCAACTTTAAACATACGATTGTTCAACTTTAAGAACAAATTGTTCAATTCTTTTCATACAAATTTTATAACGAAAACGTGTATAAAAAAATAAATTTTTTTTAAGAAAAAAATATTTAAAAAAAAAAAAAACTGGCATTTGACCGGTCAACGTTGACCGTTGACCGGTCAACGCCGACCGTTGACCGGTCAACACTGACCATTGATCGGGATTGAGTGTGGTAGGGTGTATGGTAATATTAAAATGAATGGTCTAAAATGCTCCTCACGTTTCACCCTAAGGGTGCTCCTCACATGAAGCTCTCCCTATATATATATGTATATTAATAAGCCAATTTTGGTTAGTGTTTTGGGGCGAAAAGATTGAACCGACCTGAATCGCCTTAAGGAGGACAACTAGACAATAATAAAATTATAATATCTAGATAATCCAAATCAACTAGTAACTAGACGAGATAAGATTAAACGAATATAAAAATAGGCTTATCTCCCTCCAGTGAGAGGTTTATCAAGTAAATCAATCGTCAAAAAGATTTAACTATCAGTCGTTTCAAGAGTAAGAATGAAAGTTAGAACTGAGAGAATCTGTGAAACACGGACACGGTCAGCTAGGCCTCGTTCCCGTGTCGGACGCGGGGAAGCACTAGGACACGGCCAGGACACGCCCGGACACGGTCAAGATTTCGGACACGGCTTGGACACGATCAAGACACACGGTCAATATTTTGGACACGTTTAGGACACGGTCAAGACACAAAACGCAGTGTTTTGGTAAGTAAAAAAAATAAAAAATTCTCTTTTAATTTAACCTTATATAGCAGCCACAAGCATCCCTTCTTTGGTTCTCTTCGATCTTCATTCCCTTCAGTCCTCACCACCCACCACACCAGTAGTCGCACCACCACCAGTCGTCTCGCCGCCGTCCAGCCTGCGCCCACCGCCGTCGTTGTTGTCTCCACTGCTGTCGCTCAGGTATGTCTCCACCGCCCTCGATTTCTTCGCTTCTTGATTAGTGTTATTTTGTAGTGCGTATCTAAGGATTATTACCAGGTTTGAGGTGCCATTTGGTTGGATTTTATACATAATTGGAGATTATGGAGTTAAAGTGGAGAAATGTGATTTTGATGGTCTGAATGAGCTAATTGAAGACATCCAGAGGAAGATGAGTTGACCACCTGAGGAGACAAGAAAAAAAATCTATAAAGGAACCACAATAAATGGCGAGTTTCACCGCCCTGCGGTGGGAGTTGGCGCCTCGCGGCCATATGCTGAGCGAAATAATTAATTAAGTCGCGCGCTGATTGCCGAATTGGAGAAGATGGGCCGTGATGAATTAGGCCCAAAAAGGAAGAAAGCCCACGTGAAGGAAAGAGATGCCGCACCGAAGAATTGAAAGCGGAAAGCACTGAAGCGAAGCGGGAGATTAAATTGGATGCTGACGGAGCATGATGTCAGCAATGATAATTTGAATTGGAGTGGGCCGTGTTGCTGCTGCTTGCACTGGGCCGAGAGATGCGATGGAGATGCTTGCCGAGAATAGGGAATTGCGGGATTAATTTCCCGGATTCGTTTTAATTATATTTGGTTATTACTTTATTATTATTTTCTTTTATTATCTTTTAGAATTAGGTTAAAACAACTTTTAGTTAACCGAGTTGCGGTAATAAAAAGTTAGACCTAATTTCATTCATCGTTGTTTTTCCCTTTTGCTCAGGCAGACAATTGAAGCTTTTGGATTGATTGGATTGTGAGGTTATTCCTTTACTCTTTCTATGATTGTATTAATTTTCTCTCGTGCTTAATCTCATTGATCATATATCGATTCCCCTTGATTTGTTGATTAGGAAATCAATTAGATTGTTAATAGTAGTTCCCTCTAGTCTGACAACCTAGAGAAATTAGTATTATGCTATTGGTTCCCATTTTCCATACAACCTGTTGAGATTGTTATTGATCATACTACTAAGGATTAGAGGATACTGGTTGAGAATCTAAATCCCTTAGTTTGTGTAGAGAATTAATTGCATGCAATTGTATGACTGGTTGCTACACTTGCATGTACCTATCTATTCCTGAACTTCTTGCTGCTATTGAATTAAATCGTGAAGGTTAGTAGGGATTTGTTTAATAGTTAGGGTTATCAGGACTGGTTGGACTGATAACTAATTCAGAACAGGGATTAGGACTTTCATGAGTATTGAGGACTAGGAATAATCAATGATCGATCTATCAATCTGAAGTATGGATATTTGTTTAGCTCAGTTATTTTCCCTATTTGATTTCAAGTCTTTGTTTTTATTTTACTTATTTTATTTATTTTGTTTTTAATCATAAACCCCCCTTGGTTACTTGTTGGTATACAATTACATCGTTGAAATAGTATTTAATTCTCTGTGGGATTCGACCCTTGCTTGCCTCTACTACTTGTTTAGGTTTGTTAGGAATTATTTTGTTTAAGTGTCACGACAACGCCTATCACTTCTCCAATTCTCTATTTCTTTCCAAGCTGAACGGTCGGTAACTCAGTACTCAGTAGCCATGACCCGGTTGAATATTTTGATTTCAATTGAGTTTGCAAGCCTCAGTTGAATATTTTGATTTGAGTTTGCAAGTTTAGTAAGTTCATGAAGGCCAAACATGAATCTTATTTGTGACTTGGTTTATGTATCTTATTTGTAACTTGGTTTATGTTTTGGATTATGTCTTTCTTTTGAACTACTTATCTTTCTATGTTTATGTTTAAATATTGGACTATTAGTTTGCTTATTTTCATTTGGTTTGTACCTCTTTATTGTTAAGAATACTAACCATTTTTATGTCATTGGATATTATTATCTATTATTAATGTCAATATATTCTTCTTTACAATAGCTTTAAAATGATATATAATTTAATTTATACTCCCGATTTAATTTATACTCCCGTGTCCTGCCGTGTCCTAATTCTCTTTTTTTAGGTTTGCTGCTTCCCCGTGTCCTGCCGTTTCCGTGTCCCGTGTCCCGTTTCCGTGCTTCACAGGAGAGAATCGAGAGTAAAAGTTAGAGGATTCTGGTTTTTATTAGAGAATAAGCGTGTGTGTTACAAAGACTTTATGAATCTAGTATTTATACACGGTTTTGGAGCAAAACTAATTGAGCCGTTGTCGTCCGAGATTTTTGGGATCCGTTCAGGTCGTCACCCTTTCTTCCGATATTCTCTCCAACTGATCCAACGTTCCCCTCCTACCGTTCCTTCAGATCGTGGTCCAATCCATCTGTATTTGGGCTGGCCTTTCCACCTGAGTTAATCATGGGCCCAACAATTGCCCCAAGATCAAAGCGGACCGGAGAAAAAGAGATGGTTTTAAGGGGGCGGTTTGATCTTTATTCTGCAAGATCTTCTCCCGATTCTTCTACAGACGATGTGCTGACGTGGCATCTTGTGAGTGGTTCGACGATTTGACCACAGGTGAGGCGGTTTACTTCTTTAAATAACCATCAATTACCTTTCTTGTCAATGCAGCGTTTCATGTCTTATTGACGTAATTTCTCTTTCTTTTTCAAATTTTCACCATCTTCTTTCTTGTTCCTTCCATGGCGTCTCTGAGATCCAAGAAGAGTAGGATCACGTCTGGGGATCTTGTCGAAGACGAAGGCATCTTCACATCTTTAGGACTTCTTAGTCGTGCCGACTCCGTTGGCGGGACTCTGACCCAAACCGAGTTAGATAGGATTCTTGAAGTCGGTCAGTTTCCCGTGGGTACTGTTGCGCGTCTTCCTCTTTCCCATGAGCGAGCCGACTACCACGAGGGTTGGGTTTGTTTCTTCGAATACCCCTTTAAGGTTGGCCATTCCTTTCTTTTCTCCAGTTTGGTTAGGAATTTCCTTTTTGTCATGAGGCTTGCCCCTTGTCAGGTCATGCCTCATACTTGGCGTTTGCTTAGGGTAATCGACCTCCTTTCCGCTAGCGTTAAGTTTGATTTTGATTTCGACGCCTTGTGGTATTCCTATTACTTGAGTAGTCGTGGTTCTTCTAGGTTCCAATTGTGTTTTCGTCGTGATAGAAAGCCTTTAGCTTTGAATTTAGATGTCAACGATCGTGGGTGGAGAACTCATTTTTTCTTTGTAGAGCGCGAGTCACTCGAAAGAGGAGTTGACTATTCCTTTTTGCTTTCTGACTAGAGGAAAATAGGTACTGTATCCCCCCCCCCCCCCTTTTGGCTTTTCTTGTTGGAAATCCTCTAAACCATTGCTTACATGTTTTTTATTGCAGTACCTGAGTCGGGAGAACCTAGAGATTTCTAGACGGTGACTGCAGCTTTGCTTAAACTTCCGGAGGCAAAGAGATATTTCAGAAATATTATAACACCCCCAAATTCTTAACCCAATTGGAAAGGGTATTACCGCCAGTGATCTCGGATTTCACCTCCGAAACCACCCAAGGCTAAACCGGATTATACAAATCATAAACAACTTTTATATAATCAACAACCATCTTTAAAACATATGTCGGGGGATTACAACCCAATCCCCATAGGATAAAACATTGTCATCAAAGTAATTAAAGCATAGCGGAAGTCTTTTAAAGATAAAACAAGTCTTGATCACTGTGATCAACGCCAAGGATCTCAACCTGGATAAACTTGTCAAAAACACCTCCCGTCATAGTCGTTCTTAGCCTTCGTGGAATGGCAACTTATCTGATGTGCCGAATCGAACGGATGACACCAGCCAACCATGCAAGGGAATAATTACGGTTGGTTAGTCTAATGAAAGACTACGCAAGGGTACAAAGCAGAATGGTTCTAAGTAGTTGTATTAGTTTAGACTCATCGTTTCTCGGATAATAACCGATAACGATAGCCAACCACCATACTTCTACTGGAATATATCAAAAGACATGATCAAGAGAAGACTCCAACGGAAATGAGTCTTATAGGAATTAATCCAAGAGAAGACTCCAAAAGAGTGAGTCTTATCGGAAGCATGATAAATGTCTGGAACATTATAAGTTCATATATATATATATATACATATATATTTAAAGACTGACTGAGATGCTTCGGTCCACGACCAACCTCACCGTATAATGCGAATCACCGCATGATACGAATCCAGATCGGAAAGAGAACGTACTATATTCAAGTCAGGGCGAGTTTCCTAGCTGCACTATCACCTAGCTGCACTACTCGCCGGAGGTAAATTAATTATGTGCACTCGGGCACTTATCTTATTTAATTCCAAAACGCTCATTCACATTTCAAGCTTTTAAAATCTCATCCTCGGCGGATATTGAGATATAGAGAGTTGGGATTAAATCCCATAGAGTGGCACCAGCTGTTGTGCACCTTTCCCATACACGGACAGGGAATGGTCATGACCAAAGAGAAGTGTTGGGGCCTGGACATCCCATCCACTTGGTTATAAAAAAACGACTAGTACTCACAAGGAGATACCAAGTAGCGTTCCTGTGAATACTCGTTCTAACTAAGCAGTTCAGAACAGTCAATCATAATAAAGCCATTAAGGCCAACATCCTAGATATATTTTAATCTAGATCATATATATATATAATAGCGTTGTTCTAACAGATATACAACCTATTATAATGTTCATTTTATCTTCCAAAAGTAATTTCATAAAGCTGTTCCAGACATGAACGATAATCAATCCAAATTAATTAACAATTAAGCAATTGATAATTAATGGAAATGTGGAATGATGAGCAAGAGCGAACCGCCACTTGCCTGGAGTAGATTCGGCGATGAATCTAGACGAGACGATTACCGAAAATATCAATTCCGAGGATATGGCTTAAGCTTCAGATATCTCCAACGGATTACGAGTCCTCACGCGATCCAGAGAATCACGTTCTAATTAACAAATTAATTAATTATCAATTAATTTGTCTGGACGAACTTAAGGAATTAAATTTAATAAATTTTTATGATTACAAATCATAAAAATATTTATTAAATTTTCCTAAAGAGAAATACGGATGAAAGGGAATCAAAATTATACCGCTCGTATAATTTCGGGTTAAATCTGGACAAAAAGGCTATTGGGCTTCTCGGCCCAATATGGGAGGAATTGATTAGCAAAGGAGGGGGCCACACCTTGCTTCATCTTCTTCCTCACAACGCAGCAACAGTACAACACCAACACAGTAAGCACAGCGGCAGCAACGACCACGCCGGTGCTGGTCTTCTCGCCGCTTCGTCGCCGGGGAGAGCAGCCACCACCACCAGCAGCGCCACGACGCCGGGAAGAACATCAGCAGTGGCGGCTACGGGCAGCAGTGACAGCACGGCGTGGCGACAACAACTATCAACAGCAGATCGATGGCTCCTCGCCGGGGAATCTTCGCGTCGACGCCGGGGAGGGAGCTCAGCAGTGGCAGCGGGAGGAGTAGCACCACAACACCACAGCAGAACTCAGCGGGGGAAAGACAAAGGCGAAACAGGGGCCGTCGCCGGCGGGAGAGACATCGAGCAGAGGAAGGAGAGGGAGATCGAACGGGAGAGGTTTGTGTTTTCAAGCCTCCATAGATCGGGCTTCTTATATAGCCCCGAGGAGGGTCGTCCTCGTCATCCCAGAGAAGGCGTGTCCAACAGCCCCTTCGACAAGTTCTCCTGGCGATTCATACACATGGGGGAGTATCGTGGCAGGCTTGCAGTTGCCATGTAGAAATGGTTTTGGTATGGGTTTTTAAACCCCAGAAATTATATGTTTGTATCCAAACAAATATTCTAAGTCCCGAAAATACATCGAATGTATTTTATACCACTCAAAGAATTATTTCGGACATCATGGATGTTACGGAAAATCCGAACTCCACTGAAAGCGAAATAATTAATTGAACGAAAGTTGAGAAAATTACCCAAATATCCTTACTAAAATTGAGGGGTATTACATCACTACCCCCTTAAGAAAAGTTTCGACCCCGAAACTTGCATCGATAAACTAATGGGTGACTGGAATCACCTCAATCTCACTACCTGAGTCCAGGCCTAGTGTAATGACCTGGGCCAGCCACCCTTCCGGTGCCGCCGAGTCGTTAACATGGGTCGTCGCCCATACACTCTTGCCACATCTAGTAGGTTAGAGAAGAGACTCGACAGCTTAACGGCCCGGCCCATCACAGGGCTACAGCCCATACACCCCAACCCTTCCTTGGGGGCTCCACCTATAACAGGCAGCCATTTCCAATAGGTTGTTGGTGAGTCTCGAACTTGAAACCTCATCTTTTATCACTCTTTCGAAGGCAGAGATGATACTACTATCTCGCATATCTTATTTCCATATGCTATACTTGTACTAACTCGTGACCATTCTCAAAGTCCTGATCACCACAATAGACTCGCTATACTTTAATTATGAGAATACATATTCTCTTACACTTACCTCTAAACTTCTCTCGAAGTATATACCCAAACCTCCTTAGGTCGGTATCCTTAACCAATATGGTTTTCATAACTTATATTGCCAACATCGAACTACCTATTCGATCACGTATTCATTTACAACAATCTCCAATGTATCTCAACTTAGTACATTCACTTGTCATATAGACCTTATATAAACGATTCACTTGTTACCTTAATCATATCCGGCCCTTATGCCATATCTTTATCTCATAATCTTTACTCATGTGATCCCACAATCAGTAATACCACAATCTATGTCTGATTACCTCAACATGATTCACTAATCCATTCCATAGGATTATACTATTGTCTCACCCGAAGGTGCTATATGATTACCTTAACCAACGTGGGTTACCTTTTTTCTCAAGTCCATTTGATATCATCCGCAACCTCATCTCTATATATTGAACCATGTAATCATTCTCACTATATCCACAAGATCTTGACCATTATACAATAATGGTCTCCAAAATTATCATAACGACATTATTGTACCTTTAATAGGAGCACACATATTTCTCCTCCAATCTCTTTATAGACAAACCCAAGGTTTATACATTAACTTCTTTAAGATTCCTTAACTTTTTTCAAGAATAATCACAACATCTTATTCCTACGTTCCTCGAAACGTATCACATAAGATATTACTCTTATTTCCTCAAAGAGAGTGATACCATAAGCCTTATAGATGACATACTCACAAGATGTCAATCTTAGACAATTCCCAAGAGTCATAACTCTTCATCCTCTGGAAATTCCACTTATCGAGTCCAACGACTCGTACTGTCTTAAATGACTTATTTCTAACTTAAAAATCTTTATATTCCTCACACAATCTACTATCCATCCAGGACGTAATTGCATCATTTCTTTATGTTACCTCAAACGAATCTCAAATAGATCTCCCCAAAGAATACCTATGATTTCATACACTTTGCCTTTCCAAAAGCTTTAACCATTGGTCCTACATGGGTCATACTTACTTATGATCCCGACCATCATAACTCCAGATTTCACAGTCTTACTCAAGATCGCAAAATAGGGAAAACGAGTTCTTATTGAACTATTCCCTTAATCAACTTATTCCTTCACAACACTTTATCCACATTAATGCCTATAGCATGATTCCACTACTAGGAATTCCAGACTTTGTACTAGTCCACCTCCATATATTTCTAATGGAACAAAAACCTCAAGTACACAAGTGAGATATAACTCTTAATCTCATTAACTCCACATAACCTATACCTCCAAATACTAGGAATATGATGTCTCAAGAAGAAACAAATATTTCCATAACTTCTCCCAATATCCTTATTTCCTAAAAGATACTCATAAATGAACACTTTAGGCATCAGACTCTTCTAGCCTTGCCTTACGAAGTCTTCCTCTGGGTTCTCATCGGAAGTTCCTTCTGGATCTTCCCTCGGATCTTCCCCCTCTCGAGGATCTTCCTTAGGGTTTTCCTCTGGATCTTTCTCTTCCTAAGGATCTTCCGCAGGATCTTCCTCCTCTAGAGGATCTTCCTTCAGATCTTCCTTCTTCTGAGGATCTTCCTCGGGATCTCCCCTAGGATTTTCCTCTCCTTGAGGATCTTCCTCGAGATTTTCCTTAGAGTTCCCTTGGAAATCGCTTCCATTTAAACGTCGTTATTATAATATCCCGTTGGACTACCTTAACGGCTCAATGAACTCTACCATAGGTTCAACCCACGAATTCTCATACGGATGCAAATCCCGACTGCATCGAGCATTCATCCTCCGTATTCGTTTTCTCAACAATGAATGTCAACGACTATGACATCATACTTAGACATCAAAACTCTTAAGAGTAATTCCTTAATTATCCCATACAATTACTTAGAATAGATCAACTTGGTAATTCTATAGATGAATTATGAACATAGAGCACAAGATTCATCTACACTAATCTCCCGAGCGTTCACACCAAATTACTCGGAGATTACAGTACTAGGATATTAAGTACTACCAACTCATGAAGCACATACTTGATACCTTCGAGGGAACTACTAGGTCCTCCAACCTTGAAACAGGGAAATCTAACCTTACTAAAGAGGATAGAATCATCTCGGCACCTTTCGAGTCCTTTCAGAAGAATAGACAAACACATATGTCTTACAACAACAAGAATAGGTCAGTCTTTCTAGATATAGAGGTAACTCTCATACCTCTCATATCAGACTAAAGAAGGCACGACTATGAACGGTTATAATTTTTCATTCGAAAATTCAGAGCCTTCGAAAATATTTCAAACGAGTGAAAATATTTCAAACGAGTGAAAATATTTCAAATCGGATCTGTAACATCCCCAGGCCAAGCTACCCCAGCCACATCACACACCCAGCCACCCAACGGTGCCGGTACTGGTGCCGCCCGTGAGTTCACAAGAGCCGTTTGAAAACATTTTCAAACAAAACGAGTAAATGGTTCATGAAATCCCAAATCCGTTTTAAAAACTTTCGGCTCTGATACCAAATCTATAACACCCCCAAATTCTTAACCCAATTGGAAAGGGTATTACCGCCAGTGATCTCGGATTTCACCTCCGAAACCACCCAAGGCTAAACCGGATTATACAAATCATAAACAACTTTTATATAATCAACAACCATCTTTAAAACATATGTCGGGGGATTACAACCCAATCCCCATAGGATAAAACATTGTCATCAAAGTAATTAAAGCATAGCGGAAGTCTTTTAAAGATAAAACAAGTCTTGATCACTGCGATCAACGCCAAGGATCTCAACCTGGATAAACTTGTCAAAAACACCTCCCGTCATAGTCGTTCTTAGCCTTCGTGGAGTGGCAACTTATCTAATGTGCCGAATCGAACGGATGACACCAGCCAACCATGCAAGAGAATAATTACGGTTGGTTAGTCTAATGAAAGACTACGCAAGGGTACAAAGCAGAGTGGTTCTAAGTAGTCATATTAGGTTAGACTCATCGTTTCTCGGATAATAACCGATAACGATAGCCAACCACCATACTTCTACTGGAATATATCAAAAGACATGATCAAGAGAAGACTCCAACGGAAATGAGTCTTATAGGAATTAATCCAAGAGAAGACTCCAAAAGAGTGAGTCTTATCGGAAGCATGATAAATGTCTGGAACATTATAAGTTCATATATATATATATATATACATATATATTTAAAGACTGACTGAGATGCTTCGGTCCACGACCAACCTCACCGTATAATGCGAATCACCGCATGATACGAATCCAGATCGGAAAGAGAACGTACTACATTCAAGTCAGGGCGAGTTTCCTAGCTGCACTATCACCTAGCTGCACTACTCGCCGGAGGTAAATTAATTATGTGCACTCGGGCACTTATCTTATTTAATTCCAAAATGCTCATTCACGTTTCAAGCTTTTAAAATCTCATCCTCGGCGGATATTGAGATATAGAGAGTTGGGATTAAATCCCATAGAGTGGCACCAGCTGTTGTGCACCTTTCCCGTACACGGACAGGGAATGGTCATGACCAAAGAGAAGTGTTGGGGCCTGGACATCCCATCCACTTGGTTATAAAGAAACGACTAGTACTCACAAGGAGATACCAAGTAGCGTTCCTGTGAATACTCGTTCTAACTAAGCAGTTCAGAACAGTCAATCATAATAAAGCCATTAAGGCCAACATCCTAGATATATTTCAATCTAGATCATATATATAATAGCGTTGTTCTAACAGATATACAACATATTATAATGTTCATTTTATCTTCCAAAAGTAATTTCATAAAATTGTTCCAAACATGAACGATAATCAATCCAAATTAATTAACAATTAAGCAATTGATAATTAATGGAAATGTGGAATGATGAGCAAGAGCAAACCGCCACTTGCCTGGAGTAGATTCGGCGATGAATCTAGACGAGACGATTACCGAAAATATCAATTCCGAGGATATGGCTTAAGCTTCAGATATCTCCAACGGATTACGAGTCCTCACGCGATCCAGAGAATCACGTTCTAATTAACAAATTAATTAATTATCAATTAATTTGCCTAGACGAACTTAAGGAATTAAATTTAATAATTTTTTATGATTATAAATCATAAAAATATTTATTAAATTTTCCTAAAGAGAAATACGGATGAAAGAGAATCAAAATTATACCGCTCGTATAATTTCGGGTTAAATCTGGACAAAAAGGCTATTGGGCTTCTCGGCCCAATACGGGAGGAATTGATTAGCAAAGGAGGGGGCCCCACCTTGCTTCATCTTCTTCCTCACAACGCAGCAACAATACAACACCAACAGTACAACACCAACACAGCAAGCACAGCGGCAGCAATGACCACGCCGGCGCTGGTCTTCTCGCCGCTTCGTCGCCGGGGAGAGCAGCCACCACCACCAGCAGCGCCACGACGCCGGGAAGAACATCAGCAGCGGCGGCTACGGGTAGCAGTGACAGCACGGCGGCGGCGACAACAACTATCAACAGCAGATCGATGGCTCCTCGCTGGGGAATCTTCGCGTCGACGCCGTGGAGGGAGCTCAGCAGTGGCAGCGGGAGGAGTAGCACCACAACACCACAGCAGAACTCAGCGGGGGAAAGACGAAGGCGAAACAGGGGCCGTCGCCGGCGGGAGAGACATCGAGCAGAGGAAGGAGAGGGAGATCGAACGAGAGAGGTTTGTGTTTTCAAGCCTCCACAGATCGGGCTTCTTATATAGCCCCGAGGAGGGTCGTCCTCGTCATCCCAGAGAAGGCGTGTCCAACAGCCCCTTCGACAAGTTCTCCTGGCGATTCATACACATGGGGGAGTATCGTGGCAGGCTTGCAGTTGCCATGTAGAAATGGTTTTGGTATGGGTTTTTAAACCCCGGAAATTATATGATTGTATCCAAACAAATATTCTAAGTCCCGAAAATACATCGAATGTATTTTATACCACTCAAAGAATTATTTCGGACATCATGGATGTTACGGAAAATCCGAACTCCACTGAAAGCGAAATAATTAATTGAACGAAAGTTGAGAAAATTACCCAAATGTCCTTACTAAAATTGAGGGGTATTACAAATATCAACTTCCCGACGCCTGACCCTGCCGAAATGACGACTCCGTCCGCGTCTATCACCAAAGGCACCTGTTCGTTCCTACAGGTATGCATTTGGTTGGTCTTTGCGATCTTTATTGGCTTACTATGTTGTGCTATGTTGTCAGCGTCTCGAGGTGGAAGGTCTAGTGCTCGCTTATCGGGAAATAGTCTATTGGAGCACAAACTATCAGCGGTGAAGGCGTATGCGTCGGCTAAGGCTTTGACCATAGCTCATTTGTCATCCAATGTCATTGTCGTGGACTCGCCTTCTTCCAAGATTTCTGGTTCAAAGAGAAAGGCGACAGCCGTTGCGAAGCCGTCAGTTGGGGAATTGAAGGATAGGCCTTTGAGTAATCTCCTCCATACCTTGGATTCTGAGGCCAAGAAGAAGATTGGCAACCTTGATCCTGTTGATTGCATTGAGGCGGCTGGCGTTGCCGCTTGGAAAGTAATTTTTTTTTTTTTACAGAAGTTGAATACATTGTCTGATTTGTACAGGCTCTTCAGTACTCGATTGTGGCATTTTCGAATGTCCATGTGTTGAATGATGAGGTCGAGAGGCGGGTCGCCTTGTCCGAGAGTCATGTAAACGCTGCTGAGGATCGTGCAAAAGCTGTGGAGAATAAGTTGATGTCAACCGAGAAGAGGCTGAAAGCCTCCCAGGCTAGAGTGGAGAAGCTAGAGGACGATGTTGCGGAGATCCTTGTGAAGGATGCTCATATTGCCAGTGACGTGGGAACGTATTATTGCCTCCAATCTCGTATTGAGATGATGGAAGAATATGCTGCTTGTACCCACGTCGAATGGAAGGTCGAAGATACGAAAGCCGACATGGACCTTCTATTCCCTAATGGCAACCCTGGAGACGATCTGTTCAAGTTGATTGGCTTGGGAGAGGAGCGAAAGGAAGAAGCCGACCATGAAGCAACCAAGGAGGTCATCGAAGACGCATCGAAGGCTGACCCTGAAGTGACCAAGGGCAAGGAAGTCGTTCATGCGGATGCCAATGAGAAGTCGGGTGAATCTTAGTCAAATATAATGAAATTGTGTGTGTGATGTTTCATGAACATTCTGTTTTTAGATGTTTTAGTGTCATGTTATGCCCCATCATGGAGATGGGATGGATGATGTTTTGGCGACTCGTCCACCATCGCGGGTCGCATATTTTGTGAAGTACTTTTGTGTTTGCATACCTTGTATTTGTTTTGCTGGACTTGTCAATCACGCCTTGGCCGTGACGCGAAGTAGTTGGTCGAAGCGACGTATTGTCGTAGATGTTTAGTATGGCATGCCTTGTTTGTCCGGGGAAGAGCTGTTTGTAATGTTAAATAAAGACAAGTACCTTAGATAGGGAAAGTCCTATAAATAAGATGTTTAAGCATTGTGTCCCTCAATTCCCCGTGTACCGATCGATCGTGTGTTTGTAAACGCTTTTGTATGAAATAAGATGTCGTCTTGCTTAAGCTTTTGTTCTTGTCTTCGAGGCCTCTTGTCCCTGTTTGAAGTGGTTTTAAAACGTGAAAGAAGAGATCTATGGGCGACCGTTGGGGGTGAGCCCAACGACCCTCCGATGCTTTAGTGAGTAAAGTATTTCAGATAAATGTAATCGAACAAATGTAATAGGAACGTGAAAGGAAAAGGCATTTAGAAATTATACAACTTTAAGTGGGTCGCGTTCCAACTCCAGGGAAGTGGTTGTCCATCCTTATTCTCCAATCGGTATGCTCCTTGTCCGACGATTTCCTTGATGAGGTAAGGTCCTTCCCATTGAGGTGCTAGCTTCCCGTCGGCTGGATCCTTGGTGTTTTGAAACGTCTTTCTTAGGACCCAATCTCCCAATTTGAAGACTTTAACACGTACGTTCTTGTTGTAGCTCTTAGCGACTTGTTGTTGGTATCGAACCATTCGAATTCTGGCTCTTTCTCTAGTCTCGTCTGCGGTGTCAAGATTGTGAGCCAACTCGATGTTGTTTTGTTCTAGGGTTAGTAACCCATATCTGGCAGTCAGGACAAGTAGTTTGGTGGGGATGACCGCCTCTCACCCATAGACTAGTGAAAAGGGACTTTGTCCAGTCGCATTCTTCGGCGTGGTCCTGTCAGACCATAATATTAGAGGGAGCTCGTCGGCTCACTTGCCTTTTGCCCCTGTGAGGCATTTTTTGAGATTGTTTATGATGATCTTGTTGCTGGATTCTGCTTGGCCGTTAGATTGTGAATATCTCGGCGCAGACGTGACCAATGTGATGTTTTAATGTTTACAGAAGGATCGCGTCTTGCTACCGATGAATTGGGAGCCATTGTCGCATACAATTTCTGAAGGGACGCCAAATCTACATAGAATGTTATGCTTTATAAATGAAATGACGTGTTTTTCTTTCACCTCTCGATATGCTTCGGCTTCTATTCATTTGGAAAAATAGTCAGTCATAGCGAGGAAGAACACGCGTTGTCCCGATGCTGGTGGTAATTTCCCGACAATATCCAATCCACATCGCATGAAGGGCCAAGGTGCAAGCGTCGGGTGGAGCATTTCCGATGGTTGGTGTGTGATGGGTGCGTGTTGTTGGCAGGCGTCGCACTTTCTGACGTAGTCGGTTGCGTCCCTGTTCATTGTAGGCCAGTAGTAACCTCTCCTGAGGGCTTTGCCGGATAGGCTACGTCCCCCATTATGGTTCCCACATTCTTTGCCGTGTAAGGATTGCAGGACGCGTCTTACCTCAGTTGTTTTGAGACAGCGTAGGTATAGGCCTGTGATAGATTGTTTGAATAGAACGTTATCTTTTAAATCAGAGGTTACGGCTTATACCTTGAGTCTCTTGGCTTCTCCTTTGTCTGCTGGGAGCACTCCATCTTTAAGCCACTTGATGTAGGGTGTGGTCCAGTCGTCTTGATCGCCTACAAGGTCTTCCTCTATGTCGTCACCTACTTCTGTTGAAACGACTTCTTCTAAGGGCAGTTCGTCTGTTACCTGAGTGTTGTTATGACTAGTTGTCTTGAGAGTTTTGAGGACTGTTGGAGTCGTGATATGTGCTAACGGGATGCAGCGGAAGTCGTCGGGGTGCAAGGCGGAGCCAAGGTTTGCTAGAGCGTCGGCCTGTGTGTTGAGATCGCGTGGGACTTGTCGGATGGTGAAATTCTGGAATTTGCTTGCCAGTTTTTTAACGACGTCCAGATATGCCATCATGTTGTCATCTTTGGCGGCGTATGAGCCTTGTACTTGGTTGACGATCAGGAGGGAGCCACATGCTACTTCTATGCTTAGGATTGCGAGATCTTGTGTGAGCGTCAACCCAAATATGAGGGCCTCGTATTGTGCCTCGTTATTGGTCGCATCCCATTCGCATCTCACAGCTTAGGCTATATGGTCCCCTTGTGGCGATTTTAGTACGACACCTAGGCCGACTCCTCTTACATACAATGCCCCGTCTGTATGGAGTTGCCATGTGCCTCGGTCTTCTTCAGTTTTCAGTTGTTCGGCTTCCTTCATGGCTTCCTGTTCTGATATAGGATTGAAATCAGCCACAAAGTCGGCCAAAGCTTGAGATTTGATCGCTGTCCTTGGCTCATACTCGATGTCGAATCCACTGAGGTGTATAGCCCATTTTGTCATTCGTCTAGTAACTTCTAGTTTCCTCATGATGGTCTTCATGGGATGGTTAGTTCTTACAATAATAGCATGTGATTCGAAGTAGGGTCTTAGTTTGTCCGAGGCCATTACCAGGGCTAGGACTAATTTTTCAAGCGACATGTACCTCATTTCGGCAAGGAGTAGGGAACGGCTTACATAGTAGACCGGTGATTACTGGCCATTTTCTTCCCTTGTTAAGACTGCGTTGACGGTCGATTCTGACACGGTCAGGTATAGTGGTAGCGGCTCGTCGTCTTTCGGGTTGGCCAATAGGAGAGGACTTGCCAGGTATGCTTGTAAGTCTTGGAAGGCCTGCTCGTGCGCTGCTGTCCAGTCGAATGATTTGTTTTTCTTCAGAGCTTCGTAGAAACGCTTGCACTTGTCCGATGATTTAGATATGAATCTGTTTAGTGCTGTTATCCGTCCTGTTAGTTTTTGGACATCCTTGACGCATCGGGGGGACCACAAGTTGACGATAGCTTTGATCTGGTCTAGACTGGCTTCGATCCCTCTTTGTGTCACCATGTACCCTAAGAATTTTCTTGAAGACACTCCGAAAGAGCATTTAGTTGGGTTTAATTTCATGTTGTACCTTTTCAATACCTCGAATGCTTCTTTCAGATGTTCGATGTGGTCTTTTGCCGCTTTAGATTTGACGAGCATGTCATCGATGTAGACCTCCATGGTGTCTCCGATTTGATCTTTGAACATCTTGTTCACCAGTCTTTGATATGTGTCCCCTGCGTTTTTTAATCCAAAGAGCATAACTTTATAACAATACGTACCTTGATTGGTTATGAAGGCTGTCTTTTTTTGGTCGTCGGGGTCCATTAGGATATGGTTTTACCCGCTGAACACGTCCATAAATGTTAGCATTTCATGCCCGGTGGTCGCATCAACCATTACATCGATGTGCGGTAATGGGAAGGAGTCTTTTGGACAGGCCTTGTTCAGGTCCGTGAAGTCGATGCAGACTTTCCATTTCCCATTCTTTTTCTGAACTATGACGACGTTTGCTAGCCCGTCAGGGTACTTGACTTCCCTTATTTTACCTGTTTCGAGTAAGTTCTTGACCTCGTCGTCCACGATATTATTGCGCTCTGGTGCGAACTTTCTTCTTTTTTGTTTTATTGGGGGGTACGTGGGATCTACATTCAATTTGTGAGTAATAATATCGGGGGAGATCCCCACCATATCTTTGTGTGACTAGGCAAAGCAATCAGAATTAGATCGTAAGAAAGCTATTAAATCTGATCTGGTCGAATCGTTTAAATCCGACCCGGCCCTTACCGTTTGTTTTGGCTTTGAAGGATCTAGCGCGATCTCATCGAGTTATTCCATTTCTGGTTCGATGTATCGCATGATTCCTTCGCCGCACTGTGGTTGCTATGCGGAGGATCGATCGACTGCCCCCTTCATTGAAGTGACGTAACACTCCTTAGCAGCTCGTTGGTCGCCTTTTATTTCCTGTACCCCCCACTTAGTTGGGAATTTTATGGTGTGGTGGTAAGTAGAAGGTACAACTTTCATGGCATGAATCCAGGGCCTGCCAAGGATTGCATTGTATGGGGACGGACAATCGAGTATTAAGAACTTTACCTGTTGGTTGACTCCACCAACGTATGTTGTCAATACGATTTCTCCTCGGGTATATTTAACCTCCCCACTGAATCCGACCAGCGGGGTGGAGTTTCGGGTTAGGTCGTCCTCGCTTAAACCCATACCCTTTAAGGCGTTGAATGTTAACAAGTTGATGGAGCTACCTGTGTCGATTAAAACACGACGAATCATGCAATTACTGATTGATAGAGAGATTATCAAACCATCGTGATGGTCGCCTAACTCTTGGGCTTCCGAGTTGTCGAAGGTGATTGTGAGAACGTCGGTGGTTTGTGATTGTCTCACCTCTGTCCGGATTGGCCTGGCACCTTTGCTTTCTCGGGCATACCTTTTGGCGGCCGAATATGTGTTTCCATACACGTCCGACCCTCCTGAAATGGTGTTAACAATTTTAGTGGGAACTGGAGAAGATGGCTTATCAGATGTTACCTGGTCCCTTCGATCGAGGGTTGTTTTCGCTTTATCGGATATGACGTCGCGTAATAGTCCATGCGTGAGGAGTCTTGCGACTTCCTTACGAAGGGCTATACACTCATCCGTCGAATGGCCATGGTTTCCGTGGAATTCACACCATTGGTTCATGTCCTTCTTGGCATCTGGCTTGTCACTCTTCCGAGGTCATCTTACTTCTTTTCCATACCTGTTCTTCCAATCTTCGTTCCTGTCATAAGAATTGTTTACCTAATTGGGGTCGCTTTGCCCCTGAGGATAAGGCTGGTGTCGTCGATCGCGTCGATGATCCGACGATGTCCTTCGGTCAACTCGATCGGGGCTTTTGTTCGCCTTTGAGGGATCTTCATATTCTTCCAATCTGACTTGAGCCATGGTTTTGGCTTGTACATCCTCAAAACTTCGGAACGGGTATTTGGTCAGTTCGCGGTAGAGTTCACTACCCCTGATCAAACCCCGACGGAAGGCCTCGATGGACGTCGGAACGTCGTAATGTGGGATTGCGACCTTTTCTTTGTTGTACCTGTTAAGATAGTCCCTTAGAGGTTCGTCATACCTTTGCACGATCCTGTATAGATCGCTTGATTGCTTCTCCAATCGTCGGCTGCTAGCGAACCAGATTTTGAACGAATTGACCAAGTCCGCGAAGGAAGCGATGGAACCTTGTGGCAAATGCATAAGCCATGTTAGTGCAGGTCCCGCGAGGGTCATGCCGAAGCTTTTGCACATGACCGCCTCGCGGTTCCCTCTTGGGATCGAAATAGTCATTAATTTTTGCTTATAAAATGAAACGTGATCGTCGGGGTCCCCGGTCCCATCGTAGTTGGGCATGTTGGGGACATGGAATTTTTTAGGGATTTCGACACGTGCAATCGCCTCTACGAAAGGCGAGTCTTCATATCCGTCGATTGCTTCTTTCTCGATTGGTTGTGGAACTCTTGTGATCCGTGCAATGCGATCGTCTAAAGCCTTCATATGCTCGCTGATAGCTTGTTGTATTTGGGCCTGGAGATCGGTTGGAGCTGCAACCTGTGGAGGGGCCACTCGAGCTTCGGGGGGCTCAGTTACAGAATTTGGCATGTTAGTCGTAACGAAGGTGACCAGAGGAGTCTGAAACATACCAGTAGGTTGTGAAGCGTTGGTCACCGTCGCGGGGGCCGTGGCTGCCCCATCCAGGTCGAGTGCATCTTTAATATGATAAAGTGCATGCTGTAATATCTAAATGTGTATGTTTAGCATGTATATTAAAAGTGCACATTTTAGCTAGTATATGTTTATTATATTAAAAGTGCATATGTTAGTATGTTAAAATACATATTTATCATGTTAAAGTACATACTTAATATGTTAAAAAGTACATATGTAATTATGTTAAAGTGGATGTTCAATATTCCAAGTTAAATGCATGCATGTGTAAGTATATTAAAGTGTATGTTTAGTGATCTAAAATTAAGTATATATGTAAATATATTAAAGTGCATGAGTAGTATGTTAAAGTGCATAGTACTAATTTTTTCAGGAAAATGTTCAAGAAAAAAAAAATTTGGGGAAAAAAAATATTTTCAAGAAAAAAAGGTTGAAAAAATAATTTCGGAAATTATTTTTATAACTAATACTTAAAAAATAAATTTAAAATTTAAAAAATTAATTATATTTACAAGTTTATCACTCCATGTATTTTAATCATAACTCTTTATTCCTACACTCTAATGGCTAAGATTAATTCTCATTTTACACCATAAACACTCTTCTCATATGATCATTCATGTATGGCTCAAAAGGTTTTTGAGGAAGATCTAAAATTACCGATTTCAACATTTTTGTAGTTTTTTAAACGGTATTTGATTGTCCTATGAAGCAAACAAGACAAATTAAGTCCGTTGGTAACATTTATGCAAAACAAATTAAGTTTAACCTATGATGATATAAGTGAGTTGCTAAGTTTGTAATGTGAGATATGATATAGGTACAGATTTCTGGGAAAATGAAAATCGTGTATTTGTAAATATTGTTTCGAGCAATCAAACTGTGTATTTGTAGATATTGGTGAAAATCACGTGGAAGATTTTATAATTAATTTTGAAATTAAAACGTGTTTTGATGGATTTTTATTTTTATTTTTTTTGGTCGAAAAACGAGGCCAAGGTCCCTGCGTTGATGGATTTTTATTGAATAAGAAAAGATGGTCCACAAAAATAATAATTATGACTCGTTATTTGCAAGTTGCCATATTCATGCATGAAGATTTTGTTTAATAATCTCTCTAACTTGTCCTTGTGGCTTAGATTAACCATATTAAATTAGTAGCTATAACAAATTTAATTCATTACAAATTAGTTTTGTATTATATAGGTTGGTTAGATTCCTATCTAGAGAAGACAAAGAAATTGGATATCAATTATATATATGATGGTAGAAAACGCATTTTTTTATTAAGGAAAAATATGACATTAAAAATATATGGAAGGTCTAAGCATATACAATAATATCATGTGAATATATTATAGGTTGATTTACAAATAATAATTTGGACATGATTTTTTCTTGTGTGTGCCAATGAACCAGGCCCGATACTCTATACCAAATTATACTACTAGTACTATGCCACCAGTTATATTGAGCCACGTGTTACATTAATTATAACAAAATTTAATTTTAGTGTTACAAAAAATAATTGTTTTTTTTTTGGCTTCCATTTTATTTTTGTCCAAATCATGAGTCTCCTCGTCTCTTCTCTCTCAATCCCATCTTATCCATCTCCTCTCCACCAGTCCAGAATCACGAAGCCAAGTAAAACACACATAGAAATTTGGAGTCTATAGATTTTGTACTCGTCAATTAGACCTGTTAATCAGATCGATTAAGTCGGATTCAGTTTGTTATTTCGGGTTCGGATTGAGAACTGATCGGGTCATTTCGGATAACATGTCAAGTCGGGTCGGGTCATTACAGGTCAGCGAACGGTTCGGGTTGACCAACGGGTCAAGAGCGTCATTTTTTAAATATTTTGTTCACTATTTAAATATTATTAAATAGTTAAAAAGTAATTTAAAATTTTCAAAATAAGTTGAAATGAATTAAAAAAATAAAAATACTATTCATTATTTTAATGTGATTGTTACTAGTAGACCAAAATCATATTTTATTTTAAATTTTAATTTATAATATACTAATTTATAAATTTCTGAATTATAAAAATTATATAAGTACAACAATGTTCATTTTTTAGGATAATTGAGCATATTACTGTTGGGGTCGGAAAATCGACTACTCGTCCAATGGGCATCAACTGTCTGACGCAACCGTCGGACGCATCGGACCCGTCAGACACATCAGACGTGAGCCATGCGACCGTCGCCTGATTCCTGGACGCAGCGGACCAGCGAGATTTTCTCCTTTATTATAACAACTCCGAGATCTCCAACGGCTATATGCATTATTTCAGCCATCAAGGATAGAATCAACCATCTTTAAGAGAGGATCAAGACTTATTAAGAGGAGATCAAGCGTAATTAATGCAGAATCAAAGAGAAGATCAAGAGCATTTAAGGAGTGATCAAGAGCATTTAGGGAGGGATCAAGCAAATATAAATAAGGCTCTAGGAGAAGCCTCAAAGGACACTCTACGACATTCTACAACACTTCATTCTACTGCAACCACTTGTACTCTCATCATCAAAACTCTCATTTTTATATATTCTATCTTGTCCAACGTTGTTTAGTCCGACCGACGCTTGTAGTCTGGTCCGACCATCTCGTCTTCTTCGACTATTCATGTTGTAACCTTCTTCTTCCTCTCTTGCATCACAAAAACTACCATTTGTAATCGCTTATTCTCATCAAACGGAGTAGATTTATCACCCTAACTATCGTTACCCCTCAAATCAACGGATAAAAGATCGATTGGTCATTTTCCGTCCAAAACAATTTGGCGCCCACCGTGGTGCCGATAGTTAGATAATCCTGATTCATCTACTTCCTAATCCAAACACATCCAATTCGTGGCCATGCAAGGAGGATAGGGGCAAGTCACCATGGATGACCTCTCAAAAGGCAACGGCTCAAATCTGACTCGAAGAAGACGTCGAAGCCGAAAACAAAATCTCGGAGTACGACGGAGACGCACCCGAAAGGACGACGCATCATCGAAGGGACAATAGGTTTCATCCATATCGTTTCTAAGTAATTTATTACGTATTATCATTATCATTTACTATTTGCACTCATCGCATCTTTGGATTATCGCTTTTCGAATTACAAAATAATTTGACTTTTACATTTTGACCTACGATTACATTCGTGTCATTTCAATTTTAAATATATTCTCGCTATATACTATTACATGAACCTGATTGCTAACATGAGGATTATCGATAAACTTGAGCACCAAATCCTACTATGTCTTTTTGATCCTACAAGGTACATGAAGAATCTATTCAGTGCGACGAATACAAGACAACATCAAAATCAACTACGAACAAATCGACTTGACATGTCGCGTTACATTTACATACATACGGGTGACGACCCTTAACATACACGTTGGATCCAGTCATCCGCAAAAAAGCGCTTACACTACATTTACACGATCGGTACACGGGGAGATGACTTACGGTTCAGCAGCACATTGCCCGCCTTACACAGGGAACCTACCTCATTACACGGTTCAGCGGCACATTGCCCACCTTACACAAGGGAACCCACCTTATTTACGCAGCAAACAAACTGCTTTCCTCCTCGGTCTACACAAACGTCATGACTAACACACATTATGGGTGACAAATCCTACATACGGTACCTACAAATACACAAACCTGTGCAGTACACATTTACAAAGTTAACGCCTCACACGGCTACAACTTACACACGACCCACCAACAAAAGCTTTTACGCAAACGGTGGTACAATACAATATACATTTACGGAGTTAACGCCCGATGGCTAAAAACTTCAATTCAACACTTTCAAAGACAAAAGCTTTTACACAAGCAACGTCACATCACATCAGTTCATCGACTATCTACATAGCAGGACGAGTTCGGACAAATCGAAATTACTGAAGGACGATTCCCTTGAAGACTTGAAATTCATCTCATCCACCGCCTTGCATCGATGACTAAGATGAATTTGGGGCAATTGTTGGGGTCGGAAAATCGACTACTCGTCCAATGGGCATCAACTGTCTGACACAACCGTCGGACGCATCGGACCCGTCAGACGCATCGGACGTGAGCCATGCGACCGTCGCCTGATTCCTGGACGCAGCGGACCAGCGAGATTTTCTCCTTTATTATAACAACTCCGAGATCTCCAACGGCTATATGCCTTATTTCAGCCATCAAGGAAGGAATCAACCATCTTTAAGAGAGGATCAAGGCTTATTAAGAGGAGATCAAGCGTAATTAATGAAGAATCAAAAAGAAGATCAAGAGAATTTAAGGAGAGATCAAGAGCATTTAGGGAGGGATCAAGCAAGTATAAATAAGGCTCTAGGAGAAGCCTCAAAGGACACTCTACGCCATTCTACAACACTTCATTCTACTGCAACCACTTGTACTCTTATCATCAAAACTCTCATTTTTATATATTCTATCTTGTCCAACGTTGTTTAGTCCGACCGACGCTTGTAGTCTGGTCCGACCATCTCGTCTTCTTCGACTATTCATGTTGTAACCTTCTTCTTCCTCTCTTGCATCACAAAAACTACCATTTGTAATCACTTATTCTCATCAAACGGAGTAGATTTATCACCCTAACTATCGTTACCCCTCAAATCAACGGATAAAAGATCGATTGGTCATTTTCCGTCCAAAACAATTACCATTATTAATATGTCATTATCATATATATTTTATGTTATATTCTATTAATACTCCACATTTATTCGTTAATCGGGTCCGGTTCGATCTCGGTAAATTCGGGTTCGGTAACTTACGAGTTACCAAAAATTTCAGTCAGGTCGGGCCGGGTCCGAAAGCGCGTCGGTCACGTCGGTAAAACGGGTTCAGACAGCTCTATCACCAACGCCGAAATAAGGACCCAGAACATTACAAAAGATGGAGTTGTGGATCTGGTCGAAGATGGATCTGAAAGAGGTCTAACCACTTAATGCCCTGCTCTTTAGTGTCGACGAACAAGGCGACATGTTATTCTAGGATGTCCCTCGGCGTCGGTCTACCACCACCACCTAAATGCCTGATAGAGTTAGGCTTAAAGTGGCGATGGGTTCAAAATTTAGGAATGTGCTTTCAAAATTGGGTGGAATCGATTTGTTGTTGTCAAAATCATTATCAAATTGTGGATCTAAATTTGATTTTCTTCTTTGGTTCGATTTAAATAGAGGAAGATGGGGGTTGTTAATTGGTGCGGAAAAAAGAGACTAAATACTATCAATGTTTTCTAATCAATTAGACAATTTTTATAATCACCATTAAAGCTACCGTCTTATTTTTCTCATGTGAGATTTACAGAAGATGTTAATAAGAAGATGGGGGAGTGCGGAGAACAGGGAAGATGAAAGGAAAAGGAAAATTTAAAGTAAATCAATTTGTTTTAATATTTTGTTTTAGAAAAATTAATTATAAAGACAGTTGTCATAATATTACTCGAGGCATATTATCAGTATTATAACTAGTAACAAAGGATCTGTCCACACAATAACTTTTTCATGTTTAGCAATAATCTTTTTTACTAATAAATTTAATTTTTTTAAAAGAATTTACCATTTTTACTTTAAAAATGAATTTGAAAATAATTTTTAAACTTAACTTCTTAGTATGTATCTATAAAAACACCCTAGAAAACCATTCTTGCATTATCAAAAAATGTCATGTGAATATATGCCTGTTATATTTCTAATAACTGCCGTATCTATAATCCTTCCTGTACAAGATATATAAACTCCAGATTTTTTTGAATAAGTCAACAAGATAAGTACATACACATCCATTTGCATAAGTACTACATTTGGAGTCCCTAAATCCTTAAATCAAGACATAGACTTAACTTCATGTGAGGAGCACTCTTAGGATGAAACGTGAAGAACATTTTAGACCAATCATTTCAATATTATTATATACCCTACGACACCCAATCTCGGTCAAAGGTCAGCGTTGACCGGTCAACAATCAGACCTAATCGGTCAATGTTGATCGATTGTTGACCGGTCAACGCCTAACTTTTTTTTAATATATTTTTTTTAATTTTTTAATTTTTTACTCTTGTTTTCCTATTTATTTTCGTTATAAACTTTTTATGAAAAAAATTGAACAATTAGGTCTTAAAATTGAACAATTGTATGTTAAAAGTTGAACAATTAAAATTTAAACAATATTAAAGTTGAACAATTGTATCTGAAAAGTTGAACTATTGTATCTTAAAGTTTAACAATTTCATTTTTATAGTTAGACAACTGTATTCTCTATGTATATAAATTTAAACAATTGTATCTTAATGTTGAACAATTTCATTTTTTTAAAATAATTTTTAGGTGTGGCCGTTTTTACTATTCTTATTTTCCTACACGTTTAGGATTTAGGCTTAGGGTTTATGTTTTGAACATTTTGAGTTGTATTAAGTTTATATTACATTATAAACAAAACTTAAAGTTTATTGGACAATTGTTCAAATTTTAATGAAGTATTGTTCAATCTATTTTTTGTTATAAGTTTGATTTTCATGCAATTTAAATTGTTCAACTTTTTTTGTTCAATTGTTCAACTTTATATATTGTTAAAAAAAATTGTACTTCTTTTAACATACAATTGTTCAAATTCAATAGAGAATTGTTCAATTTTTTAGAAACAATTTTATGAGCAAAGCTTGTACGATAACAATAATAAAAAATGATAAACAATGTTTTTTATCCCGAAAAAACATTGGTCGAAAAAACAAATTGTTCAACTTTTTTAATAACAATTTTATGATAAAAACGTGTAAGAAAACAAGAAAAAAAGAAAGAAAAAAATTGCCCCAAAAAAAAGAATAAACTAAAATTTGCTTAGTGATGTCTAACCATAAAAATGAAATTATTCAACTTTAAGATATAATTGATCAACTTTTTTCTTACAATTGTTCAACTTTATAATTGTTCCAAAAAAATTTGTTCAACTTTTAGTATACAATTATTCAAATTCGATACAAAATTGTTCATTTAAAAAAAAAATTATGATGAAAATGTGTATAAAAACAAAAACAAAAAAGTAAAAAAAAAATCTGGGCAAAAGTCAGTTTGACCAGTCAACGGTCAACGCTGACCGTTGACCAATCAACGGTCAACGCTGACCGTTGACCAATCAACGGTCAATGGTCAGATGTTGACCATGGGGTGTGGGAGGGTGTATGTGTGCTCAACGACGAACCGAGGTGAGGCCCAGTGGGGTTACAGCTCCACTGGAATTTAAAAAAAAAAATTATTTTTTTTCTTGATTTTTTGGCTATTTTCAGATTTTTTTTTAAATTCTTTCTTAATTTTTTTCTTTAAAAGTTTTCAAAATAATATATATTTTCCAATTTTTTAAATATCATTTTTATATAGGATTTGTTATGCATAATCCTAAAAAAATACAAATGAAATACAATATATCCAAATTTACACACAAATTATTCAAATAAAAATGTAATACTTTCTCTATGCAAATTTGTTGAAATTACACATTGAAAGTAGTAAGTAATGATGCAATTTGTTTTAGATTGTGTAATTTTTTTTATCAATTTTTAATTTTTTTTTGGGTGGTTCGAATATAGTATTTGTTGCTTGAAATTAGGGTTGTCTATGTAAGATAGACATTAGACTTAAATAGATGATAGAGTTTGAAATTAAGATTTTATTTAAAATAAACGGTATATTTTTTCTCTTCGGAATTTTAGCCCCCACTGAACTAAAATCTTGCATCCGACCCTGTGTGTGTTATGATAAATGTTCCATCATAGTCTTTCATTATCCTAAAATGATTGACTCTCATTTTTCTAAACGTTTTACCGTAAGCATATGTTTCATCGAAGCCTCACTCTATATATATATATATAAAGAAGAGGTGATTTATAGTACGGGTAATATATGTAACCGGGATCGAGAAAAATAAAGTAGTGCAGTGTAATTGTGTAATACGTACGTAACATAAACACATTAAGAAGAACCGTATATGTTCATTTTGGGGTGTAAATGTTTAGTTTTTTTTGGTAGATAGTGTAAATGTTTAGTTGGACTTCAATATATTTTTCTAAGTTCGTATCCACACGCCCCCAATCTATGGGCCAACGGACTTTCACACTTTTCCAACTAGTTTGTATAGAGTCCCATATTTTGAATAAAAAATCAGCATTTGGTTAAAAAAAGTATATGTTCATTTTATCATATTACAAGAATATATATTTTATTTTACATTTTTACTAGTATCCAATTTTTCCACCTTTTTTTCATGATCGAATCAGATTTTTCCACTTTTGTCTCTACGAAAATAAGCCGAAATATACAACGTCGTAGTATGCACTTCAGCAGAAAAAGCCATATATTTTTTTATAATTTCTAGATGGTCATCACTGTTATTGAAATCATATTTGAATTCAAATGTGATCAAAGATGATGAAATTACTCGGTAGAGTACGTATATATAAAAGACCTTCTTTGTTGACCGAGGATACATGTATACGGTTGGATCGTTAATATTCCGTCTGGGTTTCCAGAGAATATGGAGCGGGATAAAGATTAAGAAAGATGAAATGAATAACTCTCGACTTAAAAGTGGAAATCTCAATTAGTTAATTAATTAAGGATAAACTATTACCTTCAATCTTTTTACTTGAGAAGATTTTGAAGAGGTCTACCTGTCCTATTAATTTCTTCTTTAATTACACGTGTAACTTGGACTTCAAATCCTAAACTTCTCACCTAGTCTTGAATCACTCCTATCACTGTAGAACTAAAACACAATAGCAAAGACTTCGTACACTTCTTCTTTTGCTTGGACCAGAATGATTGCTCAACGTCCACATGCGGAAATGACCAGTCTGCCCCAATATATACTTCCCCGAAACCCTAGAATCTAATCATATCTTTTTCTTACTTTCCCAACAAGAAAAAGACCCCCGATCCTAAAAGATAATATCTTAATCGAATAAACTTATCTAGAAAAAATTATCCTAGAATAAATCTAAAAGATAAGATACAATCAATTCTCTCTCCATATCTTTCCAACATCACTAAAACACGATTTTCCTGACTTCAGATCGCATTCGTATCACATCTAGAACGATATCTTAACTCATCGTCGGAGCTCACTGTAATTGCCTTGGCCGCCTGAGATCGAGTCTTTCGCTTAGAGACTCATGTGGCCTTGGCTCGCCTACAGAATTTGAGACCCTTCGCTGGAGATGCCTCCTCTTCTTCATCTAATTCTTTTTCAAGGCTGTTAACCACTGCTTGAATCTTGGCCTTGGTGGACGCATGGTATCCTCACCAATCGGCTCTGCCATAGTGGCATCACCAACTTTTGTCACTGAATTTGTCTCTGGTGGGTGTAAGGCGGTGTGAGAGAAGAGAATTTCCTCATTTTTATTGGAGGAAACCTCAGTGGCAATGGATTTTGGGGGAGTCAGTCTAGGGTTAGGGTCTGCAAAGGCAGTGTGAGTTGGAGGTTGGGTGGCAGGGATGGATAGCGATCGGGGCCGGATGTAAGGAACAATCGCCAAGGTGCCATCTTGGGGAGGCGAGTGAGTGGTGCTGGCGGTGAGTGGAGATGATGGAGAGAGGATGGGAGTTTCTTGTGGAGAGGGAGTTTTTGTTGGGGTAAGTGTGGCTTGGGAGATGGAGGCGATAATGGAGGGGTGGGTTCCCACGGCGGTGAGCTTGCGAATAAGGGTTTGAGTGCTCTCGGAACCATCGATGGAGATTGGGTTGGAGCTAGAAGCCATTGTAGGAAGTTTGGGGGGGAGGGAGAGAGAGAGAGAGGTTGGGTGAGAGAAAATTACCTTGAGCTAGATCCCTTTTCGTAGCCAGAAGTTATATTTTCAATTTCCAAAAATCAATTTTCTCAAATCTTTTTTTTCCATCAAGAATCTGTTAACCATAAGATCTCGTCCAAATTCAACTAAACCCAGAAAACCCAGTTGCCAAAATTAATTCACCCTTCAGTCGTCCCATCAACACTTATTCCTCCAAGATATTACTTTTCCCTCTTCTTATTCAAATTCAAATTGCATTCATTATTACACGCACAAACTTGTCACGTCCAATAGAGATGCAAAGCACAAAGGAGGCGATTTAAATTCCCCGACTTTCCAGAAAATGTAGAGAGGTGTGATGTGGGGGTAACGTTACCAGAGCGGGTAGAATGAACATCACACAGAAAATTACGATAACAATTTATTTTTTTCAATCCTGATGAGAGGATCCCATTTGTGGAAGATTAAATGGGTTCATAGGGAACTTCATGCATGATAGGTTGGGTAGGTGTTAGAGTCAACTATCATTTGGGCTTGTAATGAGGGATCAAAACATCAAGTTGACTCTTTTGGGATAGAAAGGAATCTATTCCATATAAAAGCATGCAAGCACAATAGTCATGGTATGAATACATGTAAATTTTAGATGTACATACAAGCAGTTAGAGCATGTAAAGATTTAATGTGCTAGAAGAAGGTTGCTTAACTAGATAAGATTCATCACTTAGAGAAGTGAAGCAAGTAATTTCATCCATTCACTGAGGGAACAAAGGGAGATAGTCACTAATTGAGGGATATCATACCTAGTTCCATGCAAAATTGTTCGAAAGGTTCCTTAATAAGTGCCTTAGTTAAGATGTCGATGACTTGATCGTTTGTTTTGTTGAAATCCATGGACACCAACCGTTTCTCCACACAATCATGTAGAAAGTGATGTCTTATCTCCATGTGCTTAGTTCGAGGGTGTTACACATGATTATAAATATTTATAGCACTAATTTTTTCACACAAGATGGGAACAAAAACAAGAAGAATACCATAGTCGATGTGTTGTTGTTTGAGCCATTGGAGTTGAGTGCAACAAGCGGCATCGACTATGTATTCTGCTTCAACTATTGAAAGAGCAACAAATTTTTGCTTCTTCGACCCCCATGAAACCAGACATGTCCCAAGGAAATGGTTACTGAGCCTTACCAAATGTATATTTTTTGTCCACTTTGTTCCCTGCAAAGTCAACATAATTGTACCCTACCAAATTGAAATCCCATCCTCTGGGGTACCATAGACAAAGATCATTTGCGTCGTTCAAGTATCTCATAATCATCTTCACTGCCTTGAGGTATGTTTCCTTAGGATTTGCCTGAAATCTAGCACACGAACACACATTGTACATAATATCCGATCTACTAGAGTGAGATAGAATAACGAACCTATGATTCCTCGATAAAGCGTCGCATGCACTCCTATTTCATGTTCATCTTTTTCCCATTGATTGTTCGGTGAAATAGGAGTAGAGAAAGGCTTAGCACCTGACATTCCAAACTTCTTGATGCATTCTTCTGATATACTTTTGTTGATGAACTCTAGTACCATCTTCTCCTTGAATGACTTGGAGTCCCAAGAGGAACTTCAGTTCCCCTACCATGCTCATTAGGAATTCGCTCTCCATGAGAAACGAAAACTTCTTGACCAGGTTGTCATTTGTATAGCGAAGATGAACTTATCAACAAATACATGCAAATCCAGAGTTTGCTTCCTCCCATCCTTCAATAGGAACATATTCTTATCAAACTCATCACCTACATATCCATGAGATAGTAGGAATTGTGACAATCTATCATACCAGGCTCTAGGAGCCTGTTTAAGACTACAATGCCTTGTCAAGGATATATACATGATTCGGTTGAGAATAGTCTTCAAAACTAGGGGTTTGCTCGACATTGACTTCCTCCTTGAGAACTCCATTCAAGAAGGCAGTCTTGACATCCATCTGTTGCAATTTGAAACCATGGTAAGTTGAGTAGGCAATAAGCAAGTGAATGGCTTCCAACAGTGCAACCAGGGAAAATGTCACATCATAATCAATCTCATTTTGCTGATTGTACCCCTTTACTACCAATCTTGCTTTGTTCCTAGTTACTTCACCTTGATCATCAAGTTTGTTCCTGAATACCCATTTTGTTCCTATCATAGTTCTCTTCTCCAAGCGAGGAACCAGATACCAGACTTTGTTCCTCTCAAACTGATGAAGTTCCTCTTGCATTGCACTCACCCAGTCTGGATCCTTTAGAGCTTCCCCTACAGCTTTAGGTTCTTGCAAAGACTGAAGCAAAATAGTTATGTAAGGAAGAGCGAGTAAGAGTTCCCTTCCTATATTCAGTACTAATTTGATCCACTCGATGTGCACTTTTCTACTGGTAATTTCTCACATTGATTGTTGTGAGATCAAAGTCATTAGAGCTTGCATCTTCAGAAACTGAATTGTCTTGTACAGCAGATGCATCTTCATTTTGAGGGAGTTGTGGAATGTGTTCCCCCCTTTGGGATAGCAAGGGTTGAGGCCTCTAGAGTGTCTTCTGCAGGCTCCGTTCACCCATCAGAATTTGATTCTTCATGATCTGAAGATGAAGGTTCTTGTGAATCACGAGAGTTCTTACTACTAGGAGTTGCATCCTCACTCACTCCATTTTTTCATTTCCTTTTGCTATAGTTTCAATGAGATGAAAACTTTCTTCTTCAGAGGGAACACTGTCCTTTTGTTCTTGCACAAGGTTACCATCCATAACAGATTCATAAAAAAAAAACATGAATTCTTTCCTCTACCTTTTTTTTCCCTCTTTTTGCACACCTTATAAGTTTTACTCTGAAAAGAGTATTCAACAAAGGTTCCTTTATCACTCCTTTGATCGAACTTTCCCAAGTTATCCTTTCCATTGGTGTGGATGAAACACATGTACCCAAATGTCCTCAGATGAGAAATATTTGGCTTTCGTCCCCTCAAGAGCTCATTGGGGTCCTTATTCAGCAGAGGATGAATCATTACCCGATTCAGAACATAGTACGAAGAATTCAAAGCCTCAACCTAAAGGTTTCTTGGTAGACCACTCGTGATTAGAAGCGTACGACTCATACCTTCTAAGGTTATTCTTTCGTTCCACCAACCCATTCTGTTGAGGTGTTCTAGGGGGCGAGAAGTTGTGACTTATGCCATTGTTCTAGTAGAGGGATATGAATTGAGAATTTTTAAACTCTGTTCCAAAATCAGTATGAATGGAACCCAATGATTGTCCTTGTAAGGCCCAAGGCCTTAGAAGCATTAGTCCATGCCAGTCCGAGGACTTCCCAGGAGGTCACCCATCTTGATACTACTCCCTCCCTAGTATGCTTAGCTTCATAGTTATTTGTCCTCACTTGAACCATGAAAAGGAAGAGTTCTTGTTGACATGGGTAGCACTTTTAATCCTTATAAGGGATTACAAACACGGGGTGCTACAATCACCCCCACTTAAGACCTAAGGCCCAAAGACCGCCCTCTGGGTCGAGCGACCGTCCACCGGACCAAGCCCACTTGTAACCCAGAGTTGGCTCTGATACCAATTGTAAGACCCGATGCCTTAGAAGCGCTAGTCCACGCCAACCCGGGGACTTTCCAGGAGGTCACCCATCCTGGTACTACTCCCTCTCTAGGAAGCTTAATTTCATAGTTCTTTGTCCTCACTTGAACCATGAAAAGGAAGAGCTCTTGTTGACATGGGTAACACTTTTAATCCTTATAAGGGATTACAAAGACGGGGTGTTATAGTCCTAGCCTCTTCTTCAAGTGATTTCAGCCAAGTCATGAATTCTGTAAACATTTCATCCTTGGAGAACAAGAAAATAGTCCAGATATATCTTGAAAAATCATCAACAATAACATGACATACTCATTTCCGCCATGACTCTTTGTGCGCATATGCCCACAAAGATCCATGTGGATCAGTTACAAGGGACAAGTGGTACTTACCTCCTTCTTCAACTTGAAGGATGACCTTACATGTTTTACTTTGACACAAGCGTCACAAACTTCATCCTTAAGCTTTTCGACCTTAGGCAGACTATCTACCAATTCTTATCGATGAAGTTTGAAAAGAAGTTGAAGACTACCGTGTCCAAAGCACATGTGCCACATTTCCGAGGTGTCCATGATCGAGGAAAAACATAGTTCCTCTTCAGGGATAAATGTGGGATCCACTTTGTAGATGCTGTTTTCACAGATCCCTTTAAGTAGAATTTTCCTTTTACTTACACTCTCAACTTGACAATCATCAATAATAAAGACAACCCTATTCTTTTTATTTTGACAAAGTTGAGCAATACTCAAAAGATCAAACTTGAGATTATTAACCAGATTCACACTATTTACTTTTATGCGCTTAGAGAGACTTACTTTTTCGAGACCGCAAACTTCTCCCTTACTTTTGTTTCCAAAGATTATGGAACCTTCGGAGAGCTGACAAAGATGAACCACCTTTTGTTCCCTGTCATGTCACTTGAGCTTGCACTATCAATATATTAGGAATTGTTCCTCACTTCATCTTGAATTTAAGAGATTAGTTTTTACGAATCCAGATAAGCTTAGGTTTACTGGGTTTGGAAGCAACATTCTTAGTCTTAGCATGACTCGTATTCAGATTAGCTCGAGCAATATGTGTCTTTTCCTCATTATGATATTTTTGAGGTAACACTCTTGTTTGTAGTGTCATGCTTTACCGCAGTACCAACAATATCCTTGATTGAAAATCAATGTGTGTTGGTTTGGCATTTTGTACTTGTTTCAACCATATGAGTGACCTTTCTGTCTATAGTACCAAGGTTTGTTCCCTTCAGTCGAATTGTTACATTCAGTCTTTCGAGCGTTGTGATCGTTCTCATTGGAGGAACTAGCACAACATTCTTGGACCAGTAGTTTTCCTTAAGCTTTAGAGAGGTCCTTCTTGGCATTCTAAATAAAATTCTTACCCATACAGACAAGACCAAAATGAGGCATAAATTTCATAGAGAAGTTACCCTTCTCCTTTTCAACTTTTGATACAATAAACCCATTTATCAAGGCCTTCTTTTTCTATTCATCAATAGCCCTTGACTCTTCTAGATCATTAGACAACTTAGCATTGCTTAGTTTTAACTTCAAATTGTTAAATTCTAAAGAAGATACTGGGTTTTCTAAGCTTATCTTTTCATTTAATTTAGGGCATTTTTCACATTCACTTGAAGAAGAAGATGAAATGTTCTCCAAATTCGTGACCTTTTCAGCCCAAACCTTGTAGTAATCAATTGGGTTAGAAATTGTGTCATCCTTTTCTTCAAGTTGCTCATTAAGTTCACTATTTTCTTAACCAAGTTCTTTAATAAGAGCAATCATTTGGTCTTTAGACTTATTCTCCAATTTGGCAAAAAATTCAAAATCGTTTACCTCAGTATTTGTTGAACCACCATCATCCATGAGACATATATTTTTGGAGGAGAACTCACAATCCTAAGAGTCTGACACACTACCATCATCCATTAAGCACATATCCTTGGAGCATGAATCGTCTTCATCATCCGAATCAAGCTCATCTCAAGTAGCTACCATGGCATGCTTTTCTTCACGTGCTGGCAGAACATCAACTTTCTTTTTGAAGTAATTCTTAGCAAAATGTCCCTTGTTTTGACAATGATAGCAGACTATGTCTTACAGGTCTTGTTCCCTTCAGAGGAATGATTTGACTCTTTGCTTCGAGACCATATTCTTTTCATAGCTCTAGTGATAAGAGCAACGTCCTCATCACCATCTTCATCATCTTCCTCAACTTGAAACAGGTCAAAGGCTTTTCCTAACTTCATGGCAATGCTCTAGGCCTTCTCTGATCCTCTTTGATCCATCTTGGATTGTTGCACAACAGCATTGCTCTTAAGTCTAGCAGCAAGTTCCTCCATAGTGAGAGACTTGATATTAGTTTGAGCATGAAGAGATAGAGTCATACCATCCCACTTTGGGCTTAATCCTTGCATGAAGTATTGAGTGAGCTTCCAGTGAAGGAGTTTTTCATAAAGAAACTCCAACTGACCTACAGTTCCATGTAATCGAGAATAGAAATCTTGAATAGATTCACTCTTTCCTTGAGCAATGTGATCATATTCCTTCATCAAGGAAAGGATTCGATTCTTCTTGACGCCCTCATTTCCCTCATTCAGACGCTTCAAGGCATCCTAGATTTCTTACGCACTCTTGTAGCATATGAGCTTCTTAAGATCAGCAGAGAGAAAGGCCATATAAAGAATCTGTTTGGCTCTGATGTTTTTATCCATCTTCTTATAGTCAACATCAGCATAGTCAACTCTAGCCTTAGCTTTGGTGGGATCCTTTGTATCATGAATAGGAATTGGTCCTTTCTCGATGATGCTCCAGATTTGACCATCAAGAGAAAAATGTGAGATTTAATGTTTCACCCACCAGTCATACTCTCCAGCCTTCAGAATTGGTGGTTTCCTGAACGAATCGTTGATAAGCGTTCTTGAATACAATCTAAAGACCAGACTCTAATACCAGTTGTTGGATCGTTAGTATTACGTTTGAGGGAACAAAGGTTTTGTTCCCACGGAATATGCATCAACATAAAGCACAAGAAATATGAAATGAATAACCCACGACTTAGAGTTGAAACCCCAATTAGCCAACTAGCTAACAAAGGAAAAACAACTACCTTTAAGCTTCTCGCTTGAGAGGATTTTGAAGAGCTCTACTTGTCTTATTAATTTCTTGTTCGATTACACGTGTAGCTCGGACTTTAAATCCTAGATTTCCCACCTAGTGTTGAATCACTCCTACCATTGTAGAACTCGAACTCAATAGTAAAGACTTCGTACACTTCTTCCAAACAAGGAAATGACCAATTGATAGAATGCATTTAGGCTAGTTTAGATCATGTTTATTTCTCCTAAATAGGTTTGTTTTGCTTCATTTTATTTTAGTTTTATTTGGTTTTCATAGAATTCGTAGTGTTCAGAATCTACTCTTGTGTTTTTCTGATTTCAGGATCGTTTGGAGGCGGTTTTGAAGATTATGAGCTATAATGTGAATATGTTCAAGTGGATGGCTCGAAGGGATGGTGCCAAGTTTGAAATACAAGTGACAAGGAGAAGGCTTGACTGAGAGACCAATCGAGGAGAGTTCGAGACGACAACTCGGTCGTGCTAGAGACCGAGTCAGCGGAACAGATCAGAACTCGGGCCACAACTCGACCGAGTTATGGACCGAGTTCTCACGACATACTGAAACTCGGCCCAGAACTCGACCGAGTTTCGGACCGAGTCAGGGACCCGTAACGGTTTTTCCTCTGCTAAAACGCCTTTAGCTCCTTATCTATCATTGAGGAGGGGAGGCGTTTTCGAGGGGTGACTGTCTGAACTTAGACATTTTTTCAAAAAATCCTAGTTGTGTTTTGGTGGAGTTTTCTGGAAGATTGTTGAAGATTGGAGATTGTTCTTGGATTCAAACAAGTATTTCTCTTCTTTTTATCTATTTGAATGATTTCTCTGATTCGTATAATGTTTTTGATGAATTCTCCAAGCATGCTAGGCTAAACCCCTTTTATCTATGGTTGGGGTGATCCCAAGAATGAATTGGTAGACTTGCAAATTGTGTTTGTCTGAATTGGTAGCATGAGTTCTTATTTGATTCAGTTCTAGGATTCATATTTCTTTTGGTATATCATCAATTAGAATTCTATTAGGTTGAGTCTGAAAGGAGAAACCTAATGAATGAATTAGACAAGGTATGAGTCTGAAAAGAGATTACTATTGTTGGAACCCTAGGTTAGTCTTTCTTACTAAGAATTGAACCTGAATAAACTTGTTTGTTCTTGCGGAGTTCTAAGTTATCATAGAAACCCTAGGTTAGTCTGGAATTAGCGGAGCACGAAAGTGAATGTTAACCCGATTTTATCCTAGATTCTAAGTGCTCAAGGGGTCTAAATTTGATTAGCTTTGCACGACAGCGATTGTTAGTTGGAGTTTAGATACATCTACTATTGTCTGAAAGGAGTTAGTAGAGGTATTTGATAACTTACCGTCAAACGAGTTCATGCTATTCTAAGATAAACACACATAAGTTTACCAGGGCATTGTTGTGGGGATCCTTAATCCTAGATATTTTCCATCCTTTGAATTTACTTATATTTGCGATACTTATTTCTTAGTTTAATCAAACAAATCTTTCTTACGGCTTAGCTTACCAGTTTAGTTACAAAAGGTACTACATTGTCCTCGTGGGACCGACGCTTGAACAACTACAACTGACCCCATACACTTGTGGGTAGGTTTTCACCACATCAAGTTTTTGGCGCCGTTGCCGGGGACATTTTGCTAGTATCGGTTGTATTCCCTACAACTGGTTCGACTAAGTCTTTTGTGTGTTTTGATCCTTTTCCTTTTGAATTTGGTTTCAGGTTTGTTTTCTTCTGATGCGGAGAGTCTTGAGCGCTAATAATCTCAACGACTTTGATCCCGAACCTGAGCGTAGTTTTCGCTTAAGAAGAGGCAACAACGTGAAATTAGAGTGCAAGAGATGGCTGGTAATGGGAATGGTGGCTTGTTGGGTAATGGAGATCAGCCACGTATGACTCTTGGTGATTATGTGATGCCCGATCACCGAGGTCAAGTTTCTGGTGTGGTTCGACCTCCAGTGCAAGCTCGTAACTTCGAGCTCAAACCGTCTTTGATCAACATGGTTCAACAGAATCAGTTTGGAGGTTTGCCTTCTAAGAACCCGCATCTACATCTGGCCACTTTCACTGAGCTAATGGACACTGTGAAGATCCATGACGTGAGCCAAGATACGCTCTTCTTGCGAGAATTTTTGTTCTCTCTACGAGATAGGGCCAAGGCTTGGTTCAAGGCCTTACCTCAAGGCTCTATTACCACTTGGGATGAGTTAGCCAAGGCATTTCTCAACAAGTACTTCCCACCTAAGAAGACAGTTGAGATGAGAAATCAAATTCTTGCTTTCAAGATGAAAGATGACGAGTCACTTTATGAAGGTTGGGAGAGATTTAAAGAGTTATTGATGTTGTGCCCTCATCACGGGAAAGAGAAATGGACCTTGCTACATGTCTTCTATAACGCTGTTGATAGTTCAACTCGACTAATTATTGATGCTTCAGCTGGTGGTAGAATTATGGCAATGGCGGTTGATGAAGCTTGGGTTTTGATTGAGAACACTGCTCAGCACTCTCATTATTACAGTGATGCTCGCTCAACTTCAAAGAAACCAGCAAGGATGTATGAGGTACATTTTGAAACGCACCAACAAGCTCAAATGGATGCTTTGTCACAAGAGATCAAGAGGCTGGATTTGTTGGTTCAGAAGTCTCAAGGGCAGGGTGCAGGGTCATCCACTCAGGCTGCGTCTGGTGTAGCTTGTCAGTTTTGTGGAGAGGGTGACCATACTATTTCATCATGTCAACTTTTTGCTGCTCAAGGTGACACCCAAGGAGAGGCAAACTACATGAACAACTTCAATCGGGGTCCTAGAAATGATCCATATTCCAACACATACAACCCCAGATGGAGGAATCATCCCAATTTCTCATATGGGAACAACCAAGCTGCTCAAAGACAACCTCCTGGGTTCCAACAAAGAGCTCTTCCACCTCAAAATCAAGAACGTGCCCAACGTCCGAGGATTCCAAGCTTCACATGATAATGAAAGAGCTTCAGACCATGAGCAAGATATTGAAGAATCATGATAGCTTGCATGCTCAATATGCTTTGAATGCTCCTAGACCCCAAGGTCAGCTTCCAGGTCAAACTGAGGCAAATCCAAAAGGGCAAATCAATGTTGTGTCCTTGAGGAGTGGGAGACAACTTGAAGATCCCAAGGCTGTGGATCTTAAGCAAAAAGGCAAGGCTGTTAAAGAGCCCGAAGAAGTAGTGATCCAAGAGAAGGAGCAAGAGGAAGTGCCCAAATATGTGCCACCACCGCCTTTCAAGCATCCTCTTCCTTTCCCACAAAGGAGGGCTCAAGCTCAGTTGGATCAACAATTTGGCAGATTTGTGGAGGTGTTGAAAAAGCTCTACATCAACATTCCCTTCACCGATGCTCTAAAGCAAATGCCAACATATGTGAAGTTCTTGAAGGAGATCCTCTCCACCAAGAGGAAGCTGGATGAGTACTAATCTGTTTCTTTGAGCCAAGAGTGCAGCGCTCTCATTCAAAATAAATTGCCTCCTAAGCTTGAAGATCCGAGGAGTTTCAGTGTTCCTATGGTGATTGGGAAGTGCACCTACCACGCCTTGTGTGATTTAGGGGCTAGTGTGAGTATTATTCCGCTCTCTATATGCAAGAAGCTTGACTTGGGAGAGCCAAGACCGATAAAGATGACTCTCTTCATGGATGATAGATCCACAACGCGTCCGGTAGGTATTTTGGAGGACATTCCCATCCAAATTGGTAAGTTCTACATTCTTGTTGATTTCATTATCCTAGATATTGAGGCTGATTTTCCTGTTCCAATTATATTGGGAAGACTCTTTCTAGCTACTGCAGGTACTCTTATTGATATAAAGCAGGGTGTTCTTTCCTTTACTATTGGGGATGAGAAAATTGAATTGAATTTTTCTAAAGCTATTAAACAGCTTGCTTTTGAAGATGATGTGTCTAGGTTAGATGTAGTTGATAATGCAACTCAGGAATCCTTGATGGCTGTTATTACTAAGGATCCTTTGGAGTTTTGCTTGACGGAAAGTGTGACTCAAGCTGAAAATCTAGAGCTACTTGCTGATGTGCTCTTTGATTTGGAGTCCACTAAAGAGTTACCTGATGCCATGGTTGAGTCCCTTACAAGAGAAGACCTTATTCCTAAGGAGGAGACTAAAGAGGCACCAAAGGTGAAGTTGAAGTCACTTCCATCTAATTTGAGGTATGAGTTCCTTGGACCCAATTCAACCTATCCGGTGATTGTCAATGCTAGTTTAAGTGATTGTGAAATTGAGAAATTGTTGCATGAACTTAGATTGCATAGAAAAGCCATTGGATATTCTATTGATGATTTAAAAGGAATTAGTCCCTCAATGTGCATGCATAGGATTTTAATGGAAGATGATCATAAACCCTCCATTGAGCATCAAAGAAGACTTAATCCTATCATGAAAGAAGTAGTGAAAAAAGAAGTGCTGAAATTGTTAGATGCATGCATTATTTATCCTATTTCTGATAGTGCATGGGTTAGTCCTGTTCATGTTGTGCCTAAGAAAGGGGGAATGACTGTGGTGAAGAATGAATTGATTCCTACTAGGACAGTCATAGGTTGGAGGATGTGCATTGACTATAGGAAATTGAACAAAGCCACTAGAAAAGATCATTTTCCACTTCCCTTCATTGATCAAATGCTAGAAAGGTTAGCCAAGCATTCACACTTTTGTTATTTGGATGGTTATAGTGGATTCTTTCAAATCCCTATTCATCCTGATGACCAGGAGAAGACCACTTTCACATGCCCCTATGGCACATTTGCATATAGGAGAATGCCATTTGGTTTATGTAATGCATCAGGTACCTTTCAAAGATGCATGCTGGCTATATTTTCTGACTTGATTGAGGATATCATGGAGGTTTTCATGGATGATTTCTCTGTGTATGGCACTTCTTTTGATGCTTGCTTGTCTAACTTGTCTCGAGTTTTGCAGCGGTGTGAGGAAGTAAACCTTGTATTGAATTGGGAAAAATGTCATTTCATGGTAAGTGAAGGAATTGTGTTAGGACACTTGGTTTCTAACCGTGGAATTGAGGTTGACAGGGCCAAGATTGAGATTATAGAGAAGATGCCACCTCCAACTTCGGTCAAGGGCATAAGAAGCTTTCTTAGACATGCTGGGTTCTATAGAAGGTTCATTAAGGATTTCTCCAAAATCTCCAAACCTCTTACTAACTTGCTCTTGAAGGATGTTTCCTTTGAATTTTCAAAGGAATGTCTGGATGCTTTTTGCAGGTTGAAGGAGGCTTTTATTTCAGCCCCTATCATGCAACCTCCTGATTGGGATCTTCCTTTTGAACTTATGTGTGATGCCAGCGATTATGCTATAGGGGCTGTTCTAGGCCAAAGGAAGGACAAGAAGCTACATGCTATCTACTATGCTAGTAGAACTCTTGATGAAACTCAAGTGAATTATGCTACCACTGAGAAAGAGATGCTTGCTATAGTATTTGCTTTTGAGAAATTCAGGTCCTATTTGGTGGGTGCCAAAGTTATTGTCTATATTGATCATGCTGCTATCAGGTATCTCTTGAGTAAGAAGGAGGCCAAGCCTAGACTGATTCGTTGGATTCTTCTTCTTCAAGAGTTTGACTTAGAGATTAGAGACAAAAAGGGCACAAAGAATTTGGTTGTTGATCATCTTTCTAGGTTGACTCAAGAGCAGTTGGAGTGCACTAAAGATGAGCCCCCTATTGATGATTCATTTCCTGACGACCATCTTTTCAGGGTCGCTAATGAAGTCTTGACTCTTGCAAATTCAAGGATGCCATGGTTTGCTGATTTTGTCAACTACTTGGTTTGCAATGAGGTACCTCCTAAGCTATCATTCCAACAGAAGAAGAAATTCATGTCAGATGTTCGACATTATTTTTGGGATGAGCCATTGCTTTTCAAGAGGTGTGCTGATGGAGTTATTAGAAGATGTATCCCTGAGGAGGAGGAGGTAGAGAGTGTTATCACTCATTGTCATTCTCTACCATGTGGAGGTCATGCTAGTTCCTCAAAGACAACCACCAAGATCTTCAGTTCAGCTCTCTATTGGCCATCTATGTTTAAGGATGTGCATTGTTTCATTGCTTCTTGTGATGCATGTCAGCGTACGGGGAACATTTCTAGGAGGAATGAGATGCCTCTTAATAACATCCAAGAGGTTAAGATTTTTGATGTATGGGGAGTTGATTTCATGGGACCTTTTCCGCCGTCCTACTCTAACAAGTACATCCTTGTGGCGGTTGATTATGTGTCTAAGTGGGTTGAAGCTATTGCCTCTCCAACAAATGACTCAAGGGTGGTGTCTAAGTTCTTCAACAAAGTGATTTTTCCAAGATTTGGGACACCAAGAGTTGTGATTAGTGATGGAGGATCACATTTCATTGAGAGGAAGTTTGAGGCTATGCTGAAGAAGTATGGGGTAACACACAAGATTGCCACCCCATATCACCCTTAAACAAGTGGTCAAGTTGAGGTTTCAAACCGGGAGATCAAGAGTATCTTGGAGAAGACGGTTTCCCGATCCCGAAAGGATTGGTCTATGAAGCTTGATGATGCTCTTTGGGCTTATAGGACAGCATTCAAAACTCCTATTGGCACTACACCGTTCCGGCTAGTGTATGGGAAGTCTTGTCATCTCCCGGTCGAGTTAGAGCATAAAGCTTATTGGGCGATTAAATTGTTCAACTATGACATGAAAGCAGCCGATGAGAAGAGGATGTTGCAATTGCAAGAGTTGGAGGAGTTGAGGTTGGATGCTTATGAGAATGCTCGGATCTACAAGGAGAGAACTAAGAGATGGCATGACAAGCATATTGTGCCTAGAGAGTTTCATGAAGATGATCTTGTCTTGCTATTCAACTCTCGGTTGAGACTCTTTCCGGGTAAGCTAAGATCGAGATGGAGTGGTCTGTTCCAAGTGCGAAAGGTGTACCCACATGGTGCAATTGAGATATGGAGCGAAGAGACGGGACAATTCAAGGTGAATGGACAACGCTTAAAGAAATACATCGTCGGTGGTCCATTTGAGAAGGTTGCTTCTCTCTATCTTGACCCGAGCCACTAGGAAGGTATGGAAGGTAGAGCTAATGACCTTAAACAAGCGCTGGATGGGAGGCAACCCATCATGTATGTTTTATTTCTCTTCTTTTTATCTAAAAAAAATGATGAAAAGGGGGAAGCTATAATAAACTCGGGGAACTCGGTCGAGTTTTCGACCGAGCTGTCCCGACAGACCGGAATGCGGCCCAGAACTCAACCGAGTTCTGGACCGCGTATTTGGTCCAGACAAGAATGCGGCCTAGAACTCGATCGAGTTCTGGGTCCAGATCGTAACACGGGCAAGAACTCGACCGAGTTCCTGCCCGAGTTTCGTCCACTTTCTCTTCCCTACCAAAAATAAATAAAAATCAAAAAAATCAAAAAAAAATCAAAATCTTTTTACGTTAGATTTTCTTTTCTATCTCCTCCTTCCTTCCTCTATTCTTCTTCCCTGAACCTCCGACTCCTCCTTCTTTGAACCCTACCTCCACCTCTCCTCTATTCCATCGCCACCACCATTGCTGAACCTTCTCCCTTGCTACGACCGCCAGCTCTGCCACCTCCTTCGACACCCTTTTCTACTTGTCTAAAATCTGCAGATTTAAGGTAAGCCCTAACTTGAAATTTTTGGGTGATTTTGATGATAGGTGAGAGCTACTGATCTTTTGGCTGAATTCACTATGTGCTTATGGTTAATTACCTTGATTTGAGTTCGTTTAGCATAATTTGTTAGATGGATTGAATTCTAGGGCTTAAGAGTAGATGAATTTGGGTGTTATTTTGTTGATTGCAAATCTGGAATTTTGGGTTGAATATGGCATTCACTGAATTGTTTAGGGTGTGATTGATTTATTTTGCGCGGGAAATTAGACTTGATGCTACTTGTTTACTATTTTGTCGTTTTCCTGCAATTCTGATGTCATCCATGCCCTTAATTATTTGTTTGCTATGGTTGAGCTGATTTACATGCTACTTTTTGTACCATAGGCCCTTGGCGGGATAGATATTTGCATGCTTAGGCCCTTGGCGGGATAGCTTGATTTGTGAGTTTATTGTTTTATGGCACTTGATTTGTTATTCTTGCGCTCACAGGTTATTTGTTGAGAACGACATTTTGTGGCTTTGCCTTGCCTTGGTGTTGCTTGTCTCTTTGTGTGTAGGTACCCGGATTTGAGCCATGTCTTCCAAACGACAAAAGAAAGCATCTACGTCATCCTCTAGGCCTCTTCCTCCTCTTCCTTGTGTTGGGGAAGACTCTCTCGAGTCCCTTGATATAAACTTCACATTGCAAAAGCACATCTCTCAGTTCGAGCTTATCAAGAAGAGGAAGTTGATCCCCACTCGATATCTTGATTTGGAGTTGCTAGACGCTTTGGGTATCCGGGTGATGTTGAGTGGTTGGCCGGGCATTTGGGTTGGACAGATTTCCTTCATCTTCAGGAACCGACATATAAGGGCCTCACTCTGGAATTTCTAAGCACTTTTGACTCCCAAGTCATGAAAGGCCAAAATTGCTCAGAGGGACTTTGCACATTCCGCCTTGGGAACACTGACAGGGAACTAGATTTGGAAACTGCTAATGCGATATTCGGTTTTTCTGTCATCACGGATGAGTGGGTTCCTCGGGGAGAGAGCAGAGCTACTTTCTGTCGCGCTGGGGAGTTCTGGCAAGACATTGGATCAGGGACCTATGATGCTACAAGGACAAAGGCCTCTAGCATTAGCAATCCGGCCCTTCGTATTTTTCATCGGTTCATGGCACACACTATTTTTGGCCGCGGTGATGGTGGCGAGAACAGTGCCACTAAGAAAGAGGTCATAGTCCTTTACGCGGCCTTGTATGACCATGCAATCAATTCTGCTGGTTTCATGATGGGTCATTTGAATTTGGTGAGCCATAAGGCGGCTGGTGACATAGCTATAGGTGGGTTGGTGACTCGCTTAGCTCGGCATTTCAACATTAATTTGGATAGACGCCATGATGGTATTCCCCCACAGCCTATTGGCTTTGCGTTGCTCAACAATATTATGAAGTTGCTTTACCAGTATCATAACACTTGGTATTGGGCACTTCCATCGGGTGGGCGACTACTCCGTCTCCCTAATCCCAAGCGGACCTCGCTCCAACAATGGGCCAATTGGAAAGTCGCTCCTCTTCGCTATGATCCCTCTCATGACTAGTTGAAGGTTGGTCCGCCCGCCCCGATGAACGATCCCATGGAAGACGAAGAAGCGGGCGATGATGATGAGAAGGATGATGATGATGAGTATGACCCAGCTGCTGAGGGTCCACATGGCCGTGATCCGCACTTGTATACTTTGATTGAGTCTATGCAGCGGGAAATGACTACCCAGTTTTCGACCTTGAACACCCGCATCGACCAATTGAGTGATAAGTTTGATGACTGGCGCGCTTCCGGGTGGCGACCCGAACCTTCCCCACCTCCACAAGAGTAGTTTCATTGTGAGTACTTTATCTTCCTTAACTTTTACTTTCTACATTGGGGGCAATGTAGGTTGTAAGCTTGGGGGAGGGGAGTATTTTCATTTTGCATTGCATGTAGTTTGCATGATTAGTTGCATATTTCCCCTGTTTATTCCTTGTGGGTTCTTATAACAGTACATGTACTATGAGTCTTCTTAATATGTTTTAGCTGTTAATATTGCAACCGCATGGTGGACGTTATATGATTGATCAAACCTATGACAATGACCTGAGCATGTGGACTTTGACTAAGATACGTTAGAACCGACACTCTAGACAAAATGTCCTGGTGAGCTTGTTAGCCTTTCTTGGACTATATTTACAAAAGTCCTCTTGTTTTCTTCATGTGTGTGAACTCTCTTTGTGTGCTAACTCTAGAACTTGCATTAATATCTTCTTTGAGGCCACGCTCACGACTTATGCACATGACATTAATAGGATTGAGGCATTGTTTTTATTAACCCTTTTCATCATTGGCCACCCTATACATGTATCCTTTGCTTGAAGCCCGTTGTGCCTTATTGCCTTTTCTTTGGAAGCTCCACAAAAGCATACCGAGCCTACAAGTTCTTCCTTCCCATCCGGGGATTAGGATAGTTGAATTGTTGTTGGGAGAGTGGATTTTAGCCAAGCTTGGGGGAGGTTACATATTTGGTGGTTAAAAATGTGTATAAATTTGTAATGTGTCTCCTTTCCTTGTTTCTTCTTAGACCTCTTCTTCTGAAAAAAAAAAAAGAAAAAAAGAAAAGAAGAAAAAAAAGATTGAAAAAAAAGAAGCAATTAAATAAAAGAAAGGAGACCATATCATATGTAAGGGTTAAGTTGTATGGGTTTGAAGGTTGAAACTCAATTAAAGATTATTTTCGCTTGGTGTTGTCTTGGTAAGATCCTCTTCCCCGGATTTAGCTCCTCATGGCCTAAATATTCCTATGCCCTATGTTATACCTTGGCCCCATTACAACCTTGGAAAAGCCCTCATGATTTTTGTTGTGTGCATGGTCTTTAGTGGTGGAGATTAAGAACAATGTTGCAAGCTTATGGTAGTTTAGCAGGTCAAAGTTGAGAATTTATATTGAGTGAAACACATGCCTAAACACATGAGTGTGAGTGACTTGTTTTTGATTCTGGTGAGGTCTAGAGTGGAGAAACTGATTGTACTCTTGTCATTGATTGAGAAGCATACTAGGACGGAATTTGTCGTTTGTTTGGCCTTTCATGGTTATTGTTCATATGTCTTTTGGATAGAAACAACTGTTTCATATTCTGTGGACTCATCGTCATGTACTTGCTTGGGACAAGCAAGGTTTAAGCTTGGGGGATTTTGATAGCACGCATTTAGGCTAGTTTAGATCATGTTTATTTCTCCTAAATAGGTTTGTTTTGCTTCTTTTTATTTTAGTTTTATTTGGTTTTCATAGAATTCGTAGTGTTCGGAATCTACTCTTGTGTTTTTCTAATTTCAGGATCGTTTGGAGGCGGTTTTGAAGATTACGAGCTATAATGTGAAGATGTTCGAGTGGATGGCTCGAAGGGATGGTGCCAAGGTCTAAATACAAGTGACAAGGAGAAGGCTTGACTGAGAGACCAATCGAGGAGAGTTCGAGACGACAACTCGGTCGCGCTAGAGACCGAGTCAGCAGAACATATCAAAACTCGGGCCACAACTCGACCGAGTTGTGGACCGAGTTCTCGCGGCAGACTGAAACTCGGTCCAGAACTCGACCGAGTCAGGACCCGTAACGGTTTTCCTCTGCTGAAACGCCTTTAGCTCCTTCTCTATCATTGAGGAGGGGAGGCGTTTTCGGGGGGTGCCTGTCTGAACTTAGACATTTTTTCAAAAGAATCCTAGTTGTGTTTTGGTGGAGTTTTCTGGAAGATTGTTGAAGATTGGAGATTGTTCTTGGATTCAAACAAGTATTTCTCTTCTTTTTATCTATTTGAATGATTTTTCTGATTCGTATAATGTTTTTGATGAATTCTCCAAGCATGCTAGGCTAAACCCCTTTTATCTAGGGTTAGGGTGATCCCAAGAATGAATTGGTAGACTTGCAAATTGTGTTTGTCTGAATTGGTAGCATGAGTTCTTATTTGATTCAATTCTAGGGTTCATATTGCTATTGGTATATCATCAATTAGAATTCTATTAGGTTGAGGCTGAAAGGAGAAACCAACAAACCCTATGATACTTACGAACCCAGATAAGCTTAGGTTTACTGGGTTTGGAAGCAACATTCTTAGTCTTAGCATGACTCGTATTCAGATTAGCTCGAGCAATATGTGTCTTTTCCTCATTATGATATTTTTGAGGTAACACTCTTGTTTGTAGTGTCATGCTTTACCGCAGTACCAACAAACCCTATGATACTTAAGGTTCACGTACTTGCTTTGACCTGGCCAGATATGTTTATTGACAATCCTTGATTGAAAATCAATGTGTGTTGGTTTGGCATTTTGTACTTGTTTCAACCATATGAGTGAGCTTTCTGTCTATAGTACCAAGGTTTGTTCCCTTCAGTCGAATTGTTACATTCAGTCTTTCGAGCGTTGTGATCGTTCTCATTGGAGGAACTAGCACAACATTCTTGGACCAGTAGTTTTCCTTAAGCTTTAGAGAGGTCCTTCTTGGCATTCTAAATAAAATTCTTACCCATACAGACAAGACCAAAAGGAGGCATAAATTTCTTAGAGAAGTTACCCTTCTCCTTTTCAACTTTTGATACAATAAACCCATTTATCAAGGCCTTCTTTTTCTATTCATCAATAGCCCTTGACTCTTCTAGATCACTAGACAACTTAGCATTGCTTAGTTTTAACTTCAAATTGTTAAATTCTAAAGAAGATACTGAGTTTTCTAAGCTTATCGTTTCATTCAACTTAGGGCATTTTTCAGATTCACTTGAAGAAGAAGATGAAACGTTCTCCAAATTGGTGACCTTTTCAGCCCAAACCTTGTAGTAATCAATTGGGTTAGAGATTGTGTCATCCTTTTCTTCAAGTTGCTCATTAAGTTCACTATTTTCTTAACCAAGTTCTTTAATAAGAGCAATCATTTGGTCTTTAGACTTATTCTCCAATTTGGCAAAAAATTCAAAATCGTTTACCTCAGTATTTGTTGAACCACCATCATCCATGAGACATATATTTTTGGAGGAGAACTCACAATCCTCAGAGTCTGACACACTGCCATCATCCATTAAGCACATATCATTGGAGCATGAATCGTCTTCATCATCCGAATCAATCTCATCTCAAGTAGCTACCATGGCATGCTTTTCTTCACGTGTTGGCAGAACATCAACTTTCTTTTTGAAGTAATTCTTAGCAAAGTGTCCCTTGTTTTGACAATGATAGAAGACTATGTCTTACAGGTCTTGTTCCCTTCAGAGGAACGATTTGACTCTTTGCTTCGAGACCATATTCTTTTCATAGCTCTAGTGATAAGAGCAACGTCCTCATCACCATCTTCATCATCTTCCTCAACTTGAGACAGGTCAAAGGCTTTTCCTAACTTCATGGCAATGCTCTAGGCCTTCTCTGATCCTCTTTGATCCATCTTGGATTGTTGCACAACAGCATTGCTCTTAAGTCTAGCAGCAAGTTCCTCCATAGTGAGAGACTTGATATTAGTTTGAGCATGAAGAGATAGAGTCATAACATCCCACTTTGGGCTTAATCCTTGCATGAAGTATTGAGTGAGCTTCCAGTGAAGGAGTTTTTCATAAAGAAACTCCAACTGACCTACAGTTCCATGGAATCGAGAATAGAAATCTTGAATAGATTCACTCTTTCCTTGAGCAATGTGATCATATTCCTTCATCAAGGCAAGGATTCGATTCTTCTTGACGCCCTCATTTCCCTCATTCAGACACTTCAAGGCATCCTAGATTTCTTACGCACTCTTGTAGCATATGAGCTTCTTAAGATCAGCAGAGAGAAAGGCCATATGAAGAATATTTTTGGCTCTGATGTTTTTATCCATCTTCTTATAGTCAACATCAGCATAGTCAGCTCTAGCCTTAGCTTTGGTGGGATCCTTTGTATCATGAATAGGAATTGGTCCTTTCTCGATGATGCTCCAGATTTGACCATCAAGAGAAAAATGTGAGATTTAATATGTTCCACCAACCAGTCATACTCTCCAGCCTTCAGAATTGGTGGTTTCCTGAACGAATTGTTGATAACCGTTCTTGAATACAATCTAAAGACCAGACTCTAATACCAGTTGTTGGATCGTTAGTATTACGTCTGAGGGAACAAAGGTTTTGTTCCCACAGAATATGCATTAACATAAAGCACAAGAAATATGAAATGAATAACCCACGACTTAGAGTTGAAACCCCAATTAGCCAACTAGCTAACAAAGGAAAAACAACTACCTTTAAGCTTCTCTCTTGAGAGGATTTTGAAGAGCTCTACTTGTCTTATTAATTTCTTGTTCGATTACACGTGTAGCTCGGACTTTAAATCCTAGATTTCCCACCTAGTGTTAAATCACTCCTACCATTGTAGAACTCGAACTCAATAGTAAAGACTTCGTACACTTCTTCCAAACAAGGAAATGACCAATTGATAGCATGCATTTAGGCTAGTTTAGATCATGTTTATTTCTCCTAAATAGGTTTGTTTTGCTTCATTTTATTTTAGTTTTATTTGGTTTTCATAGAATTCGTAGTGTTCGGAATCTACTCTTGTATTTTTCTGATTTCATGATCGTTTGGAGGCGGTTTTGAAGATTACAAGCTATAATGTGAAGATGTTCGAGTGGATGGCTCGAAGGGATAGTGCCAAGGTCGAAATACAAGTGACAAGGAGAAGGCTTGACTGAGAGACCAATCGAGGAGAGTTCGAGACGACAACTCGGTCGCGCTAGAGACCGAGTCAGCGGAACAGATCAGAACTCGGGCCATAACTCGACCGAGTTGTGGACCGAGTTCTCGCGGCAGACTAAAACTCGGCCCAGAACTCGACCGAGTCAGGACCCGTAACGGTTTTTCCTCTGCTGAAACGCATTTTGCTCCTTATCTATCATTGAGGAGGGGAGGCGTTTTCGGGGGGTGACTGTCTGAACTTAGACATTTTTTCAAAAGAATCCTAGTTGTGTTTTGGTGGAGTTTTATGGAAGATTGTTGAAGATTGGAGATTGTTCTTGGATTCAAACAAGTATTTCTCTTCTTTTTATCTATTTAAATGATTTCTCTGATTCGTATAATGTTTTTGATGAATTATCCAAGCATGCTAGACTAAACCCCTTTTATCTAGGGTTAGGGTGATCCCAAGAATGAATTGGTAGACTTGCAAATTATGTTTGTCTGAATTGGTAGCATGAGTTCTTATTTGATTCAATTCTAGGGTTCATATTGCTATTGGTATATCATCAATTAGAATTCTATTAGGTTGAGGCTGAAAGGAGAAACCAACAAACCCTATGATACTTACGAACCCAGATAAGCTTAGGTTTACTGGGTTTGGAAGCAACATTCTTAGTCTTAGCATGACTCGTATTCAGATTAGCTCGAGCAATATGTGTCTTTTCCTCATTATGATATTTTTGAGGTAACACTCTTGTTTGTAGTGTCATGCTTTACCGCAGTACCAACAAACCCTATGATACTTAAGGTTCACGTACTTGCTTTGACCTGGCCAGATATGTTTATTGACAATCCTTGATTGAAAATCAATGTGTGTTGGTTTGGCATTTTGTACTTGTTTCAACCATATGAGTGAGCTTTCTGTCTATAGTACCAAGGTTTGTTCCCTTCAGTCGAATTGTTACATTCAGTCTTTCGAGCGTTGTGATCGTTCTCATTGGAGGAACTAGCACAACATTCTTGGACCAGTAGTTTTCCTTAAGCTTTAGAGAGGTCCTTCTTGGCATTCTAAATAAAATTCTTACCCATACAGACAAGACCAAAAGGAGGCATAAATTTCTTAGAGAAGTTACCCTTCTCCTTTTCAACTTTTGATACAATAAACCCATTTATCAAGGCCTTCTTTTTCTATTCATCAATAGCCCTTGACTCTTCTAGATCACTAGACAACTTAGCATTGCTTAGTTTTAACTTCAAATTGTTAAATTCTAAAGAAGATACTGAGTTTTCTAAGCTTATCGTTTCATTCAACTTAGGGCATTTTTCAGATTCACTTGAAGAAGAAGATGAAACGTTCTCCAAATTGGTGACCTTTTCAGCCCAAACCTTGTAGTAATCAATTGGGTTAGAGATTGTGTCATCCTTTTCTTCAAGTTGCTCATTAAGTTCACTATTTTCTTAACCAAGTTCTTTAATAAGAGCAATCATTTGGTCTTTAGACTTATTCTCCAATTTGGCAAAAAATTCAAAATCGTTTACCTCAGTATTTGTTGAACCACCATCATCCATGAGACATATATTTTTGGAGGAGAACTCACAATCCTCAGAGTCTGACACACTGCCATCATCCATTAAGCACATATCATTGGAGCATGAATCGTCTTCATCATCCGAATCAATCTCATCTCAAGTAGCTACCATGGCATGCTTTTCTTCACGTGTTGGCAGAACATCAACTTTCTTTTTGAAGTAATTCTTAGCAAAGTGTCCCTTGTTTTGACAATGATAGAAGACTATGTCTTACAGGTCTTGTTCCCTTCAGAGGAACGATTTGACTCTTTGCTTCGAGACCATATTCTTTTCATAGCTCTAGTGATAAGAGCAACGTCCTCATCACCATCTTCATCATCTTCCTCAACTTGAGACAGGTCAAAGGCTTTTCCTAACTTCATGGCAATGCTCTAGGCCTTCTCTGATCCTCTTTGATCCATCTTGGATTGTTGCACAACAGCATTGCTCTTAAGTCTAGCAGCAAGTTCCTCCATAGTGAGAGACTTGATATTAGTTTGAGCATGAAGAGATAGAGTCATAACATCCCACTTTGGGCTTAATCCTTGCATGAAGTATTGAGTGAGCTTCCAGTGAAGGAGTTTTTCATAAAGAAACTCCAACTGACCTACAGTTCCATGGAATCGAGAATAGAAATCTTGAATAGATTCACTCTTTCCTTGAGCAATGTGATCATATTCCTTCATCAAGGCAAGGATTCGATTCTTCTTGACGCCCTCATTTCCCTCATTCAGACACTTCAAGGCATCCTAGATTTCTTACGCACTCTTGTAGCATATGAGCTTCTTAAGATCAGCAGAGAGAAAGGCCATATGAAGAATATTTTTGGCTCTGATGTTTTTATCCATCTTCTTATAGTCAACATCAGCATAGTCAGCTCTAGCCTTAGCTTTGGTAGGATCCTTTGTATCATGAATAGGAATTGGTCCTTTCTCGATGATGCTCCAGATTTGACCATCAAGAGAAAAATGTGAGATTTAATATGTTCCACCAACCAGTCATACTCTCCAGCCTTCAGAATTGGTGGTTTCCTGAACGAATTGTTGATAACCGTTCTTGAATACAATCTAAAGACCAGACTCTAATACCAGTTGTTGGATCGTTAGTATTACGTCTGAGGGAACAAAGGTTTTGTTCCCACAGAATATGCATTAACATAAAGCACAAGAAATATGAAATGAATAACCCACGACTTAGAGTTGAAACCCCAATTAGCCAACTAGCTAACAAAGGAAAAACAACTACCTTTAAGCTTCTCTCTTGAGAGGATTTTGAAGAGCTCTACTTGTCTTATTAATTTCTTGTTCGATTACATGTGTAGCTCGGACTTTAAATCCTAGATTTCCCACCTAGTGTTAAATCACTCCTACCATTGTAGAACTCGAACTCAATAGTAAAGACTTCGTACACTTCTTCCAAACAAGGAAATGACCAATTGATAGCATGCATTTAGGCTAGTTTAGATCATGTTTATTTCTCCTAAATAGGTTTGTTTTGCTTCATTTTATTTTAGTTTTATTTGGTTTTCATAGAATTCGTAGTGTTCGGAATCTACTCTTGTATTTTTCTGATTTCATGATCGTTTGGAGGCGGTTTTGAAGATTACAAGCTATAATGTGAAGATGTTCGAGTGGATGGCTCGAAGGAATAGTGCCAAGGTCGAAATACAAGTGACAAGGAGAAGGCTTGACTGAGAGACCAATCGAGGAGAGTTCGAGACGACAACTCGGTCGCGCTAGAGACCGAGTCAGCGGAACAGATCAGAACTCGGGCCATAACTCGACCGAGTTGTGGACCGAGTTCTCGCGGCAGACTAAAACTCGGCCCAGAACTCGACCGAGTCAGGACCCGTAACGGTTTTTCCTCTGCTGAAACGCATTTTGCTCCTTATCTATCATTGAGGAGGGGAGGCGTTTTCGGGGGGTGACTGTCTGAACTTAGACATTTTTTCAAAAGAATCCTAGTTGTGTTTTGGTGGAGTTTTATGGAAGATTGTTGAAGATTGGAGATTGTTCTTGGATTCAAACAAGTATTTCTCTTCTTTTTATCTATTTAAATGATTTCTCTGATTCGTATAATGTTTTTGATGAATTATCCAAGCATGCTAGACTAAACCCCTTTTATCTAGGGTTAGGGTGATCCCAAGAATGAATTGGTAGACTTGCAAATTGTGTTTGTCTGAATTGGTAGCATGAGTTCTTATTTGATTCAATTCTAGGGTTCATATTGCTATTGGTATATCATCAATTAGAATTCTATTAGGTTGAGTCTGAAAGGAGAAACCTAATGAATGAATTAGACAAGGTATGAGTTTACTATTGTTGGAATTACTAAGAATTGAACCTGAATAAACTTGTTTGTTCTTGCGGAGTTCTAAGTTATCATAGAAACCCTAGGTTAGTCTGGAATTAGCGGAGCACGAAAGTGAATGTTAACCCGATTTTATCCTAGATTCTAAGTTCTCTAGGGGTCTAAATTTGATTAGATTTGCGCGACAACGATTGTTAGTTGAAGTTTAGATACATCTACTATTGTCTGAAAGGAGTTAGTAGAGGTATTTGATAACTTACCATCAAACGAGTTCATGCTATTCTAAGATAAACACACATAAGTTTACCAGGGCATTGTTGTGGGGATCCTTAATCCTAGATATTTTCCATCCTTTGAATTTACTTATATTTGCAATACTTATTTCTTAGTTTAATCAAACAAATCTTTCTTACGGCTTAGCTTAACAGTTTAGTTACAAAAGGTACTACATTGTCCTCGTGGGAACGACACTTGAACAACTACAACTGACCCCATATACTTGTGGGTAGGTTTTCACCACATCACCGATCTACACCAATATATACTTCCCCGAGACACTAGAATCTAAGAATATATTATTCCTATTTTCCCAACAAGAAAAATATCTTCCTAATCCTAAAAGATAATATCTTAACCGAATAAACTTATGTAGAGAAAACTATCCTAGAATAAATCTAAAAGATAAGATACAATCAATTCTCTCTTTGTATATTTCCAACATCTCTAATACACAATCTTACTTATTTCCCAATCTTCATATCGTAGTCGTATCACATCTAGAACGAGATTTTATCTAATCGAGAGTTTATTTTCTTATTGAAGCAACCGTCAATATATTTGCGACATTATTCCCTCTGAGGTAACGTTCTGTCTGGAAGACCTTGAGTTCCATCGTAGATTCCAAGTCATTATTGTTCCATGTGACATGGATTTTAGTTCCTAAAACACTCAATACACATATTAGCTAAATGTTTGTTACTATCAAAACAAAAAAGAATTCAACATACATATAGATTCAAAATGCATGTGACTATAAACAAGAAGATGTACTATTTCTATCATTGTGGTTGCTTGGGTTATGGTCATTTATTAATATAAGTTGGCTTCTTTGGGTTATGGGTGGAATTGTTAAAATATGTTATATCTTAACTTGAATTCTCATGTTTGGTTATGATTGATTAGGAATATCAAATATGACGGGTTTGAATGTTCCAATTTTTGGAGCAGATGTAGGAGAATGTAAGTTAGAGAGTGATGCACTATTAACCAGAGGAAGGGAAGAAGATGGAGAAGCACAAGGACATACATGTGTGTGAAAAGGGAAGGAATCCTCAATAAATTGAACATCTCAATTATAACCATTTGATGCTCAATATCATATAGTTTGTATGCCTTCTGTCCTAGTGGAAAACAAAGTACAATACATCGTCCAGTGCGAGAGGCAAATTTGTCTTTATGACAATGAGTGTCAAGATCATAGCAAAGACATCCCACAGTACGAAGATGATAGTACATAGATGGCTTCTTGTGAATAAGCTCAAATGACTCTTCCATTTCAAGTCAAATGAAAGAAGCATGTTATGAAAGTGTGTTGCAAATAGGACGCAATCACCCCAAAATATTTGTGGAAGACCATCGTGAAGTCGTAAAGCCCTTGTCGTCTTAATAATATGGCATTGTTTCCTCTCGAAGCAACCATTTTGCAGAGGTGTATGAAGATTGGTGCATTGATGAAGAATGCCTTTGGTTAAGCAGAAGGACTGCAACTGATAGTTAACGAATTCAATACCATTGTCGCTCCTGACATTTTTTACTTTGGCATGACATTGAGTTTCCACAAAAGCAATGAAGCCATTCGGTATTCGAAATACTTGATTTTTATGATGAAATACGTAAGTCCAAGTTGCACCGGAGTAATCATCAAGAATTGTAAGAAAATATTGAGCACCATTGAGACAAGGAACTTTATAAGGTCCCCAAACCTCCACATGGATGAGCATAGTAGAAGCAATAGAAGTGCTAATAGGAAAGGAAAGTTTGTGTTGTTTAACACATACATAACTATCACAACTAGAATGAGAAATGGAAAGAGTTGGAGCTATATGCTTCAGTTTATCTATAGATGTGTGCCCTAGCCCAACATGTAGTAAGTCATAGCTAAGCTTAGAAACAACAACATTACATCTGTCATTATTCAAAGGAACAACACGAAGCTGTTGTCTGAGAAAAGCAGGAACAATCATAGAGAGAAGCTAGTAGATTCCACCAATCCTTTCACCGGCTAAAACCTCTTGACCTCTCTTAAGGTCCTGAAATGAGCAACGAGACTTATCAAAAATAGCAACTAGATCATTATCAGTTACTAATCGACCCACATATAGCAAATTATGGTGAAAATCAAGTGTTAACAGAACATTCTTCAACATGACAATGTTAGGAAGTTGGATATCACCAACTTCAGATACAATTTTAGAGTAACCATCAGGTAGACATATATGAACTAGTTTGTGCACAAATCTCTTGTCAGATAACAATTGCAAGTCTTCAAAACGTGTCATATGATCGGACACAACAATGTCGATAATCCATTGAGATTCAGAAAACATAGAGTTCTTAGGAAAAGAAGTGATACCCGCAAATTGTCCATGTGATTCATTAAGAAGCCCCTTTCCCTTTATAGCACGAAGGACTTATGGATAAACCACATTCACAAGATCAGAATGCATATCTAGACCACCATTACTGATTGTAGTAAGTTCTCATGGAATATCAACAACATATGCAACATTTACAGTCACTCGAGTAGCCTTCTTCTCCTTTATCTCTTTAAACTAGTCAGGAACACCAACAATTTTGAAGCATTGATCAATAGTATGTCCCTTTTTATTACAATGTCTGCATTGATGCTCTATCCTGGCGTGTCTGTAATCTTGCTTGTTCATCCAACGCTTCTCAGGAGCATTAGCCGTCGTGGCTATAGAATCCGTATGCGGAACTGTTGTGTGGAATTCAAAAACAATCAAACACCTGTCCAAAAACAGCGATAGGACCAGATGGGCAACTACAATAGAGAGTAGTGACAATGTGGAAATGCTATTCGCATGAAATAAAAGCAACGAGCAACAGAACACGAGATATATTTACGTGGAAAACCCCAAACTAGGGGAAAAACCACGGGACCTTTGAAGGTATCAAACTTCCACTATAAACAAATATTACAAGTGGGTACAACCTCTCTCTAGATAGCACTAGATTAACACACAATCATCAAGGCACCAACCTTGGCATACAAAGACATTAAATTTCACCTAAAGAGGTGGGAATGTCAACAACAACAACAAAATAGACTGATCTGAAGAACCCGCGTTAGAGGGCACCAAATCACGATCCAACCATTGGATGTGAAGCTCTTAGTGGATGGAACAATACTCTCAAATTTTAGCCCAATCGAAGTTGATCTTGACGTTGATTGGAGCTGATCAAAATCAGGTGCCACAACACCTACGCGATTCACCCCTATCTTCTTCCTCTCTTTTGTGGCTCTCTTTTTAGATCACTTTTGCCTCTATCTTTTCTCTCTCTTATCCCTAGAAAGTTCCTTTCTCCCCTTAAATATGAGGGCAATCTTCTAGAGTAATCTTTCCTTAAATGGGGCATCTTTTGGGCTAACCTAAATGGAAGACAAATTAATCCCATTAAACATAATGGTTCTTCCTCCATATAGGGGGAAAACACAACAGGAACATAGGTATTGGTGATTTGTCATTTTCCTTCCACTTGTTGAACAAGGTAGAAAACCTTGTTAACCGTTGGCAATGGTTCAGTTGAAAGAACCAGGTTGTGCACACCTTCATAACCTTCATTAAGACCAATTAAGCATTGTAATACTCTGCTATAATTTTTATGCTCAAGGATGCGTTTCAACAAACTACATGTGCACGTCTTGATAGCACCACAAGTGCATTATGGAAAACCTTCCGGACTCTATATTTCGTCCTAGACCTGTTTCCGTTTTTTGTAGTACTCAGCCACAAACAAGTTGTTCTGAGTCACCAAGTTGAGCGATCGCCACAATTAGAAAAGAAGGGGTTCACTATCTTGACCATATCTTTCTTCGAGTTATGTCCATAATTGTCTAGTAGATTCAACATAGATGAAATTTTTCATTGAATTCACTATCCAACATCGTATCATATAATTGCACCTTATCTATCGCTCAAAATCAACTGATCCAGATTCAAGTATCTTCATTCTTCCATCGATAAAACCAAGTTTACACTTCGCTAGCTCCAAGAGCCATTCGTATACTCCTTCGCCAAGCGAGGAAATCCATTCCATCAAATATGTCGACGATCAACTTGGATATTGGATGATCAGAGTTAATCCAAGAGGATCACCATAGGCTTCAATCATGGAATTCTGCCAAACCGCCATCAATTGTAGTGATCGCCTCCTCATCTGGTGTTGCTTCCTTCTGTCGTCATAATTTCAACGAATAAAAGATGAAATCAAATCGGAAGAAAACAAAATAATAGGCGAAGCATAAATTTGCAAAGTACAATTTTAGCATACTACTCATGCACTTTAATATATTTACATATATACTTAATTTTAGATTACTAAACATGCACTTTAATATACTTACACATGCATGCACTTAACTTGGAATATTGAACATCCACTTTAACATAATTACATATGCACTTTTTAACATATTAAGTATGCACTTTAACATGATAAATATGCACTTTAACATACTAACATATGCACTTTTAATATAATAAACATACACTAGCTAAAATGTGCACTTTTAATATACATGTTAAACATGCACATTTACATATTACAGCATATACTTTATCATATTAAAGATGCACTCTATGTGAGCTTATATATGCACTTTGAATTCATTATAGATGCAATTTTGGTGCTTATTTATGCACTTGATATACAACATAATTAAATAAAATATTTTTGAAAAAAGTAAAAAAAAAACTTTGAAAAAAAAAATGGAAATAAAATTGAATTTATTTTTAACAAATTTGTTTTCGAAAAAAAAAATCTTGAAAAAAGTAATTTTCGAAAAAAAAAATTTGGGGGAAAAAAAAAATTGAATATTTTTTTAAAAAAAAATATTAATTTCAAAAAAAATATTTTTATAAAAATTATAATATTTATAATTTTGTCACTCCAATCTTATCTATCCATATCTTAGATCTTATGACCCTAATTACTCATCACTTTATACCCCAAAATCATTATGCACTTGAATCATGCTCTATTAATGTATATATGTATATGTTTCGGCCTGTATTTGAATAGATATTGCCTGAATGTACATAACTTTTGTATTGGATGTGCCTAGAAAACATTTGGCTTGAACAAAAATAGTTTAGGCGCAAAAACAATTTGGTCCGGTTTGATGTGCACAAAATTTTGCGTGAATGTGCATGCAAATTGACACGAATGTGTATAACTTTTGCACTAGATGTGCATAAAAAACATTTGGCTCGAAGAGAACAACTTAGGCGCAAAAACAATTTGGCCCGATTTGATGTGCATAAAATTTTGTGTGAATGTGTATAACTTTTGCATTAGATGTGCATAATTTTTTTTTGTCCAGATAGAAAAAAATGGCCCAAAAAAAACGTTGATTTGTCATGTTGTCAAATCAAACCATTTAAGTGGTCATGTACATTACACATGACCACTTAAATGAATTTCTAATCTCCACCCTTGGATATGAACCCATCCAAGAGTAGAGGTATATTCTCATATCCATATAGAAAACCATTCTCATGTGTTCCAACCCCTATATAAAATGTAGTGTTTTTACATTTTTGTACAAATTATTATTAAAAATGAAAAATATATATTAGTGGCAATATAAAGAAAATTATAACATTTTTTTAATAATGTACAGAAGAAGTATTTACTAATAATAAATTGAAAAAGATAAATATTATTTCGTATATAAAGAATAAGTTGAAATAAAGTCTTTTATTTTAATGGAAATGAATTAAAGGTAGTTGAAATCAAAATGAAAAGTGATGAATGAAATAGAAAATTTAAAGGAGAAATATAGAAAGATACAGACGACTACAAATTATGAACAAATTCCATTTTGTAGTATTATCTCTTTTTCATATTCTCATCACGTTAAAATCTTCAACTAGTACTTGCTAAATGCTAGTAAAAATATCGGTAAAATAGATATATAAAAAACACATTGTTTCAAAAGTTTATATCTCACCAAATTCTATTTCCATCAAAATAATACCTCCGTTTTTTCTTTCATACATAAATTAACATGTAACATAATTTCCAACAAATTCAAATTAGAAACTTACAAATAATGGAGAGATATGATCACAACATTTATAGTAATTGTTTTAATTTCATTTAGCAACAAATTTCACAGTTAGCTTTATTGTTACTAAGTTTCCACATATTCTACTCTTGGTGACAATAAAACTTCTAATAATTCTCCTATCCCTACAAAATTAAGCATAATGAAATCAACAAAAGAAAAAAATTTATCTATTTTTTTACTAAAAAACGAACTTATTCTCATAGTTACAAATAAATAGTCATATGCAAGACGAAACACTTAATTTATGAAAAAGATCACATCCATGATATTTTAAGATAAAGTAATCAATATATTAAAAAGAAAATCAAGATTAACTTAAATTGTGAAAAATATCTTGTTATTTACAAAATATATATAATAGGCGTTTTTGTGAGAACTCCACCCCCATCCCCCGCGCGAGAATGCTGAGAACCATTCTCGCGCGTACACTAAATCAGGTAAATATATAGAAGTGGAGTTTGAAGAATTTACAAAAATACTTAGTCACGAAAGTGGTTAAGTGTAAAACAAAATTGAAAGAGAAAATGAAAAACAAAAAGAATACTATCCTAGATGAAACAAATAAAAGTGTAGCCTTGTATCATCAAAAGCTCAGGCCAATGCGCAAGAGAGAACAATAGGTGCAACCGATCCATCCTCCTCCATTGATTTGTGCGTTTATTCACACACGCGTCTCAACAACAAAACGAAGGAAGAAACAACGTTTTGGTCCCTCCTAAAAATATAAACTAATTATCTTCAAATTAAATTTTCAAATTTATGAAGATATTGCTCGATTGCGAAGATTTTATCTCCATATTTCAATAGGAACACACAAGATTCTTTCTCTTTCATACTGCAAGCAATTGATTTAGGGACGAAAATCGAACACCATAGCTAGTGATTATTTGACAATTACTTCAAAAATCAATGTCACTCGGCAAATATCTTGCAGAGACTATGAATTCACAAGACAATATTTGGGATTCTCCATCGATGGAAACATGTAAATTTAAATTTTTATATTTTTCTTCAATTAATTAATAATTGTAGTAGGTTCTTTGTGTATATGATTTGTTATTTCACATATCAAATTTCTATAGAGACAAACTTGTAAAATTGATTAGAAACTAATAGTTTTGTGCATTATTCGAAAATATACAAATTGTATGAGAAACTTTTTTTTTTAAATGACTTTCAATTGCTACATTATTTGAATGCAACTCGTATTTTATATGTTGTCATCATTTGGTTTGCACATAGTTTATCATGTAAATGCACATAGTGTACTGTGGAAATGCATATCCTACATAAACGTAACATCTTCGCTGTCCATATTATGATTCACAATAAATGATGACAGCATGCAAAATGTTCAAGTAGCTATTTCTCCTAGAAACTCAACATATTACATACCAACTTACAAGAATGAGTCAAGACCATTTAATGCTAAATTATTTTAAACTCTAGAGTCTAGAATTGTGTTTAACAAAGCTTATGCATTGGAATGTGACTTTGAGGTACGAGAAAGAACAAATAAGAAGAAAGGCATCCACACAGTTTGGGAATATCCTTTATGCGGCAAGGAAGAATACAAAAAAAGGTATCATCGATGATTACAACTACTAGCAAAGAACAGAATGAATCGACGTAGAGTGAAAAACCGGATTGGATGTGATGCAAAGCTAGTGCTCAAACGTACAGAACGTGGATATTACGTCATTACTATTTATGACAAGAGTCGCACAGACCCTATGTTATCTAAGAGAGAGTAATAATTTGCAAAGAGCAATAGAAAGATTGAGGCTTTCCAGGCGGATTTCGTCATGAATTGCAGCATGGAAAATGTGGGAGCTCATAAGATATATTAATGTACAAGTAATATTGAATCTTATGCAAATATAGGTGCAACCGTAGAAGATTTCAACAATATCAAAAGATATATGAATTCTTTTATTATAGGATGTGATGCACAAATGGCAGTCGATAAGTTCATCAAGAAAAAGGAGACATGTCCAACATTTTATTTCGATTATAAAGTCGACAAGCAAGATAAGTTAGATAGATTTTTTTTATTTGATGTTGTTAGTCAAAAACGTTTTTCCTTCTTCGGAGATGTTGTCACAATAGCTACAACATACAACAAAAACATGTATTTTTTTTTATTCCCAAGTCTGAACACACACACAAAACGACAATTGCATGTGTATTTACTTGCTATTACAACCAAAATTAGTTATAATATGGCAATTGCTATGTCAAAATGCACACAACGTTATAAGGGAATGCACATGTAGTAATAAATTGTTTCTGTCAACAGGTATGACATGGTCTTCGTACCATTACTGGAGTTGACAACAAAAAAAAATCAATAACATTTGTTGTTGGGTTGTTACAATTCGAGGATTTTGACTCGTATGTTTGTTTGTTTGAGAATTCCAAAAAAGTAATGGGGCATGGGCCATACATCATTATGACTGATCAAGATGCACGGTGAAGGTCGTAGAGAAGGCAATTCAAGGATTTGTATGTGGCACATAGTTTTTAAGCTACCAAACAAGGTAGAGACAAGCATATGCAAAGCTATGGAATTCAGAAAAAGCATTCAATGAAATTGTTTGGGATACTAAAATAACACAACAAGTATTTGAGAATGGATGGGAAGCTATCCTTACTGAATTTGGACAAGCAAACAATGTTTGGTGAAAAAAGATGTTTGACCTCCGAAGATAATGGATTCCTGCCTTTTTCAATGATATTAAGATGGGTAGAATGCTAAGGACAACATCAAGATTAGAGAGCCAAAACAAGTTCTTTGCAATATTTCTTGGCAAACCAGCAACCCTTGTTAAATTATAGTCATAATTCAATAGTGCAATTGATGCACAATGACAAGAGCAATACAAACTGGTGCAACAACGTTGAATTCTTTCCCATCAATGGCGACATATTTGAAACTAGAGAAGCATTGTGCGTCGGTATTTACAATTACAATTTTCTATGAGCTGCAAACTGAAATATATGCTTCAATTTACGCATGTATGTTGACTAGATTGAAAAAGGAGGATGATGTACATCACTATAAGGCTACTCAAGGGAATATGAAAATATATCAAGTTCAACAACTTTTAAAAGATCAAGATGTTTGTTGCAATTGCAAGATGTTTATGTGTGTTGGTTTGCCATGCTGAAACATGTTTGTAGTTTTCAAAAACATGGGTTGAATGAGTTACCTGAAAGATTTGTAAGTACACGTTGGACGAAGAAAGCTACTATGTAACCTATTTTCCAGATTGATGGCGTGCTTTATGAAGAAAGTGCTCAAATGGAAGAGACAAAACTATTAAGGAATAATTTTCTTGAAGAGATACATAGCTTTATAAATATTATAGAACAAAATATTGAATACATGAAGGAGATGTTGAAAGCAATCACAGAAATAAAAGCTTATTTTGCTGAAAATCTTGGTCAAAATTCAGCTTCATCAAGCAACAAGATAAATTTCGAGAAATATGTCAGTGAAGCACCAACTCATTTTGAAATATTGCCTCCTGCACAAGTGAAGAACAATGGCAGTAGGAAATCCAGAATAAAGAGCAAACATGAAATTTCCATAAATGCATCTAATAAGAAGAGAAGAGCATGTAACATATACCAATGTTATGGACATAATTCCAGGATATACGGGCATAGATATACAACCTAATCTATATGTGAACAAATCAATGTTTATGCTTACAAATTGTTTGAGAAATAGACAAATACCAGAAACACCTTTTAATATCATTATTTTTTCATGAACATATTGGTGTTTACAAAATGCACATACTAGTCTTTTACCAAAGGCATATAACAATGTTTAGGAAAAGCACATAACAAAAATTACGAAAAGCACATAATGTGTTTACCAAAAGCACATAATGTGTTTACCAATATCACATGATGTGTTTACGAAAAGAGCATAATATGTTTACCAAAAGCACATAATGTGTTATACAAAAAGCACACAAAAGTTTTCATCAACAACACATAACGTGTTTACCAAAAGCACATAATGTGTTTTTACGAAAAGCACATGCTTATTTTAATATTGTTGTATTTTTATGAAAATACTAGTATATTTTATGAAAAGCGCATAGTGGTTATTGCCAAAAGCACATACTAGTGTTTATCAAAAGCACCTAATTTCTTTTACGAATAGAACATATAATGTTTTTTTTTAAAAGCACATACTAGTGTTTGTCAAAAGCACAAAATGGTGTTTACCAAGAGCACATACTAGAGTTTGTCAAAAGAAAATAATTGTATTTACGAAAAGCACATACTAGTGTTTACCAAAAGCACGTAATTGGTTTTACTTTCCTGAACTTAATGTAGTTCATGGTATTCTTTCCTAGTGTTTCGAGGAAAATATTTGGCAGATTCAAACACACACACACACACACATTTTCTAATGTATATGAAGTTGTGCTTGCGAAAAAAATCATGTAAATAAAGAGTACAACTTTTGTTTCATAATCCTATAATAATAAACTTCTTCAATACAATAAACCTTTGAAAGTGAAGCATTTATCCAAATGCACACAAAGGCATTCAATAGATGCACATATACTAGTTGTTGCACAAAACATATCTGTTTCAAAATGGAACGCAATCCCACAAAACACACAAACATTTAACTAAACACAATCCCACTAAAAAGTGTACACCACATGAACATATAGTAGTTGTTTGGAGAACCTTAATCAAACTAAATCCAACCACCATAAAACTTCTTCAACACATAACATCAAGTAGCTTTCTTGCCTTTCTTCACTTCAAAGGATCTTGCGAAGGCCTTGTGTTTCACATCAGCATCATTCAAATAATGTGTAAGAATTAATGAGCAATATTTCATCCTAAGGTATAACATCTGAGCCACCTTGCCATCTCTTAGCTTGTAATCCCATCCACTTAAACTAGTGCCCATGTATGTGCACATATGTGATGTGGTTAAAATCTATCCGCAAGTGTACGGGTTCAGTTATAGTAGTCAAGTGTCGATCCCACATAGACCAATGTAATATTAGTTGAACTCTGCCAATAAGCTAGGTCATAAAAATAAGGAATTGGGAAAAGGCATAACTAAGCTAACGAATAATAAGAAATAAAAATGATAAAATTAATGGGATAAATGTGTCTAAGGTTAAGGATCACCGCAACAATGCTTCAGTAAATAAAATCACACTTCACCTGAATCTAGTCCAAATTATTTGAAGGTAAGCCATCGAAGGTAATTTATTAACTCTTATCAGATGATAGTATATGTGTATGAATTTAACTAACGATCGTTGTCACGTAAAGCTAATCTCCTCAAACCCTTAAAGCACTTAGAGTCTAGGGATAAACTAAAATAACAATTGTTGTCGCGTTCCACTAAAATCAAGTCAAACCTAGAACATCTATGATAGCTTAGTAATCCTCAAGAATAATTAAGTTATTGTCGCATAAATAACATTCAGGTACAATTCATAGAAATGCAATAGAAGTTATTACCTCTCGGTCTCAAACCCTATCCAACTACCTATTAACGTTATCACCTTTCAGTCTCAAACCCTAATAGGATTCAATTCGCATAAGCTACTATGGGCATAAAGCATACTATGAATGAATCAAATACTATTTCAATTCAGGTAAATAAATAATTATATTTACATACACATCGTCGAGATCACATCAATCTTAGAACTAGGAATTTAGCCAAGCATAATTGAAGAAATATTCAAAAGATTTAAACTAGCCATAAATATAAATGAATTATTCAATAAAAACAAGAGATAAGAAAATTTAGTCTCAATAATGAAATAATCCAAATTGACAAAGATTAGAACAATAATACCCAAATCTTCCAAGTGCCAAAAGCCAAAATTCCTTCTTTAAATAATCCTCCTATGCGGCCGCGTTCAACTCATTAAAAAACAAAACTAAAAACTAACCTAAACCATGTGATCAACTAGGCTTAAAAATCCCCCCTCTAAAAGTGTACTCCCAAGTAATATTATATTCGGGAATTCCGTGAGGTAACCATGAGGTTTGGTAACCCTCAACTCTTTAAAAATTCCGACAAATTACTCTCGGTTACTTGAATCGTTAATAGAGCTAATAAATTATTATTATTTAAGGTAAAAAAGTTGTAATTTGATTTTAAAAGAAAAGAAAAAAGCGCTAATAATTAATATCACACATAAAAAATGAAAAACAAAAGAAAGTAAATGTTAATTTGGGACATGGGTCGTGCATATTCTTCTATCTCATAAAACTTGTACTCGTTTCATAACATTTGTTTCTTTTGTTTTTCCTTATTTTTGTGTGATATTAATTTTAACATTTTCCCTCTTAAAAAAATCAAATAACAACTTTTTTACCTTAAAAAATAATAATTTAACATCTCTTTTAACAATTCAAGTATCTGAGGGTTATTTGGCATAGATTTTTAAGAGTTGAGGGTTACCACGTGGAATAGTTAAAACCTATGGACGCCTCACAAAATTTGCAAAATCTCAGGGTTACCTCGCGGAATTCTCGTATTATATTCGTTGCTTTTGTTCACTTGTGCAGGCCTCAGTTAAATTGCACTCCACCGGCTGCAATTCTCCAACACACGTGGGCCGATCCATCCCTTGCACACGATATGAAAAGGTCCAAAAGGCCTACTAGCTATAATCAGCACAAAGCCTGTATAAAATTTGATCGCCTCCATTAGCTTATTGCTTTAATTCCTCACGTGGACTTGTAACTTGGGCTTCGGTCCAACTCTACTTCCATTTGTATGTTGCCCCTTGAAATTAGTCACACATCACCTTTAAATTGGACCTAAAATACCTAAAATAATAAAAACAAGAGTGTAGACTCCAATTGCAAATATAACAAAAAATAACTAATAAAACATATAAAATATGCATGTAAATGATCTAATCTAATATGTAACTAGACTCCTAAAACATGTATAAATTAGGTGTTATCAAATTTTCCAAGCTTAAACCTTGATTGTCCTCAAATAAGAACATAGTTCAAAACTCCACAAGAATTACAAAGGTTGTCTCTATCGAATCAATACTCAAGCAAGTCCATGAAAACTTAAATATTTTACAATGTAATCGTCAAATCATGCCAACAATCATCAAAGAGAAAAAATATTTCATCCACTCTAGACCTCGCTTAGGAAAAAGAATAAGAGACAATCTCGCTCATGTGTTTATGGTAAGTGTATCGCTCAAATCTCTACTTTGAAAACTCATATACCATAAGCTTGCATCAACGTTTTAAATCTCCACCACTAGGGACCTTGTACATGACATAAATCAATAGGACTTTTATTGGGTTGTAATAGGGCCAGGTAAAAAGAAAGGTAATGAAACAATTTGGCCATGTAGTGCTAAATCCGGAAAAGAGGAAATAACCAAGATAACACCAAATTGTGAAGATTTCTCATACCATTCTTTTCAACAAAATGTCCTTATCTTTCTTTTCTTTTTCTTTTTTCTCTCTTTATTTTACATTTTTTTTTCCTTTTTTTTTTCTTTCATGTTTTTTTTTTTTTATTATTATCAAAAGCCTAAACAATTTGAACAACAACACCCATACATCTTAACTCCCCCAAGCTTGGCTTGCAACCAAAAAATAGATAAATCAATTATCCTAATTTCCGGATGGGTAAGAATAATAAATAGGCTCGAGATGTTTTTGTGGAGCTTCAAAAAAATAGGGTAATAAGGGTCAAAGGCCTTCAAGCAAAGGAATAACATGCAAGGGTGGTAAAGGAAAATATATGCTAATAGAAATGATACCTCAATCATTTTTATATCATGCACAAGAGTCATAAACGTGGTCTCAAAATAAGTTATAATCGCAAGCTCTAGAGATAAACCAATCAAAGCGAGAATCACACACATGAAAAGAAATAAGAAGACTCAATTAGGTACAATCCTTGGGCTAAAAATCTCACAGGGAATATGTGTCTAAAATTTCAGTCCTAAATAATCTCAATAAATGACTAAATACATATTTTAACTCAAACATTACTAAATATGAAAATTCTCATCAACATGCTTAAAATCGATTACAACATTAACAACCAAAGTATGTCAAGGGAAATATTACAGGATAAGATAAACAAAGTGAAACATGGGAATTATATCAAACACCTAGATGCAATGCATGATGCATGAAATGTTACGGAAAAAAATTCAAAACGAAAAAAATAACACAAAAAATCACTAAAATGGAAACATAGCTACATATGGAGTTAATCCTCCCGCAAGCTTAAATTCTACATTGTCCCCAAAACAGAAAAAAAAAGAAAGAGGAAAAGAAACTCACCAAAGGGATATGCATTAAGGTTTAGTCATATAGCATCCAAGAGGATAGGGAGTGGACTGCCTTTTTGGAACGATCGGGAAGGCCAGAAAAACTCAGCATCATCTGATTTGTGAGAGGACCTGTCCCAAACACGCAAAGAAACAGACACCAAAAAGGCAGGAAATAGCACAAACACATAGGTTGAGAGTAAAACCAAAAGCAAGTAAGCACAACATCCAAATTAATTTTCCTTCAGAATACCTCAAACCGATTTCCAACAACAAACATATAGCCTTAACAATCGATAGGAAAATCAAATTCACTCACAGGCAAGAAAAGGCAATTAATATAAGCAAGTACCCCACAAGTGCCATCTACGTACCTGAGCGTGTAAAAGCCATCATCAATTAATATAAGGCACACTCCGCAGAGAACACATGGATGCACCATGGGTCAATTAGAAGAAGGTGAAGTACGCACCTTTGCTGTACCGGACAAGACTCGAACAAAGGCTCGAAGTTGAGGTCGTCGTTGGATCTAGGGGCTAGCCCGGGCGCAGGCGGAGAGGAGTCGGGGGTTGGGCACGTAGTGGGTGCGGTCAAGAGAGGCGCGCGAATGCGGTTGAGGTTAACAACAACATGGGGCGGCTCAGTGGGTGCTTAAGCAGTCGACCATGGTTCTATGAACACTTGTAATTGAAATTGAAGAACTAGAGGAAGACGTTCTCTGTTTGTTATTTTATTACTGATGCCAAGAAGGCAATATATACAAGGGGGAGAGGGATACAAGCGGTTCAGAAGAGGAAGAGAAATAGGAAAGGAAGAGATACACTGCAAGCTGATGGGCATGGAAAAACCAGAAGCTTGGCCTTGAAAGTAGAGAACATACGACCATTTAAGGGCTTTGTGAAGATGTCGGCTCTTTGATCACCGGCAGGGATGTGACGGACAGAGAGTTCACCTGCATCGACCTTTTCACGAACAAAATAGAAGTCCAAACGGATATGCTTGGTGCGGGTATTGATGACCGGATTAGCAGCTAAAAATGTAGCAGACAAGTTGTCACAAAGAATAACCGGCCGGGAGCGAAGAGGCAGGTGAAGTTCATGAAGAAGTTGTTGCAGCCACACAATCTCAGTTGTAGCAAACGCTATTGCCCGATATTCAGCTTCGGTACTGGATCTCGCAACAACAGACTGTTTCTTCGATGCCCAACTAATCAAATTACCACCATAAAAAATTGCAAAACCATGTTGAGACCGCAAATCCGCAGGATCAGACAACCATCCAGCATCAGAGTAAGCAACAAGATCTGTAGAAGAGGAGGAGCGGAACCGAAGGCCATGATCAATTGAACCTTTTAGGTACCGCAAGATGCGTTTGACGTCTTGCCAATGGACTTGGGTCGGTTTGTGCATGTGTTGGCAAGCGCGATTGACAGCATAGCTGATGTCAGGGCGAGTTATGGTAGCATATTGCAAACTTCCAACGACTTGACGATAAGCTGTAGCATCAGCAAGGACGCTGGTGGACTGATCTAATTTGGCAATTTGTCCAGCAGGAGACGAGACAGGTTTGGCTTCAAGCATGGCACATCGAGACAACAAGTCACGAATGTACTTGTACTGAGAGAGGTAAATACAATCAGCATGATAGGTGACCTCAATACCTAAGAAGAAAGACAGACGACCAAGATCTTTCAATTGAAAATTCGCATGCAGATTTTGAATGAAAGCCTGAATTGTGGGAGCCCGAATTGTCGCATGTCCGAAAGACTGTGACAATTCAGATGTATGAATTGTGGGAGCCTGAATTGTCGCATCCTATTAAGATGTATGAATTGTGGGAGCCTGAATTGTCGCATGTCCGGAAGACTGCGGGTGGTGTCACCCGCAGTCTTCCGGACAAACAGAGATGTGTCTGAATAGCAAGATCGGAAACCATGACGTAACAAAAAACATTTCACCTTATTGAACCATGCCCGTGGAGCCTGTTTGAGACCATAAAGAGCTTTGTGAAGCTTACAAACATGGAGAGGATGATCAGGATCAACAAATCCACGTGGTTGTTCCATATAAACAGTTTCTTATAGGTCGCCATTCAAGAATGCATTATTGATGTCCAATTGACGTATTGCCCAGCCTTGGGAAAGGGCAATAGATAGAACAAGACGAACTGTTGTTGGCTTGACAACGGGGTTGAACGTGTCAAAGTAATCAACTCCTTCTTCTTGATGAAACCCTTTAGCAACTAAACGGGCTTTATACCGCTCAATTTGACCATTTGAGTGACGCTTGATACGAAAGACCCACTTGTTATCGACCGTGTTGGCATTAGACGGACGAGGAACCAAGGACCAAGTCTTGTTGGCATGTAAAACTTGAAGATCAGACTTCATAACAGCACACCATTCGGGTTTCTTACTGGCTTGAGCATAAGTAGTAGGCTCAGAAACTTCCTCTGAAGATGGTGGAGATAGGTATCTTGTGGTCACCAGAGTACGTGGCTTAAGATGCCTAGTTTGAGCACGAGTCACCATTCCATGGGATGAGTCAGATGTCGGACGAAGATGAGCCAACACTGCTGGAACAGTGGGAACAACAGGAGTCGACGACCCTTGGGGCAGTGTTGCGAACGAACTATCCACACTTAAGGAAGGCGATGAGGTGTTAGGCAAAGTCGGGTGATGAGACTGTGAAGTGAGGGGTTGTGGTTCATGGGACGAGGACGAAAGCTAGGAGGGAGGGGTGATGGAGTTGTGGGCAACATCGAGAATATGGGTGTTGGTGGAGGTAGTAGGAGGTAAGTGTGATGATGAGGGCGAGTGATGAGCAGGAGTAGCATAGGGGTAGGTGTCTTCATTGAAGGCAACATGGGTGGAAATGTAAACACGACCAGTGGGAGGGTGTAGGCAAAGATAACCTTTGTGTTTGGAGCTGTATCCGATAAAGGTGCAAGGCATGGAGCGGAAGGCCATTTTTGTGGAGTTATAAGGTTTGAGATAAGGATAGCAAAGACATCCAAAGGACCTGAGCAACCCATAATTAGGACTTTTGTAGTAGAGAATTTGAAATGGGGACCTATAGCCTAAGGTAGGAGAAATAGTTCTATTTGACAAGTAGACAACAGTATGAAATGCATTTTCCCAAAATTCAAAGGGAAGGGATGAGTGAGACAGAAGGGCGAGACCTTTTTCTTGGATGACACGATGACGACGTTCCACGACACCATTTTGAGATGGTGTATGAGGACATGAGACCCGATGAAGAATACCCTGGGAGGTTAGAAAGGGAATAAGAGATTGATACTCACCGCCTCCATCAGTTTGAAGGCATTTGATTTTCTTGTGGAATTGCGTCTCAATCATTTTATGGAATTGAATAAAGACATCTTTCACTTGAGACTTATGAGTCAGAAAGTAAATCCATATATATTTAGAGTGATCATCAACAAACTGAACAAAATAGCGAGATCCATATATAGAGAGAACAGACGAAGGACCCCAGACATCACTGTAAACAAGATCAAACAAGGACTTACTAGGCACATGTTTGTCCGACAGGGCAAGTCGATGACTTTTGCCAAGTTGACAAGGTTGGAAGACAACCAACTTTTTATTAGACACTGGTAAGGAAAAGGTAGACACTAAACGCTTAAGAATCGACTCATGGGGGTGCCCAAGACGACGATGCCATCCTTCAAGGGAGGTGCGGGTGGTGTGAAAAACTGTGGGGTGCGATTTGGTTTGAAGGGAAGAGGATGGGAGTTTGTATAGTCCGTCTCCAACGATTCCCTTCAGGACGATCCGACCTTGCATGTCCTTCACAAACCAACAAGAGGAATGTAATTCCACATAAACATTGTTATCCCTTGTTAGAGAAGACACACTTAGCAAATTTTTAGAAATTTGAGGTGCAACAAGCACATTTTTCAGAATTAGGCACTTGGAACCTGGAAGCACTGAAATACCAGAGTGTGTAATTAGGATTGTTTTACCATTGCCCATGGCGAGCTGATCAGATACACCGTAGTCAGACTTGATAGATAAATTGTGCATATCAGCAGTAACATGGTGTGAGGCATCGAAGTCGGCCAACCAATTTGGATCTACAACAGCGGAGGGGGAGCTGTAGTTGACAGATTTGGGTGGTACAACATGAAATGAGTCATAATCTGACCGATCAAAACAATTACGGGCTTGATGACCAACTCTATTGTAGATTTGACACACCGAACGACTACGAGACGGGCCAGCAAAATATTGTTACTGCTGATCATATGATGCACTTCGACCACGACCACGTCCCCGACTGAAGCGGCCACCGCGATCAAAGCGGCCACCACGACCACGTGGGCTGCGATCATCACGTTGATGGTGTGAGAAACTAGGCACAACCATGTTGGCATTGGGAGGAAGAGAACCCAAAGAAGGAGGAGGCATGGAGTCGGCTTCAAGTCGCTCCTCTTCTTGAAGGAGGAGACCAGTAAGATCATCAGGATGCAGCGGCTCGACACGGAGATTGACACCAGATTTGAATGGACCATAGGATGAGTCCATACCTTGTAAGACACAAGCAACGAAGTCGTCTTCGCTAACAATGTGTTGGCACTCAGCGAGAGAATCGACAATTGATCGCTTCTTTTCAATGTAGTCAATCATTGACATGGAACCCTTGGCAAGGGTTTGAAGTTGGCCTTTGAGTTGTTGGAGACGAGCCCTTGACTGAGATTGGAAAGTGTGTTGGATCATTGTCCAAGCCTCATGAGCACAGGCAGCGTGTGCGACATAGGCGAGAATCTTCTCCGATAGGGTTGCACAAAGCCAAACGAGGACCAAACGATCCTTTTTGCGCCAGGCCAAATATGATTTCATAGCTTCAGCATCAGTACTCGGTGGTGCCTCCTGTGGTGGATCATTGACAAAATTATCCAGTTCAAAGGCTTCAAATGTTGACAGAACAATCCCACGCCAAGAATAAAAATTATGTCGATCAAGCTTGATAGCGATGCTAGGGAATTGGAGGTTGGTCCCATTAAGCAGGGTTGTGTTTAGAGTGGAAGAAGGTGGTGAATTAATGCCGGACATGATGTGCAGCGGCAGGAGAGGCGTGATTTGGAGGACCGAAAGGCTAAAGCTCTGATACCATATAAACACTTGTAATTGAAATTGAAGAACTAGAGGAAGACGTTCTCTGTTTGTTATTTTATTACTGATGCCAAGAAGGCAATATATACAAGGGGGAGAGGGATACAAGCGGTTCAGAAGAGGAAGAGAAATAGGAGAGGAAGAGATACAGTCAAGACTTAATTAAGGTCTAATTATTATTAGCTATTAGGTTCGCCAGATCGGGGTGCAGTTAGGGGCGAACAGAAGCAGTGGATATGGGTTGGGATGCTGTTCAGTGGGGCTGGTGTGGGTGCGAGTGGTTGAGAGGGATCGGTTTGGGAGTGAGGTGGCTCGAGTGTGGGTTGCAAGCGAGCGGTGAAGCGGTGGCTTGTTGGTGGCCGGCGCGGTGTGGTATGGGGATGGGCGTGAGCATGAGAGAGGGATATGGCGGTGGTGTGAGGAAGAAAGAACAAAGAGGGGGGGGGTCGGGGTAGGAATAAAGGTGTTCAACGGTTCCTTTGAACCGTTCACCGGCGGTTCTGAAACCGTCCAAAACCGTCTAAAACCGAAATCGGAACCGACTAAAACCGTTTGAGGCCGGTTTCGGTTTCGGTTCATGATTTCATAGAACCGTGGAACGGGCGTTCCAAACCGTTTCAGAACCGCCAATCTCAAACCTATTAGCTAAGTGAATTTCCATAATAAAGGTAAGAGGACTACGTGGGTTTTGATTTCTCTAACCTGGAGAGAACACTTAAGCAATTTAATTATGTTCAAACCCTTTTATTTTCCAATTTTTTCCCTTATAATTTTGTATAAAGACAAATGCTTATTATATTTTTAGTTTAAGAATATATTTTATAATTAAAATATAAAGATTAAATGATTAATGTTAATATTTTTTTATATTCAACTTTTTTGGATATTTTTTTATAAAAAATATTATTTTTTATCCGGTTCGGAACCGGAACCGGCTCAATACTGGCCGGAACCGGATCCGGAACCGCAACCGAAACCGACAAAACCGGATGTCGGTTCCGGTTTTGGTTCATGATTTTTTGGAACCGGAACCGGCGGTTCCAGAACCGTGAACGTCTCTAGGTAGGAATGTAGGATATATGTAAAAGGGGAAAGGAAAAAAAGAAAGGAAAATAAAGAAATGTTTTTTTTTACCCAGCGAACGCACGACCATACGTTTCACTGCACGGGTTGTGCGTTGCTCTCGAATAGAGACTTCGGCTTTTTTTAAGGTGCACGATACATGCACTTTGTTCGAGATCATTCAGGTGATGTGCACGGTTCGTGCATGACTCTCAGACTTGGTACGTCTGGACCTTTTTTTTAAAGATAAAGGACGAAACACATACTTTGGGTTGCCTCACAAGAAGCGCTGATTTTGGGTCGTTAGCTTGACCTTTCCATCAATATCAAGTATTCGGATCAGGCTGGTTGGTGGTACCCAACTTAATTGGATCGAGCTTTTTGTAAGGTTTGAGTCGAACCTTGCACACTTTAAAGTACCCCAAGTTCTTATGCCATAGATCAACTGAATCATTCTGAAAAACTCGGTTCAGGAAGTATGAGTCGGGGTAGGAATGTAGGATATATGTAAAAGGGGAAAGGAAAATAAAGAAATGTTTTTTTTTACCCAGCGAACGCACGACCATACGTTTCACTGCACGGGTTGTGCGTTGCTCTCGAATAGATACTTTGGCTTTTTTTTAAGGTGCACGGTACATGAACTTTGTTCGAGATCATTCAGGTGATGTCCACAGTTCGTGCACGACTCTCAGACTTGGTACGTCTTGAACCTTTTTTTAAAAGATAAAGGAAGAAACACATACCTTGGGTTGCCTCACGAGAAGCGCTGATTTTGGGTCGTTAGCTTGACCTTTCCACCAATATCAAGTATTCGGATCATGCTGGTTGGTGGTACCCAACTTAATTGGATCGGGCTTTTTGTAAGGTTTGAGTCGAACCTTGCACACTTTAAAGTACCCCAAGTTCTTATGCCATAGATCAATTGAATCATTCTGAAAAACTCGGTTCAGGAAGTATGAGTCGGACCATCGTGTGCTCTTGCTTCCCGGAAACATACTCGACTTATGATGATAGAGAATCACATGATCCCCTTCCTTAAACTCAACTGGATCTCGGTCAACAGAGCACCTTTTTCTCTTTTTTCGTTTACACCGACCTTTTATTTCTGTATTAGATTCCACCCTAGGGTCTTGGATTTGCAATGCAGCATGTGGTAACATAACTACATCAGACAATATATCAGGAAGTTTTTCCTACACCTTGCAGCAAGTATTAGTGCTAGTGGTCGGGGTAGCATTCTGTGACAGCTCAAACTCATCAATCATAGGGTCCTTTTTTATCAGTTGGGTAGGCTCTCTTCTAGCCAATTGTGGCTGACCCCACTCTTTTTCAACCCGTTGTGAAATAGTGGTGTACTATTCAATATAATGCACTTCATGTGGCTCTGTAGACAACTTTGGATTAACCAACTCATCAATTTGATCTTTTAGCTTATGATTTTGTGTGGTTAGTGATAGCTCCATGATCCCCTCGATGACGGCGAAGGACGAAGAGGAAGCAATGAAGGTGTGTTCGAATGGCCCGGTGACAAGAGCCCGCGCAAGGGCAATGGAGCGAGCCACACAATCATTAGTCTCGCGGGTGCACGCAAGTGACGCGGGTTCATCTAGTCCTAAATGGGTCCTCCTCTTGACCTATGAAGGATTAGGTGAGGTTCTGCCTTAGCCGATCCCGCCAAGAAGATGAAGACGACGAGATCACGGAAGCAGAATGAAGCAGCCAAGAACTCGACCCAGAATTCGACCGAGTTCTGGACCGAGTTATTTCTCCAGCCAAGAACTTGACCCAGAACTTAACCGAGTTCTGGACCTAGTTGTTGCTCCAGATAAGAACTCGACCCAGAATGCGACCGAGTTCTGGGCCGAGTTCTGGTTCCAGATCGGAACTCGACCGAGTTCTTGCCCGCGTCAGCGATCTCAATTTTCGTCGTTTTGCTGAACAATTTATTATTATATTTTTCATTATTTCTCTTTGTCGCTATTTAAACCCAGAAACCCTAGTTTGTAAATTTTATGTTGAATTTGAGTAGTAAAGTTGAGTACGTTCCTTCCCTTGAGTTCCAACATCAAACCCTTCGATCCCACGGATCAACTATCTCATAGCTCGTCGCTTCGAGCAATTCATACATCGTCTCTTCGGTATTCACGATCATCTCTTTGATCTATTCGTCATCTCTTTGACGCGTTTGAAGGCTATCTCTTTAGCCCTAGGAAAGCCATCTCTTTGGCTACGGAAGAGAAGAATTCGACTACAAGCTTGAGGAACCAAAGATCCTGCGTTGCAAACGACACTTCAGGGGTTGTTCACATCAACTGGCATCAGAGCCTATCCAAGCTAAGTTTATTTCTTCTCTCTTATTGTGATTCCTTGCAATTTTCCGCTTACAAACCCTAGATTTTTTTTTTCTCTCACCCAATCGCCGGAATCACCACCACCACCATCCGCCACCACCACCCCGTTCCGCCACCCTCACGACTGAAACCCTGATTTTCTTTTAGGTTTTGATTATTCTCAAATTAGAGTAATCCTTGACTTTCAACAACCCTAAAATATGTCCTCTAGCAAATCTTGTTTCCTTAATTGCATACTTGATTTCCTTGTTTCTTGTTGCTTAAGTCTTGCTTCATCTTTGGATTAATTGCTAGATTAGTTGTTAGATTTTATTCCCTCATAGTTGCTTTGTCTCTTCTCTCTTCTCCTACACTTGCTTGTGTGGTTCTTTCTTGCTTGATTCACAATCATATCAAAAAAAAATAAAAATACAGTGTGACCGTATAAACAAAAACATACATACTATTCTCACCTTCCATCAAACAAAACAAAAGGTTTGGGAAGACGGAAGCCTCAAAAACAAAAAGAAACAAAAGAAAAGGCATAGAACGCACCATACGGTCATACTCCATCTTCTCTTCTTTCATGTCTCTATGCAACTCTCATTGAAAAGGGCAAAATTTTCAACTCTCTTGTGATTAATTCTGAGAAACTTGATTTGATCTACTTGCACTTGGAAATTTGTGTGTTTTTTGGGACTTGATTTGCTAGTTCTTGCTTTGTTGCCTTCCGTTCAAGCTTCTCCCTCCTCACGAGCAACCAAAATTAGTACGCCCAGCGGAAAATTTATTGGTTCACTTTTGAGACAAGGACTTGGCTTGGACTTGTTCTTTTGCTTGGTGCACCTTAATCCTTGTGTTATATGCTTCGTATAGGTACTATGGAGGTTCCTACGACAATCTACTCTCCTTCTACGGGCAACCGTAACCCCGGACAGATGGACTCCGTCTTTGAGCGAATTGACGCACTTCGTGCACGGAGTGAAGAACAAGATCGCCAACTCATCATAAAAGTGCACTTTTATGATGAGAGTGGACCCCACGGTCCGAAAGGACCAGGCCCCAGGCCATAAACCACATGGACCCGTGGGCTGTCAACCCCCGACTAGCCCAGGCAGGGTTTGGACCGGACCGGAACCGGATTAAGGGAAAACCTTGGACCGGAGACCGGACCGTAATTTCACCGGTCCGATCCGGTCCGGTCCGGTCCGGTTTTCCGGTCCGGGCCGATTTTGAACAGCCCTACTAGAACATCTATGATAGTTTAGTAATCCTCAAGAGTCATTTAGTTGATTTCACATAAATAAGACTCAAGTTCAATTCCTAGGAATCCAATAGAAGTTATTACCTCTCGGTCTCAAACCATATCCAACTACTTATTAAAGTTATCACCTCTCAGTCTCAAACCCTAATAGGATCTAATTCGCAAAAGCTACTATGGGCATAAATCATACTAGGAATGAATCAAATACTATTTCAATTCAGGCAAATAAATAATTCTATTTACATATACTTCTTCGGGATCACCTCAACCTTTGAACTAAGAATTTAGCCAAGCATAATTGAAGAAATATTCAAAAGATTTAAACTAGCCATAAATATATATATCATTTATTTAATAAAAACAAAAGATAAGAAAACTTAGTCTCAATGATGAAATAATTCAAATTGACAAACGCTAGAGCAATAATACCCAAATCTTCCAAGTGCCAAAAGCCGAAATTCCTTCTTTAATAATCCTCCTATGCGGTTGTGTTCAACTAATTAAAAACCAAAAATAAAAACTAACCGAAACTACGTAATCAACTAAGGCTTAAAAATACCCACTCTAAAAGTGTCCTCCCAAGTAATAGTATACCCTGTTCAGGTTAAATGACTCTCTAAGGAACGTGAAATTAGATAAATGCCCCTAATAAGCTTCTACCAAATCCATGACCCATGGTGATGTCATCATTACAAAATGATGACATACCATTAGTCAATCAAACTAACACATTTGACCAGTGTTCGGTCAACGGCCGTTGATCGGCAATTTTTTCCCGACAGTAACTATTTTTTGATGACGTCATGATGACAGTTTCTGTTATTACAAACACAAACTGTCATCAAGTACAAACTATATCACAACTAGTTGATGACAAATTATTTCATTGCAACTAGTTGATGTCACAAACTGTCATCACCATTAGTCGATGACAATTATCGTTTTGATGACAATTATCATTGAAATGTCATCACCACTGGCATTTTCGAAGTGTCATCAACACTAGTTGGTGGTATTTTTGAAGTGTCGTCACCCCTAGTTAGTGCACTTTCAAAGCGTCATCAAGACTAGTAATTGGTGGCGCTTTCAAAATGTCATCAAGACTAGTAATTTCAAAGTGTCATCAAGACTAGTAATTGGTGACACTTTCAAAGTGTCATCGAGACTAGCCAGTGACACGTTCGAAGTGTCACAGAAACTAGTAATTGGTGGCACTTTCAAAGTGGTCACCGAGGCTAGTCGGTGGCGTGTCGAAGCGTCACCGAGGCTAGTCGGTGACGCGTTCGAAGCGTCACGGAGGCTAGTTGGTGGCGCGTTCGAAGCATCACCGAGGCTAGTCGGTGGCGCGTTCGAAGCGTCACTAAGGCTAGTTGGAGGCACGTTCGAAGCGTCACCGAGGATAGTCGGTGGCGCTTTCGAAGCATCACTAAGACTAGTCGGTGGCGCGTTCCAAGCATCACCGAGGCTAGTCGGTGGCGCGTTCCAAGCGTCACAATGGCTAGTTGGTGGTGCGTTTCATGCGTCAAAACACTAATTTTCATCACAACTAATTGATGGCACAAATTGTAGTTGTGATGACAATGATATTTCACTAGAAGTTATTTTTGTGAGATAAATAACTTCAAAGCATGATTAGTATTGATAAAAAAATATCTTCAAAGCACATTTGAACAAACAAATGAAGAAGAGGCTAGGATTGTACTTGATTCTTTCTTGCAACACACATAAGATCTGATCCAATGTAGGAAACTGAAGCATAATTCATAGATCATGCAATGGATACTTCTAAGTATCAAATCTATAAAGTTTGGTGGCAGAAACATTATATCTTGTGATGATGATAGACAAAAACTCCAAAACACACTTACCAGTTGCTTTTCCAGGATGAAAAAACTCCAAAACACACTTACCAAAACACACTCCAAATAAACATTCAAGCCATGTTTACTGTCATGATACTATAGATAAAGAAGATGATGGACGAAACTCCAAAACACACTTACCAGCTGCTTTTCCATGAGGTTTTCCCATTTATATATTGTGATGCAGGATGAAAAACAAGAACTCTCTGGTGAATCGAATGGCTTGTGTATAAAGAATATTAGGAATATGCAAATAACATGATGCCACCACCACCTGCAGGTCCATTTGTGTATGAAGATGTAAATTCTCCGGTGAATCAAACAAACCATCCATTCACAACCTAATATCTATATAATCAGCAGTCTGTTTGTGGCTGTCATCATACTATGCAGGTATTTACCCCTTGACATACTTCTTCAATCCACAATCGAACCTAGTAAAGAGTAAATGGACAAGTTTATTTGAGAGTCCAACATGATCTCTCATTAGAATAATTAAATACAAGAAATATAATTCTCAATTTGATAACATAACTTTAAGTGATTTCTCGCTACAATGGAAACAAAGAAAAGTTTTAAGTAGACTGTCATTACCAGATATTCATCTTCTTGAGCACATTTTCACACATTCGGAATCTCCATAGAATATCTCTTTCCCCAAGCTTTTCACCCTGAATCCTATAGAGTACAAATTAAGCAACAGTTAAAAGACGCTTAGAAAATGACACCAACATTGAGAATTGAGCAAGCATCAACGTGGTGTAACCTTCATAACCAATTGAAGGAGTGTCTCTGGAGCTAACTTCATAGATGGTTTTGCTTCAGTGCAAAAAACTTTATTGCTGGGAAGTGACTGAATTGTCACATCTTGAATATCTAACACTTATGTTAAAAAAAGAACATCCCCTTGCATCCTGAAAGATGGATATCAAAGTGACTAGCTGCATCCTCCAATTTATTCCCAGCACATCCCTTGCATCCTGAAACATATTGCAGAATAATTGACAAATCAAGTCGTAATTGAAATGTCAAGTATTATGAAAGTTGAGCATATAACATTAAGAAATTCAACAATGAAAATGTGAGATATTTTTATCTGGCACAATAGGACAATGCCAATCATACTAGCCATTTTTAGTACACAACACTATATCATTGAGAATAGTGTCAAACGATTTACATATGTGGTATAAAAAAGAACATGTATATAAAATAATTTACAACCTTCTTAACTGAAGGTGTTGTTGTGGCAGTTAATGCCATAACTGGAAGAGCAGAAAAATCGTGCATAAGACACCTCAACCCCCTCTCCTTCAGCTTCTTATCGATCAAGACCTACAATATGTCATTGGCAGTCAAATACATCTAGCATTAGCAAGTGTTCGCATGCAATAACAATGATGAAGTAATAAATGGAAAAAGTATTGATTCTACCTTTAGGAGTCCAGGAACATCATCTTCTTCCAAAGACGTTTTAGTAGAGTTTCTAGACAAAAAAAAGGAGAGTCGTAAACCCCACAACTTTAGTAGACAGAGCCACAATAAAAACAAAATGTATTTCAACTAGTGTAATGAGAAATATTACGTGGCAGTTCTTCTCCTTTTCCATGGACGGATGACAAATATTAATTCAACGGATTCTCAAACACCACGACCTGAACCTAGAATTGAAGATGCATTTCTACTTGGGCACCTGAGATTCTTAGACACTTTTGAGTTAGATGAAGTTTGTGTGGATAGTAGCATAAGTAGATCCAAAAGTGACCTATGATCCTAGCCTTTTACTTCTTCTTCTCGTTGGATGTCTCATTCAGGTACTTCTTTTCTCTATTTCCATAAACTCTAGCTTTCGGGTTCCGCCACTAACCCTTTTGCCTCCAACTCAATCAATATCAACAAGATGTCGTGCACTATAAAATCCTGGGGGTTTTCACCGTTTTGACACAAAATTTCACAGTATTCTTCTAGTGACATTTTTAAATATGTCAACTGAATTATAAGACTAAAATCATCTTACACATCTCAAAATCTTACACGTGTAAAACCAGCAAGAGCAGTTTCATAAAACAAGTCCCTTGCATCGCGGTTTGTGATTTCGAGTAGCTTCGACTAACGTAGCTTCACAATCGTATCAGTCCCTTTGACGAACCAGAACTGAGCAACTATATCATGCAAACACAGCACATCAGGACACCAATCAATATAAAAGAGATAAGCTAGCACTAAATAGTCAAAACTCTTTGCTCATTGTGGGGTTTATAATCTCTTTCAAAGCAAATCCCTATCTTTAGCTGATGCCAGTTGCATTATGTAACCCAAATAATCTGCCAGTCAATATCATGCAATTTAACTTATCTAATCAACCAATCACCCAATTGAAAGAGTCCTTAATGAATCTGAAATACATAAAAGCTAAGATAAGACAATATCCAAAAAATAACAAAAGGAAACACTATAGCTGCTAGCTCCATCATTCAAACAAAGAAAACAAATCATCGAACAAGTGGAGTGCAAGGTTTAGACATGATTTCAGCTACAACTATACCAAAATCATTGAACAATAAGATGTTGCATATCCAACAAATAACAATAGGAAACACTAGACTGCTAGCTCTATCGTTTAAACAAAGAAAACAAATCATCGAACAGGTGGAGTGCAAGGTTTAGACATGATTTCAACTACAATTATACCAAAATCATTTTAATTTACAACAAAGATTAACAGTTAATTTCGATGCTTCATCAAAAGATCCAACAGATGCACACCACAGCTTCATGTTGCCCAACATGATAATGTATACTTAATCACCTATTGTTAGGTTGGTCAATTCTCAATGAATATGTTAGCACGTTTATCTTCACCCTTACATTTTTTAACTTACCACAAAGTGCAACAATCATTTATTAATTTGTGACAAAACATGTATACTAATGCCTAACTGTATCAAACACATCAAATAAAGTTGACAATAAAAAATAAAATATGGAATAGATCACTCTGAAGAACCACAATGCTAGCTGACAAGATTATGTAATTGGCTTCATAAACACAACCATCTTCCGTAGATGCCACAACGCCACGGTGACAGTTTTTGTCACCACATTTGTCACACTTTCTGATCGATACACCACATGAACACCAGATCAAAACACAATCGAATCCAGCAATCCAAAAAGCAAAAGTGAAATCGAGAAACTGAAGTTCAAATCCATATCTAAGTTTCCAAATCGTCAACCAAAATCAAGAAAATGGAAGTTGTTTCGCTAACCTCAACATTCCTACCTCCTCTCTCTAAATCACACGGAACGCGACTGAGAAAGGCAGCGGCGGCGCCAATGAAGGTTGAAGCGGAGCCGAGGAGGAGAAACTCGTACGTATCGGGGAGACAGGTGGACAAAGGGATGATACTGATGACAAAGAGAATCCACGAGATGGTGATTTCGACAACAACAAGGGTGCATAAAACCATCGCCGACGATAGTGAGCTCTATCAGGACGAAGATGCTATTCCGGCGTGGTCGGGTGAGTGCACAAGTGAAGATGAAGATGAGTATAAGGGCCGGGATCGATCTAGAATACGTGGAGATGGAGATGAGAAAAAAGATAGAGGCGAGAGATCAAATGGGTTAATTGGCAACAAGATTTATTTTGTGGGGCGTTTTTCAGATTTGAATTGGCAAAAGGGGCAATGGGCTTCATTTGTTCAATATTATATTGAAACAATGAGGCCCATTACCCCTTTTTCATATGAATATTTGAAAATTGCTCCCCTTCTTTTCCGTCTTGTTTAATGACCCCCATATACATGACTTAACAATTTTCTCCTACCTCTCTCAGTCACTTCCCCCCTCTACAGATCTTGTGGTTCGCGATTCCTCCTCACTCAAACCCTCGTTTCCTCCTCCATCGTCTCCATTTCCACCGGCTCCGACCTCTCAGGTTGACATTCTCTGGTGTTCTCCGACGTTCCCACTGTTTGCTACGAAAAGAGGCTCTGAATCTCAAGAGGTTTCCGCCTCGACGTCGCCAACGCCATTTGGTCCGGCGGTGCCAACGTTCTTCTCACGGCGGTCCAGATCCTCTTCCACATCATTCTTCTCGCTATCGGCGTCTCCGTCGCTCTTGTCTATCTTGAAAACCTCCAGCGTATTCTACGAATGCTCTCTTGCTACCGAGTCTTTGACGAGCATCTTTATCCCAAGACCACCGCCTCCACCATCGAGCATCTTTCTCCCAAGTGACATTCAACTTTCTTTGGTTTAGGGTTTTTTTCTCTAATTTTATCCAACTCGACTATTTCTCTCTTACAGACTCACACTTCTATTGCTTCTATTCTTTTAATCGAAAACTTTCTCCCTCGAAGCACAGCTAAGTCGCCCTTGTTCGTTTTCAGCTTTCCAGGTATAGTTCTTCTCTTGGTAGAGTTTGATTTTGCTAACTTAATTCTACCCTTGCTTAACTATGTATAAGTTGAATTTTTATGAAGTTTTTGAGCAATATAATTTTAGTGATGCTAGTGCCAAGCCTTTTTATTCCTATCTTAAATCTGTGACTACGGTAGACAAGACATGTAGTTTTAACTGAAGGCTTTTGAAGGGTTCAATCTAGGTAATGGAATCAAATATAGTATAATTGAAACAGAATCAATTGGAAACCTTGAATGAGGATAGTTAATTATCATGTTGTTTTGTGTTGGAATGGATGGAATTAGATTTTGGTTAGTCCGTTAGTGGACTTAATTGAAATTCAGTGTGTGATTAATTTGGATATCTAAGCTAACTACTTTTTGTTTGTTTTGTTTTGCAACAACAAAAACTTACGGGATTTTTCTTTCTTGGTTCTTAGATTGCTTTAACATTCAATACAGAATAAGACATTCATTTTTGGCTCAGGAGGACCAATTGCCATTTCTAGATAATTCCAAGTGAAGTTGTGACTGATGACATAGGCAGATTCTTGCTCTGATGAGGAATCTGTGGTTGTGGCTTCAGTTGTTCCTTTTTCTGGCACTGTGCCAATTTCTCTTGTTATGAACTTCCTACCTCTTTGCTTTGTAGCTGCAGAGTTGGTGCTCAAGTTAGTAACATGTTGTTTCTTACATTTGAATTCAACTGAAGAGTACCCATTTTGATGTTTTTAAACTGGTTTTGTTAAGGTTTGGAGTGTTAAAAAGGAAAGGAGCTAATTAATTGGAATTTGACTGTGTAAGATGGTTCGGTTTATATATGTATATGTTGATTTTCATGGTGTGTTAATTTGTGTGTGGCTGATATTCATCTTATCATATCAGTGTTTACCGATATATATATATGGTAGAAATTGGCCTCATACTCATTGTTTCACAACTCTGGTCGCTAAACCGTCTCTCCTTCCCAAGCCTAATTGATTTATTCCATCAGAAAAGCACTAAAAATCTATATCATTCCTCATATATGGAACAAATAGTGTTTTTATGTTCATGTGGGCAGCTTTTATGTAGTATTAATGGTTGCCAGTGAGATGAGGATTTCACCAACTGTAATGAGTTTGACTAAATTGTGATCATGTACTTTGGTTAATGTCTTTTGTTAATTTGCATGCTATATGGTGTTAATTTGACTAGACTATCTCAGTTTCAGCATCACAAGTCATTTGGTGTTAATTTGAGTTTCACTAGATTAAGATCATGTACTTTGGTTAATGTCCTTTGTTATTTGACATTCTACATGGTGTTAATTTGAGTAGACTATTTCAATTTCAGCATCACAAGCCATTTGGTTATATACTTGTTATATATGATTCCTACAACTAAACTTGGCCTAATGTTGAGAAATATCAGGTGTTACTTGAATGTTTTGGTTTACCTTATGCTGGATTGAGAAACAAATTTCTTATTAAACATAACTGTGCTCCGCCGCTCCTATATTGAAATATGAGGCTTTTCATGTACAGTTTTGTGCTTATTCTTTCATTGCATGTAACATGTTTTATCGTCACTACACTTTTGATTACTCACTAAACTAATTGTATTTCCCCTACAAATTTGGCATCGGTGACACTTCGAACGCGTCACCGACTAGCTTTGGTGACGCTTCGAACGCACAACCGACTAGCCTCGGTGACGCTTCAAACGCGCCACCGACTAGGCTCGGTGACGCTTTGAACGCGCCACCGACTAGGCTCGGTGATGCTTTGAACGCGCCACCGACTAGGCTCGGTGATGCTTCGAACGCGCCACCGCATTAGGCTCGGTGATGCTTCGAACACACCACTGAACTAGCCTCGGTGACGCTTTGAACGCGCCACCGAACTAGCCTCGGTGACGGTTCGAACGCACCGCCGACTAGCCTTGGTGACGGTTCGAACGTGCCGCATACTAGCCTCGGTGACGGTTTGAATGCGCCGCCGACTAGCCTCAGTGATGGTTCGAATGCGCCACCGAACTAGCCTCAGTGACGGTTCGAACGCGCCACCGAACTAGCCTCGGTGACGCTTCGAACGCGCTACCGACTAGCCTCGGTGACGCTTCGAACGCGTCACCAACTAGCCTCGGTGACGCTTCGAACGCGCCACCGACTAGCCTCGGTGACGCTTCGAATGCGCCACCGACTAGCCTTGGTGACGCTTCGAACGCGCCACCGATTAGCATCGGTGACGCTTCGAACGCGCCACCGACTAGCCTCTGTGACACTTTGAAAATGTCACCACTTACTAGCCTTTTGAAAGCGCCACCGACTAGCCTCGGTGACACTTTGTAAAGTGCCACCAACTTGTCTCGATTACACTTTGAAAGTGTCACCACTTACTAGCCTTGATGGCACTTTGAAAGCGCCACTACTTACTAGTCTTGATAATATTTTGAACGTGCACTAACTAGTGGAGGTGACACTTCGTAAATGCCACTAACTAGTGGTGGTGACATTTCAACGATAATTGTCATCAAAATGAGATTTGTATTGTCATCAACTAGTTGTGATGACAGTTTGTGATATTAACTAGTTCCGATGACAATATGTGTCATCAACTAGTTGCGATATCGTTTGTATTTGATGACAGTTTGTGTTTTGATGACAGTATGTGTCATCAACTAGTTGCGATATAGTTTGTATTTGATGACAATTTGTGTTTTGATGACAGTATGTGTCATTAACTAGTTGCGATGCAGTTTTTATTTGATGACAGTTTATGTTTTGATGACAGTTTGTGTTTTTATGACAGTTTGTGTTTTGATGACAATTTGTATTTTGATGACAGTTTGTGTTTTGATGACAGTTTGTGTTTTTTATGACAGTTTGTGTTTTGATGATAATTTGTGTTTTGATGACAGTTTGTGTTTTTGATGACAGTTTGTGTTTTGATGACAGTTTGTATTTTGATGACAATTTGTATTTTGATGACAATATGTGTCATCAACTAGTTGCGATACAGTTTGTATTTGATGACAATTTGTGTTTTGATGACAGTATGTGTCATTAACTAGTTGCGATGCAGTTTGTATTTGATGACAGTTTGTGTTTTTTATGATAGTTTGTGTTTTGATGACAGTTTGTGTTTTTGATGACAATTTGTATTTTGATGAAAGTTTGTGTTTTTTATGACAGTTTGTATTTTGATGACAGTTTGTGTTTTGATGACAGTTTGTGTTTTGATGGCAGTTTGTGTTTTTATGATAGTTTGTGTTTTTTATAACAATTTGTGTTTTGATGACAGTTTGTGTATTTTGATGACAGTTTGTATTTTTGATGACAGGTTGTATTTTGATGACAATTTGTGTTTTGATGACAGCTTGTGTTTTTGATGACAGTTTGTGTTTTGATGGCAGTTTGTGTTTTGATGACCGTGACTGTCATCAAAATGATGACAATTTGTATTTTGATGACAGTTTGTGTTTTAATGACAGTTACTGTCATCAAAATGATGACGTCACTAAAAAAAAATTTGGTGGGAAAAATTCACCGATTGACCGCCGGTCAAATGTGTTAATTTGTTTGACTTATGGTGATGTCATCATTACATAATAATGACATCATCATGAGTCATGAATTTGGATGAAGTTTATTAGAGATATTTGTCTAATTTTATTATACTAAAAGAGTAATTTAACCGGGTATTATATTTGTTCCTTTTTCTCACTTGTACAGGCCTCAGTTAAATTGCACCGGCTGCAATTCTCCAACACACGTGGGCCAATCCATCCCTTTCACACGATATGAAAAAGCCTAAAAGGCCTGCCAGCTATAATCAGCATAAAGCGTGTATAAAATTGATCGCCTCCATTAGCTTATTGCTTTAATTCCTCACGTGGACTTGTAACTTGGACCTCGGTCCAACTCTAATTTCATTTGTTTGTTGCCCCTTGAAAATAATAGTATATCATCTTTAAATTGGATTTAAAATATCTGAAATATAAAAAAATAAATATAGACTCCGAATGTCAAATATAACAAAAATAATTAATAAAATATATAAAATATACATGTAAATGATCTAATCTAATATGTAACTAAACTCTAATACATGTGAAAATTAGGTATTATCAATATGATACATTAAGAATGCCCGACCTCATGCTTAGCGGGCAAACCAGTCAAAGGAAACTGAAATTTGTCAATCATCAACTTTGACTCGTTTGCAAGATTGCAGCCATGATATCCATCTTAATTGCTTTCAGGAAGTTGACAAATATATGTTTCTTCAATATAGTGTTACCAACGAATAAGACATTAGAGACATTGACATTGCAAATTATAAACAAAGAAGTAGGTACAAAAAACACTAGTAAAAACAGAACAAAACTTACCAGAACCTTAGTCGAACGCTTGTCTTCTTGGGTACATTATCGGTTATTGATACTATAAATGAAGTCAATCCTTGGGTTTTTTGTATTAATGGTTATATAAAAGCAATGATCTGGTACATACATTTTAACCAAAATTGTTTTTTTTTTCCAGATCTCAGACACAATAAAAAGATAAAATAAGGTCATATACTAAATATACCAAAAAGAAAGACATAAAACCTAGAAGTCTTGTGATCAAGCAAAATATGTGATTCTTACCATCTCAATATTAGAAGGTTTTAGATTCGGAGTCGAACAAATCTGATTTATCATATATTTGTTGAAACAAGTGCATTGCTCTTCAAATGAGATAGCATCATTAATAGCACTATCAATCTACATCAAAAGAAAAAAAATGTATAAATAAAATGCAAATTCTATAAAATGAGAAGCTAATATGAAAATAAAAATATAGAAAAGGGACATATAGTGAATTCATTGATGACAAAAATCCTCCGACGAGATGAATGGCTTTTCCTCAATTATCCATAATTTAGAATACATCTCCATGCACAGATCAATCATCTTAGCATGAACACAGTGAAAACACTATAACACCAACCTCCCATACCTAAATAGTAACTCACTACATCACAACAACAAAGTAATATCTTTTTTGAATAAGTGTATAGACATGGAATAAAACACATGTACAGTATATTGCACTTACAACCTGTCTTTGCTGGCTTGCATCCATTGGAACAACCTATCATCTTTAGGGGATGATTTCACATCAGGATCAATGTGTTTGTTCTTGAAGGGAGACTTGTTGTATTCTGTAGGCTTTGGGAGTCTTGAAGGCCGAACATTCTGCTCTGCTAAAATTGCAAGTGTATAAATGCACATAGTACATTAGTTGACAGTTTACAGAAAAGCAATAACACAGCAACTTGTGATACCTAGCCACTTTGAAATTTCATCATGTGCCTCACCGAGAAAAGAGGGTTTCGGTCCAATAATGATTTCATCAATACTTTTCATTGTACTGGCTTTCTTCACTTGATCACATTAGCCTTCTTTCTTGGACCCTCTCCCCCATCATCTCCTTGGTTAGTTACAGTGTCAATCTCGTTAATTGGGACTTGTCCATCATCAATTGCTTGTCCAATTTCGGTATCATCGACTTGCACCTGTATATAGAAAACAAAAGTTACACAAAAAAATTGAAAGAGACTTACAAATGCAAATAAAAAAGTAACCAAATGCAAATAAGATAGGACTATTAGTCACAACCAGAAATATAAATGCACATATTAAAAAATGAAGAAAAAAAAGATGGCCACATTATACATGTCCATCATCATCATTTTCCTTCAAATCCTTCTCCCCCACTATACATTCTCCAACAACATCTCCTATCATCTACAGAAATTGAAAATGCACGTTCAATTACTAACAAATGCACATAGTACATATGAAAGAAATGAAGGGGGAAAAAATGAAACATTATACATGTCCATCATCATTTTCCTTCTCCTCCATTGTACCTTCTCCAACAACATCTCCTTTAATCTACTTTTATTAACAAATGCAAATACTACTTGTGAAAAAATGAAGGGAAAAATCATGACAACATGTGGACATCATCACTCTTCTTTGAATCCTTATCCTTCACTTAGACCTGTACAAGTCCGTGTCAGCCCGTCCAGCCTGAACCGCCCGCCCGGTCTTAAAAAGTGGGCTTGGACAACAATATTGGTTGGGCCGGACCGGTATAGAAACGGGCCGGGCATGGACACCCCTCTAGGCCCGAACGGGCCTAGAGGCCAAGCCTAATACCCGGTTAAATTATTAAAAATATAAATGTAATTATATAATATAAAATATAAGGATGTTCTTGCCAATTAATATTGTGGAATCAGTTTAATAGAAAATTAGGAGTTATGTTAAGTTAATGTTGTTACAATTTTTCAATATGGATGTTATAAATCACTACAAGTAAATGTACAAATCTAGACCGGGTCGGGCTGGACTTTCGGACGCACTTGGACAACATTTTCAGCATGTCTGGACCGGACAGGCTTAGCCTGATCCGGTCAATCGGGTAGAAAAGTACCGAAAGCCCGACCCGAGCCCGGACTCGTACATGTTTACCTTTATTGTACCTTCTCCAACAACATCTCCTCTCATCTACAGAAATAGCAAATGCACATTCTGTTATTGACAAAAGCATATACTACATAAATTGAGAAATTCAAACAAATTCTTACCAGTAGAGCATCATTTAGAATATCATTCATAATTTGGTGTTCTCCATAGTTCGTTCAATAAAAATAAACTTCTGAATATTGAAAAATAAGTTATACCGAGAATGCACATAAATAGGACTACAAATGAGCATACTGAATAAAACATGTTCTCATGTTTTATTCAACTCTTACCTAAGCACTAGAGGAACCAATGTTCATCACATCTTCCCAATCTAACTGAGGTGAATGACGGAGGAGCAAAGTCAACCGGATCCTTGCTCTAACCATTCTTCTCCTTCCTATTATCTTTCCTTTTGGTGTGGGTGGCTTAGTGAACTTTTCTTTCCACCGCCATCGCCCTCTCCACCTCTTCAATAATTTGAATAATAGTTGGATCAGACCAAAAACGATCCTCACTATCCCAAAAAAACTTTCAGCATGTTGTTGGTTATAATTAATTAAATGACATTCGAATCTTCAACATCCATGTGCACTCTTTATTGATCTTCTTGAAGAAAGCATTGGAAGCATGCTCAGTAGGTGTTGTCTCAATGTGCTTATAGAATGTGTGAATATCTGTTGCAATTTGCCACACCACACGAGCCTAATTTAAAATGAATTCATGTGCATATAAAATATATAAGAAAGCTTAGCATTTAAAAAATGAATTATAAATAACACTATGATAAAAAAAAGATCATATGGGTTGGAATGTTACCAACAAGGCTCCATCACAAAAGACAACATTTGGGAAAGGTGAATTAAAACAAGTCCTATCAACATGCTCATCAGAAGGAGTGTAAGGCCGGTGAACTTCATCATGTTTGATTTCAAGTGGTTCAATGAGTATACCCCTACCAAAGCTACCAATCAACATCTCATGGGTCTCTTTATCCTTCAGCAACTTTGTTGACCAAGCTTTGATAATTGAGATTTGCCTTGTAATTTTGTTATTGAGCACAATCACAAGGTTCACATACACCATGTGTACAAAAAAAAACATAAGTAAATGAAAATTCACATAAATGGTAGTAGGTAATGCACATAATGGCAGATGTATTGACTAGTAAGAAATTAACGGTCCATAAAAGCAAGAACCACATGAACTTGACCACAATATCCAATGCTCAATCAACTTGTTGAATACATACTCACACCAATCATAATCCTTGATTTTATCCACATAATCCAAAGGATCCAGTATGTTCATGCTCAATACCTCATTTTTTCACTCTCAACAACAGCAGAATTGAAAAGGCATTGTGAAATTGCGTTTAAATATCAGCCCACCCTTCTTCGAATCAATAATGTGATCACTCGGTTGCATTAGTGTAATGGTTGAAGGAATAAGATCAATGGGTTTATGGTGCAATTGCACCTTGAACTAATGGGGATATCAAAATTATGGACCATCTTATTGTGTGAAAGTGGGATCCGACCTTATGGAAGGCCCAAGTGTGCACATCAGAGGCTGTCTTGGGGATTCCATTAAGGCTTCCATTGAGCTTAATGGCGCATTCACCAAGGTTGAAACTAATAACAACTCACCAGGCAAGATTCAAAGGTACTTTATTAACCTTTCAGTTTCACAAAGAACCAAATCCAAGATGAGAGATGTTGTATGGTTTTAACAAGTAGCATTGGAGAGTTCCTAGAACGTAGGATTTCAAGGGACTATTTAGCCTTGTAAATATCAGTTCTCTTCTCCTTCATACGACCACGTATGATAACACCTTTATACACCAATTGATGGCTACGAGGATTCGCCGTTCGTGGATATAATCGCGCAAATCGAGATTGCTAAGAAGTTCCATTTTCCTAATATGCCCAATTATGACGGGACTGGGGACCTAGACGATCACATATCTATTTACAAGCAAAAACATATGACTAGTTCAGTCCCGAGAGGGAATCGTGAGGCTGTCATGTGCAAAAGTTTTGATACGGCACTCAAGAGACCCACACTAACTTGGTTTTTGCATTTGCCTCAAGGATCGATCGCCTCATTTGCGGAATTGGTTAACTCCTTCAAAGTTCAATTCACTAGTAGTAATCGACTCAAAAAATAGTCTAACGACCTTTACAAGATCGTGACTATCTCAACAGGTACAACAGGGCAAATGTCGTAATCCCAAATTGCGACGTTACAACGTCGATCAAGGCCTTCCGTCGAGGGTTAATCCAAGGAAGCAACTCTATAGGGAACTCACTAAGTACCCTTGTAGATGCTTCAAAGACGTTCAAGCCAAGACGATGGCTCAGATACGCCTCAGAGGAGAAGAAGAAGAAGAAGAAGAAGCAGAACCAGGAAAGGTCGACAAAAGTCCATATCACGTTGATATGAAATCCGATCCTGATAATCGACGAGACATGAGACATCAGCCGTATCCAAAGAGCCGAAACGATAACCCTCAGGTAAACAGTCCACATGGCAGAAACCAAGACTGGAAAAACTATCCATCGTTACCTCCAAAGGTTTAGTCCTACAACTTCAATGTATCCATATCAGAACTCGTTAAGAGTTTAGACAAATACGAAAAAGAAGTCAAGTGGCCTCGAAAGAGCGACAAACCAGATTCAAAGAAAGACATGTCCAAATGGTGAGAGTTCCACAAAGATCATGGTCACGGAACGGATGAGTGCATAGCATTGCGCATCGAAGTTGCACCCTTGCTAGCACAAGGACTCTTATGTGACATGATATCAGACAAAGCTAAGTCCACGCTTCAGTGAAGGGATTGGGTAACCAAAGACAAACCCCCTTCTCCTATACATGCAAATATTATTAATACAATTGCAAGAGGATCAGACATATGTGGAAACACGTATTCCACTGCCAAACTCCACGCTAAAGAAAGCAAAGGAGATCGACCCATGACATCGATGAAGCGAGAAGTTGATAATGGACACACCCGAACCATCACCTTCAACGACTCAGAAGCCGATGAACTCGGTCCTGCTCACGACGGTTTGGACATCTCCTTATCAATTGGAAATTGTTTAATTCATAGAGTACTAACCGACACTAAGAGCTCCACGAACTTGTTAACACTAGACGCCTTGGTAAGCATAGGGCTCAGCGAGGACAACCTTCTAAAGAAGTCGACTCCATTGGTCGGGTTCAGTGGAGAAGTCAAACACACTCTGGGCGAAATAATGTTAACAACGTACACTGGAGGCATCAACTTACATGTAAAATTTCTAGTACTCGACTGTCCATCCGCATACAATGTCATCCTTGGCAGACCGTGGATACACGCCAATAAAGTTGTACCTCCCACTTATCATCAGTCAATTAAGTTCCCGACAAAGTGGGGGTACAAGAAATCAAAGGCAATCAACGATTTGCCAAGGAATGTTACGTCACATCGATGAAGGTATCGGTGGAGACAGGACATGCATAGCAATTACAGAGCAACGAAGGGTCTACGTGATACATCGAACCTGAAATTGAATATTGAGATGAGATCACGTTATACCCCTCGAAGCCAATGCATGTGGTGAAGAACGGATTGGATTTGAACAGGTCTCATTTTGTTGAATTCTTATAACAAAATATTGACTACTTCATGTGGTCACACAAAGATATGGTCGGAATAAGCCCAGACGTGATCACTCACAAATTAAACGTTGATTCAATATACACACCCGTGAAGCAAAAATGACACAAATTCGCACCCAAGTGAAACAAGATCATCTTCGATGAAGTTAGAAATCTTCTTAAGACAGGTAAAATCAAATAAGTTAAATACCCAAAATGGCTTGCTAACATTGTTGTGGTACAGAAAAAGAGCGGAAAATGGAGGGTTTGCATCGACTTCACAGATCTAAATAAAGCATGCCCGAAAGACTCGTTTCCTTTACCCCACATAGACGTGATGGTGGACGTGACAGCAGGGCACAAAATGCTCACATTTATGGATGCCTTCAATGGATACAATCATATCCTAATGGATCATGAGGACCAGGAGAAAAACAACGTTCATCACAAGCCCAAGTACGTATTGTTACAAAATTATGCCTTTCGGACGAAAAAATGAGGGGCAACATACCAAAGATTGGTAAGCAAGATGTTCAAAGACCAGATTGGGGACACCATGGAAGTGTACATCGACGACAAGCTCGTGAAGTCGAAAGTTTCGTCGAAAGTCACCTCAGACCATATCAAGCACTTAGAGGGTGCATTTGTTGTGCTCAAACGATACAACATGAAGCTCAACCCGACCAAATGTTCCTTTGGAGCATCATCGGGAAACTTTTCTAGGATTCATGGTGACATAAAAAGGGATAGAATCTAGCCCCGATCAAGTTAAGGCAATCATGGATTTGAAATCGCCTCGATGCGCAAAAGACGTACAACGCATGTCGGTCAAGTAGCAGCCCGTAACAGGTTCATTTCCAAATCATCTGACAAGTGAAAATTTTTATGATGTCCTCATAAAGAACAAAACCTTCGAATGGACAGGGGAACACGAAAAAGCAATCCAAGATATGAAAGCATATCTAGCCAACCCACTATTGCTATCCAGGCCAAAAGACGATGAGCCACTGCCGTTGTATCTAGCCGTATCCGAGGCGACGATAAGCATTGTCCTAACCAAAGAAGAAGAAGGTAGCCAATTGCTAATTTATTACGTAAGTAAATCCTAGTTGCCAACCGAAATACGCTATTCAGCGCTTGAAAAACTCGTACTCACTTTATTTATGGCTTCAAATAAATTAGGACCATATTTTGAGTCACATACTATCATTATACGTACTAACTATCCCATGAAGACAATCATGAGGAAGCCAGAGTTTAATGGTCAAATGGAAAAGTGGGCGATACAACATTAAGCAAGTCCCACGCTACTCTAACGCCCAAGAAGACGCAATAGAAAATCTGAGGTCAGCTATCAGTCGAGATGACTTTCCTACAACCCCACTAGCTCATATCACGACCCTTGTAGTCGCCAAACTTCAAAAACACCCTGTAAATGCCGACCCACCTACAAACACAGAAAATCTATCCCTAGAAGAGGTAGCGTTTGCAGAAGTGGGAAACATCATGGAGGAAGATATCGTCTCAGACAAAGATGACTGGACACTCCCCTATATCAGATGGCTCAAAGACAGTATCCTAGCAAGCGATAAAATGGAAGCCAAGCGAATTAAGATTCGGCATGCCTTCAGAAATCGTATGCGACAATGGCTCCCAATTCATTAGCCCTTGGACAATGTCATTCTGCAAATAATGGAATATCAATTTGTTCACGTCGACTCCATGTTACCCACAATCCAATGGACAAGCAGAGTCAAGCAATAAAAGCACCATCAATAACCTTAAAAAGTGACTTGTAGGAGCAACAGGAAGGTGGGACGGCGAGCTACCTCTCATAATGTGGTCCAGCAGAACCACTCCCAAGACGGCCACATGCAAATCCCTTTTCTAACTAGTGTATGGATCAGAAGTAGTCATTCCAGGTGAAATCCTAATTTCGATGGCCCGATACCGCCTATAAATAGAAGATCATAACAAGATCAGGTGTCACACAATCTCGACACTATCGACGAACTCCGGGAGCAAGCAAGAATAAGAATGGTGAGATACCAACATCAAGTCACGAGGAGTTAGAACAAAAACGTCAGGGTCAAAGTGTTCAAAATCGGAGATTTGATACAAAGAAAGGTGTTTGCAAATACCAATGACCCAACCGACGACAAGCTGGCCCTGCAATGAAAGGGCCCTATCTGATAAAAGAAGTAGTCGAACAAGGGGCATATCGATTAGAGACATGCGACAAAGTACCAATCCCGAGAAGGTGGAACGCTACGCACCTAAAACTATATCACTTCTAAACCCTTGCTTACAATTAACACTTTACTTTTTACGACTGTTTTATTTTCCACGATTGTCACATATTCAATTGATTCACTTAATAAAAGTGTACTACTTAAACATTGGAGGGCCGTTGGGGAAGCCAACGGCCCACTCCTCATCAATCCTTCTCTTTACTAAGTAAACATGTTGAAGGGACGAAACAAGATCGAGCAACAAATCAATTATTACTCAAAAGCGCTAACATTACACGATCGATCGATACAAGGAGAGTTGAGACACAACTAATACATGATTACAAGGATCGGACCTTCAAGGTATGAATCTACTACTTATACAAAAACATTCCTCTCCAAAAGACATTACAAGCTGTACAACTGACAAGCACACGAATACACCTATAGGTCCAAGTGACACTCCACGTCAACTGGGGTAACCTGCAATCAAGGACAAGAGAAACAAGACAAGGTATACATGATATGGACTAGGATCCCCTCGATCTCGGTGCAAGGTAGACGCCAAGGTGGGTTCCAAGAAAGGTTGAACTTATTCGGCCGCAGACAGTATTTTTCCAGAATTCTATTCCGTTTTCAACTGGGTCGTTCTCTTTGATCCGGTCTCCAAATTAGATGATTCAAACTCCCAGAGTTAGATCTTGAAGTCTAGTTTATAGCCTCCAAATGTTAGCGTGAACCGATCTATGAGTCAAAGAATATGGCCAATCTACTGAGGGGTCGCAGACAGTTCAACGAAGGAGGTGTTGATGATGACGGGTTTGGTTTTCATGAAGTGGATGACGGTGATGAAGAGATCTGGATGTAGGGATTGATTTGTGATGGAGATCGAACGGATAAGTATCCTAGACTCACGTGGATATGACTCACCACAAGAGAATAGAATAAGATCAAAGAGCATAGGGATATTACGCACCCTAAACTAGTCGATCAAAAGCCCGATATTACACACGAGCAAAGACTGAAATTTCTGGAAACTTTCAAAGGATATATCTCTGGTTTGGATTAAGCATTTGATGATTACAAAAGGCTCATGAGGCTTGCTTAAATAGGCCTACAAAAATGGAGTTAAAAACACTTGAACTAGCCTAGTAAAAGCATCCTTAATTAGTGTCTTACAAATCAAATAACTCCTAACCCGAAGTCTTTTGAGCTTGCTCTTCTAGAACATGGTAGCTGGATGAGTTAAGTGGGCTTCCACCAAAAATGGGTCAGTTTTCACGAGTGAAACAAAATTGGGACCATGCTCAACACAGCTATGTCATCCTGGCACGATGACGTGTGTGGAGTGCGATGTTTGGGAGTCTTGGGCACACTTCCATCGGCACTCATGGGCTGAACGAACTCTTTATTGTCACTTGAGTCAATGAAAGCCATGGTGTGCGGGACAAGTGGTGGAGCGACTGGTGGAATGAAGTCCTCCTTGTGTGGTGTCGACGCTTGGCCTTGGTCAACTTGGCCGGTGTCACTTGCTTGCACTTGGGGCTCTTGGTGGCTTGATGTGTCTAGCTCTTGATGGCACGTAGTCACATCAATACACGTAATAACCCTCAATTTATCATAAGGGTATTAGTATAATTTTTATATATTTTATTTTAATAATAATTAAAGTTATGAAATTTATTTTATTTCTTTTAGATGAGTAATTTAAACTTATATTAACTTAAGTTCAAAGGTTAGATTGTGATAATTTTTTGGTACAAATTATCAAATGAGTTATAATAGTATGGTGAAATTAAATAATTAAGTATAACCATGAATGTGGTTTTGGGAATTTTTAGATATATAATAAAGGGTATAAGAATTATTATGTTTATCCATGAGAGGATAAAATGATAACTAACCTAAGTAGGTTACCTTTTTAACTCATAAAATATTTAAATTATGTTAATTTTTGTTAATATTAATTTAAATAAACTTATCAAGTTAACATAAAGTATTAAATTAAGGAGAACAAAATGTCAAGTAAGATAAGGTTAAAATATGATAAAATGTAATTTAAATCTTAGAATTAATTTAATCTAAATTTTGCATCCTTCATAAATTTGGGTTAAAATAATTATGTAAACTTAAAATAATAAAATAAACAAGTTTGGGTAAATTTTGTAATTTTTGAAAAGTAGAATAAGGTCACTTTTACCACAACTTTAGAAAGTTGTGCAAAATGCCCAATTAAGCAAAAACATGGGGGTCGACCATAATTACCATAAAATTGGGGTTGTTTTCAACCTCCTACCTCTATACATGGAAACTCCATTTGCATGGAGGATTTTGGTTACCAAAATTCAAAATTGGGTACAATAAACCATTGGGCATTATTAGGAAACCAATATCTTGCATCTAGGCACTTAAATTGGGAGGATTCATCCCCTAGAATATTCGAATTTTACCTGGTAAGGCTACTAGGGCACCAAAACCGCGTTTTAGTATACTAGGGAAATTGAGATCCGATTTGAGCTCAATTTGGGCCAATTTTTATATCAATCTTTAGGGTTTTGAATGACCTATCCAACCCTTATATGTACCCCTTCACCCATTGAGTAGATTTATCCAATTTCAAGCCCTATGTTTTCAGCAGTCCCCAAAACGTCCGTGCACTTGCAGAAGCAATTTATCTCTCAATTCGGCACTTCTAGTTATGGGTTAGGTATCCAAATCTTCTTCTTGAAGTCTAGTTTGAAGAGCCGCAAACCACGCATAATTTGGAGTTCGGACGAGGGAGATACGAAGCAAACAATGAGAGAGTGTCGACAAGAACGAACCGAACGAATTCGGTAATGGCTAATTCGTACCTCTATTCGGTTTTTTATCCAATTAATCATGATTATACATGTTAATTGGGGTTAATTAGATACAAACTGGATTAATTTAATTTTAGAAGTATAAAGATTATATTAATTATATCTTATGATATTATCTTAAATTGTAAGTTGATAAGGAATACCACTACAATTGGGTGATGTGTTGGGTTAATTGAGATGATAAATAAATTGAGTAATTTATTTATTTATGATATGATTATTTAGAATATACGACTAACTGATTTTTAGCATTGCATAAATAATCGCTTTATTGAAAAGCCTTGAAATTGATTTATTTAGAGTTAAATAAATTCAATTAAAAATCGGGACTTGTATCCTTCAAATGTGTTTATTGAATAAATTATCTAATCATAATTTATTTATGTTGTGTGATTTGGGTACATCTCGGAATTGATTTTGGAACGGAAATAAAGCAGGGAGTCAATTTGCTTTTCGAAAGCAACCATCTCCGTTATGCCGTTCAAGTTCTTCGTGATTCAAGACAAGTGGCGATTCACTCTTACAATTTATTCCATATTCATCTTAAATAACAATGAATCAATTGTGCTATTATGTTGGGATAAATATTCTTAATTTTCGTTTAGCAACTTGTGTGTTAAATTGGTGTGTAATTGAACCTTATTATTAGGTTGTATATTTGCTAGCAGCGACCCTCATATATATATTAGTATTATTGTAAGGTTCTAGATGAACTTTGGTGTGGATTTGTTGTGCATTTGGTGTGGACTTATATGCTAGTTAGCACGAGTATTCGTAGGAACGTTATTTACATTGCGAGGTTTAGTTGCTTCTTTATAACTTGATATTAGGATGATTATTGCCCTAATACTCCTACCCTTATTCGAATATAAGTGGTGGTGTACTTAGCTAGTGTCGAAAGTCGAGATTCGTCCCATGATATATATCTTATTGCGAGATTGGTGTGGATTAAAAGCTTTAACGTAAATGCACGTTTTGGAACTAAATAAGATAAGTGTCGTTTTGCACATTATTAATATACCCTCGGGCGAGAAGTAAAATGTGGAACCCGCCCGGTCTCTTGTCTAAAGTAAGTCCCCTTTCCAATCTGGATTCGCATTATGCGGTGAGGTTGATCGAGGACCCAAATATAGACGTTTTCAAAACTTTGTGTGATAAATATGATGTTCCCAAACAAATTCATTTAATTCTCATAAGACTCAAGTTCGTTGGTGTCTTCTCTTGGTGCATTTCGCTTCTTTTGTTTCAATAGAAGTATAGTAGTCATGTACCGTTTACCGAGTTTTATTCGAGAAACAAGGGTATTGACTACATACGACCACAAGGACTATTCTGTTTTTCACCCTTGCATAGTCTATCATTAGACTGACCAACCGTTCATTTTCCTTGCATGGTTGGTTGGTGTCATCCGTCCTATACGGCACATCAGTGGCTGGTCTCAAACGATTTGAAGTAACAATTGAAGACGAAGGCTTGCAGTCGAAGTTTAGAGAATTTTCAAGGTTGTTTGAATATAAGATTTAATTTCCTAATTAATATAATATGTGAAATTGTTATATCCTAGTCATGTAATTAGAATTTATTTAAAGTTTTCCGTTGTAATTCCAATATCGTTTGTAAACTATCCTTCTCAATTTATGAGAGGAATTTTAATACAAGATTGAGTTTTTTATACAAGTCTTTCGCTATTTACCCTTTTATTATATATTGTTTATTTATTTATTTAAGTATAATTTTTCCGATTAAAGCCTTGGGTGGTTTTGGACATTAATGTCTGAGGTCGCTGGTGTGTGGCACTACCGACGTAAGTCAGGGGCGTTACAATACAAACATGTAACTTTAAAAGCCTACAATACACGACCCCCGATGGTAGACATGTCGCCAAAACATTATTCATCCGTCATCACAACGAGTCGACCAAACATCTAAACATGTCCATACGACAAGAACAAAATACCAAATGTCTAAACCGTCAACACGATGGCCAAATCCACCAAAATGACATTAAAACATTTCATATGTCAAGACACAAGAAACTAAGATTCCCCTGACTTTTCTACAGTTTCAAGAGGAGTAGGGTCGGGAAGAACACTTGGGGCGGCATTAAGCAACATTTCCCCATCGGCAACGACATCCCATTCTTCTTCCTCTAGAACCTCCTTAAACATAACAGCCAATTGCAACAACTCTTCCCCGGGTTCACTAGCCTGTGGAGGAAATAACACAACCAACTTCTTCTTTTCCTCCTCCAGATCCCACGAAGAATGTTGAACACGGCTGAATTCCTCCATCGCTTCGATATTGGCTTGTAATGAGAAATATGTGCCTAGATCTCTTGCACACTGCGCATGGCGATACTGAGCCTCCTTCAACGATTTGATCTCCCCCTCCAACTCTGCAATTCTTCCTTCGGCGGGTTCCCACTTGGCGGCTTTCTTCTTAGCCTTGGACAATTGTTCCTCTGTCAATTTCAACCCATTCTTCTTCCTCTAGAACCTCCTTAAACATACCAGCCAATTGCAACAATTCTTCCCCGGGTTCACTAGCCTGTGGAGGAAATAACACAACCAACTTCTTCTTTTCCTCCTCCAGATCCCACGAAGAATGTTGAACACGGCTGAATTCCTCCATCGCTTCGATATTGGCTTTTAACGTCAAAACGATCTAAGGCAAGTGGCGGTTCACACTTACTATTTTATTCCATATTTTTCTTAATTGACAATTAATCTATTGTCTTAATTAAGTTGGGATAAAAATTCTATTTGTTGCTTGGGAACTTGTGTGATAAATTTGTGTGATAAATTTGTGTGAATAATGAACCTTATTTATTAGGTTGTATATTATGCTAGCAACGTCCTATATATATATATATTATAGGGTGCTAGATAAACATGGTGTGGATTTGTTGTGCATTGGTGTGAACATATATGCTAGGTTAGCACGATTATTCGTAGGAACGCTATTTCCTTGCGAGATTTAGTCGTTTCTTTATAACTTGGTGTTAGGAGGATTATTGCCCTAATGCTTTTGGTCATGACCTACCCTTATTCTATATAAGTGGTGGTGCACTTAGCTAGTGCCAATATTCAGGATTTATCCCATCCTATATCTCATTGTGAGATTTATTATGGAAATAAAAGTCTTAACGTTAATGCACGTTTTGAAATTAAATAAGATAAGTGCCTTGTTGCACATAATTAATATACCCTCGGGCGAGAAGTACAACATGGAACTCGCCCGGACTCTTGTTTTAAAGTAAGTCCTCTTTCCAATCTGGATTCGTATTATGCGGTGAGGTTGGTCGTGGACCCAAATAATCAAGGTCGATTTTAAAACACTATGTGAAATATAATGTTCCCAAACAATCATAAGTATTCCTATAAGACTCATTTCCTTTGGAGTCTTCTCTTGTTGCATTCCTATTCTTAGTTTCAGTGAGAGTATCTGGGTTATGTATCGTCTATTGGTTTTCATTCGAGAGACAATGATAGTAATTGGATACAATCACAAGAACCATTCTATTTGAGCCCTTGTTTAGTCTTTCATTAGACTAACCAACCTTTCTTTTCTTTGCATGGTTGGTTGGTGTCATCCGTCATTTATGGCACATCAGGTACAACTTCCCAGATTGAAGCCACGGAACGAAGACGTTGAAGGCAGCTGCATTTTCTTTGTCATTTGATTATTTTGAACAAGGTTTAGATCTTGTTTGTGTTATGAATACTTAAGTCTTCCGTTGATATTTTGATATACATTATTGGGTTGCCATTTTTTCAACGTCATCTATAATACAAGCTTGATTTCGTTATATATATATATATGTTATTGTTCGTTTTAAATTATTATTTTGCAATCAATACTGTAAGCCTTCGGTGATTTCGAATATGCGTTTCGAGGTCACTGGCGGTAATATTCCTAAGGTAATTTAGGGGTGTTACATAGTAGCTCAGGTTGATGTCCGCGATCGTGGTTGGGGTTTACGCTTCTTCTTCGAGGATTGTAAGTCGATGGAGAATGAAATTGATTGCTTGTTCCTTTTCGACGACTTGCGTACGATTGGTAATGTACATTTCCGTAATGCCCATTTGTTTTATCACTTCATTAACTATTTGCTCACATTTTCTGCCGTATAGTGCCTGTTTTAGATCACATAGCAGAAGGCTCAGGTTCCAGTGAAGTCATAACTCTTCTGTTGGCGATTCCGGAGCACGAGAGGGTGTTCGTGAATGTAAACTGCCTTGTCGAGACTCATGCGGCTCCTATTACGATGAGTACAACTTCCGTCGCCAAATCTAAAGGCACTTGCTCCTTTTCTCAGGTTTGCTTACGGTTTGTCGCTTTTGTCATGGTCTTTTTACTGTAGAGCTGGCCAATCCTGAAACGGAACAGGCGAACCAGACCGAAACCGGAGCGGGTCAAACCCGGTCAAACCCTGAATTGGACCGGACCGGAACCGGACCGGCGGTTCAAGGTCCCAGTTCAAGGCATAGTTGAACCGAAGGTTAAACCAGCGGTTCAACCAAAGGTTCGAACCGGCGATTCATGAACCGAAGGTTCAACCAAAGGTTTGAACCGGCGGTTCATGAACCGAAGGTTTGAACCGCCGGTTCAACCAAAGGTTCGAACCACCGGTTCATGAACCAGAGGTTCAACCGGCGGTTCAGGCGAAATATAAATATTTGAAAAAAATGAAATATCCATTACAATTACCCTAAAATCCAAAACACTCTTAAAACCCTAAACCCTAAACTCCTACATCCTACTATTCCTACTAATCCCTTTAAATCTAAAAAAAAGCTACGAAAATCATAAACACATTAAAAAACGTTTAAATAATTAAATATAAAAAATCCTAACCATATAGTTATACAAAACCTTAAAATACAAATCCTTAACCCTAAAACTATAAACCCTAACCTAAATCATATAATGTTACATTACCCTTTAAATCTTAAAAAAGCTACAAAAACCATAAACACATTAAAAAATGTTCAAATAATTAAATATAAAAAAAACTAACCATAACCCATAAACTATACAAAACCTTAAAACACAAACCCTAAACCCTAAATTATACACCCTAACCTAGAGTCCTAAATCCTTCATTACCCTTTAAATCTTAAAAAAGCTACAAAAAACATAAACACATTAAAAATGTTGAAGTAATTAAATTTAAAATAAAACCTAACCATAAACCATAAACACTACAAAACATTAAAATACAAACCCTTAACCCTAAACTATAAACCCTAACCTAGAGTCCTAAATCCTATATTACCCTTTAAATCTTAAAAAAAGCTACAAAAAACATAAACACATTAAAAATGTTCAAATAATTATATTTAAAATAAAACCTAACCATAAATCATAAACAATACAAAACCTTAAAATACAAACCCTAAACTATAAACCCTAACCTAGAGTCCTAAATCCTACATTACCCTTTAAATCTTAAAAAAGCTAAAAAAAACATAAACACATTAAAATCGTTCAAATAATTAAATTTAAAATAAAACCTAACCATAAACCATAAATAATACAAAACCTTAAAATACAAACCCTTAACCCTAAACTATAAACCCTAACCTAGAGTCCTAAATCCTACGTTACCCTTTAAATCTTAAAACAACTACAAAAAACATAAACACGTTAAAAACGGTCAAATAATTAAATTTAAAATAAAACCTAACCATAAACAATACAAAACCTTAAAATACAAACCTTAACCCTAAACTATAAACCCTAACTTAGAGTCCTAAATCCTACATTACCCTTTAAATCTTAAAAAATATACAAAAAAATAAACACAATAAAAATGTTCAAATAATTAAATTTAAAATATAACCTAACCATAAACCTTAAACAATACAAAACCTTAAAATACAAACCCTTAACCCTAAACTATAAACCCTAACCTAGAGTCATAAATCCTACATTACCCTTTAAATGATTAAATCTTAAAAAAGCTACAAAAATCATAAATACATTAAAAAACATCAAAATAATTAAATATAAAAAAAAACCATAAACCATAAAGTATACAAAACCTTAACATACAAACCCTTGACCCTAAACTAAATCATATAATGTTACAATACCCTTTAAAATTTAAATCTTAAAAAAGCTACAAAACCTAGCCCTTTTTTTAAAAAATAAAAATTTTAAATGTTTTTTTTTAACAGGGTTCGAACCGGCGAGAACCCGGTTTCCTTTTTTTTTAAATGTTTTAATTTTTTTTGAAATTTTTTATTTTTTTTAACCGGGTTCCAAACCGGCGGAAAACCGATCGAACCGGACTACCGGTTCCGGGGGGTAGCCGGTTCAGGTTCCGGTTCATGAACTTGAACCGACGGTTCATGAACCTGAACTGGCGGTTCATGAACCTGAACCGGCGGTTCATGAACCGTGGCCACCTCTATCTTACTGTGTTGTGCAACATTGGCAGTTCAACTATCAAGAAGATCGAGTGCTCGTCTGTTTGGCAAAGAGATGACCGACCATAAGCTCTTGGTGATGGGTTCTAAGTCGTTTGCTCCGATCAAGATCGAATCTATGGGTTCTCCAGTTTCCTAATCATTTGGGATGAAGAGAAAGGCGGTTCTGCTCGACGCGCTTGCGGGAGTGAGTTCTCTGAAGTTGTATCTTGATTTGGATTTTGTTCAGGATGCGTCGATGAAAAAGTCTTTAAAGAAACTGCACGTGGCTGAAATTGTTAATGATGGTAGGTGGGGTATTTGCTTGGAAGGTATTAGTCGTATCCCTTCTTAGTCGTTTAGAACTCTTTAATCTGTTGATTGATATTTCCCTTTTTGGTATAGGCGCTTCAGTATGCCATGTCGGCTTTGTTGGTCGTGGATAGAGTGCAAGCTGATTACTCGACTGAAGTGAAGCGGCTGATGGGACAGGTCGTCAACGTTACTGATCGGTTGAAATTGACAGAGGAACAATTGTCCAAGGCTAAGAAGAAAGCCGCCAAGTGGGAAGCCGCCGAAGGAAGAATTGCAGAGTTGGAGGGGGAGATCAAATCGTTGAAGGAGGCTCAGTATCGCCATGCGCAGTGTGCAAGAGATCTAGGCACATATTTCTCATTACAAGCCAATATCGAAGCGATGGAGGAATTCAGCCGTGTTCAACATTCTTCGTGGGATCTGGAGGAGGAAAAGAAGAAGTTGGTTGTGTTATTTCCTCCACAGGCTAGTGAACCTGGGGAAGAGTTGTTGCAATTGGCTGGTATGTTTAAGGAGGTTCTAGAGGAAGAAGAATGGGATGTCGTTGCCACTAGGCATTAAGCAACGTTTCCCCATCAACAAATAAGGTTCATTATTCACACAAATTTATCACACAAGTTCCCAAGCAACAAATAAAATTTGTATCCCAACTTAATTAAGACAATAGATTAATTATCAATTAAGAAAAATATGGAATAAAATAGCAAGTGTGAACCGCCACTTGCCTTAGATCGTTTTGACGTTAAAACGATGTCACAACGGATGTCGGCTGTAACTCACGGCTTGACTTCTGCTTAGATTCCGATCCAATAGCGGTTCCGAGATGTACCCAAAAATAAATTACTATTAGTCAGTTTATTTTAATAATCTCATGAACCATTTCAACAATTTTATAAATATCATTTATAAATTCTAACTGTTGATCATTTTGCTATTATAAATAACACATACTATTTTATCTACCAAGTTAAAATAATATGACTTATTTTACTTAATACCTAATCATGCTTAATCTAAATTAAGCAATTATTAAACTAATAACCTAGTATGATATATATATATATATGTCAATATATACGTGCAACAGTACAACATGTATAATGCTAGGCAATATACATGTATCTATATATATGATATGTATTGATAGAATTAGGATCAATTAAAATGGGTTCTTATGGTAAAACGGAAGTACTATTATGGACCTTTTGATTAGATTTTCTTGGATGGTAGAGATTTGTTTAAAAAGGGGTGCAAATAAAATTAGGGTGAATTTCACACAATAATTTATAATGAAGATATTTTAGGATCTTTCTCTCTCCAATCTAAAAATAATATATTACATACTAATTAACCTCCTCCTTCTATCCCCATTCAATTCAAATCAGTTTCCAGAACCCTTGCAAATATCTCTTTCAAATCGGTTCTCCATCCAGCGAAGACTGCTTCGATCAAACTACTCCAAGCCAATCACTATGTGACAATGTGTCTACCTTGCATCTAATCAAACTCTCTCTCTTCGTTCTACACTCGATTATGAACATTCTGTGAAATTTTAAGTAGGATACGTTGCAGAATCGAATTTCTTATAGTTATCGATCTTCAATTGTATTGTAATTTTGATTTTCGGTAAAAATAGAGAGATTTGATTTCAATTTCCTAAAAAGATAGATTATTTCTGCTCTCTTCGAATTGTATGACATGTGGGCGTGTCAGGTAACGACAAGGAAAAAGTGGAGTGCTAGGGTGTAGAGAGAGAGGGATTATTGAGTTTTTCTTTTCATCCGTTGGCAGTGATTAGACATGAGTAGTGTTCAATAATCAATACACATCTTTTGCGTTACGATTTGGATATTTAAAATTGCTAGTGTGAGTTTCCTTCGTTTCCGTTTGGAATTTCTAGGTTTGGTTGTGTGTGAAGGAGGTTTCCGAAGGATCTGATGTGGGCTCGGTGTGGTGGCTCGATGTGGGTTGGAACCGGTGGGGTGTGGGTTTGGTTGTGTGTGCGGGAGGTCTCCGACGGAGAACGAGGCGGCGGTGGCGAGGAGGGTGGCTCTAGTGGTCTCATTAGAGGATCCCTAATTCAAAAAAAACCTAAATCCTTTTGGTTTTTTACTCTAATATTGATGTTCATATTTCGCGTTATGATATTCATGGTAACAATATTGTTATTCACAGTGTTACAGTTTGTGTGTTTTGATATTTATGTTTCGGATATTGTATATTTGATATTCAGTTTCTCTGTGGTGTTATTCATTATAATAATATTGATATTCATGTGGATTCAGATTCTGCTTGATGATGGTGTTGTATGAGTTGTTGGTCATTGATATTCATGAATTGAATGGTGATATTCATGTAATATTCACAATATCGGGGGTGATGTTCGTGTAATATGTGTTAATATTCATGTAATAGGGTGATACTATTAATGTAATTGGTAGTGATCGATATTCATGAATTGAGTTATGTTATTCATGTACTTGAGTGTGATATTCATGTAATTGATTATGATATTCGTGTAATTGATTGTGTTATTCATATATTATTAACTGGTGATATTCATATTTTAAATTGTAGTATTCATGTCTTTAATTGGTGATATCCACATATTAAACAAAGATATTCATACAAACATGAACTATATTCAAGAAACAATGACAAAAGCAACAAGAACAAATTTACAAATCTACGAATTTGTAAAGCATTAGGACGCTGGAAAAATCAAGTGGTGATATTCACGTTTTAAGTGGAGATATTCACACCCATCGATATTCATAAACGCATGAACGATATTCATAAAGACGTGATCGATATTCATGAACGCTGAAAAATCGTTGAGGAAGAAGAATAAGAAAATGTATAAGCAGAATCTAGCGGTTTTAGGAAATAGAAAATATTGTGTTTTCTCTCTCATCTAACAAACTCATTTATTAAATTTTCCTAATTAAAAATTATATAATTATCTTATTTGAGTAGATTTGGTGGTTACACCCCTACCATATCTATTATAAGGCTCCATCATCCAATCATCTATCACCATCAATCCAACGCTCCAGATTAATACTTTCATTTTACCATAACTCCCGTTTTACCGGAGCGTTCCTCTACCACCATATAGATATACATACACGGATGCTGTATATACTTAGTTAAATTAATTAGTTCATCCTAATATCTGAATATGCAGTATGATCAATTAATTGAATTACTACTAATCCAACATATGCATACAGCAGAGAGATTAGAATCAAAGGAGCAATCTGACTACCTTTGAATTCGTTTGTTCGCCAATGCACGAACAGGGGACACCAGCGGACAGCAGAAAATCACAACAACAGCGAACAGGCGAACAACACCGCCTAAAAACAGAGCTTCGTAGTCGAGCTTTGCGGAGGCTCGTTCGGGATCCAAACAGAGCGGGGTCGGCGGCTACGGACTCGTGGAGAAGTAGGCTATCACCGAGGATGACCGGCGGCAGAGGAGGAAGACCACCGGAGTCGGAAAATGGCCCCAACAGTGGCTGCGAAAAACAGAGGTGGAGGGAGCTTCGATTGGTTTTGGATGAGAAATTGATTTGTTTAGGGTCCAATTTATTGGGGAAAGGATGAAATCTTCATTGGTAATGATTTGATAACACTTAAAATCAATCTTAGAAGATAGAATCGAATCAAATCGGTTCAATTCGAGTTTCAAGCGCCAAAACACAGCTTCCACTAATTTGGATGAACCCGGACGAAATCAAGGCTAATTACATCTAGTAACTTAGGGATTTACTAAATAACAACCTTATTAACAGCCCGGATTTGTTGGAACGGATTGATTTGGTTCGAAACGATAGAGTTTTGAAGATTTATGCAAACCCTAAGTGAAGAACAAGGCTACAATTTGGGGCTTCTTTTGCTGAAGAAGAATCGGCCCATTACTCTAATTTGTGGCCCCATTTCTTCCTAATTACGTGTGTGGTCCTGCTCTTTCTGGATATTGCGCGTTGTGCCCAAAATTTCTTAATTTGTGGATATTATGCCCTTATTTCCATAATCAATTTATAATAAAGTTCCAAAGCATTATTTTATAACTTAATCCTACTTGTTAAATACTCTCTACTATATTAATGTAACCTTATAATCATTTGTACAAAAATTATTCAAGACATAATTTGTGTCTTAAGTTAAGGTTGATTTAAATTATTCTTCTCTTATAAAAGAAATAAAATAAATACCTTAAATTTTATTATTATCATCAAAATAGAAATTACATTAATACCTTTATGGTAAAATGAGGGTTATTACATACTATGGGTTCTCAATTTGGACGTTTTCGCAACTGGAATCGGGAAGAACCCCAGGTGGCCAAATATAAGGTATGCCAAAGGTCTTCCACATCAAAATCAATTTCCAACCTCGTCGACTGTAAGTCGATCACCCTCAGCAAACGCCAACCATGGGGCATGACTTGGCAACGCGCTAACTGGAAAGTGGTTAAAGAGTTTCTAACTAGCAAAGAGAAAGGAAAAGTGACCAATTCTGAAAGGATACTCATGGAAGCATATCCACCCCTTCTTCATCCAATCCGCTCTTTCGCACGGACGAGGAAGTCGTGCAACCATCGACTTAGGAAACTCCCTGACATCCAGGATAACGTCCAGGTCACCTTAGTTAGGGTTCCCGCCTTCGACTCATAGGGACCCAAGAGGTTCAGAGAGACAAAACCGGAGCCCATTTCCTCCGAACTATTGGACTCAACACTAGTTATCTTCACCCTAGGCATTGTCAACAGATAAGCAAGAACGACAACCTAAAAATTTGAAAAAAGTTTGAAACTTTGGAGGAAGTGGAAAAGTTACCAGGAGAGAAGAGAAGTTACAGAGAGAAAAGATGTGAAAAGTGATGAGGGATCAAATCCATTTTAGGGCAATTGCTTAGGGAAAAAGCGATTGATATCCCCAAATCTTCTGCCACCGTTCGATCACTGCCATGTGTCTCTACAATCCTGCAAGATTTGCATCTGGCGCCAACTTACATCAGACGAAAGTGAAGAGCACGATTGAGCCTAATCCCGCTCTTCAGTTTGGGGCAATTGTTGGACTTGGATTTTCCAAGTCAAAGGCCCATGAAAATTATCCTAGGCAAGCGGCCCAACTCTTAGAAGCAAATCCAAAATCTAGCATTTAAGCCCATTCCAGCAACTCGATCAGACGACGCCGACGGTCACGTGATTAGAAGATCAATTTCGATGAGGAGTCCTACGAGATAGCAAGATCTAAGGAGATGATATTTAATGGGCGAATTTGATAGGATTATGCAGAGAAGACTGTTGAAGATTCTCCATAAGTATACTAATGTACGGCATATCGCGACACATGAACCAAAGCTATTCGAAATTACATGCTATTACTCGATACTAAGTTTCTTTAGCGACATCGACATCTTGAATTGTGTAAGATCAGTATCTCTAAGACCTATCAGCAGTGTTCTAAAAATCCCCGCTTAGGCACTAGGCGGTCACCCTCCGCCTAGGACCCCGCCTAGGGCCGCCTAGGCAAGAAGAAACTTTCGATGTTGTGGAAGCAACAACATCTTAGGAGATCACAGATGCATTAAACATAGTGTTGGGTTATGCTTTGTAAAATAAGGCCCATAATATAATATCGAAACCCATCCCGACATAGTTTTATAAATATTAATGGATTTGAGAGAACATAGTAAAATAATCATATGGATTAGGCATTAAGTTTTAATCCGCCTAGGCCCTCGCCTAGCCGCCTAGGCGCTAGGCCCCCCCTCACCGCCCAGCTCTCGCCTAGTGACTTTTAGAACATTGCCCATCGGCAGACATAAGTTGTATTTCATTTCTATTGCATAATCTAATTTCTATTACTATTATCTCGTCATCAAATATTTTATTTTGGATCGCCTTGCTTTGACTAATTGTTCCTCAATTCATCAAATTGAGATCGATTGATCTTTTTTGCCCAAAACACACAATGTGTGGTTTTGAAAATGCACTTATTTTCGGAAAAATGAGAAGAACAAAATACAAATGATTCAAATATAATGTATTGAAGACTCAACGATGAAAGGAATTTAAGGATGAAGTGATGAACATAAAAAAATTTTGAATACAAGTGACTTCAGACTTCCAAAAAATACAAGTCAACAATGAAAATAAAGGCAACACAAACATACTACTAAATGACAAAAGCACGTTGTGAACATTCAAAATGAACGTTGAAAGAAGTTAATAGAACTCACAAATGACAAATGCACATTTTGGCCTTTTCAAATAAATGAACATAGAGACAAGTTCATAGCAGTGAAAAATACAAAAAAAATACATTTTAAAATTAAAATAAACATAGAGACAATGTACTAGATCTCACAAATTACACATGTACTCCCTCTGTCCCATATAGTTTTTCCCATTTTGATCGGGCACACTCGCCGAGACGAGTTTTGTATCGTTAATATCTCTAATTATATATTAATAAAAATTATAATTTTTTGATATTATCAAAAGTACTCGTTATGACGAATCAAACAAGACCCCACATAACTATATTTTTTCTTATATATTGAAAGAAATATCAAAGATTCTCTTCAACTATGAATAGTGTACAAAAGTCAAACGATAAAAACAATATGAGACGGAGGGAGTACATTGTAAGATGCCAAAATGAACATAGAGGCAAGTTCCGTACCAAATATTTGAATCACAACATGCATATAGAAGATATAAAAAACAACTCATTATTTATAATTGAAGCACCATTAAATATACCGAATAACGTATACATGCCCCTCAAACACAATAATAGAAAGAAAAAAACAAAGTACACACACCACTACACATCCAAAAAAACAAGCACAAAAGTCACACATAATAAACACAGGTTTCGTAGAGACTACAAGCATGCTTGGCCAAAAATGCAAACATATAGGAAGCATAACAAGAAAACTAAACAAGAAGTAAGGCTTCCAAATCAACTAAAAAAATGTCCTAAACACGACATTGGACACCAAAAGATGTTAAATAAAAGTTAATAAAGGGGATTTCATGTGACCAATGGTCGAAAATACTGTAAAACAACTACTTCGATGAAAGAAATAAAATTACGTACCTTCCTCGGTGGGTGGAATACTACCATCACCATCACTTGTTTTCCATTTAAACATATTTAAACTGAAAACACGCTTGCGGTTGAGATGAACAACGAGAGAGAAGGCGAAATAAAGAGGAAAATGGAGATGGAGATGGAGAAGAGAGTGAACGGTGAAATAGACATGAATGGCGGGTGTGAGAATGAAATGGAAAACCTTTCAAAGCTTTTTGAATAAGTTTAATTAATTTGAGAAAGAATTTTAAAAAGAATAAAACATCATAAGCAAAAATAGTGTTTCCGAAACCAAAAACATGATTGAAAAACCTAAAACACTCTCCCAAAATCCACCCCCCTTACCAAACCCTAAAACACGCCGTCACCTGCCATCAATTTTCAACCACGGTCAATCTCGGCCTAAGAATCACAATCCAGACCAAGGATCCTCATGTTCGATCCTCCTTCTCCACTTCATCTGGTGCTTCACCCAATTTGATAGCTTGAATAGTTTTCTCGCTAATGGCTTCCCCCTGGTGTATCTCAGATGTGGGGCTTACGTCTTTATCAACGACGAATCGTGCAAAGGAGTTCCGTCTCCTTCGCTAATCCTGAGCTTTGATCACTCTCGCTGGTATGGTAGGCGGCCGCTGATCTTCCCGTTCTCCTCTACAGCCTCTCGGCTTGATTCTGGTTCCAGTCATGGATCTCGGCTCTGCTTTTTGGGCTCATGGGTTCAACTGACGTCACTCTCATCCAACCTACTCTGGACACCCAATCCCTGGAGATCCACGGCGTTGCTTGATGATCTTCCCAAGCGTATGGGTCGGATCCAGCCCCTCCCGTCAAGACCCCTTCCACTCATCCGAACCAGGAGGTTTTTTTGGTTGCATTATACCTTCTTGATAAGAATCAAGGATCGAGGGTGCCACGGTGCGAGGTAAAGCGCTAAAATCTTCAAGGACTCGTCAGCCAACCTCCAGAATAATCTTCTGTATTCAGATGGCTCGTTCTCTCTGGTCTGGGCTCCGAATTGAGTGATTCCAAATCCCAGTGGTAGATCCGGAAGTCTAGATTGTTCCCTCAAAATGTGAGCGTGATTGGGTTTGGGAATCAAAACTTATGATGGATTTACTGAATGGTCGCTGATGGTTCCGGGAAGGGAATCAACGAGGGAATGGTTTGGATGAGTTCGTGAAGGGATAAGTGATCCTCCTTGTGTGTACATTACACACCACGTAAAGAAGAACACGGGATAAGTATCTGATCCTTAGATGGATGTTACGCACCACCAAAGAACAAGACAAGATCAAATCAATAGAGAGATATTACGCACTAAAAACCGATTGATCAAACACTCGATGCAACTCACGAGTTTAGAGACTAATTTCTGGAAACAACAAACATTTTGACTGGTTTTTGATTAAGCATTTTATGTCCTTACAAGTGTAGTCGAAGCCTGCTTAAATAGGCCACAAAACACACAAGTTACACCCTTTCAAGTGGCCACATTAATCATTCTTAGACTCTTGACTTTTCCTGCTTATTAACTGTAGGATCGTGATTGTTAGATAAAAGCTTAAGGAACTCAGAATAACGATTCTCAGTTCCTTTCGCAGCGGAAGATAAACAATCAAACAAATGACAAGTTCCTTATAGTGGAAACCTTTGATTGCCAACTAGCAATCCAAGATAAAAACCACTACCTTTCTTTCGAAAGGATTTCAAAGTCTACTTCTTGATTTCTTATCTCTTTTGGTTACAGCTTATCCTAGGAACGAACACACAGTTCCTTTGCCTTACATACAGTTAGACAATCCTAGATAACTTAACACAATCAATAATCAATCCAAGAAACAGACTTTCGCACCTAGGAACTATCACTTAGAGTCACAGGAACTTAGCACTCAACTCTTCTTCTTTGACTGGTTCCTCTTGATCTCGGTTTGCTTTGATGATCTTTGTTTGGAGGTTCACACTAGATATTTGCTAATGAGTGTGAGTTCTTGTTTTTGGTGCTTGAAGATAACCCTTGGGTTAGTCTTCCTTTTATAGAGGATTCTTCGCAGTTCGATCCTCTCTTGGTTCCCACGGATTGAGCTTGCCCTAGGATTGGTGGTTCTCCTTGATCCACGTTGTTCTTGGCATGTGCAAACAACCTAGGCAGCTCAGAATCTCTCTTGGTTGGTCAACTACCTCAGACGAGCCTTGTGGTGTCGTTGTCAAAACGCTTTCGTCCGAGGTTGAGTAAGCTGGCCGCTTGGGAACCGTCTGCTGGACAGCGACGTCTTCATGTGCTGTCGCTTTCATCGTCTCTGTCCGAGGTAGAGGTTCTCTAGGCATCTTGTTCTTTAGCTCTTGGACCTTGGCATACTTTTGGAAGCTTCGGACAAGTCGTTTTCGACACCTTTTGTCCGAGGTTGTGTGTTCCCAGATTTCTCGGGAATCGCAATGTCGCAAGCTCCATTTCTGGGCACACCTGGGTTCCTCTGGATTCCTTCAGCTGTCTTGTTCCTTTGGTTCCCTTGTTCTGTTTGGCTTTTCTGCCTTCGGTATATTCCTGTGGTTCCTTAAAACACATCTTTGAGATAAAACATTAGTATCATAATATTTGTCATCTTCAAAAGTAGAGAAACTGAGGAACGGAACTCTCAGGGGAACCTAAGTTCCAGAGTTCCGTTTTCTAACAATTTCCCCCTTTTTGATGATGACAAATACAAGGAACCTGACAACATAATAGGACTTTGAATCTTATGAGACCATATTGAGATAACGGGATTTACAACATTACAGATTAGTGATAGAACATTCAATGGTTGCAAATTCCCCCTAAGCAAGTGAACAAGTTTATTTCAAATTCCCCCTTAGAAATAGAACTAGTTCAGAGTTCCTATTAATTCAATAGTCTCCAAAGTTCAAGGTTCCTATCCTTTTCTTCCCCCTTTTGACATCATCGAAAAGATGAAGTACAAGTTAAGAACATGATATCCAAGTGAATATGCAATTGCATCAAGCCTAAAAAAAATCATAATGAGAGCGTTAAGGCAAAGACAAATTGATCATTGGAACGATTCCAAATATAGTCATTAAAGCTTCATTGATCATTGTTCAAAACACAACATAACAACTGACAACTGACAACACAAACAGCAAAAAGCAAGGAAGACAACAAAAGCAATCTTAAGAAAGACAACAAAAGGGATAGAAGAGGGAAGTAGGATCCTAAGGAAGACTACTAGCTCGATGTGGCATTGCAGCACTGGGAACCTAGAACAAGCGTTCCTATGGCGTAGTAGCGGCCTCCTCTTCTGCATCCTTGTCGTCGGTTCCTACATTTTGGCCCGCGGCCTGATGAGCACTGATTGCACCTTGCCAATCCTTCTGCAGAACTTCCACCAGACTCTCGACAACAGAACTGATACGCCCCAACTCTCTTACTTGATCATGGATGGCGACCGTGTTGGCAGTCGAGCCTTCCAAGATAGCTTTTTCAATACGATCCAATGCAAGGAGGATCGCAGAGGAGTCTGAAGAGGGGGGTTGCTGAGGGTGGGAACTAGAACGGCCCTGGGAACTCGCCTTTTCCTTAGGCGGGATTTCTTCTGTTTCAGCAGGGTTGGGTTGTTGTTCCTTAGATTTCAGCTTCCGAACTGTGTGCATTGTAAGACATTTGCTGTAGGCAGTCTCGGGGAAGTCTTTTGGGTACTGATTGAGGTTGGAGAGTAGCTTTTTGATGATGTGAGGGAAGGGTAAAGCATGAGAGTCATGGGATGCACAAAATTGCATGTGAGCCAGCACAATACGGGGAAGATCCAACTGAAAACCGGAGAGCACCTTGTCCATGTAGATGGCGTCGGTGATGAGGACTTCGTTCCTGTACTCTTGCCTGGGAACCAAGTTGCGAGTGATCCAAAAATGCAGTAGCCGGTTTGCGATGGAGAGATCCTTCGTCTCCAAAGATGAGGGGGATGCGCCATCATAAATTTTCTTGACGATTGCTCCTTTGGACTTGAAGCCCTTTCCCTTGGGCCATCCCTTCTTCTGAGGCAGAATGCCAAACCCAGACCTCGACTCAATCCCTAGAGCAGACGCGATTAGATTGGCGGACAGGGGAAAGCTGGTTCCCTTCCATATGAGAATGGCGTCGTGACAGGGAGAGTTCTCCTTCTGGGGTACAAATTCCATGGACTGGTAAAACATCCGGACAACCTCGTCGGAAGCAGAGAAAGGCTCGCACAGTATCTCGTCCCACCCTTGGAACTGCAACAGAGAGTGGAACTCATCCAAAGCTTCTCCATAGAGTTCCTCATCCTCTTCTTCTAACTCCTGGGTCCAGAATTCTCTGCCGATAATGAGAGGTTTTAGGATCTTCCTTTTGGAGAAGGAAGAGGAGACAGAGAGGGTGGTGGTTTTGGCCCTTTTTGTGGATTTGGTTTCATAGGGAACAATGGCTTGGGAGCTTCTCTTCCTCTATTGCATTCTTGTGGCGACAAAGGGGCCTGGGTTGGAAGTTTTGGATTTGAGGCTGATCGGGGAAGGCTCGGGGCTAAGGATCTCTTGAAGGGATTTATCTGGAAAGGAATCATGCGATCCGCCTTCAGAAAATGATTTTGTGACTGATTCTGAAGCCAAAGTGATGGCTTGCTCCTCTTCTTTGGGCATGGTTGGTTCCTCTTCCACCTTTTCCTTATCCTTTGGTGGTTTCTCAAGCTTCTCTTCTGGTTTCTCTGCAGGTTTCGCCACGGGGTTTTCTTTGGGGAGGGATTTTGAAGAAGTGGAGGCAGAAACAGGCTTGGAGGAGGAGGCTTTAGCCTTCTTTTCGCGAAATGCTTGAAGAAAAGCAGCCTCCTCTTCATCCATAACAACGATTGGGTTAGGGTTGGCCATTTGAGAGGAGCTAAGAGGATTGATGTGTGAAGAGAAAGAGAGGTAGAAGATCAGAGAGATGGAGAGCTTATGTGATCAACTCGGAGCAACTGAGCACCTCTTTAAGGGCGTTGAAGATCTGGGATGGCCAAGAGCTGAGGTGACCGTTGAAGCAAATCCAGCCGTTGAGAAGATCAAGGCAAATCCGAAGCATTGAAGAGAGTTGCAGCTTTTTGGAACGGCTAATTTAAATTCAAAATATGACCCATTCCGAGAAGAGGGAGGTCTGCCACTGATGAGACATGCCTTATCCCTGCCAATATGCCATAAATAGCGTCTGGGAGAGCCAAGCGAGCCGTTGGAGAGACGCGATGTTCTGGTTCCTTTCTGGCGACATTTTCAGCGAGCTAGAGGAATGTATGGGAACCTTTGGTGTGGGTGGAGACAAAGGAACCAAAAACAGTACATTCTCATACAAGGAATCAGGGTAGGCTATTTATCGCATTGCACAATAATTCTCAGAGAAGGTTTAGAGATGGATCATAGAGAATTAAATTGAGCAATGAGGCAAGGGTAGGTCTTAGTACACAATCATCATTTCAGCTTGTAATGTTGGGTTAGAAATATGATCAGATTGTGACTTTTGGGCCATCAAAGAAATTTGAACAATGATGAGTTGAGAAATAATGATAATCAAAAGGAAACGAACCAGAAAAGTTTATCTAAGCCTTTATAAGAAACCATTATGACAAGAAGGGTTTGTAGCAAAAGATATAACACAAGGACATCAAGACTCAACAAGTTAAATATCTTAAACTAGTCAATCAGGGGAACTCGGAAAGAATTCTCAGAACTAAGGTCACTACTGAGTAATAGGAATCATTCCTAGTTCCAATCTGAGGTTCTCAAAAGAAACTCTATTCAATGCCTTGGTGAATATATCTGCAATTTGATCTTCAGTTCTACAAAATTTCATAATGATGTTTCTCTTCTCAACATGATCTCTAAGAAAATGATGTCTAATGTCAATATGCTTGGTCCTAGTATGATGCACAGGATTCTTAGAAATGTTTATAGCACTAGTGTTGTCACAAAGAATAGTGAGAGGGCCATAAGACATACCAAAGTCCGCGAGTTGTTGCTTTAGCCAGAGAAGTTGGGAACAACAAGAGGCAGCTGCAATGTACTCGGATTCTGTGGTGGAGAGGGAGACTGAAACTTGTTTCTTTGATCCCCATGACACAAGGCAAGGGCCTAGGAACTGTGCCATTCCAGAAGTGCTCTTTCTATCCACCAAATATCCAGCATAATCAGCATCAGTGAAACCCATGAGCTCAAAGGGACATACTTTGGGGTACCAAATGCAGAGATCGTCAGTTCCCTTGAGATATCGAAGTATTCTCTTTACAGCAGCCAAGTGGGTTTCTCTCGGACAAGATTGGAACCTAGCACACAAGCCAACAGCAAAGACAATGTCTGGTCGACTAGCGGTTAGGTACATGAGTGAGCCTATCATACCTCTATAGAGCTTCTCCTCCACTAGAGGACTCGAGTGGTCCTTATCCAGATGGGCAATGGTGGATATGAGAGTGGAGAGAGGCTTGCATGAATCCATTTTGAACTTCTTCAGTAGATCCCTGACATACTTCTGTTGGTGGGTTTGAATATCATCTTCCTTTTGAGTGATTTGTAATCCGAGGGAGAATGTGAGTTCCCCAATTAAACTCATTTCAAATTCACTGCTCATCAAGTCTTTGAACTTGTCTACAAGGGACAGGTTAGTGGAACCAAAAATGATATCATCAACATAAATTTGAACCACTAAGATGTTACCTTCTTCTTCTAGGATGAAGAGAGTCTTATCAATAACTCCACGCCTGTAGCCATTTGAGAGTAGGAACTGGGCAAGACGATCATACCAAGCTCTGGGAGCTTGCTTGAGGCCATAGAGTGCCTTGTCTAGAAAGTAGACATGATCTGGATGATCGTCGTCTTCGAAACCAGGAGGTTGCTTGACATAGACTTCTTCTTGAAGAATTCCATTGAGGAAGGCTGTCTTCACATCCATTTGGAACAACTTGAACCCTTTGTGAGATGCGAAGGCAATCAACAACCTTATTGCTTCGATCCTTGCCACTGGAGCATAGGTTTCATCATAGTCAATTCCTTCTTGTTGATTGTATCCTTGAGCCACAAGTCTTGCTTTGTTCCTTATCACAGCTCCTATATCATCTAGCTTGTTTCTGAAAACCCATATGGTTCCTATGATGTGCTTATCCTTGGGGCGAGGAACCAGATGCCAGACTTTGTTCCTTTCAAATTGATGAAGCTCTTCTTGCATGGCTTGGATCCAGTCCGCATCCTTCAGTGCCTCACCTATGTTCTTTGGTTCCACAATAGACAAAAAGGCATTAAAGGCAAAGAAAGTTAGATGTTCGTACCTGACTGGAGGCTTGACGACTCTTCTTTCTCTGTTGGAAGCCAAAGTATTTGATGTGGAGATATTCTGAGTTGAGCATTCAGCTTCCTGGTTGGGGTCACCTTCTCCATTGAAGAACATGTGGGAAGATGAATCATTGAGGTCTCCACAGATGTTGTCGTCATGCTCATGGTTCCCAGAAATGGATTGTTGTTCATTATCCATGGGAACTGGTGGAGGAGCCATTGGAGGGTTCCGAGCAGCAGGACAGGAACTGGGTGGAGTGACATCTTCATCTGGATCTTCTTGATATGACTTGGGAAACGGGTCTTTTTAGTCCTTTTGTTGAAGACTTTGTATGCCTTGCTGCCTGAGGCATATCCAATGAAGATTCCTTCATCACTTCTTGGGTCGAACTTGCCAAGATTGTCCTTCCCATTGTTGTGCACAAAGCACTTGCATCCGAACACCCTTAGATGAGAAATGTTGGGAACTCTTCCTCTTAGGAGTTCATAGGGTGTCTTCTCTGTGATAGGGCGAAGCATGGCTCTATTGATGATGTAGCATGCTGTGTTGATCGCCTCAGCCCAAAAGGATTGAGAGAGTCCACTTGAGATCAACATAGTTCGAGCCATGTCTTCCAAGGTCCTATTCTTTCTCTCCACTACTCCATTCTGTTGAGGAGTGTATGGTGCAGAGAAGTTGTGATCAATGCCATGCTCACTGTAAAAGGTTAGAAATTCTCCATTTTCGAATTCGGTACCATGGTCAGACCGAATAGCATTAAGTGAACAATCAAGGGATTTTTCTAACAAGAGAACCAGGTCTTTAAAGCGATCAATGACTTCACTTATAGATTTAATGAAAATGGTCCAAGTAAAGCGAGAGAAGTCATCGACAATAACAAAAATATACTTGTTCCCTCCTAGGCTTTGAACTCTCATGGGTCCACAAAGATCCATGTGGATGAGCTCAAGAGGCCTTGAGGTGCTTACCATGTTTTTGGATTTGAAGGAACTACGAGCATGTTTTCCTTTTACACAGTCAGAGCATGGTTCCTTAGATGTGCCACTCAGCTTTGGCAATCCTCTGACTAGTTCCTTTGAGTGTAGCTTTTGAATCAGCTTAGTGCTAGCATGACCGAGGCGTTGGTGCCACAACTCAGCTTGGTCATTCACGGTTGAGAGACACAGTTTCTCCTTGGGGACGAAGGATGGATCAACAATGTAAACATTGTTGAATCTCTTTCCTTTTAGGATGATTTGTCCCGAGGAGTCAAGAACTGAGCATTCGTTTGATCTAAATCTGACTTCATTGTCTCCTTGATCACACAGCTGTGCCACACTTATTAGATCAAAACCAAGACTATCAACAAGGTGAACTTTGTTTACCTGAATGTGATCGTTGAGTTTCACAGTTCCTATTCCACAAATTTTCCCTTTCCTTTTGTCTCCAAAGGATATGTTCCCTCCTTGGAGAGGTTGAAGAGAGGTCATTTGATTTCTTTTTCCGGTCATATGGCATGAGCAACCACTGTCAATGTACCATAGTTGGGGTTGCCTCTCTTCTTTCTGCACATAAGGGAACTAAGATTTCTGAACCCAGCGAAGCTTGGCTTTACTGGGGGGATTAGCATTTCGAGTCTGTGAATAATCATGGAGTTGGTTCCTTTCCTGGTGATAAGCACTTTTCTCCCTTTCAAAGTTCCTTTTCTTAGCACAATCAGTGTTGTAATGGCCATTCTTACCACAATAGGTACATAAACGGTTGTAGACGACATGACCATACTTTCCTTTCCCTGGCCTAAAAGGTTTTTCATTTATTTTGTTGAAATCAATATTGTTTTTAACCTTACTATTGGCCATGTCAACATACTTTTTGTGAGCAAAAGAATTGGTGAACCATTGGTTTTCAGGAACCATCTTTTCTTTTCCCTTTGGTTCCTTCTTAGGACTTTGAGAACCTTCATTGAGACGTTTGGCAACCTCAGCATTGTTCTCAAGGACCATGATCTTTTCTGATAGGAATTGATTCCTATCACGAGAAGTGGCCAGAGCAATACTGAGGTTCTCATTCATCTCAACAAGTTCTCGCCTAGCCTTTTCTTCTTCAGCATCATTGTTCCCTTTATTATTGACATATCCTATTCCATGTCGTTGTCTCACAAAAATAGTTTGATTTATCATTTTTTCATTAATGGAATTAGTGAGAATGTCTAACCTATCCATTATGGATTGAAGCATGTCATTTCCAGGTGGATTAGCATGCAAGGGAACTTTGACAGAATCTATGCTAGTTTCATCACAAGATTTGCAAGTTTTAAGGTGACTAGCATGCACATTCCTAATATCAATGAGTTTGGAGTGAGTTTCAGCTAGGTCTTTCTCAGTTTCATCAAGTTTCTTACTCCAAACAGAATTCTCAACAGTCAAGCAAGCAATTTCATCTTCACAATCATCTAGTTTCTGTTGAAGGGAACTGGTTTCCTTTCCTAGTTTCTTTATGATCTTAAGAAGTTGTTTCTTATCACAATCGACTAGGGATTTTAAGAGATCGTCAGAAGTTACGTCAAGGTCTTCTGAGTCGCTTGAGTCTCCTTTTGCCATGAGACATCTCCCTCCAGAGAAGCCACTCAGATCCAGTTCCTCATCTAAGTCTTCTCCCCATGATGCTACGAGAGCCTTCTTTCTTTGAGGTCTTTCCTCTTCCTTGGACTCTTCTTTGTTGGGACAGTTTTTAGCATAGTGTCCCTTCTCCTTGCACTCGTAACATGAGACTTCCTTGAGATCTCTTCTTGGTCCATTGTGAGAGGAACTGCCCTTTTGGAACCTTCCCTTCACAAAGAATTTTTTGATGTTCTTTGTGAAGAGGGCTGTTAGTTCGTCCTCCTCTTCTTCAAGGTCTGAGTTCTCTTCCTCCATCTCGAGCCTAGAGAAGGCTTTGGAGATCTTGAGGGCAATTCCTTTTTCCAGTTTCTTGTCGGCATTGGCTTTGATGTGCTCTCCTTCTTCAACCTCCAGTTTTCCTATGACTTGGGTCAAGGGAAGTGATTGGATGCCTGGAGTGTTCTTCATGATTCCCTTCAGAAGGGTGAACTTGGAGTTGAGTCCATTGATGACCACTAGGGACTTGGAAACTTCATCAAGATCGACTCCCGCCGCTGTTAGCTTTCCAATCAATCTGTTGAAGCGGGAGTAGTACTCTGAGATGGTCTCAGTTTCCATTATTTTGAAGGTGTGGTATTCTCCTTCCAAAGCAAACTTTCTGCTTTGCTTCAGTTCCTCACTTCCTTCATGCATCTCCTTGAGAGCTTTCCACATCTCTTTGGCCGTCTTGATTCCTATGACCTTGTCCATGTCCTCTCTGTCCAATCCATTGAGGATGAACTGCCTGGCCTTGGCATTCTTCTCCATGATAACATAGTGTTCTGGTTTCCAATCTTCTTCCTTCATGGTGAGGTCGACATACTCATCTCCATTTTCGACTATCCTCCAGCATTGGTAGTCGTTGGTCTTGATGTGGCTTTCCATGCACTTTTCCCACCATATTTCTTCTCCTTTCTTTCGGAGATGTGGCTTGTTGGTGGAGATTCCGAGCTCAAACTTGCTTGGTTGAGACATGATCTGCAAACTTATCAAAGATCTAGAGCTTTTCCTGCTCTGATACCAATTATAGGATCGTGATTGTTAGATAAAAGCTTAAGGAACTCAGAATAACGATTCTCAGTTCCTTTCGCAGCGGAAGATAAACAATCAAACAAATGACAAGTTCCTTATAGTGGAAACCTTTGATTGCCAACTAGCAATCCAGGATAAAAACCACTACCTTTCTTTCGAAAGGATTTCAAAGTCTACTTCTTGATTTCTTATCTCTTTTGGTTACAGCTTATCCTAGAAACGAACACACAGTTCCTTTGCCTTACACACAGTTAGACAATCCTAGATAACTTAACACAATCAATAATCAATCCAAGAAACAGACTTTCGTACCTAGGAACTATCACTTACAGTCACAGGAACTTAGCACTCAGCTCTTCTTCCTTGACTGGTTCATCTTGATCTCGGTTTGCTTTGATGATCTTTGTTTGGAGGTTCACACTAGATATTTGCTAATGAGTGTGAGTTCTTGTTTTTGGTGCTTGAAGATAACCCTTGGGTTAGTCTTCCTTTTATAGAGGATTCTTCGCAGTTCGATCCTCTCTTGGTTCCCACAGATTGAGCTTGCCCTAGGATTGGTGGTTCTCCTTGATCCACGTTGTTCTTGGCATGTGCAAACAACCTAGGCAGCTCAGAATCTCTCTTGGTTGGTCAACTACCTCAGACGAGCCTTGTGGTGTCATTGTCAAAACGCTTTCGTTCGAGGTTGAGTAAGCTGGCCGCTTGGGAACCGTCTGCTGGACAGCGACGTCTTCATGTGCTGTCGCTTTCATCGTCTCTGTCCGAGGTAGAGGTTCTCTAGGCATCTTGTTCTTTAGCTCTTGGACCTTGGCAGACTTTTGGAAGCTTCGGACAAGTCATTTTCGACACCTTTTGTCCGAGGTTGTGTGTTCCCAGATTTCTCGGGAATCGCAATGTCGCAAGCTCCATTTCTGGGCACACCTGGGTTCCTCTGGATTCCTTCAGTTGTCTTGTTCCTTTGGTTCCCTTGTTCTTTTTGGCTTTTCTGCCTTCGGTATATTCCTGTGGTTCCTTAAAACACATCTTTGAGATAAAACATTAGTATCATAATATTTGTCATCTTCAAAAGTAGAGAAACTGAGGAACGGAACTCTCAGGGGAACCTAAGTTCCAGAGTTCCGTTTCCTAACATTAACTAATGAACCTGACTTCAGAATGGTCTCATCTTCTAGAATTGCGTGGTTTATGGAGTTAAGTGGGCCTCCACAAAAAATGGGCCAGTTTGCACGAGTGAAACAAAATTGGGCCCATTCTCAACGCAGCTATGTCATCCTGGCACGACGACGTGTGTGGAGTGCGATGTTTGGGAGTCTTGGGCACACATCTCTGTGCACACATGGGCTGAATGGACTCTTCTTTGTCACTTGAGTCAATGGAAGCCTTGGTGTGCGGGACAAGTGGTGGAGAGACCGGTGGAATGAAGTTCTCCTTGTGTGGCGCCGACGCTTGACCTTGATCAACTTGGCCGGTGTCACTTGCTTGCACTTGGGGCTCTTGGTGGCTTGAGGTGTCTAGCTCTTGATGGGACATAGTCACATCACTTTTACTACCTACTCATACATACTATGAATTACTCTACCCAAAAAGGGCATCACTAAAGGCTTTGGTTTCTTTCTTAAGAACCATTGCCAATCCTACCAAATCTTTTATACAGAACCATCCCAATGAGTTTTATTCTTGTTGTTTTTAAATTCTACATCACACTGACCCAATGTCAAAAAATCAAATAATTTTCACCAATTTTACAATTGGAGTTTATGTGCTTTCCCCTACATTGCTTGATCATAACTCCTTGTCTGCTATCGATCATGCCCTCAAACAATCTTAAATTTACCAATCACAAATCTAATTATTATTAATTTACACTTACTGTCGGTTTATATGTTATATCTACCTGTGGTTACTTTGGTTCACTCCACAAACCTTTCTTCACTACTCTCAATCTGACCGTGCAGGGTTTGGACTAAAGCATTCAGTCAAACAAGACTTTTTGGATGGGTCTCTAGTGCTGTCTTCTTTCACTTCTCTCTGGAGCAAAATCTTTACTTATACCAACAGAAAATTGGCGAAAGCCACAATCACCCATACGAGCAATCTATCCTGCACCCCTAATAGGATTGGTTACTTGTACATTTCTATCATAATCTCTTGTAACAGGGACATTAATAAAAACTTTGCTCTTTATAATATCAAGTATTTCTCCCATTATGGTTATCCCTTATCCTAAATTGGACTGAATTACAAACATAGATATTTAGACTGTTTGGGTAAGAACAAAGGTCACACGATACCAAACAAAGCATGAATTATAATAACCAAATTTGCCACAAATTATCCCCTCTCTAGAAGGATTAACATGAAATGATTAGACAAACAAACAAAAGTTAAAACAGTACTTGTGCGATCAATTCCTAACATTAATCTCTCTGCAAGAACAATAATACTTGCAAATAAACCTCATGCGGTTTTATGAAGATAAGCCTTTGGAATTGTCGCGGCATTGGTCGAAAAAACCTTTGGACTGATGTAGAGTCTTTCTGTAAAATTGAGAAAATACAAATTATGGCCCTAGTGGAAACTAGAACCGACAAAGAACCCAAACAACATCTATGGAGGAAAGCTGGTTTTGACAACTTTCACTACTCTCCCGCTAATGGTTTTTCGGGGGGCATTTGTGTAATGTGGAAATCATACCAACTCCAAAACGAGTTATGCAAACCGACGCACGTCGATAGCCGATTTATCGCTATAAAATATGAGATACTTGACAAAGATATTTGCATCATGCTAATTTTTGCCTATGCACCACCAAAAGAAAATGATAAAGACCATTTCTGGTCCATTTTATCAAACTTCATCACACATGCAAATATACCTTGCCTTGTCATAGGAGACCTAAACGAAATACATAACACTATGGAAAGAATAGGGGGTGGTCATATCCCACCGTCGAAATTCCTTAGAATAAACAATTTCAAAAATCAATGTGAACTTTTAGACATCCCAACACAAGGGGATGACTTCTTTTGGAGGAAAAATAGAACAGTAATTGATAATATGTACTCTAAACTAGACAGAATCCTAATCCATAACCAAATCATACAATGATTCCCTGGAATTTTCACAAAAAATCATGCATTTACCTCATCAGATCATTGTCCTATTTCAGTTGAATTAGAAAACCAATCTCATAACAAAGCTCAACCATTCAAATTTGAGAGAATGTGGACCCATAGAAAGGACTTTGAGAATATAGTTAAACAAGCTTGGCGGATCAATCCCCAAGGCTCTAATATGTACAAACTCATAAAGAAAACTTACGCTCTTAAAACCAGCGCAAAAAACTGGAACAAATCAACCTTTGGTAATATCTTCAAACAACTAAAAGAAGTAGAAGAGGCACTAATATTAATCCAAAAAGACATTATTCTCAACCCGAACAACAATTTGCTCACCAAACAGAATAGATTAATAACCAAAAAAGAGAATCTCCTCTGTTTCCACAAAAAAATAATGGAGCCAGTGCGCCAAAACTAAACACATAAAATCCATTGATACTAATTCAAACTACTTTCATCGGATAGCTATTGGTAGACGCAGTAGGAAAATCATCAGAGAAATTCGTACAAATGATGGCACGATTATCATTGGACACGAAAATATCCGCAAAAAAATCAGATCTGATTTTGAAAATGGAATAAAAAAAGCAATATAAAGATAATATTCTCATAAAGTACCTCACCAATATCAACAATGAAATTACTGCCCAAGAAAATGATGCACTAACAAAAAAATGTCACAAACGAAGAAATCAAAAAAGTTGTGTTTGGTATTGGTTGTAATAAATCCCCAGGTCCAGATGGTATGTCTTCCTTGTTCTACCAAAAGTATTGGCACTTAGTGGGACCCACTGTTATAAAAGCTGTCAAAAGTTTTTTTTCACTCGGGAAAACTTCTCAAGCAAATCAATCACACATTTATAACTCTTATATCCAAATGTGATAACCCAAATTCTACGAACCACTGTAGACCTATCGGTCTATGTTCAACCATTTATAAAGTTATATAAAAAATCACGACTGATAGAATAAAACCTATCCTAAATAATCTGATTCATCCATTACAAGGGGCATTTGTAGCTGATAGATCAATCCATGATAATAACCTAATTGCTCATGAAATTTTCCATTCCTTCCGATTTAAGAAAGGAAAGGAAGGATGGGTAGCAATTAAACTCGATATGGAAAAAGCATACGACAAGATTGAATGGGAATTCATTCTAAAAGTCCTTGAAAATTTTGGATTTGTCACACGATTTATTGGGTGGATTAAAGAATGTATTGAGACTCTATCCTTCTCAGTTTTAGTCAACAATGGACCAACTGATATCTTTTATCCTGGAAGAGGACTACGTCAAGGGGACCCCTTATCTCCATTCCTATTTATTCTAGGAGCAGAAATCCTAGCCAAGACACTTTAAAACGAGAGTGCCAGCAGTAACAATCAATTGGGATTCCAAATCTCTAGAAGGGGCTCTAACATTCCTTTCCTCGCTTTTACGGATGACATCCTTATCTTCGCAAAGGCCAACCAAACTGCCTGTTCCAAAATAAAAAATATCATAGAAGAATACTGCTCAATATCTAGACAATGTGTTAATTTCCAAAAGTTTGCTTTTCAAACTACAAACAACGTATCAAACCAAACTAAATCCTTAATCCAATCTGTACTAAGTATCCCAAGCATGACATCCTTAGAAAAATACATTGGATGTCCTATCATCAATGGAAAAGTTAATCAAGATGCTTTTAAAGAAACAATCATATCAACCACAAATCAGAATACAAAATGGAAAGCTAACTCTCTCTCTCAAGAAGGGAGAGAGCTACACTAATCAAATCTAATCTGGCTTCAAAACCATATTTCTTGATGCAAAGCTTCATGCTTCCATCATATGTACACAAAGAACTTGACACAATAAACAGAACTTTCTTCTAGAACAAAGACTCCTCATATAAACCCTTAATAGGATGGGACAAAATATATAAAAACAAAGAAAATGGAGGAACAGGCATTAGAAAAACACAAGACAAGAATAAAGCTCTATAAATGAAACTCATCTGGAAAATACTTGCGGAACCAAACAATATCTGGGTCAAAATCATTACCGAGAAATATCTGAAAGAAACTAACATACTTCATTACTGCAAAAAAGGCAACCACTCATGGCAATGGTCACAACTACTCAAACTTAGAAAAGAATTCCAAACTGGCCTCCAGTGGCTAGTAGGGGACGAAAAATCTATTTATTTTTAGAAGGATAATTGGCTATCTAATTTAAATCTCCAAAACAACAGATTACCAAATATTATTATCAACCCCGTGACAAAGATAGGTGACTGTTTTGACAGTAATAAATCATGGGACAAAAATAAACTGGATGAAATTCTAAATCAACACACTGTTGATTGTATATTAGATATACCTATCCCTCAAAACCAAATCCCCGACAGATTGTATTGGGCCCCCAATAAAAATGGTATGTTCTCTATGAAATCAACCTTTGAATTAATTGCAAAACAACAAACACATTCAACCAATAACCTGGCATGGATTTGGAAGTTGGATACATATCCAAAAGTAAAAAACTTTCTTTGGAAAATTTTCCATGATGGCCTCCCTACAAACAGAGACTAGCACAGAAATATGTTCCAGTTCCTGTGGCATGTTGATGCGATCCTGCATCTACCCAAGCCGGGCTCAAGCGAGCCCCATGCGTCCAAGACCTTGGAGACCACCTTGGTTCAAGACTTTGTCTAGTTTAGCTTCATATTTCTTATTTTAGCAACTTTCCTGTTTTATCAGCCTTTTATTTTTAGCATTGCTATTTTTGGAACTTAATATGTTTAGTAAGTTTCCATCTTTGGCACTTTCTATTTTAGGACTTACTATGTTTAGCAGTTTCTATTTCGGGCGTTGCTCCACTATTGCATAGTGGGCTAGCCCATAGGTTTGTTTTGGCCCAAGCCCATTAGGTCTTGGCCGAGTTTTATTGGCTATTTAAATCCCCCTTTGTCTTGTTATTTCCTTACGTTCAAACCAGTAATCTAAGTCTTAAAGTTGAGAGTGAATCCTCCTTATTCTTAGATCCGAGCGTCAAATATAAGTCTACTTCACATTCCCTTCATTGTCTTCTTCGCATCTCCTTTACCGTCTCGCCCCACCCTCGCCCAAAGAGAGCATAAGAGACCCGCGAGCCATCCTCTAGGTGGTTCGTATCTATCCCGGTTACCAAGAGAAGAAACATCCAGTCGTTGCCTGCCTAGATCGGGCAAATCGTGAGTCGACCCCCGTCGGATCACATCAACTGGTATCAGAACAGCCAGGGGTACATAGCGCGCCTTCTTCTCCGACACCACCACCACCCCAAAAGCAAAGAAAACCGACGAACCTTCTGCCCAGATTTCGTCCAAAAACAATTTTCTTCCTTTCCGCAATTTTCTTCCATATTCCTGTAGAGCATCTCGATACGAGTCCGGGAATATAAAATTCGCTCAAAACGGACATCGTTTGACCCCTCAAAATGCGAAAATACGAATCATCCGCCGCCGAAACCCTAGCCTCCGCGACCGCGGTTCACAAAACCGCGACTGCGGTTTTCCACACTGCCGTTTCCAAATCCCTTTTACATACCCAAACCCTAACCAATTTTATTTTTTTCCCTTTCCGCTGCCTACCTTATCCGAAATCATCATATTTTCGGAAATTCCCATACCCTTTCCTTATCTTTTCCTTCACAATATTATCCTTCCTTATCCAAATCCCCAAGATTTTATCTTTAACCAAAAGATATTATCTTCCCTTAACCAAATATTTCCGAAATCATATCCGAACCCTAGCAGCACTCGGACCCACACTAGCCCCGTGCCTACGCCCAGCCAACCGACATCCACACCGAACCCAAACCCACACCCGGGTCCATGACCGACCCTTAGCCACCCTACTCCATGGCCCGTTTGTACCCTTACTTCGAGCCCGGCGAGTGGGAAGACGAACCTTGGTTCGGTGGCGTGAACCCGTACGCGCACCCATACTGGATCCCGCCACCTCGACTACAAGCACCGGCGCACCCACGCACAGACGCGTCCCAACCGCAACGTCGCACCCACTACCGTGACGTTGACCCGGACTGGATTCCCCCTCCTCGGCTCCGACCACAGGTCCGCACGCACGACCGCGACCGCGAACGGACCCAGTATTGCACCCACACCGACGCGCAAGCCGCTGCCTCCGACATCGACCGGCGACCCGCTGCCACCGTGCCTGAGCTCACACCCGCGCAACGCGAGATCCGGAAGCTACGGCGACAGAATTCCCGCCTTCGAGCCGAGTTGGCCGCATCGCCCCCACCCATCGAGCCGAGATCCCTTCGACGAACCACGCTCGAATCGCGTGAACACGGAAACAGAAGCCAAAACCGCGACCGTGGTTTCCCCCACGACACCTGCCGCACGTCCTATGACGAACCCGCTGTCGCGCATCCGGGTCCGACCTTCATCAAACCCACACCGGCACCCGCTGCCGCAACAACACCGATTGCAGACGCACCACCTGAGGAGCCCGAAGCCGCGCCCCTGAGTCCGACGACGACTGCACCCGTGCCCTTGGATGCAGGTCAGTGCCCCGCCGCACCTGTCATCGCACACATGGTTGCGATTTTCTGCCTTGGCGCGCCATCCCCAGCCATCGAGCCTGCTCCTGAACCCGAGTCTTCATTGAGGTTGCACGACCCGGACTCAAGACCGACTCCGTCTTCCTGCTGCCCAATGTGCGTATCTTCTCCTTGGCTCCACCCAGTTCGAAGCGAGGACGTTTCAATTCTAAGGGGAGGAGAATGATGCGATCCTGCATCGACCCAAGCCGGGCTCAAGTGAGCCTCATGCATCCAAGACCTTGGAGACCACCTTGGTTCAAGACTTAGTCTAGTTTAGCTTCATATTTCTTATTTTAGCAACTTTCCTATTTTAGCAGCTTTCTATTTTTAGCATTGCTATTTTGGAACTTACTATGTTTAGTAAGTTTCCATCTTTGACACTTTCTATTTTAGGACTTACTATGTTTAACAGTTTCTATTTATAGCAGTTTCTATTTCGGGCGTTGCTCCACTATTGCATAGTGGGCTAGCCCATAGGTTCGTTTCGACCCAAGCCCATTAGGTCTTGGCCGAGTTTCATTGGCTATTTAAAGCCCCATTTGTCTTGTTATTTCCTTACGTTCAAACCAGTAATCTAAGTCTTAAAGTTGAGAGTGAATCCTCCTTATTCTTAGATCCGAGCGTCAAACACAAGTCTGCTTCGCATCCCTTTCATTGTCTGCTTCGCATCTCCTTCACCGTCTTGCCCCACCCTCGCCCAAAGCGAGCATAAGAGACCCGCGAGCCATCCTCTAGGTGGTTCGTATCTATCCCGGTTACCAAGAGAAGAAACATCCAGCCGTTGCCTGCCTAGATCGGGCAAATCGTGAGTCGACCCAAGTAAGTCCTAAAATAGAAAGTGCCAAAGATGGAAACTTACTAAACATAGTAAGTTCCAAAATCAGCAATGCTAAAAATAGAAAGCTGTTAAAACAGGAAAGTTGCTAAAATAAGAAATATGAAGCTAAACTAGACTAAGTCTTGAACCAAGGTGGTCTCCAAGGTCTTGGACGCATGGGGCTCGCTTGAGCCCGGCTTGGGTTGATGCAGGATCGCATCACATGTGATTCTTGTGACAACCCCCTTGAAGACCTAACCCACTTCCTCTTACAATGCCCTTACACTCTTAAACTAATTAAAGCACAAAATATGGCAATTGAGAATATTGTTCGAAACATCGATTTTAAAAACAAAAAACCAAGTGAAATACTATCTAAACTTCAATCTCTCCTTACCAAAAAAGAATTCGTCTGTCTCACCACTACTTGGTGGGATATCTGGATCAATAGAAACCAAATTATCTTTAACACTGATCCCAATGACAAGATAAAAGACTTATCTCAATATATTTCCGCACTAATCAAAAACTGGGAAAAAACAAAGAAAGCAGAAAACAATGACTTCACACAACAACAAAAAAATCAAAACCATATCAGAAAAACCAGGTTTTTGAAATGGGAAAAACCAAACAAATTTTTTTACAAAATCAACTTCGACGGATCAAAGCAAATTAATGGTGAAGATGGATTTGGCTTCATCATTAGAAATGATAAAGCAGAGGTAATTCATATGAGAAGTGAACGTTGTGGGTTCAACAACATACTCATGACTGAAGCACTAGCATTAAAACAAAACATTTCTTATGCCAAAACTTTAAACATTATAAAGTTACAAATTGAAGGTGACAATCTCAGCCTTATAAAATCTATTAAAGGCATATGGGGTTGTCCCTGGGAATATGAAATGGTTGTCGCTGACATCTTGGTCGACATCCATTTTTTTCTTGGAGGTCCATCTTAGACACATTTTTAGGGAGGTAAACTATACTGTTGACCGCATTGCTAAACTCAGCTTTTCACCATTTGTGCCTAACCTTAATCTTGATTCAGAACTTCGTGTTCTCATCCGCAAGGATGCTCTAGGCTGGTCTTCGCATAGAAACTAAGACCAGTCTAATTCTTTCCTCATCAAACAAAAATAGCGTTTTCGTGATTTGACAACACGAGGACAAACAAATAGAAAGTTAAAAGACATTGCATGTGCCAGATCACAACATTTTGTTGGGTGGGTGTGTTTATAAAGAGTTTTTTGTTTATAAAGTGTTTAATTTGACAAAGTAGGGTTTGCAATTTGAAATTTGAGTGTTATAAAAATTTGTGCAAGTACAAAATAAATACTTTATGAAAATAAACTCTTTATAAACACATTGCCAAACACACCCTAAACCAAAACAAAGATCAGACGGTTGGGGTCAAATGCATGTAATATCGCTTTTTTTTCCTTAGATTTTTTTCATTTAGTGCATACATTTGCCAAAAAAAATGGATATTAGAGATATTGAGTTCATCTAGTTTATTCGAGTGATTAAGGTTCAAATGAGTCCTCTACCTAATCATTTCAAATTTTGACAAAATGGGATTTCATGCAAGCGGTAGTTATTGATATATTAACAAATGGGATTTGTTTAAATGGAGCTTGGATACTTCATGTCATTTTATTGGTTGAACCAAGCCAACTATAAAGATAGTACAGTAGTTGCATCTAAATGGGAAAATGTGGCCATTCTCCACATTTTTGCGCGTAAATGGATTATTTCATGATGTCACACACATTGAATAATGTGAGTGACATGCTTATTTAAATAATATTCAATTGCATAATTGTGTTCGATTTGTACACATAATTTGTGTACCAACAACACATAATTTGTTTACCAACAACACATAATATGTTTACCAAAAGCACATAATGTGTTTTTATGAAAAGCACGTGTTTCTTTTTAATACTGTTTTTTTTATGAATGTGCTAGTGTTTACCAAAGGCACATACTAGTGTTCACTAAAAGCACCTAATGGTCCTAATGTATTTTGAGAAACAACACAAAATAGTGTTTATCAAAATCACATACTAGTATTTGTTAAAACACACAATGGTGTTTACCAAGAGCACATACTAGAGTTTGGAAAAAGCACATAATTGTATTTGCGAAAAACACATACTAGTGTTTGCCAAAAACACATACTAGTGTTTGCCAAAAACACATACTGGTGTTTGACAAAAGCACATAATTGGTTTTATGAAAAGCACATGTGAAATTTTATGAAGAATTGCACATATATTTATGCCCTTATTTACTCCAATAATGGTCGTGGATGCCACAACAACAAGTTCTATAATATTGTTGAGTAATGATGTGATTCTATGATTTCACGGGTCTTCATTAAAAATAATCGAGAACAAATAATGATAAAAGTATTTTTTTTATCAAATGCACGTAGTATATTTAATAATAGCACATACACTCTGATACCAAATGCACATAGACTTTTTTAGAAAGAATTTGTAACATTTTACTAAATGCACATAAAGTGCAAAATAATGTGTCAACTTAAGTATATTCCATCAAAATAAAAATGTATATCCATCACATTAACATTTCGTTATTGACCAATTAAGTTTTAAAACAAAATAACACAATTTCCAAAATAACAGTATATTGCTTTACATGATAACTCCCAAAAATCAAGCATCTCTCCTCCCTCTTGTGATTGGCGTAGATTTTACAATTGCATTTTCTATCAACTATTTTGCTTTTGGTTTGCTTGTCAGCATAGTGTAGCAAAACTTGGCCTTGAGGTTAAGCATCTGTGATCTATCACCAAATCTCATTTGATAATTCCATCCATTAAGACCATTCTCCATGTATGTATCTATGTCATACATCACAAATATTCCAACACGTTCCTTCTCAAGGGCACCACTCAAAGGCAAGCGTAACTTCTGGAGTCTTAACTTCGACTCATCTTCAAACACAGTTGCTTTGTTATCCATTTTATAGCTTTCAAAAAATCTGTAAAAACATTTCACTAAAGCACACAATTGTATAAAAAAATTAATAACATAAACACTGTGAACACCTTTATGAGGAAAATAATTATTTAGATAAACATCTCAAATCTCACCAATATCATAGCAAAGCGCAAATCATGTTTAATAGAATTGGGGTTGTACGTTATGTCAATCACATTGAACCTAAGATTATTAACATTGAAGCTTACAAAGAAGTAGTGTTCTTAAATAAACATTGAAAAGCAATACTGCTTTTTTAAATTAAAAGAAACAAAAACAAATTAGATTGGAATATTCAACAAACTATAAATATAAAGGGTATGTGAACATGATATACTTCTAATAAATAAAAATATACATGTTCTTTTCATCATATGCACATGACAAATAATGAGTAGTATGATGTTAGGATTGCACATTTTGGTTTTATCAAATGCATATGCTATATAGAGTTGGTAAGAATGAAGGCATATAGTGACTTTAGTAGAAGCAAAAAAGCTCCGAATAGATGAACCATTTTTTGCGACTTTTGAATAATTGAGAAAGTGAGCCCAAGCATCAAGAAGATTATTGTTGAGACGATGAGTATCATATGTTGACTTGTAGAATATTGAACGAGTATGGCTCAACTCTACATACTTGAATAAAATATCACTCACCAAAAAATTAGAAACTTATGAATCCAACATCCATATATATATATGCTAAAATGAAAACAATAACAAGTAACAACTAAATATAACTTACACGCTCTCTCTACTATTTTCAACAAATCATACAACCTATCTTCTCTAGCATTCGGTCTCGAATCACGGTCAATGTGTATGTTCTCCCAATGAGACCTATATTTGTCAAACAACAACAGGGTCTAAAAGATCATCGGATTGGTAAGGTAGAAGTAGAAATTTGAGCTTTTGATTGATGTAGAACATTTACCTGATTAGGGGATGCAAAATTAATAAGACTTTAAAAATGAACTAAGAGTTTAATTCTAATTCCAGGGCTTCATTTAACTTGAAATTATTAAAACTTACATTTTGTACGGACGAAGCTAGAACACTTTCATATTGACCTTGGTTCTGGTTGTGACCTTCCACATTTCCATCTGAACAAACACACACATATCAGTTTGGCAAAGAGTGCAAATAAAACCTATATTTGTAAAACACCATACCTCTCAAATTTGAGTGTTGTTGATTTTCTCCATATTGGATTGCACTACAACAAGGACTATATGTTGATAGACATCTTCAACAGCTTCATTGGTACTCTCTTGATTAACCACGTCAACACTTTGTTGTGAGAAGTCAACTTCAACAACCTCATCACCAATCTCTTAGATAACCACATCAACACCTTTGTTTGCCTGACTCTCGGCATGAATCTAAATTATAAGAAATTACAAACGAATTACCACATTTAACATGGACATACAAACAAAATGGAGACATATATGGTAAAACATATAAATCAAACTTGTATACCTCAGTACATACATCCATTGGATCATCCATGCAACGTGTGCCTTCTCTAGCACTTCGTTACAAATGAAAAAAAGAACAAAAATAAATGATAGAAAATAACATATATGAATTTCACATGAAGAATTCCAACAATGCACTTGCTTTATAACCTCATATGCACATGCATTTTAAAAGGAATTGATCTTTGAAAAATTAAATCATATGCATTTATGAGATGCATATACAATGCCACCACAAAATGCACCATAAAAACTTGAAGAGAAAAACTGTTATACCTGAATAGAAACATGGTTGTCTAATCCTTATTGTTTGTGCATTACCCAACACTATGTTACACAACAAAAGCACAAAAACAAAATGACAAAAATTAATATATAGCAATTGCACGTTAAGAAATTCAAATGTACATGTTGAATGAAATAGTTAAAGCTGACTTGAGCACTTGAGCGACCTATATCAATTACACCTTCTCCAACACTCAATTACACAACAACAACACATGTATCACCAAATGCATGAAATGCATAACCATAAAACACATAACTTTAGAAAGCAAAAAGTTTAAATGAATAATAAATAAAAATATTGGGAAAAAACATATTGTGCCTCAGTGAAGGATTCCTTTGGATCATATTTGCCGCATAGTCCTTCTGCAACACTTTGTTACTAATCAAAAGCATAAAAATAAATTATAAAAAGTAATATATACGAATTGCACAAAAATAAATCTAGAAATGCACATGTTGTTGAATAAAATAGTTAAAGCTATCATGTGTTCTTGATTTACCTATATCAATTAAAGATTCACCAACACTCTATTACACATCAAAAACAAAGACGGACTTATCGCCAAATGCATGTAATTTATAACTTTGAAATGAAAATTACAAAAAATTATGGGAAAAAATAGTGTGCCTCATTTAACAAGTCCTTTGCATCATCTTTGCCGCTTGGGCCTTCTCCAACACACTGTTACACGACAAAGGCACAAAAATATATGTTAGAAAGTATTGTTTATGAAATGCACATAAAGAATTAGAGAAATGCACATGTTGTCGTCTCAATTCGGTTAAAAGCTAACCTAAGAACTGGATTGAGTTATATTAGTGACACGCTCCCATCTTGTTATTTATGGGGTTAAGTCCAAACCCAAGCTGGAGGAAGGATGACTAAATCCACCAATTGAACTCGCCCCTTTCTTCTATTTGTCATTTTCCTTCTTGGTCTCCTTCTCTTTCACCCTTTCCTTCTCATCCACCTTCTCCTTCACATTCTCAGCTCCTTCTCATCCATCTTCTCCTTCTCATTTACCTCTTTCACATTCATCTTCTCCTTCTCATTCACTTTCTCCTATACATTGCCCTTCTCCTCCTCATTTTTATTCTCATTTTCATCGTATAACTCATTCCTCTTATCCATTAACCTGGTCATTTTCTTTGTTCAAATTGCAGTTGTTGGCTTAGCAAACTTCCTCTCAACTTCTATAGCCCTTTCAACTTCTTCAATCATTTCAATTACCCTTGGATCTGACAAAAAACGATCATGATTGTCTTGTATATCAGGTTCAACATCATGTTCTTTTCTTTTTGGTGGAACCTTAATCTTCAAAAGATGAGTACATTCCTCATTCACTGTCTTAAAAAAGCTATTATCAGCATGCTCAACTAGTACAATTTCTATATTTCTATGGAATGTGTGAATCAGAGATGCAATTTGACACACTACGTGATACTAATTCAAAATGAAATTATGTGTACAAAACAATATAATAACACAAATAAATAAGAGAATTATAGTTTAAAGGAAATAAATAATTAAAAACACTTACATGCAAAGTCCCATCACCAACATCATTTTTTCGAGACAATGATTCAGACATCAATTGATTACCGGGCACTTTTGCATATTGTTTGGAGCGTTAGGATACTTTTGGTTCTTCATTAGATGGACCAATAGGTTTATCCCTACCAACTCACCAATCAACATCTCATCCACTTCTCTAGCCTTCAACATCATTGATGTCCATCCCTTAGTAATTGGAATTGCCCTTGGCATTTTCTTATTGAGAACAGTCACACGATCCACATACACCATCTGTAAGGACATTACATAAATACAAATTAATAAGTGTAAATGTAACTCACAAATTCTATGTAAAAAGATATATAATTCGTGTGCAAAAAATATATAAAATCAAGTGCATGTAGTGTATAACGTCATTATGTATGTGCAATGTGAAAAGAATGGCTCTTAAAAATAATACATGGAGTATAAAAGAATGTTGAGTAAAGTGAAATGCATGTAATGTATAACATGAGTAGCACATGGAATATAAAATGTTTCTAGAAAACCAATAAACATAGGAATTTATGAAATGCATATGCTTGATAAGTGAAATGCACATACTATATAACTTCAGTTGCATAGAGCATAGAAAAATGTTTCTAGAAAAGCTAAAAAAACAAAAAACATTTATGAAATGCACATGCTATATAAATTGAAATGCACATATAGCTAACTTTACATGAACATGCATTGTAAATATAAAATGCTACACAATATGAAGTTATAGATTGCACATGACGTATACATTAAAAAGCACATGATGAATTTCTAACACAATAAAGAAATATGGCTAGAAATTATTCACCGGTAAAAAAACCAATGGACAACGAAAATAACCATAAGTTTCCTTTGACCACAAGATCTTATTTCTCAATGGCAAGATTGAATACAAACTCGCACCAGTAATAATTTTTTATTTTGTCAACATCATCCAACAAACCCAAAATCCCCATAATCTGACTTCTATTATGTTGGATTTCCACCCCTGAAGTGTAGAACAACATAACGAAGTTTCACTTAAGCATTGAACCACCCAACATTGAATGGAGAATATATGCACTAACTTATGCCTCCTTAACTTGGTCCTATCTTTCAATTTTAATGCACAGTCTGCAACCTTGAAACTGTCAACAGCATAATACTTGAGGTTCCTTGGTATATGATCAATATTCCAGACCAATAGACTACCAAAACCAAGTAAGAGTATTTATTGTCTTGTACAAGAGCTTCAGAGTATTACAACACAATAGAGTGTCAAACTAATGCTTCATAAAAAGAAGTTCTAATTTCTTCACCATCGTACGCCCACTTTTGACTACACCTTTGGGAAAGACTTCTTTCATTGGGATAAGTACACGACAGTTAAAAACATCTTTGCATTTTCCACCCCTTTATAGAGATCTACATCCAAATAAGAGATTAATGACTCTGAATCAAATGAAGACTCATCCACCAAAATGTGCTTTCCTTTCTTTCGTAGGTGGTATTTTTGGCATCTTGCGCTTCTTAGCATCTAATCTCTTGTAGCACTTCTTAGCTTTACTCCTTAGATCTGTAGGAGCAGGCGATGGAGAAGCATATAGGCCTTCAGTGGAATGATCCATACATGCCCCTACTAGGAAAGTAGATGCATGAAAAGACTGCTTCGCTTTACTCCTTAAATTTTGTAAAGCAAGTGATGCAGATGAATCTTTGCATTGCAACATTTGCTTTGTACATCTAAATGTTGAAGAAGAAGAATCAGAATGATGTACGAAGTTTTTATAAACTATGTCAAAGGAAATACTAAATTACCATCACGAGTAGCAACTGCATGAGAAGACGTATTCTCTTGAACTCTTAAATTTCTTAATACATGTGATGCAGAAGGACAATTCCCTTGCGTCATTTGGTCTATACTTGCATAAACTAGAGAAAAAATAGCAAAATGAGTCATGGGAGTTTGGACATGCTCCCATTGAGTGTTTTTCTTTTATTTGTTGCTCTATAGCAAGACAAAAGAAACAAATTAATAAAAAAAAAATAGATATCAAATAGCTCTTTTCAAAACATGAAACTAACCTCTATAACCGAGGGGTCTGACGAAGTACTAGAGCCATCATCGTCAGAAATTAAGACATGGATACTACGTTTGGATAGGGCTTTATTTGATCTATTTGGAACACTTTTTACTCGTCCAATCTTATATGTGAGACCTATAAACAAACATATAAAACGTTAGAAACACATGTTAGGGAAAAAACTATAATCCATATAAAAATGCACATAACAATATCAAACAAATGAACATACAAAGTAGTTGAAAATATTCAAAATGTACATCAAAGAAAATAATCATACACATTACTTCCACAAATGCACATACGATGATACCATGAATGCACAACAAGAAAGTACACAAATACGAATATGCATAATGACATTACAAATTGCACATACAATGAACCACAATTGCACATGCATTCCTACCAAAAAGTACAACAAGAACGTACTACAACAAAACCTCTTATCCATAATCACATTAAGAAATGCATGTACAGTGAACCACAAATGCACATGAAGTGCTACCACAAGTGTACATACAGTGCTACAACAAATGCACAACTAGGGATGTCAATGCGGAAGGGATACCTCGAATTCGAGGGGAATCTCTAAGATGGGGCGGGGATGGGGAAAATAAAAGAGGACAAGTATGGGGGCAAATCAAATCTCTGCATGGGGATGGGGATGGGACAATAGTTCCCAACCCGTTCCCTGCCCCACCCCACTCCCCCATGGGGAATTCTATGGGGATCCCTGATGGGGTATTTCATCGATATATTTATCGTTTGCAATCAAGTGTTATTATTACATTTTATACAATGTAATAAAATATTTATCGATAAACTTGAATATGTTTATTCATATATATTATACAATATTGAATATGATTATAAGATTAACAATTTACCAATTTATTACGAATTATAACTTTATTAATAAAAAGTGACACCATTAAATAATTTTAATTGAGAATCTAACTAGGAAAGTAAATGGGAATAATTAGATGGGCATGGGGATTCCTCGACGAGGATGGGGAATTAGAGGGGACATGGATGATTTTTATTCCCCGAACAGGGACAAGGACGGGCATGGGGAGCATGAATTTAAACGGGGATGGGGACGAGGATGGTTGTCCCCACCCCCATTGACATCCATATGCACAACAAGAACTACCACAAATCCTCATTATTATAATGGCATTGCGAGTTGCACATGCTATGAACCACAAATGCATAATAAGGACTACCATAAATCCTCAATCTCATAATGACATCAAGAAATGCACATATCGAGAACCACAAATGCACATACAGTGCTACCGCAAATGCACAACAAGAACTATCACAAAACCTCATACTCATAATCACATTACAAAATGCACAAACAGTGAACCACAAATGCACATAAAGTTCTACCACAAGTGCACATACAGTGCTACACTAAATGCACAACAAGAATTACCACAAATCCTCATATTCACAATGACTTTGCAAATTGCACATCTAGTGAAACACAAATGCACGACAAGGACTACCACAAATTATCATTTTGCATAATGAGATCACGATTTGCACATCCAGTGAACCACAAATGCACATAAAGTGCTACCACAAATGCACAAATGGAACGACCACATGCACATATTGATAATGAAAGTAAAGAGATCTACACACAACACTAGCGACAAAAATGCAAATTACAGTGCAAAAACAAATCATAAATATCATATAACATAAAGCACAAAGCAAAACCCACAAAAAAATCACTCATAATGAATTCAAATGATGAAATCAAACACACATGCAAATAAACCATACGAAAAAGAAATGCAACCCTAACAAATCATACAAATGTAAATTTTAGGATAGATTAAAGGTTAGATTAAAAATTAACAACACAAGAGGGAAAGAAAAAACTTACCTAAGCAAAAATTTGAGACGTAGTAAACACCGATATGTCAACAAACAAGATTGAAAGACATAAGACGAAAGCAACGCGAGAAATAACAAGAGGATTAAAGCATAACCGCCATGTCTAGGTCTTAAGCTACTTCCACTCTTCTCCATATGTGAAATCTACGACTTCTTTGCAAAAAGGAAGATTAATGGACTAATGGGGTGAAAGAGAAATCGAAGATGGAAGAAAATCGAAGTGCAAAAAGATGGAAGAAATAAGAGAGATGTGGAGGAGAAAAGGGAGAGATGAAAAATTGAGTTGCGGAAAGGAGAAAACGAAACGGTTCCAGGGATAGATTAAAGGTTAGATTAAAAATTAACAACACAAGAGGGAAAGAAAAAACTTACCTAAGCAAAAATTTGAGACGTAGTAAACACCGATATGTCAACAAACAAGATTGAAAGACATAAGACGAAAGCAACACGAGAAATAACAAGAGGATTAAAGCATAACCGCCATGTCTAGGTCTTAAGCTACTTCCACTCTTCTCCATATGTGAAATCTACGACTTCTTTGCAAAAAGGAAGATTAATGGACTAATGGGGTGAAAGAGAAATCGAAGATGGAAGAAAATCGAAGTGCAAAAAGATGGAAGAAATAAGAGAGATGTGGAGGAGAAAAGGGAGAGATGAAAAATTGAGTTGCGGAAAGGAGAAAACGAAACGGTTCCAGGGAATATGAAAAACAATAATGAATGGTAAAATCACAAAAAAAAGAATAAAGGAGAGAGTATTCAATACGAGATCGGCTGAGGTAAAATCTGAACCATTACACAAAACATAACCAACGATTGGGGATGGTTCTCACAGAAACATCCATTCTCGCGCACGCACGATTCTGATGTAATGTAATTCCTATATATATATAATAGCTTATACTAAAAGGAAATGATCATCCATTTAATTTATGAAAAAGATCACAATCATAATATTTATATTATATTTATATACTAAAAAGAAAAACAAGATTATCTTTAAAATATTCTATATAATAATAATAAATAAGATAAAAATAACATGACATGGCGCGATGTAAAGGAGATATGTGGTGACAATTGACTTGGCGTAATATGGAGATAACAAGTAACTTACTCTAGTTCTACTTCAATAATTATATACAGATTGATCACATTCACAAGCATTTAAAATTTGTCAATCTAGATAAGAAACATGATATTCTCATAACTTAATGATGTGTTCAAGATTAAACCCATCCTCAACCACCCTTTATTTTACATTCTTCTCACTTAACTATCTCTAGACTTGGTAAAAATAACCCATTGCTCATATAAACGTACAAGAAATTTTATACTTTTATTCAATTTTCTTACCACAGTATCTCGATCGATTCTCATTAGGCTATGAAAAAAAAAAACTAGGGTCAAGCCTTACTAGCTCAACTGGTAAGCACTGGAAAACGTGTGAATTTGTTGAAGGAAGGATGGTTTTTAGTTTGATTTTCTTTTTCAGTTTGAGTCGTTAATATTTTTATTAATATTCGAAACTAACGAGAAACGCATGATGACCCACCACTTGAAATTCGTTTAATTTATATTATATATACTTTTTTGCATTTTAGTAAATATAAGATTTTCAATTACATTTAATGTAAAGGAAAATATAAAAAAAGAATGAAAAAGGAAGAGTTGATAGGGATTGAACTCATGATCTATTGGTATTTTTACACAAGTTCCAACACAAAAACCATTAAGCCAAGATATTTTTTCCTCACAATTTTCTCATCGTTTATGTTTCTATTATGAAAATAAAAAACTTAAGAGGGGTTGCATATGGAATTTGATGGGATTCTAAGGGGTTTGCCGGAGGGAAGCGGGGGTGGTCGCCCCGCTAGCCCCTGTTTCCGCCACTACTGGTAGGTGATGTTAGACATGGGTCTAGTTGTAGAACGGTGGTTCCGGCCTTGTCCGGTTTCGCCGGTTCTAGTTCTAGTTTTGAAATTTTCAAAAGAAGGTGGAACCGGCGGTTTTGGCATTGAAAGCATCGGTTTCACCCGATTTGCATCCTGTTTTTATAAAAAATAAAAAGGGAGAGTATAACCCTCATTTTACCATAAGGTTATTAATATAATTTCTATTTTTATGATAATAATAAAGTTTCTGGTATTTATTTTATTTCTTTTAAAAGAAAGAATAATTTAAATCAACCTTAACTTAAGTCAAAAATTATGTCTTGAATAAATTTTGTACAGATTATTATAAGGTTACATTAAGAATAGTAGAGAAGTGTTTACCAAGTAGGATTAAGTTTATAATATAGAGTTTGGGAGCTTTATTGTAATTTGATAAAGAAAAAGGGACAAATGTGCCACAAGTTGGAAACTTGAGACAAAAATTGCAAAATAACCCCAAACATGGGGTGGCTAGCCGTGAATGAGTGAAATTGGATTTAATTTCCAGCCACCCTTTTTCCCCCTTTTAGAACCCTACCCTAGTTAGGATCTCCCATATCTATCCAAATTTCTACCAAATCTTTGTTGAATCAGTTCGTTCAACAAATCTATATTGTTAGAAAGGTAAGTATCTAGTAAAAACCCTAAGTTACTAGATGTAATTAGCCTTAATTTCGTCCGGGTTCATCCAAATTAGTGAAAACTGCGTTTTGGCGCTTGAAGCTCGAATTGAACCGATTTGATTCGATTTTATCCTCTAATATTGATATGGAGTGTTATCAAATCATAACCAACGAAGATTTCACCCTTTTCCCTATAAATTGGACCCTAAGCAAGCCAATTTCTCATCCAAAACAACCAAAACCTCAACCCTCCTCTGTTTTTCGCAGCCTCTGTTCGGGGACGATATCCGACTATGGTGGTCTTCGTCCGCCTTCTCCGGTCATCCACGGTGATAGCCTACTTCGCCATGAGTCTGTACCCGCCGACCCCGCTCCGTTTGGACCACAAACGAACCCGTACGAGCCCTCCGAACCCAAGGTTGAACCTCCTCTGTTTTGGTGGTGTTGTTCGCTGTTCGTTTGGGTTGCTGTTCGTTGCTGCTCATGTTGTGCCGTGTAAGTGTTTAATATCAGTTCAGCAATTTGAAACTAAGACAAATTGAATTCGACAGCATATATAAACAATGATTACTATGGATATATAATTCAATTTGACAACTGAACGAAGACGAAATTCAGTTGGGAATCATATATACGTACAGTGGACTTAGAAATTTTGTAAGGCATGACTTGGTTAAATTCAATCCAGCATGGAAATGGTCAACAAGCTTGTAGATGAATTGGGAAATTTAGTTAACTAGGTTATATGCTTATAACTCAATGTAGTTGTTATACGTAGTATTGGCATCATGAGCAAAAGGGAGTTTCACATACATTTGGTCTTTTTTATATAACATGTGAAATATTATGGGTCATTGAATCAAAGAGATGGAGGGCTGAGATTAAAAATGGTGAAAAAGAGTAAAATAGTGATGCAGTGGTATAACCGTAAATACGGCGAACTTTTTTTTTTCCGGCCAACAACTTCTTTATTTTATATATTTTTCGTCTCTAATCGTTTTGGAATAGACAATTATTGACGTTCAAATATAAGTACTACATGTTCATTTTTATATACCGTAAGGTTTACATATAACATGTTCATGTTCAAACACATGTCTTTGTACATTTAGTGCTTATTTGTGAACTTTAGTGCACAAATAAGTGAACGTTAAGAGCTTATTTGTGAACCTTCTATATAGGTTATTCCAAAATGATCAGGGGGCGTTAAGAGTTTTTTTTTCCGTCTTTGATCGTTCTGGAATAGACAATTATTGACGTTCACATATAAGTACTAAATGTTCATTATTTTATGTCGTCAAATTCACATATAACATTTTCATCTTCAAACACATGTATTTGCATATTTAGAGCTTATTTGTGAACTTCAGTGCACAAACAAATGAACGGTAAGAGCTTATTGGTGAACCTTTTATATAGGTTATTCCAAAATGATCAGGGGACGAAAACAAAAACAAACAAAAATCGACGTCGGAGATCGTTTCGTATTTCGCACGGTAAAAGGCTGTTGTATGGGAACCCAAATCTCATGAGCAATGATAGGTTAATTTGCTTAGTTTTGCTAAATTTAAATTACGTATGATTAGAGCATCAAGTTAAAATAATGGATAATATTTTGACTTTGTAAATAAAATAATACTGTATTATTTTATATTAGTGAAAATCAACAAATAGAACTTATAAATAATATTATTAAAATTGTTGAGATGGTTCAGGAGATTATTAAAATAAATTGACTAATGGTAATTTATTTTTGGGTACATGTCGGAACCGCTATTGGATCAGAATTGAAGCATAAGTCAAGCCGTGAGTTAGAGCCGACATCCGTAGTTACATCGCCTGAATGTCAAAACGATCTAAGGCAAGTGGCGGTTCGCTCTTGCTATTTTATTCCATATTTTTCTTAATTGACAATTAATCTATTGTCTTAATTAAGTTGGGATAAAAAATTTGTTTGTTGTTTAGGAACTTGTGTGATAAATTGCTGTGAATAATGAACCTTATTTATAGGATTAACTTCATGTGAGGAGCACCCTTAGGGTGAAAAGTGTAGAACATTCTAGGCCATTCATTTTAATATTACAATATACCCTAACACACCCAATCCCGGTCAACGGTCAACGTTGACCGACCGACCGTTGACCGATCAACGATCAACGTTGATCGACCGTTGACCGATCGACACCCATATTTTTTTTTTACTTCAGTTTTTTATTTTTGATTTCCTAAACGTTTCCATTATAAACTATTAATGAAAAAAACTGAACAATTAGTTCTTAAAGTTGAACAATTAAAATTTGAACACTATTAAAGTTGAACAGTTGTCTGAAAAGTTGAACAATTTCATTTTTATAGTTAGACAACTATGTTCGCGATGTATATAAATTTGAACAATTATATCTTAATGTTGAACAATTTCATTTTTGTAATAATTTTTTTGAGTTGACCGTTTTTTCTGTCTTTACTATTCTTATTTTCTTACACATTTAGGATTTAGGGTTTATGTTTTGAACATTTTGAGTTGTATTATGTTTATAGTACATTATAAACAAAACTTCTAGTTTATTGGACAATTGTTAAAATTTTAATGAAGTATTATTCAATATATCTTTTGTTATAAGTTTGAATTTTCATGCAATTTCAATTGTTCAACTTTATATATTGTTAAAAATTTTGTTCAGCTTATAAGATACAATTGTTCAAATTCAAGAGAGAATTGTTCAATTTTTTAGAAATAATTTCTAAGGAAAGCGTGTAGGAAAACAAGAATAAAATAATAAAAAAAAATATTTTATCCTGAAAAAAAAATTGGCCAAAAAAAAAACTAACCGTTGCATAGTGAAAACATATGTCTAACTATAAAATTAAAATTGTCCAACTTTATGATACAATTGCCCAACTTTTTTGGTATAATTGTTCAAAAAACATTGTTCAACTTTTAACATACAATTGTTCAAGTTTAATAGGAAATTGTTCAACTTTTTTAATTACAATTTTATGATAAAAACGGGTAGGAAAACAAGTAAAAAGGGAAGAAAAAATTTTGCTCGGGGAAAAAAAAATTGCCCAAAAAAAAACACTAAAGTTTGTTTAGTGAAACAATCGTCTAACCTTAAAAATGAAATTGTTCAGCTTTAAGATACAATTGTTCAAAAAAAATTGTTCAAATTTTAATATACAATTATTCAAATTTAATAGGAAATTGTTCATTTTTTTAGAAACAATTTTATGATGAAAATGTGTATAAAAACAAGAATAAAAAAGTGTATTTAAAAAATAGATAAATAAATCTGGACAAAAAGTCAGTTTGACCGGTCAATGTTGACCGTTGACTGTTGACCGGTCAATGGTCAGATATTGACCATATGGTGTGATTGAGTGTGAGAGGGTGTATGTTTGCTATGATGGATGTTCCATCATAGCCTTCCATTATCCCAAAATGATTGGCTTTTATTCCTCCTCACGTTTTACCGTAAGTATTCGTTTCACCGGAGCCTGACTCTCTCTCTCTATATATATATATATATATATATATATATATATATATTAATATTATAGGTGCTAGATAAACTTGGTGTGGATTTGTTGTGCATTGGTGTGGCCATATATGCTAGTTTAGCACGAGTATTCGTATGAACGTTATATCCTTGCGAGGTTTAGTCATTTTTTTATAACTTGGTGTTAGGAGGATTATTGCCCTAATGCTTTTGGTCATGACCTATCTTTATTCTTTATAAGTGGTGGTGCACTTAGCTAGTGCCAATATTAGGGATTCATCCCATTCTATGTCTCCTTATGAGATTGGTTGTGGAAATAAAAGTCTTATCATTAATGCACGTTTTGAAATTAAATAAGATAAGTGCCTCGTCGCACATAATTAATATACTCTCTGGCGAGAAGTACAACGTGGAACCCGCTCGGGCTTCTGTCTATGAAGGTCCTCTTATCAATCTGAATTCGCACAACACGTATGCGGTGAGTTTGGTTAAGGACCCGATTATTCAAAGAAGTCGTTTTCAAACTTTGTGTGAAATATAATGTTCCCAAACATACATAAGTATTCCTATAAGACTCATTTCCTTTGAAGTCTTCTCTTGTTGCATTCCTATTCTTAGTTTCAGTGAGAGTATTTGGGTTATGTATCGTCTATCAGTTTTCATTCGAGAGACAATGATAGTAACTGGATACAATGACTGAAACCATTATGTGTGAGCCCTTGTTTAGTCTTTCATTAGACTAACCAACCTTTCTTTTCTTTGCATGGTTGGCTGGTGATAAGGGCTAAAGTCGTATCGCCTAATCAAAATAATCCTAACAAACCTAACTCAGTAGAATAGGCAAGTAAGGATCGAATCCCACAGGGAGGAGTTGTTTATCTTTATGTCAATTTGCATGCAATGGTAACAATGGGGGGTTTTGGTTGGTTGGTTGTAAACAAAGTAAACAAAACAAACAGAAGAAAAGAGATTATAATCAATTAGGGAAAAACACTTAGCCAAACAAATATCTACCATTCATTTGATTGATTGATCCTAGGTTATCTCTATTCCTTCCTTTGATTATTCATGTCCCTATTCTGAAATAGTCACCAATCCAACTAGTCCTGGCAACCCTTACTATTGAACGTACGAGAAACTATCAAGATTTAGAACAACAGCAGCATAGAGCATAGAAATTAACCAAGATACATACAACACCGATGTTTCGCAACATTTAGCACATAATCAGTTCTCTTTCATAATAAACTAGTCCAACTAGTCCTAGAATATCATGGATGCTACAATAGATAAGGAATCTCAACTCAAAATATCCAAACCCTAGCAATAGATAATTACTAATATCAATTAGTTGGCCAAACCAGTCAAATCAATAAGAATCAATAGGAATATGCTCAAGAGAAAAGATATAATCCAAAGGAATAAGAAATAGAGTTATAACCTCACAATCATGAATCAAATGAAAGCTTCAATTGTCGGACTAAGCAAAGGGTGCTTAGTACTTCATAGTTCTTGAAACAAATAAACTCGAAGGGAAAAGTATGCTGAATGGAAAACTGAATAATAGTCTAGATGGCTATGGAGGCTATGGAACTAGGTTTAAATAACCTAGAAACCAAAACCTAATGTCAAAAGATAACAAACCTAATCCTAAAAGGAAAATAATACAAAGTACGAAATAAGAAAATAAAATAAAAGAAAAGAAAACGTAAATGTAACTTCGGAGAAAGACCCGGGCCTCGCTGCCGTGTGCTTCCGCGATCGCGGAAAATTCAATCTTGCTCTCGACTTGGCCGCTTCCTGAAGGATATTTCCGCGATCGCGGAAGCAATTCCGCGGTCACGGCAGCTTCCTTCTTCGCTCCTTCGCCTTCTTTCTTCGACTCTTCTCAGTCTCCTTAAGTGGTCTCCTCCTCATCTTCTGGATATCTTCGTTTAAAGGTTCTCCAAACCACTAAAGTCACACTTCTACTTCTCAACTCCAATCTCTACAATACGCTCTAAATCCCTACAAATGGCACCCAAAACACCGGTAACAACTCCTAGTTAAACCCTACAAAGTAGCGCTGATCAAATTCCCCCATGCTTAAACCTTGCTCATCCTCGAGTAAGCTAAAATAAACCTACTCCTCCAATCAAATCCCCAAGGTCTCAGGAAGCATAGAAAAATCATCTCCACTAAGAATTGCACCTAAACATGAATCTCTAAGGCATCAACACAATATGCACAACACTACACAACACATAACCACAACACCAACCAAGCTAAAAGGAAAGCAGAGTACTTCCCCCAAGCTTATCCCGAACACCATAGAGTGAGTAACAATCTAATCCTAGCCTCCATCTACCTTCTTATGCCTCCCAGAGTAAAATGATGATTCCTAATAATCACTCTTCTTCTTTTCACTCATTTTGCCAAGGCGCCCTTTCGGGTTTTCACCAAGCCACTCATTTTATTTTTCAATAGATGGGATCACATAAAACTCACACACTCTTGACCAATTATTACCCCAGCCTAATGCTAGTCCAAGCCACCTGCTTATTACCTAAGCCGCCCTTTCGGGTTTTCGACTTATCCTAAGATTTCTATTTTTGCCTTTTTTCAATTTTTGGCTTTTTCTTTTTCTTTTCTCCTCAACGACATAGCAAGTATAGAACACAAACGTTGCATTGTCCTCAATGTAATGAAAGACAAAAAAGAATGAAGCACAGGGAAAGGCAAAAAATAACTCACAAACGTCGTTGAGTTGGCTTGGACACTGAAGTTGTTGCTGGCGGTAACTCAATAAGGCGCATGTCTCTGGTGTTGCACGGGCGTCTTCAAACTCAAACTCTACCGTGCAACCAAAAGGGATCCTCTGGAAAGTGTAGTGGCATATCAAAGAATGCGGGGCTGCACGACCTTCAACGAACACATGGTGGAGCCCAGATGTAATCGTGGTGGGGGCTCTAGTGTTCCTCCTCCTTAGCTGTCGAATGTAGGGTCATCATCGTTGTCAAATAAAATTGTGGGGCGAATGTCTCCTCCTTGACAACATGATGCGCACCGTCTCTCTATGGGAGACTCGGACAGCTGACTTTCAGTAGAACTTTTTTTTCCGGTTTTTTTTTCCGGTTTTTTTTAGTGCAGGGAAAGGAAAACTTACGTTGTTGGTGCGTGGTTAACACCATCTTCAATTTGGCTTCGGTCCTCCTTCCTGCAGGTTAGTCTAAAACGAAAACAAAATAAAAGCAAAAACAAAAATAACAAACAAACAACTAAAAAAACATGGAATGAAAAGACAGGAAAGAAATACATACCTTGGGTTGCCTCCCGGACAGCACCTTAGTTATTGTCGTGGCTCGACCTGGTACTCTTCCACATCAACTCGGTTTGCTCATAGCAACTGAACTCCTAGGGTCTAGATCAGGGGGGTGCCTCTTTGTATGCTCTGTATTGAGCTTTACTCCCAATCCCCTACACTTCATGATAGGTGGACCGCTGTTTACATCCATGATTGCACTTTCCATCTTTAGAAATGGCCTACCCAACATCTCAGGGACTGCATGTTTGTCCTGCCCCGTATCCAGCGTGGAGAAATTTTCCCTTTTACTCCCAGTTTCTTTCTTGTGCTTCCCCTTCGGTTTCTTTTTGATCTTGCACAACGCCCTTAAAATTTATGTGCAGCGAGGAGTGTTGTTTGCCAATTCGACCAAGGGAATGGTTGCCTCACAGATACTGAAGGTTTCATAGAGCTCTTTGTTGTTCTTCAGCCTTCGAGTATCTTGTAATGCCTCAGGGAAGGGTGCGACGGGGTGCAGCAAAACAAGCGGAGAGGAGTTGGGACTTACATACTCATCATAGGCAGCCTCGAGAGGGTCGGGGGCTGTAGGGACGTTTCCATGATCGCGGGCATCTTTCCGCGGTCGCGGATCTTCTTCGAACAGAGCCTCGTCTTCAACGATTTTTCCGGGATCGCGGAATTCGATCCGCGGTCGCGAAAAGGCGTCGATTTCTCCCTCCTTCTTAGTAGTCAATCCGCGGTGGCGGCCCTCTTCCTCGTGGACGCTGAATTCCTCCAGTTCCAGAAAATAAGCTTCTTCAGAAAGCACCTCGCGGCCCATAATATCGTCTGGAAGGCCCATCTCTACAATGGGTGGACCGCGGTCGAGGTACACCTCCCGCGGTCTCGGGTTCTCTTCTACAGGCATCTCTCTATATTTTGCACCCGCCTCACTAATTTGTTGTTCCCTTCCAGCTAAGGTGGCGACATGCAGCTGCTCAGTACTTTGTAGGGTCATCGAGAATACATTCTCCTCCGGGTGCACTACTGGGGGCGATAGCAGTTTCATCATGGCCTCCGTTTTGCTCACTGCTTGAACCATTTGCTCAATCTGCCATTCCAAGTTCTGTAGCATCTCCACGGTCGACATGGAGGAACTTGGATTGGACACCGGAGGTCTAAGCTCATAGGTTGGACTGTACTGCTGTGGAGTGTCCTGCTAATAGTACGACTGTGGCTCCGGATAGAACTCCTGGTAGTTAGGACCATAAAAAGGATATTGCTGGTTCCCATAACTCGAATTGGGGTGATCTCCCCACCCTGGAGTGTATGCGTAGGAGTATGGGTCATATCGCGGTTCCTGCCAGAATTGCGAAAATCTCTCCATTTCTATATCAAAATCAAAAAAAAAAAATAATCAGTAACCACACAAAAAATTGGCACACAGACACACACAAAGAAAAACAAAACTTGCCTCCCCGGCAATGGCGCCAATTTGATAAGGGCTAAAGTCGTATCGCCTAATCAAAATAATCCTAACAAACCTAACTCAGTAGAATAGGCAAGTAAGGGTCGAATCCCACAGGGATGAGTTGTTTATCTTTATGTCAATTTGCATGCAATGGTAACAATGGGGGGTTTTGGTTGGTTGGTTGTAAACAAAGTAAACAAAACAAACAGAAGCAAAGAGATTGTAATCAATTAGGGAAAAACACTTAGCCAAACAAATATCCATCATTCATTTGATTGATTGATCCTAGGTTATCTCTATTCCTTCCTTTGATTATTCATGTCCCTATTCTGAAATAGTCACCAGTCCAACTAGTCCTGGCAACCCTTACTATTGAACGCACGAGAAACTATCAAGATTTAGAACAACAACAACATAGAGCATATGAATTAACCAGGATACATACAACACCGATGTTTCGCAGCATTTAACACATAATCAATTCTCTTTCATAATAACCTAGTCCAACTAGTCCTAGAATATCATGGATGCTACAATAGATAAGGAATCTTAACTCGAAATATCCAAACCCTAGCAATAGACAATTACTAATATCAACTAGTTGGCCAAACCAGTCAAATCAATAAGAATCAATAGGAATACGCTCAAGAGAAAAGATATAATCCAAAGGAATAAGAAATAGAGTTATAACCTCACAATCATGAATCAAATGAAGACTTCAATTGTCGGACTAAGCAAATGGTGCTTAGTTCTTCATAGTTCTTGAAACAAATAAACTCGAAGGGAAAAGTATGCTGAATGGAAAACTGAATAATAGTCTAGATGGCTATGGAGGCTATGGAACTAGGTTTAAATAACTTAGAAACCAAAACCTAATGTCAAAAGATAACAAACCTAATCCTAAAAGGAAAATAATATAAAGTACGAAATAAGAAAATAAAATAAAATAAAAGAAAACGTAAATGTAACTTCGAAGAAAGACCCGGGCCTTGCTGCCGTGTGCTTTCGCGATCGCGAATGGAATTCCGCGGTCGCGGAAAATTCAATCTTGCTCTCGACTTGGCCACTTCCTGAAGGATATTTTCGCGATCACGGAAGCAATTCCGCGGTCGCGGCAGCTTCCTTCTTCGCTCCTTCGCCTTCTTTCTTTGACTCTTCTCAGTCTTCTCAAGTGGTCTCCTCCTCATCTTCTGGATATCTTCGTTTTAAGCTTCTCCAAACCACTAAAGTCACACTTCTACTTCTCAACTCCAATCTCTACAATACACTCTAAATCCATACAAATGGCACCCCAAACACCGGTAACAACTCCTAGTTAAACCCTACAAAGTAGCGCTGATCAGCTGGTGTCATCCATCCTATAAGGCACATTAGGTACAGCTTCCCAGATCGAAGCCACGGAACGAAGACGTTGAAGGCAACTGTATTTTATTTGTCATTTGATTATTTTGAACAAGGTTTAGATCCTGTTTATGTTTCGAATAATTAAGTCTTCCGCTGATATTTTGATATACATTATTGGGTTGCCGTTTTTGCAACGTCATTTATAATGCAAGCTTGATTTATATATATATATATATATGTGATGGAGGCTAAAGTCGTATCGCCTTATCAAAATAATCCTAAACAAACCTAACTCAGTAGAATAGACAAGCAAGGGTCGAATCTCACATGAAGGAGTTGTCTTTCTTTATGTCAATTTGCATACAATAGTAACAAAGGGGGGTTTTGGTTGGTTATTTGTAAACAAGTAAAAAAAGGAAACAAAAACAAAGGTTTGTAATCAAATTGGGAAAAACACTTAGCCAAACAAATATCCACCTTTAGTTTGGTTGATTGATCATTGATTATTCCTAGTCCTCAATCCTCAAGAATGTCCTAATCCCTGTTCTAAATTAGTTACCAGTCCAACTAGTCCTAATAACCCTAACTATTAAACAATCAAGAAACTATCAAGATAAATCTAACAACAGCAGTAGGCTCAGGAATAGATAGGCTCATGCAATACTTAACAACTCGTCAGTACTCGACATGCAATCAATTCTCTTCACAATAAACATTCACAACTCATTCCAGTAAATCGTGTTTGCTACTCTGAATTAGGTATGAACAATATTAATCTCAACAAGTTGACGAGATTAAGGTAACTAGCACTATAGATAATATCAATCTCAACTAGTTTGTCAGGCTAGGGAAACTAATATTAATAATACTAATCACAATAATTGATGAACTAGATCAACCAATAGAATTCAAAACCCTAATCCTGCAATATGAATAATATCAATAAAACTAGGTAGCTAATCTAGAGAAATCAATATAACTCAATGGGATGAAGCATAAGAGAATCAATAACATTCAAAGATAGAGTAAAGGAATAATCTCACAATCAAATTCAAACCAAGGCTTCAATTGTCGGACTAAGCAAAGGGTACTTAGTTCTTCATAACTCAAAGGAAAAGAACAATACGTAAAACTGAATCTGAAAATGAATAAGTGGCTGCCAAGGAATTAGGTTAAATAACCTAAAAACCAAACCTAATGCTAAAACGATAACAAGTCTAATCTTAGAAGGAAATAAAATAATGTAAACGAAATAAAGAAAATAAAAGAAAATAGAAATAATATAAAATAAAACTTCGAAACTCCTCGGACGCGCTGACGACGCATACTTCCGCGATCGCGGCAAGGGCTTCCGCGATCGCGGAAAATACAATTATGAACCTCTTCGCTCTCGACTTTTCCGCGACCAGGACCTTGCCCGCCCGCGATCGCGGTTTCTCCCGTAGACCCACTTGGTTCTACTTCTTCGTCATGGCTCGTGGATGTCCGCGACCGCGTCCTTAGCCCCGCGATCGCGGTTTTGACTCTGTTGCTCTTCTTCTCTTCTTCTCTTCGTCCTCTCTTCGATCTTCTTAAGTGGTTCCCTTCTCATCTTCTTAATGTCTTCTTTTAAGCTTCTCCAAACCACCATATTTGCACTTCTACTTCTCAACTCCAAATGGTACCCAAAAATATATCGATAACAACTCCAAATGGTACCCAAAATACCGATAACAACTCTTAGATATGCACTACAAAGTAGCGGTGATCAAATTCCCCCATGCTTAAACCTTGCTCATCTTCGAGTAAGCTAATAGAAACCTACTCCTCCAATAAAATCCCCAAGGTCTCAGGAAGCATAGAAAAACCATTTCCACTAAGAATTGCACCTAAACATGAAACTCCAAGGCACCAACACAATAAGCTCAACCCAACACACAGCACAACACCAAGCCTAAAGGAAAGCAGAGTACTTCCCCCAAGCTTATCTCGAACACCAAAGAGTGAATAAAAATCTAATCCTAGCCTCCATCTATCTTATTATTCCTCCCAGAGTGACCTACCCGAATCCTTCTTATATCTCCTCTTTTTATGTCACCACGCCAGGTAAAATGATGATTCCTAATAATCACTCTTCTTCTTTTCACTCATTTTGCCAAGGCGCCCTGTCGGGTTTTCACCAAGCCACTCATTTCATTTTTCAATAGATGGGCTCACATATAACTCACATCACTCTTGACCAATTATTACCCCAGCCTAATGCTGGTCCAAGCCACCTGCTTATTACCTAAGCCGCCCTTTCGGGTTTTCGACTTATCCCAGGATTTCTATTTTTGCCTTTTTTCAAATTTTTGCCTTTTTCTTTATTTTTTCTTTTTCTCCTCAACGACTAGCAAGTATAGAACACTCTCTCATGCTTAAACATTGCATTATCCTCAATGTAATGAAAGACAAAAAGATGAAGCACAGGGAAAAGCAGAAAAGTACTCCCCGGCAACGGCGCCAATTTGACGGAGGCTAAAGTCGTATCGCCTTATCAAAATAATCCTAAACAAACCTAACTCAGTAGAATAGGCAAACAAGGGTTGAATACCACAGGGAGGAGTTGTCTTTCTTTATGTCAATTTGCATGCAATAGTAACAAAGGGGGGTTTTGCACTAGTGGAAAAAATCCTTATAGAGGCGGGCCTTTGGACACTTATTGAGGCGAACACCGTTCGCTTCAACTAAGGGGGATGCAACAAGTAGGGACACTTTTTGAGGCGGGCATTTTACGCCTCTAAAAGAACCTTATTGAGGCGGGCCTCAGAAGCCCGCCTCAACAAGTCCCTCACTTTGGCGCCAAAATGAGGGACTTGTTGAGGCAGGCTTCGGAGGCCCGCCTCAATAAGTAAACACTTGTTGAGGCGGGCCTCTATAGGCCCGCCTCAACAAGTCAGCGCTATATACTTATAGAGGCGGGCGTATACAAGCCCGCCTCAACAAGTAGACGCTGACTCGGCCCAGAACTCGGCCGAGTCAGCGTCTATGTACTTATAGAGGCGGACATACAAGTCCGCCTCTATAAGTCCCTTCTTTTGCGCTTCTTTTGGATGTTTTTTGGATTTATGATGCACCATACACACATTGCAGAATAGGTTCCTGATTTTATTCACAGAATAATATACAACAAATAACAGATTTCATTAGAGTACAGTCAGGTTCTCAACAACAGTTTACATGACAAGTAAAAACAAGTTCAATCCGATAATAAATACTTCGATGTAAAATACTGTGCCCATTGCTCACGAACAACATCCATTTCTTCATAAGTATACGATGTCTTCCTCTTAGGATATAGCTTCATAAAAAACACAGAAATTATTGACAAAAAACACAAATACTATCAATATATAGTTAGTTAAGTTACATACCTTATCTAGTCGGTCATTAGAGTCATAGAGTCCCGTGACTATATCTAACATGAACTTCATGACATAATAGCCACACTCGGTTCCGCCGCTTTGTTGAGCGCACTAATTACACAACATAAGGGGGCTGTCTTAGATACAAGGCCTTTGATTATAAATAAACAAACCTAAAGCGTTTAAAATGCTATATGTACCTCTATATTGCAGACTCTCAACGTCTTACGTTTTCCTATTAATTTCTCGCACATCCCACCTTGATACTTATACACTTGAAATGCCCTAGAAAATCAGCATAATACACTCATGAAACTGATATTGTTAATATTCCAAAAAAAACTAATTCGTAAGCAAAATAACTTACAAATTCATGATTCCAGATGCATCAGTCGTTCTGTTGCCTTGACCTTTTAGAGAATCGAAAAGATAGACCTGTGCTCTAAATAGGTCTATCACGTATAGAATCCAATGATTGCTGCATCATTTAAAAGTAAATTGATAAATATTAATGATTGCTTAAAATACTAATTATATATGAAACTTATTGAAAACACTTACTCTTGATTATATGGGAGCAAAAACAATTTGGCACTGTTAGAATCTTTAATCGTATTCTTAGCAGTTTCAGCATTGAACACACGTTGCAAGTAATCTGCTGGAACAGTTGGATCGGCCCTGATTCTAGTGCTTGACACCATCTCAGGACAAATGAACCCAATTCGAGAATTTTCAAATGCATATGTGTGATTGTCCAATAAATACATGCACATTTAAAGGTATTTGATTAAACGATTATGAATGGTAATGTAAAAATGATTAAAGAAAAAACGATTAAGAATTCATGCAATTCATTAAACATGTATTTATGCGGGGTAGCATGCATAGAGCAACCAGAATCTAAAATCCAGCAATTAGAATCATGTCTAGAATCAAGCATGAGCAACTCACATGAATAAGAAGCACCAGATTCACACACATTAGTAACATCAGATTTCTGCTCATCATCAGATTTCTTTTTCTTGCAATCTTTAATAAAATGGCCAACTTTACCACAATAGAAACACTTTCTATCCTTAGTATCAGTTTTAGCCTTTTTTCCAGTTTTGGGTTTCCCCTCAGCATGCAAGACAGAATTCTCAGGTTTAACATCAACTTTGTTTTCAGTTTTAGTCTTAAACACCTTTAACACTTCATTTTCCTGAGTTATAGCCTCAACAATTTTAACAACAGTGATGGTGTCATTACCAAACTGAATCACATCTTTCAGAATGTCAAACTGAGCAGGCAATGAATTCAATAACAGAACAGCTTGGTGAGTTTCAACAATCTTATCATTACACCTTTCCAAATCTTGGGTCATTCTCAGAAATTTATCAAAGTTATCATTCAAAGTCAGATTCACATCCATCTTAAATGTAAATAATCTGCACAGTAATGATATTCTAGAAGGCAAGGATTTAGTCAAGTATAACGCTTCTAAAGCATTCCATAAAGTTTTAGTAGTAGTAAACTTTACCACTTGACGAGCCACATCATCCGCAAGCCTTATTATAATTTCTGAGTGGGCTTGCTCATCAAGTTCCATCTTTCTAGCTGCTGAGGTCTCCGAGAGGTAGTCACCTTTTACAGCTCTATAACACTTCTCCTTGATGAGTATAACCTTCATCTTGACTTGCCACATTGCAAAGTTAGTCGTACCATCAAATGGTGTAATTTTCATCATGTTTTCTGTCATCACCTACCAAACACACAAGTCAGTAAATGAAGCTAGAAAATTGATAACCACAGATTAGGACACAAAAGTCCAAGAATCACACACACAGAAATCAGTTCTCAAGAACACAATATCAAGAACCAATCAAGTACAACACCAGAGGTTGCACTTCAACACACTTCAGGTTCAAAGAATCAAAAAATCAAGAACTCAGAACAACACAATTCCAAGTTCAAAGAAACACAATTCCAGAACTCAGACAACACAAGACACTACAGTTCAGTCCAAATCTGAAAACAGATGCAAGAACACACGAAAAGCAAGATTTCCAGGTTCACAAGATCTAAAAATCAGAATCAAGTAAAGAACTCAGTATCACAGTTTTCAGCAGTGAATAAGCAGGAATCAGACAAATGCACAAGAGCAGCGGAAGCTAAACAGGATCGAGCAAGGACAAACCCTAGGAAACTCTTCTAACCGCATAAAACACAATTTCCAGATCAGAAAAGCACAAGGAATGCAGTCAAAGCTCTGATACCAATCTGTGAATCTAATATATCCGATTCAAGCAAATTCAAGCAAAATAGAAACGAAACAAAAATAGAAAGAACACCAAGAATTGGTAACGCGGTTCGATTACCCTACATCCGCGGGATCTCAAAAAGGGAGATCCACCCAATCCACTAAGCATTCAAAGCCTTAATCGTTCGTTTACAAGAGCACACTCAAGAGAGCAAAACACCCTAAAGAAATTCGAAGCACACAATAACAAGGAAGCACAAGAACAAGGATCGAAAGAAAACGCCCCTGTGAAGCACCGCATAAATCGTTTCTGCACTCCAACAGACCGCGCCACCGCAAGGGACACCACGACGAACACGGCTCCGACGAACACCACCGAGTCGCCACCGGACTTGGAATCGTCACTGCCCTTCGTCTTCCCGAGCTTCTCTTTCCGATCGACTCCCTTCGAGCACTCTCCCAGCCCAGCCTTCTCCTTTCTCTTTCTCTGAAAATGGCACAAACCTTAGAGCAGAAAGTGTTTTTGTGGTCTCTCTCCTCCTGTTGAGAAAGAGGCAATATATATTTGCCTTCTCTGCACGTGGGCCATCTTCCAACTGAGAGGTAAGTGGGCCAATTGTAGTTGTTTCCAGTAGCCAGCAAATTAGCCCATAAATGCTCAATTCAGGCCCACACTAATAAACCGAGCCTAGTAAAACCCTGCCAACATGTATGCTTAAATTTCCCTAAGTGTTCTGCTCAAATCTTAAAGTGCGCTACAATTGTAAACAAATAACAATTAAGTTGTACAAACTTTGATTATAGCATAACATCTAGTATATTACATCCTCAATACATTATAATACATAGATTATGAGACTTTGTTTTTTTCTTGCTTGATAATGAATACGCATCTTCTACTGTTAAGTGATTTACCATGAAAAAGTCTCATAAGACTAGTAAGAAGTATTTCAATTAGTACAACACCATCCTACATATAAAGAAACTCATATTATGGTACACAAATGACTTCCAATTAGTACATTATGTTACTAAGACTAGTAAGAAGTATTTCTTATACTAGTTTTATTCAGGATCAAAGGTGTATCTTCCAAAGTGAAGTCCAAAATCCAAAAGCTACTTTTCACTATGTAAAATAAAATCACACTAATGTCAACATTACAAATTAACACGTATAAATCTGAAATAATACCTGACTTGGCTTCGAGTGCGTTGAAGGGAGCTCGTTTTGGTGAAACCTCGAGTGCGTTGTTGATACTTGTTGAAGGGAGTATTAGAGGGAGCTCGGCGAAGGGAGATGAAGTCAGAGCTCGGGAAGACGGAGCTCGGCGAAGACGGAGGAGATCGATGAAGTCGGGAAGACGGAGGAGATCGATGAAGTAGGGAAGACGGAGGAGATCGATGAAGTCGGAGCTCAGGACGAACGAATTGAAGACGAAGAGGAGGAAACGAAGAGGAAAATGAAGGCGTGCGCAGCTGTTTTTTTTTTAATTAGGGTTGAGCTTATAGAGGCGGGCCTAACACGCCCGCCTATATAAGTATAACGACTCGGCCGAGTAATGGTCTAATAGAGGCGGGCCTTACATGCCCGCCTCTATTGGACATACTTGTTGAGGCAGGCTTTAAGAGGCCCGCCTCAACAAGCTGTAATTGATGTGGGCTACTTGGCCCGCCTCAATTAGTTAGCATTAGAGGCGGGCCTTACCCTAGCCCGCCTCTAATACTTTAGCGGGAAATGTTTTTTCGGATACTTGTTGAGGCGTATATTAATTTGCCCGCCTCAAAAGATGTTTTTGAGGCGTATAAATTAATTATCCGCCTCAAAAACCAAAAAAAGTGATTGCCTAAGTCGTTGTTGAGGCGTTTTGAACTATGTACGCCTCTAAAAGGGAGCCTCAAAAAGTGTTTTTTCCACTAATGTTGGTTGGTTGTTTGTAAACAAGTAAACAAAGGAAACAAAAGCAAAGGTTTGTAATCAAATTGGGAAAAACACTTAGCCAAACAAATATCCACCTTTAGTTTGGTTGATTGATCATTGGTTATTCCTAGTCCTCAATCCTCAAGAATGTCCTAATCCCTGTTCTAAATTAGTTACCAGTCCAACTAATCCCGATAACCCTAACTATTAAACAATCAAGAAACTATCAAGATAAATCTAACAGCAGCAGTAGGCTCAGGAATAGATAGGCTCATGTAATACTTAACAACTCGTCAGTACTCGACATGCAATCAATTCTCTTCACAATAAACATTCATAACTCGTTCCAGTAAATCGTGTTTGCTACTCTTAATTAGGTATGAACAATATTAATCTCAACAAGTTGACCAGATTAAGGTAACTAGCACTATAGATAATATCAATCTCAACTAGTTTATCAGGCTAGGGAAACTAATATTAATAATACTAATCACAACAATTGATGAACTAGATCAACCAATAGAATTCAAAACCCTAATCCTGTAATATGAATAATATCAATAAAACTATGTAGCTAATCTAGAAAAATCAATATAACTTAATGGGATGAAGCATAAGAGAATCAATAACATTCAAAGATAGAGTAAATGAATAATCTCATAATCAAATTCAAACCAAGGCTTCAATTGTCGAACTAAGCAAAGGGTGCTTAGTTCTTCATAACTCAAAGGAAAAGAACAATACGTAAAACTGAATCTGAAAATGAATAAGTGGCTGCCAAGGAATTAGGTTAAATAACCTAAAAACCAAACCTAATGCTAAAAAGATAACAAGTCTAATCTTAGAAGGAAATAAAATAATGTAAACGAAATAAAGAAAATAGAAATAATATAAAATAAAACTTCGAAACTCCTCGGACGTGCTGACGACGCATACTTCCGCGATCGCGGCAAGGGCTTCCGCGATCGCGGAAAATACAATTCTGAACCTCTTCGCTCTCGACTTTTCCGCGACCAGGACCTTGCCCGCCCGCGATCACGGTTTCTCCCGTAGACCCACTTGGTTCTACTTCTTCGTCATGGCTCGTGGATGTCCGCGACCGCGTCCTCAGCCCCGCGATCGCGGTTTTGACTCTGTTGCTCTTCTTCTCTTCGTCCTCTCTTCGATCTTCTTAAGTGGTTCCCTTCTCATCTTCTTAATGTCTTCTTTTAAGCTTCTCCAAACCACCCTATCTGCACTTGTACTTCTCAACTCCAATCTTCACAATTGTGCTCTAAACATCTCCAATGGTACCCAAAATACCGGTAACAACTCCTAGATATGTACTACAAAGTAGCGCTGATCAATATGTTATTATTCGTTTTAAATTATTATTTTGCGATCAATACTGTAAGCCTTGGGTGATTTCGAATATGCATTTCAAGGTCATTGGCGGTAATATTCCTAAGGTAATTTAGGGGTGTTACGATTATGGTATCGGAGCTAAAAGTTTTAAAACTCGAAACTTTTAAACCGTTATGTGTTTATTTGAGTTTTATAAAACAAGAACTTGTTGTAAGAATTTTCTTTACTATAGGACCTAAGTAAGGCTTAGGATAATAATGTCTTTAAGAGATTTTAAACTACAATTATTTGGTGGGATTTATTTCAAAAAGTATAATATTATAATATAACGGGTTTGAAATGGAAGACAAGGTCGGGTTTAACAACAAGTTAAATTTGTCATTGTAGTTTTGTGTGAACTTCGTTTTCAAACTTCTGCCAACAATAGTAGTTTCATCTACTCATGTTTATTATAGAAGATATAATTTCTATATCTGGAAGGTTCTAACATCTCCTTGTCTCTTTTCAGACAATGGTGTTCACTAGAGATTAGCTAAGGGCTAAGGAGGAATCTCAGACGCTCCGACGATCAAGTATGAGCCTGATTCTGTAGAGATGGCCGAGTATGACGGCCTAGTTGTAGATTTCATCCCACTTGGAGAAGTTGTGGAAGATTTAGTAGTAGTTGAGGCCACTGAGGAGGAGGACCCAAGTGAGGACCCCGAGTACGAGAGTGAGGGAGAACGGGAAGTGCAATCCAAGCAATCCCTAACCCCCGAGGTCGTTGATGAAGATGAGGACCCTATCGAGGATTCTGATAGTGAGGATGAGTCGTTGGATCCCTACTACAAGAGTTGGGAAGAAAGGTACGGGCCAGATCACCCGGTCGACGCTTTGTCGCCCACGTACACGCCTCTGTCTCCAGCTGTTTATGAGGCTAAGGGGCTTTCCAATGCTAAACGGGAAGAATATGACCCGACCATACCTCCAACGGATGTGGATCCCTCTCCAGCGTATTCACCCCTTCCAGTTCTGGGAAGCCCGACTGCTCAAGGTTCGTTTGATGGGATGACCACCTCAGAGGCCATTCGTCATATCGATGAAATGACTGAGCAGACGAGGGCAAAGGTCCGACCTTGGGCCGCGCACATTGCTTTGGCTAGGGGTGAGCAAACAAATATATCTGATCCGGTCCGGTATGTCGGATATCCGATAAACAATATTCAGAAAACTCCTATCTGTATTATCCGGAAGAGAAAAAAATCTGGCATTTCCATGAATGGATGAACCCAGATGATGAGTCCCGGTGATGGATGTCAAGGGCCGCGCCTACTCTTATGCCTCACCATGGAGGAGTCGAGGCCGTGACCACCAAAGCGCCGACACATCAATGCCACGACACTCAAGCATCGACCATGTTTCGGTTCCAATGCATTCATGCGCACACCTATATCCAAGCCTCTAAGGCTTTTATCCCCTTTCTAATTTTGTTATGTCTTTATGTTTAAACCTTGCTATGTTGGGCGTGTGGACCCATTTGCATATGGGCTCCTAGTCCACCAAAACCCTACACTATTTAATCCATTCTTGGCTTCCTTTGTTCATTTAGTTGAAGAATAGAGAAGTGGACATTACCTTTCTTTAGAGGTACACCTCCCTAAGGTCTCCACTTATTTCTTTCAACTCAAGCATTCAAATCTCTTCCCCTCTCCCTCTCAATCTCACTTTCTTTCAAGAAAATCTTCCAAACTCGTTAGATCCAAGCTCTCACCAACCAAGGAACCTCCAAGAGAGGTTCCCTTGGCCCATTTGCCACGCGCCGCCAGCCGGGCCTCCCATTGGCCGGCCTCCTTCCTCCCGCGGCCAGCCTTCAACCCCCTCGACACCCCATCGGCGCTTCCACCTTCCCCTGACCTTGAGTCTTTTCCAAGAGCCTTAGGAGGTCGTCCACCCCCAAGAGAGAAGGAAGAAGCCCTTGCTTGGTCACGATCTAGATCCTTGGGAAGAAAAGCCTTGTCTAGGAGGCTTGATTCTCATCACCATATATCAAGCCATTGATGGTGCGTCATGGTTGTACTACACTAGAGCAGTATGTTGATGTTGCTTATAAGTTGGAAGTGACTTTGGAGAAGTCAGCCAAGAAGCGCAACCGATAGAGGTCGGGGAATAACAATAGCAATCAGTAGCAGAATGGTGGATTCAAGCGACCAACTCCGCCCTCCAACTTCTCCAAGTCTAGTCGGCCTAAGACTGAGACGACCCAGCCTGGATCTACTCAGCGTTCGGGTCAGAGTAAGGGCCATGTCCAGTGTTATAACTGTGGAACACCTGGACATAAGAGCAATGAGTGCATGAAGGGGAAGAGAACGTGCTTTACTTGTGGAAAGGAAGGGCATCAGCAAGCTTTCTGCCATAAGAGAAGAAATCAGGAAGTTGAGTCCTAACAAGGGTCGGTTAGCCATAACAACCAACCTCAACAAAGGCCTGCAGGAAGTGATGCGACACAGTCTACTGTGTAGAACAAGGGAAAAGCCCCGATTGCATCAGGCATTCAAGGTCAGCGGCTCTACGAGATGCGTGAAGCCGATGGACTAAACGCTCATGTTGCTCAAGGTACTTTATACCTACATTCTACATCAGTCTGCATATTATTTGATTCTGGTGCTACGCATTCGTTTCTTTCTGAGAATTACGTGAATAAGTTAGAGCTTAGATGCAATGAATCTTGTGAACCATTTGTAGTTAATCTTCCCAATGGGGAACAATTAGTAGGAACCAAGCGATTGTCGGAATTTCTAGTAACCATTCAGGGTCGGAAGTTCGAAGCTGACTTGATCTGTATAGCTATGGCTCCATACGACATTATTCTCGGGATGGACTGGTTGACGCGTCACGGGGTGGTAATCAACTTCAACACGAGGACAGTGACAGTTTCATCTGGGGGCCAGTTTGTGTGTAAGTTCAAGGGTCGTAATGACGCCGATAACGGAAAGCTGATCAATGCGATGGCTGTGTTTCAGTTACTTTGACAAGGTTGGGTCGGGTACTTGTGTTATCTGGATAAACGCAAAAAGGATGAAGTATTGGTTCATAATATTCCTACCGTGTGTGAATTTGTCAACGTTTTTCCACAAGAAATTACAGGATTGCCCCCGAATCGTGACGTAGAGTTTACTATTGAGTTGGAACCTGGTATGGCGCCAATTTCCAAGGCACCTTATCGTATGGCTCCTATGGAGATGCAATAATTGAAGAAGCAACTAGAAGAGCTGCTTGAGAAAGGATACATAAGACCGAGTGCGTCGCCTTGGGGTGCCCCGGTTTTATTTGTCAAGAAGAAGGATGGTTCATTTAGGCTTTGCATCGATTATCGGGAATTAAACAAGGCCACGATCAAGAATAAATACCCATTACCACGGATAAATGATCTTCTAGACCAGCTGCAGGGGGCTAATGTCTTCTCCAAGATCGACTTGAGGTCTGGGTATCATCAGCTCATAATTCGTGAGGAGGATATTCCGAGGACTGCATTCCGGACAAGATATAGTCATTACGAATTCGTAGTCATGCCATTTGGACTTATGAATGCTCCAGCAGTTTTCATGGATTTGATGCACAAATGTTTTCATCGATATCTGGATAAGTTTGTGGTGGTGTTTATTAACGATATTTTGATCTATTCGCCAAATGAAGAAGTTCATGAGGAGCATCTTCGCATCACGTTATCGATCCTTAGACAAAATCAGCTATATGCTAAGTTGTCTAAGTGTGACTTTTGGTTGAAGGAAGTGGCTTTCTTGGGCCATGTGATCAACGAGAACGTGGTAATGGTTGATCCTCGGAAGATTGAGGAAGTAGCTGACTAGAATCAGCCTTAGAATGTGAAGGAGGTGCACAGTTTCTTAGGACTTGCTAGTTATTATCGACGGTTTATAGAGGGATTCTCGAAGATCGCTCTACCCATGACCGGATTGCTCCGTAAGGTCCACAAGAAATTTGTATGGGATGAGAAGTACGAGGCCAGCTTTCATAAGTTGAAAGAGTGCCTGACGTCAGCACCTATGCTGGCACTGCCAGAAGGAACTGATGGGTATGTGGTCTACATTGATGCTTTGAAACAGGGTTTGGGATGTGTATTGATGCAGAAGGGGAAAGTTATTGCATACGCATCTCGACAATTGAAGCCTTATGAAGCGAACTACCCGACCCATGATTTGGAATTAGCAGTTGTGGTTTTTGCGTTGAAGATTTGGAGGCACTATCTCTACGGTGTCAGATGTCAGATCTTCACCGACCACAAGAGTCTAAAGTATGTTTTTACTCAGAAGGAGTTAAACATGAGGCAGCGATGCTGGTTGGAGTTGCTCAAGGATTATGATATTGAGCTATTGTATCATCCGGGCAAAGCTAATGTGGTGGCAGACGCATTGAGCCGAAAGATGTCGCATGAGACTGTAGTAGCTCTTCTCACTGCTTAGACAAAATTGCAGCAAGGATTGTGCGAAGTAGAGGTCTTATTTGATCATCGACATGGACGTCTGAGTATGCTTGAAATTCAGGCTACGTTGCTTGATCAAATCAATGGAAAACAAGTTGATGACTTGGTTTTGGTGAAATTGTGTAGCGAAGTTCAGGATGGGAAAGCTCGGGGATTTGTGATTCAAGATGATGGATCCCTTTGGTTTCAAGACCGGATCTGCGTGCATAATGATGACAACATTCGTCAGTTGATAATGAGCCCGGCCTATTCCTCTGCTTATTTTGTACATCCGGAATCTAGTAAGATGTACAAGGACCTGCGAAAGAAATTCTGGTGGCCCAATATGAAGTGGGATGTAGCAGAATTCGTGGCAAGATGTTTGACTTGTCAGAAAGTGAAGATTGAACATCGAAGGACATGGGAATAATTACAACCTCTTCCGGTGCCAGAATGGAAGTGGGAGGACATTGCAATGAATTTTGTTACGGGTTTGCCGAAGACACAAGGTCAGAAATACGCTATATGGGTGATCATTGATAGGCTCACGAAAAGTGCTCATTTTGTGGCCATCAAGTCAACTTGGAGAACCCAGAAGCTTTCTGAAGTGTTTTTACATGAGATTGTTCGTTTGCATGGTACGCCTTAAACCATTGTATCAGATCGCGATGGCCGATTCATGTCGAGATTATGGAAATATTTGCATAAAGCAATGGGGACTGAGTTGATATTCAGTACCGCGTTTCATCCTCAAACGGATGGACAGTCAGAGAGGACAATTCAAACACTCGAAGACATGTTGAGAGCTTGTGTATTGGATCGTCCGACCAGTTGGGAGAATAGCTTGAGTCTCATAGATTTCACATACAATAATAGTTGGCATTCAACCATCAAGATGGCTCCTTTTGAAGCCTTGTATGGTCGGAAGTGCAGATTGCCAATTTGTTAGGATGAAAATGCCGACAAGATATTGTTAGGACTAGAATTGGTCGAAAGGACTGCCTCAGATATTGCCTTGATCATATAGAGGATGCTTACCGCTCATAGTCGACAGAAGTCTTACGCTGATTTAAAGCGAAGGAATATCGAGTTCGACGTTGGAGAAAAGGTCTTCGTCATGGTGTCGCCAATTAAGGGTGTGTTCAGGTTCGGAAAGCATGGAAAGCTCAATCCGCGCTATGTTGGACCATTTGAGATCCTTGACAGAGTCGGATCTTTGGCATATCGTTTGACATTGCCACCTTCAGCACATCTAGTACATAATGTGTTTCATGTCTCTCTGCTGAGAAAGTACGTGCCTGGTGAGTCTCATGTTTTGAGTTATGACGACATCGAGATTCAACCAAATGGGACATACAAGGAGAGACTCGTTCGCATCCTAGAGCGTCGAGAGAAACACATGTGTTATAAAGTGGTACCATTGGTAAGGATCCTTTGGTCAAAGTTTGGAACCGAGGAAGTTTCGTGGGAAACTTAGGAGGCCGAGGCTGATATGCATAGTCGTTTCCCTGAGCTATTTTTGGTCTAGTTTCGGGGTCAAATTTTTTTTGTAAGGGGATAGTATTATAATAACCCTCATTTTACCATAAGAGTATTAATGTAATTTTTATTTTTATTATATAAATACAGTTTATGATATTTATTTTATTTCTTTTAAAGGAAAGAATAATTTAAATCAACCTTAACTTAAGTAAAAAATTATGTCTTGAATAATTTTTGTACAAATTATTATAAGGTTACATTAAAAATAGTAGAGAAGTGTTTACCAAGTAGGATCAAGTTTATAAAATAGAGTTTGGGAGCTTTATTGTAATTTGGTATTGAAAAAGAGGCAAATGTGCCACAAGTTGGAAACTTTGGACAAAAATTGCAAGTAATCCCAAACATGGGGTGGCTGGCCGTGAATAAGAGGAATTGGATTTAATTTTCAACCACCATTTTTCCCCCTTTTAGAACCCTAGTTAGGATCTCCCAAATCTATCCAAATTTCAATCAAATCTTTGTTGAATCAGTTCGTTCAATAAATCTATATTGTTACCTTTATCTAGTAAAATCCTAAGTTATTAGATGTAATTAGCCTTAATTTCGTCCGGGTTCATCCAAATTAGTGAAAGCTGCGTTTTGGCGCTTGAAGCTCGAATTGAACCGATTTGATTCGAATTTATCCTCTAAGATTGATATGGAGAATTATCAAATCATAACCAACGAAGATTTCATCCTTTTACCTATAAACTGGACCCTAAGCAAGCCAATTTCTCATCCAAAACAACCAAAACCTCCACCCTCCTCTGTTTTCCACAGCCTCTGTTCGGGGACGATTTCCGATTCCGGTGCTCTTCCTCCGCCGCCTCTGGTCATCCACGGTGATAGCCTACTTCGCCACGAGTCCGTAGCCGCCGACCCCGCACCGTTTGGACCACAAACGAACCCGTACGAGCCCTTCGAACCCAAGGTTGAACCTCCTCTGTTTTGGTGGTGTTGTTCGCTGTTCGTTTGGGTTGCTGTTCGTTGCTGCTCCTGTTGTGCCGTGTAAGTGTTTAATATCAGTTCAGCAATTTGAAACTAAGACAAATTGAATTCGACAGCATATATAAACAATGGTAATTCAATATGACAACTGAACGAAGACGAAATTCAGTTAGGATTCATCTATATATATTTAAAAGTTAGCATTCTAGGTCATTGATTGCTAAATTTTAAAGATGAATTAATTTTTTTTATTTCATGTCTTATTTATTTATTACAAAATTTAAACAATTTCTCAAATCCAAAAAGTACGAAAGTGACAATTTCATATATTAACAATTATATTAATAGAGTGCGGTTCTGGTACGGATTTCTTCTACAGTGTCAAGTGAGGAATTTTCGTGGCCGTTGGATGCGGAACATGGAAGGCTCAGATGGAGCCACGTCATATGGCTGAGGCAAGAGAGAAAAGAAGCACGCGCCTCATTTAGAGGGGCAGTGAATGTAATTAATCAAAAAGTCCATACCCTTCCCAAACCTGAACAAAATCATTCTTCTCCTGCACTCTTCCTCAAACACTCCCAAAGCAACGATCGCCAGTTCATGAGTCCATCTCTCCCACAAGAAATCACCGACTTCCACATCTCCAAATCTCTTCCAAAATCATCGTAAATCAACAATCTCACAAAGCAACGATCCAAAAAAGAAAAATCCAGGGATTGTGATGTGTTGAAGGAGCACGACTGCCGCAATCAAAATCCGACAATGATCCAAATCTGCAAGCCCTAAAATTCGAAGAACATGGCGAAAGCGGGGCACGATTCGAAAGGAAAACGGAAATCATCCAAAGGTAAACAAAATCACTACTCGAATCCCTAAAATTTTCATTATTGTGGCTTTGATGATGTTATTAGGGTTCTAAGTTCAGATTTAGGGATTTTTACTCGTATTTAGCATATTTTTTGCTTGAATTTGGCCTTTTGTGTTCGAAATTGGCTTTTGTGTGCTCGAATTTGCCATTTGTGTGCTCGATTTTAGCGTTTTGTGCATCAATTTCAGTTTTGCCTAATTCCATGTAAATATTAGATCTCGTGCTTGCTTGTTTGGAATTGGGGGAGAGAAAGAAGTTTGGATCGTTCATTATGCTTTATTATTTGATTGTTTAGATTTTTTAACTCTTTCTGGCTTTTGTGTGCTCGAATTAGGGTTTCAACTGAACGTTTTTGATTACTTGCGCGCTACAGCGTAAGCGTAGCATTCAACTGAGGTTCGATGATGGATGTTGGTTTATAGGCTCATTCGTTCCACTTAAAAACCTTGCTGAAATTGTGTGTCTGGTTGTGTAGTGTTAATTTTTGCTCAGTGCTGGGAAATTGATCTACACATGAGCTATAGTTGAGGATCCCTTCTTTAGCTATTATTTTGGAAGGATTTACTAGTCGATCTACTTCTTTCCTGCCAAAACTTCCATTTCTTTTAGACGATGATTGTCCTTTCTCAGTGCAGTTCCAACTTGTACCTTTCACGGCCATGAGTAAGAGCATTCTGTGCATGAATAAGAGTATTATGTGCTTGAATAATAGCATTATGTGCTTGAATAATAGAAAATATAGCTTTATTTGTCTATTTATTTATCTGTATTCCATGGAGAAGTTCAGCTGTATGCATGAATTATGCATCAAAATATAGCTTTCCATGCATGAATAAGAGCTTTATGTGCATGAGTTATGAAAATTAGTGCATGAACAAAAGATTATGTGCATGTATTATTCTGCTGCCATTTTGGTGATTGGTAAACAAAATAGAAAATATAGCTTTACGGCCATGAGTAAGAGCATTCTGTGCATGAATAAGAGTATTATGTGCTTGAATAATAGCATTATGTGCTTGAATAATAGAAAATATAGCTTTATTTGTCTATTTATTTATCTGTATTCCATGGAGAAGTTCAGCTGTGTGCATGAATTATGCATCAAAATATAGCTTTCCATGCATGAATAAGAGCTTTATGTGCATGAGTTATGAAAATTAGTGCATGAACAAAAGATTATGTGCATGTATTATTCTGCTGCCATTTTGGTGATTAGTAAACAAAATAGAAAATATAGCTTTACGACCATGAGTAAGAGCATTCTGTGCATGAATAAGAGTATTCTGTGCTTGAATAATAGCATTATGTGCTTGAATAATAGAAAATATAGCTTTATTTGTCTATTTATTTATCTGTATTCCATGGAGAAGTTCAGCTGTGTGCATGAATTATGCATCAAAATATAGCTTTCTATGCATGAATAAGAGCTTTATGTGCATGAGTTATGAAAATTAGTGCATGAACAAAAGATTATGTGCATGTATTATTCTGCTGCCATTTTGGTGATTGGTAAACAAAATAGAAAATATAGCTTTACGGCCATGAGTAAGAGCATTCTGTGCATGAATAAGAGTATTCTGTGCTTGAATAATAGCATTATGTGCTTGAATAATAGAAAATATAGCTTTATTTGTCTATTTATTTATCTGTATTCCATGGAGAAGTTTAGCTGTGTGCATGAATTATGCATCAAAATATAGCTTTCCATGCATGAATAAGAGCTTTATGTGCATGAGTTATGAAAATTAGTGCATGAACAAAAGATTATGTGCATGAATTATTCTGCTGCCATTTTGGTGATTGGTAAACAAAATAGAAAATATAGATTTATGTGCATGAGTAAGATTATTTTGTGCATGAGTAAGAGTTTTATGTGCATTAGGAAGAGTTTTTTTTGTATGAGACAATCTGCCTCCTACTCTATGATTGATTTGAATTCTGTTTTTCAGTCCACTGCAACATTTTTCCAAATGAGATTTGTCAATGGAATAAGGTTTAAGAAAGTATAAACTCTTAAGTGATGATTTTTATTCTGTGTCATTGCTTGATGAGTTTAATTCAACAAGTTGCTTCTTGTATATGCAAGTGTGATGTACTGCAGAACTAATTGTTTGTTCCTATGCACAGATAAACTAAATGAAAATAAAAGTCCAAGACAAGAGAAAAGTCATACCCCATCTCCAACGGGTATGAGAGTCAGGTTGAAGCTGCCACCAGTACAATCTCCAAAGGGTCCACTCAACAACTTTCCTTTGCCTCCAATCGGTGATGCACATAAAAGGAAGAAGCTTATACCTGATGACACATATAGCTCAGAAGAAGATAGTGAATTACATGACAGTGAGATTAATGATACAGATGATACAGAGGAGACTGAGGAAGACATCATGACTAAAATGCAGCCTGAGAACAATGTTAGTGAAGAAGATAACAATGGGGAGGAAGAAGATGCAGAAGATTATAACGCAATGGAAGAAGAAATTGCTCCTACTCAAGACACAATCTCTGCACAAGAAAAGCAAGTGCAACATGAAAAAAGAAGAAAAACGAAGAAGAACAATGCAGTAAAGAAGGGCACTGTGCAGCCTATAGTTAAAGCTCCAGCAAAAAAAGGGCGAGCATTGAAGAGGAAATGCACTACACAAGATGATGATAGTGAAGATGTTCAGCCAGAAAAAGTCCCTAAGAAGGGGAAAAAACTGAAGAAAAACTTAATTGCAGAGGATAGTCATAAAGAAGCTCCAATGGGTGATACATTGGAACAGGTTCAAGAAGAGGGTGGTGAGCAACATGGCTTAGAAGATATTCAAGAGGAGGATATTTTAGAGCATAATGAGGTGTTGGAATGTCATAGAAATGAAGAAGCTGGACACAGTAAGGTGGTGGTAAAGAAGACAAGGAACACAATGGGAAGGAGACATGGAAGTCTAGATACAAGGACAGTTCCACAGAAGTTTGTACAGACCGTTAAAGAGCTATCAGAGGATAAAAAGAATTGCATCAAAGATATGGGCTTTGGTCATCTGCTGGACCTGGACATTACTGATGTGCCGCATAGCCTTGGATTCTGGTTGGTCGATCATTTTGACCCAGTGAGATGTGAACTGATCATGGCAAATGGCCATGCAATCCACATAACAGATGCTGATGTACATAGGGTATTGGGGATACCTATAGGAAATGAAGCAGTTAAGAGAAGGGCAAAGAAAGATGATGCATGAGTACTTTCTCAATGGAAGAGTTTCTACGGAGGTGATGACATTGTAGTTAGGCCAACTACTGTTGCAACACAACTGAAAGAATGTGAAACTATAGACAAGTGGTTCAAGATGAATTTCATCGTGTACTTCATTACTTTGCTGGTTGAAAGCACCGGTAATGGAAGTGCCAATCAAAAGTGGGCGATTGACAATGTGGATAACTATCCTGTAATGAATTGGTGTGGGCTGGTGATGAGTGCACTTGTTGATTCAGCTTAAAAATGGAAGAAGAAGAGAGCTGGGATGTTTACCGGACCCATACTGTTCCTAAGTGTAAGAAAACATTTTTTTATATCGATTTATGCACATGATTCTAGTAAGCTGTATACTGATTCAAGTTTCATATGTTTCATAAATGCAGCTATTTTATGTTGATCGAGTCTCAATCTTGGGAGAAATGCCACCTACTGCATTTCCTGTATTCTTGGCTTGGGGTGATGGCCAACTCACTGAAAGGCAACAAAAAGAGGACAAGCTTGGGGGATTTGGACTAGGACATGTGTTGGACAGAGGTGTATCTACAACTCCACAAGGGCCACTACCTGCTGCCAACAGCATCAAGGAACAAGGGTGTGGATCACAGACAACACCACAACAACCAGAAACCTTACTGGTAGCTTTCTATTCTCGTTTATCTCCCTTTCTCTTGATTTCTTTTTGGTTAAGGTTCAGTAAAAAAAATATCATCAGTTGCACGTTCTAAAATGATAAAATAACTATGGTTAGAGTGCATGAATTAGAAGCTACCAACAACTAGTTATGCTTATAGTGCATGAATTATGTAAAGGAGTGCATTAATAAGAGCTTTTTGTGCATAATTAATATTTATATGTGCGTAAGCAGATCTTTAACATAAGGTACTTCCTATTTGATAATGCTACTTCCTATTTGGTTACTATGTTTAGGAGTTCTTTAATTAGAGCTAATTGTGCATAATTAAGATTATTTGTGTATAGTTATGATAGGTTTTTTTTGGGTTGTAAACACAGGATTCCCTTCTAGTCCTTGCCAATAAACTAAAAAAAGCTGCCACTTCAATTGTTGAATTGGCCGAGTATATCGACACAATCAAGCAAGAGTTCAAGCAAGAGGAAATGTTTAAACAAATGTATGAGGCTGGGAAAAGCTTGATTGGCATGGCTGAAGGCACCCAAGAAATATTGGGTGAAGCAAGAGATATTGAAAGGATATGGAATGAGTCTCAACATCCATTCTGGAATGACCCACAACTGTTGGAGTGCTTGAATGAGGTGGAAAAGGCAAAGACATCAAAGGAAAAAATGAGATGTCCAGGTGATTTTACTCCGCCATCATTTGACCTCTTCAAAAACTTACAAGAAGGTGCCACAACAAGCTTAGTAGATGAGGTGGGAGGGACAGATGATGTAGTGCACCAAGTGGATGTGGCTAAGGGAAACGATAAGGCAGGGGGAGGTGATGTAGTACAACAAGGGCATGTGGATAATGTAAAGGATAAGCCAGGGGGGGACAGATGATATAGAGCACCAAGTGGATATGGCTAAGCGAAAGGATAAGGTATAAAAATGAGATGTCTTCTCTAGCATCCACATTCAATGTTTTTTTATACAAGAGTTTGATTGGAAGTATTTGTACTATATATGAAATAATGTTTCATTTATACACAGGGGAAAGGAAAGGTAAATGCAGATGAGACGGATGAAGTACACTATCAAGGTGATGTGGCTAGGGGAAGGGATAAGGTATAACACAACATATGACTTCCCTAGCATACTTGCATCATATTTTGTCTTTTCATAAATACTTGTTTAATTATACACAGGGGAAAGGGAAAGCGAAGGGGAATCAAGCTGTTGTGTTTGAAGAGGAATTGCCAGAGAAACGGAAAACACGGCTAGCAGACACTCAAAGAAGCCCCTACTTTCGGAGGACAATAGTGATAGGTGAAAGAATGACAGAAGATCAAAATCAGATTTGGGACTATATTTTAAATGAATCTGGCAGTGAACTGTAAGTTTAAGCTTAAAATATTGGTATTTTCTTAAATTATTTTCTGAAGTGCATGAATTATGCATAGGAGTGCTTTAATAAGAGTTATTTGTGCATAAGCAAAAACTTCTACAAAAACCATAAATTAGAGGCTGTCTACATAGTATTTGCAGATCATGAAAATTGCAAGTATGAACTACATGGTCACTTATTGGATACATATATGATTGTGCATCATTTATGTATATCAGTGCTTTAATAAGACTTGTTTGTGCATAATTATGATTTATCAAAAGAAGACATGTTCTTTTGTACAAAAACTAAACCCTGCTTCCCCCACACTAATAGTTGATTTGTATTACTTCAGGAATGTTGTGTTCAAGTTCAAGACTTTAATCGTAGACAAAATCACCTTTGCAAGCATGGATGCAGACATGGATGCCAAAGTTATTAATGTGTGGTCTACATACCTCAATCAAGGTGAACAAAGGAAAAGCAAAGACAAACCATCAAGACTGTTTGAAAGCGTGTTCATCCAAGTAGGTTTGCTGATGATTTAGCTCAAATTTAAGGTATAAAAGCATTTATTTGAAAATCGTCTAACATTTTGCACACAAAAATAATGCAAAGTGTAGGCATTACTGAAAACCAGTTTGAAACAATGATAGAAACTGCTCTACATGTTGTGGATGGAAGGCAGATGAAGGATATTGATATGGTATATTTTCTTTTCTCAGCACTAGTTGAAATCCAAAAGAAAAACACTAACAAAACCTATTGTTCCACTTGCAAGGTCTTCATTCCAGTAATAGTTGATTACCGCTATTTTGTGATCACATTCAATTTGAAGGCCAATACAATCGTTATCTTGGATAGCTACTCAAGTAATGAATCCATGGAAGATAAATACGGAGACATCCCACAAACTCTGGTAAGGTGTCTAAAATCTTAAAAAGCTTATTGTGGTAAGTGTTCTATGTTTATGCTTGTTCCGTGGAATTGAATAGCTGCCTAGAAATAGGATGAGTTTACTCACTTTAGACACATATGTATGCACATTTAATAGTAAACCCTGCACTTTGGGGATAGATTTCAGAATCAGATTTATTTTGATGAACATTGATTGAAAAGATCATCTCTTTTGCAGAGGGACCTCATGTTCAACTATTTGAAGAAAATGAGGTTACACAAGAAGGCAAATGCTCTCCAAAGCATGAACATGTGTCCATCATTACTCGACATGCAAGGGGCGACAACTACACTCGGATCAGACATAGGGCTTTATGCAATGAGGTCTATGGAGACATATATGGGAGTCCAGGAGTGGCATCATGGACTAAGCCCAAGGAATGACACCAAGACAAGTGGTATATTGAGGAAGAAGTTTGTCCATGCTATGTTGACATCCACAATTAATGAAGTGAGCGATCAGGTAAAAAAGTGGGCAAAGCAGTACAAAGAAGACTGCAAGAGAAAGAAGAAATAGATGATTTGTGGTTGAACTATTGACTGGTTGTATATTTTTGGAAGAAGTGTTATGTACAGGTTATGAAATGGTCGAACTATTGGTAGGTTGGTTGAATGTTTTCTAAACAATAGATGCACTTTGTATGTAGGATGGTCAAGTTTTTGGAATGCTATAAAAATGAATGCAAGTGCTTATTAGGGTTCCAAGTTTTTGGCATTTTCATTTATACTTTTGTGTGCACAGATATCACAAGCCTACTGCCATTTTGGTGATTGGTAAACAAATTAGAAAATATAGATTTATGTGCATGAGTAAGAGCATTCTGTGCATGAATAAGAGTATTATGTGCTTGAATAATAGCATTATGTGCTTGAATAATAGAAAATATAGCTTTATTTGTCTATTTATTTATCTGTATTCCATGGACAGGGTGGCAGGTTTAAAACAGTTCATGTCTGTTGTCGTCCTCACCTTCAGGATTTCATGGACAGGGTGGCTGGCCTATTTTAGAATTGAGATCATTATTTTTACTACTAGCCAAAGCATTTATGCCGAACAGCTTCTAAATGTGCTAGGCCCAAAGAGGAGGATCTTTTATCATGAATCATGTGTTTACGTGGATGGAAATTACATTAAAAGTTTTGAACCTAATGTATTCTCTGTAGCAGCAGATTAAACATTCAGCATTCATCCACTCTTCATATCAAATATGTTGGCTGGTTCAGTACACAAAAGTATAGGGATTTCATGTCAGAATAACTTGTGAAGATTTTGACCTTAACAAATGCATCTCAGAACAGTGCAAAAGGGAAATCCAGTGCTACAGCATCAAAAACTGTCTGCCTGATGCAATTTAGAGTTTGAACAGCTAGACAACACATGATACTGCTAGCAACTACATGGTATTGTCTTTTGTTATGATACATTTGATCATACTCAGAATCAAGAAATGAATGCAATATACTTGCAACTGCATCTCAGAACAATGCAAAAGGGAAATCCAGTGCTACAGCATCAAAAACTGTCTGCCTGATGCAATTTAGAGTTTGAACAACTAGACACACAATTTTTATTGTGAAATCTTATAAAACAAAAGTCAAAATGTTCCAATGATAACTTCCCCCCAAAAAAAATGCAAGACCTAGAATCAACTACTCTAAATTTGTTTGCTCAGTACATGTGCGACTATTGTGGAATGCAATTTTTTTGCATTTACCACAACGCCTCTTGCCAGCAGTTGCTGCCTCCCTTGAACTCATGATTCGCTTCCCACTACCCTTGTTCTTTGCTTGGGTCGGTGGTAACACAGTTATAGTGGACGGTACACTAGTGCCAGCAAATGTCTCAGCCATCTGTGCATTGCTTGATCCAGAACTCTGAATACCCCCACTACACTCAATTAACGCTGCTTTTTGCTCCTTCAAAAGTTGCATGAAATCCTTCAATCGATCCGGATGCCGCTCTAAAAGACCCATACAACAATAAAAGTCTGAAAGCAAAGTATTCATCATAATCTGCCTTTCCTCCATTTCAAAACACTGCTGAACCAATGTCCCATCAATAGAAAAGATAGGACTTATCGTAGCTGACTTTGTCCAGCGAGACAACACAAAATTCATGGGGATTTTGTCCATGCCCATGTTCTTAAACACAACAAACATATAGCGACACGGGTATTCTATCCGTTGAAACAATCTACAACTGCAAACAACATTACCATCTGCAAAGTAATACACCGTTTTGACCTCTTCCATATCGCATTCTTTGGTTTTGTAAGTCACAGCATCGTTGTCAGATTGCATCCCAGTAATACGACAAGAAAAGCAAGAGGCACAAATTTCTTTCTGAATATCCAAGAAAGCAGTCAACGTATAATGCTCTGATGCATGCTTCTCCAGTTGCATTTCAGTCTTAAAATTAGGCAACATAGTCATGCACTCATGATTTAACTTGGCCTGATTATGTCTTTGAGCATCTAATGCAGACTCATAATGCAATAACAACTCGACAAGCCTTAAATTTCGGTTGGTGAAATGGCCAAAGAATTTGTTTTGAACCTCAGAAATAGATGTTGTCCTAACTAAGCCACCAAACATCACATCTCTAAAATACGCAGGGATCCAAAACTGGCGAATGGAAAACATATCATTAAACCACTTCTTGTTTTCCAATTCATACTCATTTACCAACTGTAACCATTTCTCTTCAAACTCAACTGGTTCAAGTTCATGAGTCCATACTATACTATTCAACTTCTTTCTAAAAGGCTCACCACCATCTACATCAGATTTTGTCTTGTCTGGAACTTTTTGCATAATATGCCACATGCAAAGGCGGTGACGTGTGTTAGGAAATACCTGTGCAATAGCAGACTTCATTGAAAGACCCTGATCTGTGACTATTATCCTAGGATCATTTCCCATTGCTTTCCTGAAATTCTCTAGCAACCACACATACGACGGGAGATCTTCCTTTAACACCAAGCCAGCACCAAAAGTAACACATCTCTTATGATGATCAAGCCCAGTAAATGGTACAAAAACCAGGTTATACCTGTGCAAAGATATAAGAAGAAATTTATTAGACTACACTATGTAAAATAATGCATCAATAAGGTGTAAAAGTGCACATATATATAGTGAGAGTGCACAAGTGTATGACACTTACTTGTTAGTTCGATAAGTTGCATCAAACGAGACAACCTCACTGAAAAAGGCAAAGTTTTTCCTTGAAACAGGATCAGCCCAGAATATACTCTTCAAACGGTCCACATCATCCACATCGTAATCAAAATAATATGCACTGCACAATTCCTTTTTAGCAAACAACCGATCAATCAACATTTGAGCATCCGATCCAGCAAAGTATGCCAACAAGTCTCGCCTAAAATTTTTAAAATCAACCACAGAAGCTCCCACGTTTCCATAGCCACCAACAATTTCCTTGTACAATCGATGAGATTTAACAGGCCCTACATTAGCTCTTGAACAATTCAACACAAACTTCTTATGCCCTGTGTCCATATTTCGATTACTCTTCATAAACTGCCTATAAGGATCATCAACAAACCGATGCGTATGACGTTCTACAAATGATTTCACCTTATATCCAGACCTGCCAGCATATCTAAAAATAATTTTCGCATTGCAACCAACCCTATTTGAAACACGAGTGCGTTGTCTAAGTTTATTTTGACCAACTTTATAGCCTTCCCTAGTACAAACCAAGTATTTCAGAACCACAATCTGATCCTTTTTGTCCTTGTGGGAGCAACCATTGCGCACATCAAACCCACATCTCAGTGCATAATGCTTGTAGAAATCCATACCTTTCTCAAGTGTAGTAAACATTTGACCGATGAAAGGCTTCATATCTTCTTCACAACGAGGCAAATAGTACATTGTTTGACCTTCTTGCGAGAATTGAATCACATAGCTCTCATTGGTATCCGGGTCAACAAATGAAGAAGAATCAACACCACCACTGCCCACAACATCCGAAACACCCACTGAAAATATAAAAAATGTATTAAAGTGCATGAATAAGATAAATTGGTTCATAAATAACAAATGTTCAAGGAATGCACAAATATAACAGAGATAAACGCAAATCCAACGAACAAAAAATACGTACACAAAGTAGAAGTGCACAAATAAGGACTAATTGTTAAAATCAAACCAAAATCTCATACGACACCTCAGGAACAGATAATCGCAAATCAAAACTGAAGTAAATCTGTCAACGATACCACTAGAAGAACAAAAATCCCTCTTGCGAATTCATAAGCACAGATGAACACAAATCAAAACAAATGAACACAAATCAAAACGAAAGCAAATCTCAAATTGAGCAATTCATCCCTCTTGCACCGGAACATAGAATTTGTAACGAATTGACGAAGCAAAAGAACGAATTAGTACCGTCCTCCATCACGCTCTCTTGCGAATTCACGAAGCAAGGAAGGTCGACAATGGCGGAGGCTGTGCACAGATGAGCGGGGGAGACGCTCTCTTGCGATTTCACGAAGCAAGCGAGGTCGACAATGGCGGAGGCGGAGGCTGTGCACAGAGAAGGTGAGGGTATAACTGGAAAGAAACTAAAAATTGGCATATATTACAATTATGCCACCGTTTTAATTAAAAGCTAGAAAGATTTTCGTCCCTTAGATGAAGTAGATCGAACGGTTGCAAGAGCTCCCTATTTTATACCCTAAATCAACTCCCTATATGATCCAAACTCTATATTAATAATCTATAATTGTCTATATAATATACAAAGTTTTTTATTCACAATTGTATATATACAATTACTACATCTTAATCAATTAAAAAGTCTTCATTTTTATATCGTTGTATAATTCTTATATCTTCACGTTAAATTTTCAACATAGTTCAATTTATATTTCTATTAAGCATGAAAAATAACCATATATATCTATATCTATATATATTTAAAAGTTAGCATTCTAGGTCATTGAATGCTAACTTTTAAAGAAGATTTAGTTTTTTTTTTCATTTCATGCCTTATTTATTTAGCACAAAATTTAAACAATTTCTCAAATCCAAAAAGTATTAAAGTGACAATTTCATATATTAACAATTATTTTAATAATCTATAATTGTCTATATAATATAGAAAGTTTTTGATTCACAATTATATACAATTACTATATATTAATCAATTAAAAAGTCCTCATTTTCATATCGTTGTATAATTCTTATATCTTCACGTTAAATTTTCAACATAGTTCAATTTATATTTCTATTAAGCATGAAAAATAACCATCTATATCTATATATATTTAAAAGTTAGCATTCTAGGTCATTGAATGCTAACTTTTAAAGACAAAATCAAAGGCTTAAATAGGCCTAAAGTTATAGTTTGCCTGTAGGATTAGTTTATCACCCTTAGTATATAATATGTTAGATTTTCCGATCGGTTTTTACTATAGGGTTTATAAACCAATATAAAATACATAAGTATAATTATAGGCTACTTTGTAATTGAAGTAATTAATTTTAATATACCATAGCATAATTATGTGTAAATATAAAAATGATCACTATTTATAAGTAATTATTCCCTCCCTTCACACACTTTTTTTAGCTAAATCTTGCCTCTACGTACGGACTACTCTTTAGGTTATGACTCATTTTTTAACCTAAATCTCAATTAGTGATAGTTACTACATACTGTATACGTTATATTTTGCTCTCATTTACTCCTATTTTAATATTATCCAATTACTACACGTAACTCCCGTATTTAGTACATAGTGAATGGTTCGAAACAAATTATAGTCAATATGTTTAAACGGTTATATGTCAAAATGGCTTCACTTTTCAAGTAACATTTTCATCTATAAAAGGGCGAAAGCGGTGGTATTTCGTTCATTTGCTCTGGGCATCCATCATCTCATTCTTCTATATGAAAATTAGCTTTAGAAAGCCATATAGTGAAGCTTGGGAGATAGTGGACAACACCTTAAAAAGACATGGTCACTAAAGTAAGCATAATTATTAAGTTAAAGATATGAATGAGGATTCCCGATTGTCGATGATGCAAGTATATATCCACCTCACGGTAAACTATCCTTGATTATATGTATTTGGATCTCTTTTGTAGCCTACAATACTTACATATATCGGTTTAAATTCATTAATATAATTGTATTTTGATCGAGATAGGTTAATTTTATGTGAAGATGTCAGAGAATTGGATAATCTAATAGCACTATTGAGGCATCGATTGTTTACATCATGCACCAGTAGCTTTCACTAGAAGGAGGACAAAGACAATCGATTTAGGATGACTGATTGTTAGTAAAGAATAAAGCAAACTATTTTATGGACGATGTAAACCCTTCAACTATTGGTAGCACAAATTCAATTAGGTTTGTATTTTTAGTTTCTTTTTTGTACTAAATCGTTTTAGGTAGATGTGTTGTTATTTTGGTTAAGGATGATTTTTATTGTTATATTTTATACATATTCATTTTACACTCATCATGTATATATACTAAATTTAGCCTCATTGGTGTTGGTCTAGAGGAATTAATCAAGGATGGAAGCCGAAATAATAGACATGTACTCACTTTCACATATGAAATGTACAAGGAAGAAGTTATGAATTACAATTTCGCTAAGAAGAGTAAGCAAGTACCGATAAAATAACTAATGTACTTTTATATAAAATGTAACAAGGTTTAAGAAAATACAGAGTCACCAATTATTTATATTACTCCGTATTTAATAAGAATAAGAATTAATGACTAATATATTTTAATTAAAATGATATTAATGTCTAGGAATATGTAAAGTCAACGTGACTAATAAAACGATATATATTCCAGACCAAATAAATAAAACGATATATTAATGAATATTAATAACTAAAGCATAACAAAAAAGATATTATTAAAATGCAATAAATTTGTAAGATAAAGGCAAAAAATTAGAAATATGGAGGGTAGTGGAGCATGTAAGAAATGAGAGTTGTTGTAGCAAGTTTCTTACAAATACTCGAGTTCAAGCACAACATATAATTAGATAGGCATTTCTAAAATATTTCCCAAATATTTTCAAAGGAAAAAACACATCCTTACAAAAAACAACTACCACCTTAATTCAAAATTTAAATTACGTATAATTAGAGCATCAAGTTAAAATAATGGATAGTATTTTGACTTTGTAAAGAAAATAATATTGTAATATTTTATATTAGTGAAAATCAACAATTAGAATTTATAAATAATATTTATAAAATTGTTGAGATGGTTTAGGAGATTATTAAAATAAATTGACTAATGGTAATTTATTTTTGGGTACATCTCGGAACCGCTATTGGATCGAATTGAAGCAAAAGTCAAGCCGTGAGTTAGAGCCGACATCCGTTGTTACATCGCCTGAACGTCAAAACGATCTAAGGCAAGTGGCGATTCGCTCTTGCTATTTTATTCCATATTTTTCTTAGGCGTAATAGCAAGGATACCAGATTTTTGTTAGCAACTTGCAAAAAACCCATATTTCAAAAAGTATTGCAAAAGTACCAACTTTTTGTACTTTTTGTGGTATTTTTGCTATTGTTGAGGGTAGAATTTAACTTTTTTTTTCAATTGAATATCCTTAAAAGTTGACTAATATTTTCTCCAAAAAAAGATAAAAGAAATCATTAATCTCTCCTTAATCACTTTCTCTCTCTCGGTGGCAGCCCCATCACATCAACCTTCAAGTATGTCTTCCTTGAACTGTGCCTTAATTAAAATTGGCGGGCAAGTTTCCCTCCAAAAGAAAATTATTCATCTCCTTCAGCCCTTAATCCCTCCAGCGTAGCTCACCTGACAAAAATCCATGAATATTCCTGGAGAACTTCAAAGCAGCCTGACTCTAGCACTTACTCCACGTGAGATATTTCACACCTGACGCCCTCCATTAAAGCTTGAATGGGTAAGTAAACTCTCCTGAAAAACAATCGATTTTTCACTATGTATACGTGAAGTTCAAAAACCTTCTTTATTTGTAGGTACGAAAGTAGTGTATGTGAAGTTCATCAGTGGTGAAGAATGGAAACAACAAGGGAAAATGTGGTTGTATGAGGGTGATAGAACAGTGAAAGCCATGTTGCTTTCCCCTGACATGGACTTGGCTACACTGCGCAACAAATGGACTGAGAAGAATCCATTTGATGAAGAGAAGTTGTTTGTGCAATACGTTTATCAAAATAAACCAGAACTTCCACCGATCGTTATAAATGATGATGACGATCTTGATGCGTTCAAGTTCTTGAACAACTGTGGAGAAAATTCATCAGAGTGGAATATTGAGATGTACACCAACCTTTTAAAGAAGAAAGAGATTCGAAGTGAAAGGGCTGAACATCGTACTCTTCCTTCTCCAACAGCTCCACCACCAACTCAGAGCCAAGACAATAGAGACTTTTTCAGGTCATTTTTTAAAAAAGACAGAGCACCCGACACTGACGTCAGGTCAGTTGATGAAAATATTGAAGCTGACAACGAAGCAGAGTTAAGGAGATTAAAAAGGGATGAAGTGAGGGAAAAGACAAGAGAAAGTGTCCCATGATACTGGAAGACATTATATCATTGAGCAGCGATGATGAAGACATTGAAGCTGCTATATCAAGAAACAAAGGAAAGGAGAAAATGACTGATTATGCCAATAGTGGAGATTCTTTGGAGGATGAAATAGGAGATGGTTTTGATTACGAGGGATGTTATCAATCAGGTGATGATGATCGTGTTGATGGTGGTGATGGTTTAGGGTATGCTTTAGGTGATGATGTAAATACTGTTGGTCTAGATGATGTGTGAGAGGAACTAAATGGCAATGAGGGAACACACAACGAGGAGCAAATAGAGGAGGACCAAGAAGAAGAGATTGATGTTGATGAAGACATGCTTAGAGAGATTGAAAAGAGGTACTATCCAGCAGAGAGGGACATGCAAATCATGTTTGTTGAAGATGAGGAAACAAGTGAAAACAAGTCCTCATATCCAACAATGAAGGTTGGTCAGATCTTCAATTCTAAGAAAGAGTTCAAAGCTGCACTCTTTTCCCTGGCAATGGAAAATTTATATGAGATGCGTGTGAAGAGGTCCGACAAGTCCAATTATGATGTTAAGTGTGTTGACGACAAATGCACCTTCGTTTGTCGTGGCTCATTGTATCGAAAGACGTCCTTGTTTATGGTGCGACAATATGTTGCGGATCATACCTGTGGCATGAGAGTAAACCACAATCATCACAAAGAAGCAACTTCTCGGCTGATTGCCGAGAAAGTACTTCACAAGTATGTTTTTCTTGCATTTGAATAGTTTTTGTTATCAAAGGCCAATATGAATGCATTTATAGATTCACTTCGTGACATCTCAGGTTTTTAAACGGCCGTAAAGGCCTCCGTGCTTTAGAAATTCAGGATTTCATGTTAGAGTATGGGATAAGGACAAGCTACTACAAAGCCAATCGAGCGCGGCTCTTCGCCCATGACATGGCACATGGTACAACTGAGGATAGCTACAAGGCAATGTACTCTTACATGCACATGTTAGAGAAATCTAATCCGGGAACATACACGAGAATAGTTAGAGATGCTGACCAACGCTTCAAGTATGTCTTCTGGACTTTAGGTCCATGGATAAGGGCAACGCCACATCTGAAAAAGGTCAGTCTTCAGTCTCATTGTTGTCATAGTCAGGACGTATAGTTAGTTTGTCAGGTCAAACGCCTATATGACTGCATGTGTGACAAACAGAACACGCATCATAAGTCAGTCCATATAATGTTGTTTTCAAAGGTTAACATCCTATTGTCAGGGCAACTTCTGAGAACATAGTTTTGCGTGTGTAGGTAATATCAGTTGACGGCACTCACCTGACATCCATGTTCAAGGGGATACTTCTCCTGGCTACGGCACAAGATGGAAACGGCCAAATATATCCACTTGTTGTTGCCATTGTTAACAGTGAGAACGATGATGCATGGTCATTTTTCTTCAGTGAATTGAGGGTTGTTGTTCCTGATCATCCCAAGTTGTATTTCGTGTCTGACCGTCATGTTAGCATTGGGAAGGGTCTGAGAAATAGCTATCATTTCGCAAAGCATGGATATTGCATATATCACATATACCAAAACTTCAAGAGGAAGTTTGATAGGCAAGACCTCTTCAGCATATTCAAAAAAGCTGCTCATGCTTACACAATAGCTGAGTTCAATCATCAGTTTGCGAAAATAACAGCTGTATCTCCAAAGATTGGTCAATATCTAACAGAAGCTGGAGTTAAAAACTGGGTGAGGGCGCATTTTCATGGGAACAGGTTTAACATCATGACAAGCAACAACGCCGAGTGTCTTAATGGCATGTGGAAAACACGGCGTCAGTGGCCTATTCTTGCTCTGTTTGATGCAATTCTTGAGACCATTTCTAAATGGTTTTGTGAAAGAAGGGAAACGGCTTCAAAATGGGACCAATATTTGTCACCCTCTGTGTACACGCTGGTAAAAGTGAACTACAGAAGGTCAGCTAAGATGAGTGTTCGAAGACTTAGCCAGTTTGAAGCAGAGGTCATGCAAGGAACTATCAGATACTCGGTGAACCTTAATGCTCGTACATGTGATTGTAACATGTTCCAGATTTATAAAGTTCCATGTGCTCATGACATAGCGGTTGCAAGTGATAGGGGAGTGCGACTCATTGATCTCGTCCATCCCATGTTCAAGAACGACTGCGTGAGAGAAGTCTACAAGGAAACTGTGTATCTTGTTCCTCCCACAGGCCGATGGTCAGTTCCTGAAGCTGTGTCGTCCATCAGATGCTATGCACCAAAAGTAAAATGTCCTCCTGAAAGGCCATGTATTAACCGATACAGGGCTACGTGGGAGAGGAACTATTCTAGGAAGAGGCGGTGTTCTTGTTGCGGCAACCAAGGCCACAACAAGCAGTACTGTAGGAGGAGAAGGACTGACGAAGGATTATAGGAAAATAATGGGTTAGTTTTTTTGTTTAGAATTGTCACCATGTTGGTGTTTTTTGGGCGTTTATGCTGGTAAACGTGGTCGCGTAAATATTGAGTTTGTTGTTGTTGGGTGCTTGAAAATATGTATGGTTTAAGTCTCTATAGTCTTAAACCACACCTCTTTTTGTGGGGGTTCCCCTTTTGGCTGGGATATAAACCTGATAAATTCAATCTTTGCTTAAGAGTTGATTACTTCTTATCTTTGTAAAACTCACAAGAACAAATTGTAAAACTCTAGGACACCCTGTAAAACAACGTATATGTCCTGACATGATCATTTGCGTGACGAAAACCTAATACATAAACACGACCTGTAACTGTAAAACTCCAGGACACCCTGTAAAACTACATATATGTCCTGACATGATCATCTGCGCGAAGAACATAGCACTGTAAAAGTAAAACACAACCTGGAAACCTTCAATACGTCCTAACAACCTACATCTAAAAACTTAATACATAAACACAATCATCTGCGAAACCATTTGAGTTAACATGATTTGAACCTTAGTCTATAAACTTAATACACAAACACAATCATATGCGAAGTCTATAATTCTTCATATGAACCCTAGAATGTTTTGAATCATGTTTTTAAAACACAATCATCTACGGTTTGTCCTGACATTGTGCTCATGTTCTCTGCAAATGTTGTATTTGTCCTGAAAACGCTTGCATATGATCAAAAATCATAAACGCATCCCTACACATACTCAGAGATTACATTGTTATGAAAACATTATCCAGAGATTACATTGTTCAACTTTACAAAAACGTGCCCTTGGCAAGGCATTCCCACACACAAAACAAAAAAAACTAGCATCGCAAAGTTCATACAAAAGGAGAGAAGATTAAAAACGCACCCGTCAAGCTAGATAGCGCGCCATCAGGGCAAATATTGAGTCTCTAGAGAAGCAAGAGAGAGCGTGGGAGTAATTGAAGAACTTTGCTAGAGAGCCTGGGAGTACTTTAAGAACCTTGCTAGAGAGCCTGGGAGTATTTTAAGAACCTTGGTAGGGAACCTTGGTAGAGAGTAAGGGTCTTTCAGGGAAAATAAAGAGGGGTCAAATCGGATATGTATTGGAAAGGAACTCACTTATTTCAATATAACCTGACAAACCTGAATACGTACTGTAAACGACTATATATTAGAAGATATGTTGTTATTTCTCTGACTTCAATTAAGTGTATGAAGTAATAAGTATTTACAAATTCGATTTTTTTATGTTAGGGTGGTTTGTTCCGCATATATGTTGTTATTGCTCTGATATATTAGAAGATGTGTCCTGAAAAAGTTACATTTGTCCTGAACAAGCATGTTGACATATTCGATAATGTTTTTGCTCTGAAATGTTAATTCCTGTGCCCTGAACATCAGTTTCTGAATTATGAAAACGTTATATTTGTCCTGAAAATGCATGAATATAGTCAAAACTAGTAAACGCAGGAATAAGGACAAATGATCTTATTTATTATCAGTCCAAAACAACACATAACCTTAATAATTTCCAAGTAGACACCCAAACACATAAGAAACAACATGAAAAATACTAAGAAACACCATTAAAACTACATCCCCACAGTCCTTTCCACGGCCACGCAAATAATGGCATCCCCTCGGCCATCACTGGGGCTGCACAACATCGACTTGATCACGAACCACGTACACTTTCACTCCGGCTACCTTCTCGCCGAGGCGGACGAGATCCGCAACGTCGTCATTTGTCTACAGCGATTGAAGGTATCGCTGCCCGGAATCTAGGACCTGTTAAAAAAAAACCGACTTTGTACCGGCATACCTCGACATGCTGCTGATCATCCCATGGAGGGACCAAATTCCATCTTGTTTTTCGGCACCTTGAGGAGTCTAGTGCTCCCCCCCGTGTAGACATGGGTAGTTAACAAGGCCATATCGCCGATGGTGGGGGATAATTCCCCATCCCAATATACATGCAGGAAGACCTTAATGAACGAGTCAATCATGTTGCGAAATAGTTTTTGGAGTTTGAGAGAGGAGTTTTAGAGAGATTTGGGACTTTTAAAGTAAGGGAGGATTTGTGAGGGGTTTGCACAAGGCAGGTGTAATACCCTCATTTTTTTTAGTAAGGGTAATTTGGTAATTTCCCAAACCCTCATCAATTATTCGGGACGTGTTAGGCGAAGTTCAGATTTTTTGTATCATGTATGATCTCTGTAATATTTCCCTGAGTGGTATAAAATACATTCGAAGTATTTTTCGGGGCTTAGAATATTTGTTTGGGTACAAATATATAAATTTTGGGGTTTAAACCCACGCCAAACCTTTCCACGGACAAACAGACGCGGAAAAGGCATTTCCGCGACCGCGGCAGCATTTCCGCGACCGCGGAAAAATGGGTTTCAGAAGGGCTGGGCATAGGATTTTTTGCGACCGCGGAAAACTCCAACACGCCAACGTCGCGTCGCCTGCACCTCGCCGTTCACACCACCGTTGATCTTCTTACTCACCGTTGATCAGGGCTGGGATAGATCCTTCTGTGGGCTATAAATAGAGTCGATTTGGGAGGGTTTAAGGGCACCCAAATCTGATATCTCTCTCTCTCTCGTTCGTTTTCTTGCTCGCCGGAGTTCCAAGCCTCGCCGGAATCTTCGAAGTGTCGCCGGAGGCCTCGCCGGGAGTTGTAGCAGCCTTGGAGTGGTGCATTGGAGGCACAAGGAAGGCTGGAGTCAAAGCCCTCGCGAATCGAGCCCTCTCGCATCGTCGCCAGTGAGTTTTCTCCCTTCGGAGTCGCCGGAGTTCATGGCCGTGACCGCGGACATGAACTGCCGCGACCGCGGCAGTGACAGGGTCGGCCGCGTCCGCGGCCACTGTCATGACACTCGCGGACGCCTTGTCCTCGACGGCCGCGACCGCGGAATCCCATCCGCGACCGCGGATTGCTCTGGCAATCGCGATCGTGGCCTTGGGCATGCCGGTCTCGGTCGGGACCTTCGTCCTTTCGATTTCATTCGTTCTTTCTTAGATTCATATCATTTGATTGTCGAATCTAACCTAGGGTTTCGTTATGGGTCATCGTCGTAGGAATCTGTAATCCGTCTTCCGTTCCCGTTCCGGACCCAGAAACCCGTCGTCGCTCAATCGTTCGTCTAGATTAAGGCAAGTGGCGGTTCGCTCTTGCTTATCATTCCGTATTTCCATTAATTATCAATTGTTTAATTGTTAATTAAATTGGGATGAACTATTGTTTTCGTTTGGGGATAGATTTTAACAATGATACGATTAAAATGTGATATTATTATAGGTTGTATATATTGCTAAAAACAACGCTATTATATCTATTATTACCATGATGGTATTAGTGTGGATTTTATGTGTGAACTTATACATTATAGTTAGAACAAGTATTCGTAGGAACGCTATGTACCTTGCGAGGTCTAGTCGTTTCTTTATAACTGGTATTAGGAGGATTTTTCCCTAATACTCTCTCTGGTCATGACTATCCCCTTACTCAGGGGAGGTGCACACAGCTGGTGCCAAACAATCGGGATTTATCCCCTTCGATATCTCTCGCGATGATATGATATATTCTAAAAGCTTATAACGTAAATGTACGCTTTGTCACTAAAATAAGATAAGTGCCGCTATGCACATAATTAATGAACCTTGGGCGAGAAGTACAACTTGGAACCTCGTCTGGACTTCGATTAGAGTAAGTCCTCCTTCCAAATCTGAATTCGCATTACGCGGTGAGGTTGGTCGTGGACCCAACTGGTCAAGTCTTTTTAAACGCTTGTGTGAAATTATAATGTTCCCGAACACTTGTCATACTTTCCGTAAGACTCAATCTTTTGGAGTCTTCTCTTCATACGTTTCCCATAAGGCTCATTTCCTTTTTAGTGCATGTCTAAACTTTAATCATTCCGTGAAAGTTCCGGGTTATATATTATTCATTCGGTTGTTATTCGAGGGACAATGATAGTAAACGGTTACGATCACTAGAACCATCTGTTTTCACCCTTGCATAGTCTTTCATTAGACTAACCAACCAGGTTTTATTCCTTGCATGGTTCGCTGATGTCATCCGTCCTATACGGCACATCAGTGGTTGGTCCCCGAAGTCCGAAGTAAACAAATTGAAGAAGAGACTTGCAGTTGGAGATTCAAGTATTAGTATTTTTGAAAGGTTGTCAATTATTATTTATTCTTACCACTAAGTCATGTAATAGATTTATTCTTCAAGTCTTCCGCTGAAATTTCACTCTGTTGTAAAAATACTTCTCTCGCTTGATGAGAGATCTTTTAATATAAATGGTTGAGTTTCATTTAAAAATGTCTTCCGCTGTTTAATCTTTCGTTATTTAACATGTTTAATTAAGATTAATTGTTCCGATTAAAGCCTTGGGTGACATCGGACAACAACGTCTGAGGTCACTGGCGTGTGGCATTTATGACAATAAGTTGGGGGTGTTAAAGTTATGGTATCAGAGCAACGGTTTTAACATTCTTGGCCTATCGTTAGGTTTGAGAATTTCCGAAAATTAATTTTGAAACTATTTTCTATTTGAAATAAATTTCGAGAGTTTTAATGTTAAATTTAAAAGTTTTAATTATTTCCTGGAATTTAATTTAAACTAATGTTTTAGCTATTTGAACTTCAAAAGCTATTTATAATTGGTTTATAAAATGTCGTTTTATAAGCGATTAAACTAAGTTTATGGTTGTAACTTTAAAAGTATGATTTGGGTCTTAGAAGAGTTTTGTGATAATTATATCACTAGTTTGAGGAACTAACTTTATAAATAACTATTTTTATAAAAGATTTAAATGTATAAAGTATGAAGTTGAAAGTATAAGATTTAAGTGGTTTTCAAACTTCTGCAAGATTCAAGCTGTTACTTATTCCTTAGATCCATTCTTAGGAATATCGTTTCTCCTTAGATGGAATGTCATTTAAAGGTTGACGTTTCTCCTAGAGTTTCCACTTCCCAAGTAAGTCAAAGATGAAGGTCGTTCTGCGGTCAATGGTGGTGGGCCAGTCAGACTGATATAGAGTTATTAGTTTGGACCCTTATAAATCGTATCATAACGTAATTGACTCAGTGCCAAGTACCAGTTAGAAAAGTTCTAAACTAACATTATGGTTCATCAACAGATGATGGACACCCGATCCACCAACCGAGCAGCTAACGAAAGTCCTAGCAACGATTCTCGAATTCGGCTGAGAAGTGCTACTCCACCAGGGGAAGACGCGGGATCTGGATCACGTAGTAGTGACCCGACCCTACGACAAGATGTTCATCAGGAACAAGTGGACCCCCAAGCTGCAAGGGGATTTCCACCTCCTGCCCCGATCGTGCTAAATGCGGCGACCATTGGACAGATAGTGGGGCTAGTGGTTGAAGTATTAATGGGCCAGGTGATACCGCAAGTCCAAGCAGCCCCCGTACCTCAAGACGCAGCTAGTATGGAGGCACGAAATAAGGCAAAGAATGGGCAACAGAATCACAGGGCTGGCTCGTTCAAGCGGCCAGCGTCGCCCACCAAGTTCAAGAAGTCTGGTCGTACTATGACCAAGGCGACTCAGTCTGGTTTCGCCAAAGACTCAGGCCGGAATAGCGGCGGGATTCAATGCCATAAATGTGGTAAGGCCGGGCACAAGAGCCCTAGTTGCCAAAAGATGAAGCAGGTATGTTACAAATGTGGGAGGGAAGGCCACATGAAGGCATACTATAGGAAGAAGGGCCTAAGGCCAACTCAAGCATGTCAGGCCTCAAAAGCTGACTTTAGGCAGAACCCACGGGCGGAAGTATCTATTCCGGGGCAGTCTGCTACTCGTGATAAAGGCAAAGCACCTATGGAATTTTCGGGTCAAGAGCAGCGACTCTTTGTGATACGTCACCCCGATGGGAGGGAAGCTTTGTACAAGTGGTAGTATTTTGTAAGGCTTTTTAGAATAAGGAGCAATGAATCGTGTCGATAGTCTTCATAGTTTAGTAATTCCTCTATTCGACTTTCTCTCAGTTGGTTTATGTAATGTTTCGAATAATAAAGAAGTGTTTCCTTGTTTTGGAAATTACTAAATTTGTTACTTTTGCAATTGTTCATTCATACGAGACTCCGTGAGTGCCAAAAACAGATATGTCATGTATGGATAAGGGTTGTCCGGACTCACAAAGGAGGGGTAACGTATGGAACCGAGGTGTTCGTTCCCTACATGGTTAACACCAGGGGCAACTCCATTACCGAATTCCTAGATCCATTATTAGGAATCTCTCTTTGTTCTTGGAGTAATGTCACAACGGTATGACATTAATTACTCCCTTCATTGATCGGAAGAGCATTATCTCGTAAGCTGAGTTTTCCAAATTTTCTTAGGGTGTAGGAACAAATGTATGTGGTTAATGCTCTATGGGATTAAGATTTTTTTTTCTCATATGGGTACCCTAAACATTTGTTCTGGTCAAAACACATAGGAATGAACTACATGAAGTTCAGAATGCCTCATTGTGAGGTCATACTGTAGTCGTCTATATGGATAGATTGTTGGGAAGAGAATAAATGTATATAAGAGATAGTTCATAGGGAATCCAGTTTCTCTAAGCGGATCGTACTCTGTTACGACCTTGAGTAGAACTTTAGAACCCAAGGGTTATGGTTATGGAAGTTGTGAGTGAGTATGTTCATTGTGGACCAAAGGATTAGACTTTCGGAAAGGATAAAGGTGTGAAGCCATAGGTATTATTTTGGAAGATTTATCTGAGGTTTCGTTATGAGGCTTCCTTAAGAAAAATGACATAAGGATTGGCGTAGAGTGATCAATGTCTGTTAATGCGATTTGATGTCACGTTTTGGGGGAAAATCAAGTGATTGGTCACAATTGTGCTAATGGATTTATCACGGCATTGTTTTGAGGAAACTAAAGGTTTTGAGTTAGAAGTGAGCTTTAGGGCCAAACTTATATGGGCCAAGGAACTGAATTAGTGAATAGTACCTTCAAGGGATATAGAGATATGATATCTGGATATTTACAAGGTCTGATATGTGGATTGTTAGAGAGTGTGGCGTTTATAAGGCCGATGATATAACACTTTATGGAAATTAAGTTGTGAACGATTGTATTGGGAGAAAGCCCACTTGAAAACTTAAGAGTTATAGTGTAGGACCAGTGGTGAAAGCTTGTGGAGCAACCAAGTGTACGAAATCATAGGTATCATATTGGAAGATCTATTCGAGGTTCGTTTTGAGGTTCTATAAAGAAATTATGTGATTAAGTCTTGGATGGATAGTAGATTGTGTGAGGAATATAAGGATCTTAAGTTAGAAATAAGTTATTTGAGACAGTTAAACAAACCTTTGGGATGTGAGTCAGGAAAAGGGCGGCTGAGCCAAACCTAATTGGGCCAAATGATCGAAATTGGTAGGTTGTACGATCAGGGAATAAGGAGTTATGATACTTGTAAGGTTGTAAGGTTTGATATTTGGATTTTATGTGAGTTTGTCAGTTAGAAGGCTTATGGTGCAATTCTTTGGAGAAAACTAAGTTGTGAAGTTACGGTGTTAGAAGGAGGCCACTTAAATGTAAAGATTACAGTTTAAGGATAGGTTATGTTGATGATTCCGATAAATTAAAAGGATTTAGTGGAGAGAATTGTCTATGTGCGCCTAAGGAGTAAGGTAGCAAGCGTTAATCGTATAAAGTTATTAAAGGATCCTGATAGAAGTGACTGATGCGGTTGGTAATGAATCATTTATCAGGATGGTACCTTAAGGATATAGGAGTAATGTCTCATGTGATTCGTTTTGAGGAACATAGGAATAAAGGTATTGTGATTATGTTTGGAGAAAGTTAACGAACTTTAAAGGTTTAAGTTAGAGATTGAATAAGGAATACATTAAGTTAACCTTGGATAAATGGTAATTATCCGTAAAGAAAAAGGGTGCTCGATTTGGGATAATAAATCGCATAAGGACAACTGATTGCCTAAGGATTTTTGGGTGAATAGCAAACTCGACCGGTAAAAGTTGTTACGGTTTTGAAGGTCAATAGTGTGGCATAAAGTAAGTTTGTAGATGATATCAAGTGGACTTGAGGAAAAGGGTGACCTACGTCTATTAAGGTGATCGTATGACGCATTGAGGTAAAACTAGAGTATAATCTTGTGGAATGGATTATTAGATCATGTTGAGATAATCGGATATAGGTTGTGGTGTGATTAGTTGTGGGATCACGCGTAAGGATTTTGAGTTAAGATATGGCACAAGGGCCAAATGTGATTAAGGTAGCCAATGAAGTAGGTGAGCCGTGTATGTAAGGAGTAAGGTCTATATGACAGGAGAGGTACTAAGTTGAGGTATAGTGCAATTCTATGTATGTACTTTGAGGATCTGATCATCGAAGGAAAGTTAGCAGAAAAATGTTGTATTCTTCTATTTGAGGACATCAAGGTCTTTTTGAGGAATAGGGCAACATAGCGATGTTATACTAGAGATTATAATGGATACTCTGAGCAAGACAATGGTAATCTTGTGAATGATCACATCTGTGCTAGCAAGAGTAAGGAATGTAGGCAGTATGTTGTAAGTGGAATCATGATCGAGTAAATAGTTTGATTTTTTATGGTACATGTTTCGGAAACCAAATTTATTTAAGGATATCAACTTAAGGAAGATAAGGTACATACTTTAGGAGAAGTTTAGAGAAAGGTGAAAGAGAGATATGTATAATCTCATGCTTAAGGTATAGCGAGACTGGTGCGATGATTTTAGGAGACAATTATCCTAAGATAATTATGACCTTGAGGATGGTCACGAGTTAGTACAAGAATAGTACGTGGAAGTAGGCTATGCGAGATAGTGGTATGGTTGAGGAAACAGATCGTTTTCCAGGAGCAAGTACTTGATGCAATGATTAAAGAAGTTAAGATCAGGTAGGAGATTATGGTGGAACATGTCCCATTAGTTAGCAATGCTAGTTTCAGGGTCAAAACTATTTTAAGGGGGTAGTAATGTAATAATCCTCATTTTATCATAGAAGGGTCAGGTGATAGAAGGTATGTCTGGTGAAAGCAAGTTATAGAATTCTCGTAGGTAGTGAATAGTCTAAATTACGGTTAACCTGACGTTAACTGTAATTCGAACCAACTTATGAATTTTAACTTAGAAATGCCTGAACCAATTTACAAAGTGTTATATGGGTTAGGTATGGTTAAACTTATACAGTTTGGTTAGCTTAGTATAAGGTAGCATCTCCGAGTTGTTACCAGCCAAATTTCGGGGTCGAAACTTTTCTTTAGGGGGTAATGATGTAATACCCTCATTTTTTTTAGTAAGGGTAATTGAGTAATTTCCCAAACCCTCGTCAATTATTCGGGACGTGTTAGGCGAAGTTTGGATTTTCTGTATCATGTATGATCTCTGTAATATTTCCCTGAGTGGTATAAAATACATTCGATGTATTTTTCGGGGCTTAGAATATTTGTTTGGGTACAAATATATAAATTCCGGGGTTTAAACCCACGCCACACCTTTCCCCGGGCAAACAGACGTGGAAAAGGCATTTCCGCGACCGCGGCAGCATTTCCGCGACCGCGGCAGCATTTCCGTGACCGCGGCAGCATTTCCGCGACCGCGGAAAAATGGGTTTCAGAAGGGCTGGGCACAGGAATTTTCCGCGACCACGGATAAAGTTCCGCGACCGCGGAAAACTCCAACACGCCAACGTCGCGTCGCCTGCACCTCGCCATTCGCACCACCGTTGATCGTCTGACTCGCCGTTGATCTGGGCTGGGAGAGATCCTTCTTTGGGCTATAAATAGAGTCGATTTGGGAGGTTTTAAGGGCACCCAAATCTGATATCTCTCTCTCTCTCGTTCGTTTTCTTGCTCGCCGGAGTTCCAAGCCTCGCCGGAATCTTCGAAGTGTCGCCGGAGGCCTCACCGCGAGTTTTAGCAGCCTTAGAGTGGTGCATTGGAGGCACAAGGAAGGCTAGAGTCGAAGCCCTCTCGCATCGTCGCCGATGAGTTTTCTCCCTTCGGAGTCGCCGAAGTTCATGGCCGCGATCGTGGACATGAACTGCCACGACCACGGCAGTGACAGGGTCGGCCGCGGCCGCTGTCATGACACTCGCGGACGCCTTGTCCTCGACGGCCGCGACCGCGGATTGCTCTGGCAATCGCGATCGTGGCCTTGGGCATGCCGATCTCGGTCGGGACCTTCGTCCTTTCGATTTCGTTCGTTCTTTCTTAGATTCGTATCATTTTATTGTCGAATCTAACCTAGGGTTTCGTTATGGGTCGTCGTCGTAGGAATCTGTAATCCATCTTTCGTTCCCGTTCCGGACCCAGAAACTCATCGTCGCTCAATCGTTCGTCTAGATTAAGGCAAGTGGCGGTTCTCTCTTGCTTATCATTCCATATTTCCATTAATTATCAATTGTTTAATTGTTAATTAAATTGGGATGAACTATTGTTTTCGTTTGGGAACAGATTTTATCAATGATACGATTAAAATGTGATATTATTATAGGTTGTATATATTGCTAGAAACAACGCTATTATATCTGTTATTACCATGATGGTATTGGTGTGGATTTTATGTGTGAACTTATACATTATAGTTAGAACGAGTATTCGTAGGAACGCTATGTACCTTGCGATGTCTAGTCGTTTCTGTATAACTGGTATTAGGAGGATTTTTCCCTAATACTCTCTCTGGTCATGACTATCCCCTTACTCAGGGGAGGTGCACATAGTTGGTGCCAAACAATCGGGATTTATCCCCTTCGATATCTCTCGCGATGAGATGATATATTCTAAAAGCTTACAACGTAAATGTACGCTTTGTCACTAAAATAAGATAAGTGCCGCTATGCACATAATTATTGAACCTTGGGCGAGAAGTACAACATGGAACCTTGTCTGGACTTCGATTAGAGTAAGTTCTCCTTCCAAATCTGAGTTCCATGTGCTCATGACATAGCGGTTGCAAGTGATAGGGGAGTGCGACTCACTGATCTCGTCCATCCCATGTTCAAGAACGACTGCGTGACAGAAGTCTACAAGGAAACTGTGCATCTTGTTCCTCCCACAGGCCGATGGTCAGTTCCTGAAGATGTGTCATCCATGAGATGCTATGCACCAAAAGTAAAATGTCCTCTTGGAAGGCCACGTATTAACCGATACAGGGCTACGTGGGAGAGGAACTATTCTAGGAAGAGGCGGTGTTCTTATTGCAGCAACCAAGGCCACAACAAGCAGTACTGTAGGAGGAGAAGGACTGACGAAGGATTATAGGAAAATAATGGGTTAGTTTTTTTTTGTTTAGAATTGTCACCATGTTGGTGTTTTTTGGGCGTTTATGCTGGTAAACATGGTCGCGTAAATATTGAGTCTGTTGTTGTTGGGTGCTTGAAAATATGTATGGTTTAAGTCTCTATAGTCTTAAACCACACCTCTTTTTGTGGGGGTTCCCCTTTTGGCTGGGATATAAACTTGATAAATTCAATCTTTGCTTAAGAGTTGATTACTTCTTATCTTTGTAAAACTCACAAGAACAAACTGTAAAACACTAGGACACCCTGTAAAACAACGTATATGTCCTGACATGATCATTTGCGTGACGAAAACCTAATACATAAACACGACCTGTAACTGTAAAACTCCAAGACACCTTGTAAAACTACGTATATGTCCTGACATGATCATCTGCGCGAAGAACATATCACTGTAAAAGTAAAACACGACCTGTAAACCTTCAATACGTCCTAACAACCTACATCTAAAAACTTAATACATAAACACAATCATCTGCGAAACCATTTGAGTTAACAGGATTTGAACCTTAGTCTATAAACTTAATACATAAACACAATCATCTACGAAGTCTATAATTCTTCATATGAACCCTAGAATGTTTTGAATCATGTTTTTAAAACACAATCATCTACGGTTTGTCCTGACATTGTGCTCATGTTCTCTGCAAACGTTGTATTTGTCCTGAAAACGCTTGCATATGATCAAAAATCATAAACGCATCCCCACACATACTCAGAGATTACATTGTTTTGAAAACATTATCCAGAGATTACATTGTTCAACTTTACAAAAACGTGCCCTTGGCAAGGCATTCCCACACACAAAACAAAAAAACTAGCATCGCAAAGTTCATACAAAAGGAGGGAAGATTAAAAACGCACCCGTCAAGCTAGATAGCGCGCCATCAGATCTCCCCTTAAGAACTCAGCATGCTCCAACACCCTTTTTATGTTGATTTCATTGAAGACGGTGTCCCATTCAATCTGCCAAAAAAACAAAGCATCTTAGGCACGCCACTTGCACATAGGAAGGAAATATACAAGAAAACCCTTACCAGTCTGAACTTGAGCTTTATCCGGCTCAGTTCTTCTTCGGTCTGAGCACCTGCCGGATTCAACGCAGCAAGCTCCCGCCTCAGACGGACCAAATCCTTAATCAAAGCATCCAACTCCAAATCTCTCACGACAATGTTGCGAGAGTAGCTCTCAAATACGGCCTCGCTCATCATCCTCCCTCCAAGATGATCCACAACATCCCGTGCAGCTTGCAGAAGGTCATATACATCAGCGTACACGCCAATGACAAATTGATGTTCTGCGGCCATGGCTTCAGAATATAGAGTTTGTAGAAAAGATTTGGGAAAGTGGGAGTATTTGAAGAACCAAGAGAGGGTGGGAGTATTTAAAGAACCTTGGTAGAGAGCGTGGGAGTATTTGAAAATCCTTGGTAGAGAACCTTGGTAGAGAGCCTGTGAGTATTTGAAGAAACTTGGTAGAGAAGATTTGGGAAAGTAAGGGTCTTTCAGGGAAAATTAAGAGGGGTCAAATCGGATATGCATTGGAAATGAACTCACTTATTTCAATATAACCTGATAAACCTGAATACGTATTGTAAATAGCTTAATATGGCCTGAGAAACTAGAATAAGGAAAAAACTATATATGTTGTTATTGCTCTGACTTCAATTAACAGGGCGCGAGTGAGACAAACTATAAGCCTTGAAAAACTATATATCTTAGAAACAGAACAAACATTAAAAGTCAGTCCATATATGGTTGTTTGCAAAGCCTATAACTATGTTGTCAGGGCAAATATTGAGTCTGTAGAGAAGCAAGAGAGAGCGTGGGAGTATTTGAAGAACTTTGCTAGAGAGCCTGGGAGTATTTTAAGAACCTTCCTAGAGAGCTTGGGAGTATTTTAAGAACCTTGGTTGGGAACCTTAGTAGAGAGTAAGGGTCTTTCAGGGAAAATTAAGAGGGGTCAAATCGGATATGCATTGGAAAGGAACTCACTTATTTCAATATAACCTGACAAACCTGAATACGTACTGTAAAAAGCTAAATATGGCCTGAGAAACAGGAATAAGGAAAAAACTATATATGTTGTTATTGCTCTGACTTCAATTAACAGGGCGCGAGTGAGACAAACTATAAGCCCTGAAAAACTATATATCTTAGATACAGAACAAGCATTAAAAGTCAGTCCGTATATGGTTGTTTGCAAAGCCTATAACTACGTTGTCAGGGCAAATATTGAGTCTGTAGAGAAGCAAGATAGAGCGTGGGAGTAATTGAAGAACTTTGCTAGAGAGCATGGGAATACTATAAGAACCTTGCTAGAGAGCCTGGGAGTATTTTAAGAACCTTGGTAGGGAACCTTGGTAGAGAGTAAGGGTCTTTCAGGGAAAATTAAGAGGGGTCAAATCGGATATGCATTGGAAAGGAACTCACTTATTTCAATATAACCTGACAAACCTGAATACGTACTGTAAAAGACTATATATTAGAAGATATGTTGTTATTTCTCTGACTTCAATTAAGTGTATGAAGTAATAAGTATTTATAAATTCGATTTTTTTATGTTAGGGTGGTTTGTTCCACATATATGTTGTTATTGCTCTGATATATTAGAAGATGTGTCCTGAAAAAGTTACATTTGTCCTGAACAAGCATGTTGACATATTCGATAATGTTTTTGCTCTGAAATGTTAATGCCTTTGCCCTGAACATCAGTTTCTGAATTATGAAAATGTTATATTTGTCCTGAAAATGCATGAATATAGTCAAAACTAGTAAACGCAGGAATAAGGACAAATGATCTTATTTATTATCAGTCCAAAACAACACATAACCTTAATAATTTCCAAGTAGACACCCAAACACATAAGAAACAACATGAAAAATACTAAGAAACACCATTAAAACTACATCCCCACGGCCACGCAAATAAAGGCATCTCCTCGGCCATCACTGGGGCAGCACAACATCGACTTGATCACGAACCACGTACACTTTCACTCCGGCTACCTTCTCGCCGAGGCGGACGAGATCCGCAACGTCGTCATTTGTCTGCAACGATTGAAGGTATCGCTGCCCGGAATCTGGGACCTGTTAAAAAAGAATCGACTTTGTACCCGCATACCTTGACATGCTGCTGATCATCCCATGGAGGGACCAAATTTCCATCTTGTTTTTCGGCACCTTGAGGAGTCTAGTGCTCCCCCCCGTGTAGACATGGGTAGTTAACAAGGCCATATCGCCGATGGTGGGGGATAATTCCCCATCCCAATATACCTGCAGGAAGACCTTAATGAACGAGTCAGTCATGTTGCAAAATAGTTTTTGGAGTTTGAGAGAGGAGTTTTAGAGAGATTTGGGACTTTTAAAGTAAGGGAGGATTTGTGAGGGGTTTGCACAAGGCATGTGTAATACCCTCATTTTTTTTAGTAAGGGTAATTGGGTAATTTCCCAAACCCTTGTCAATTATTCGGGACGTGTTAGGCGAAGTTTGGATTTTCTGTATCATGTATGATCTCTGTAATATTTCCCTGAGTGGTATAAAATACATTCGAAGTATTTTTCGGGGCTTAGAATATTTTTTTGGGTACAAATCTATAAATTTTGGGGTTTAAACCCACGCCAAACCTTTCCACGGACAAACAGACGCAGAAAAGGCATTTCCGCGACCGCGGCAGCATTTCCTCGACCGCGGAAAAATGGGTTTCAGAAGGGCTGGGCACAGGAATTTTCTGCGACCGCGGATAAAGTTCCGCGACCGCGGAAAACTCCAACACGCCAACGTCGCGTCACCTGCACCTCGCCGTTCACACCACCGTTGATCTTCTTACTCACCGTTGATCAGGGCTGGGAGAGATCCTTCTTTGGGCTATAAATAGAGTCGATTTGGGAGGGTTTAAGGGCACCCAAATCTGATATCTCTCTCTCTCTCGTTCGTTTTCTTGCTCGCCGGAGTTCCAAGCCTCACCGGAATCTTCGAAGTGTCGCCGGAGGCCTCGCCGGGAGTTGTAGCAGCCTTGGAGTGGTGCATTGGAGGCACAAGGAAGGCTGGAGTCGAAGCCCTCGCGAATCGAGCCCTCTCGCATCGTCGCCGGTGAGTTTTCTCCCTTCGGAGTCGCCGGAGTTCATGGCCGTGACCACGGACATGAACTGCCGCGACCGCGGCAGTGACAGGGTCGGCCGCGTCCGCGGCCGCTGTCATGACACTCGCGGACGCCTTGTCCTCGACGGCCACGACCGCGGAATCCCAGTCGCGACCGCGGATTGCTCTGGCAATCGCGATCGTGGCCTTGGGCATGTCGGTCTCGGTCGGGACCTTCGTTCTTTCGATTTCGTTCGTTCTTTCTTAGATTCGTATCATTTGATTGTCGAATCTAACCTAGGGTTTCGTTATGGGTCGTCGTCGTAGGAATCTGTAATCCGTCTTCCATTCCCGTTCCGGACCCAGAAACCCGTCGTCGCTCAATTGTTCGTCTAGATTAAGGCAAGTGGCGGTTCGCTCTTGCTTATCATTCCATATTTCCATTAATTATCAATTGTTTAATTGTTAATTAAATTGGGATGAACTATTGTTTTCGTTTGGGAATAGATTTTAACAATGATACGATTAAAATGTGATATTATTATAGGTTGTATATATTGCTAGAAACAACGCTATTATATCTGTTATTACCATGATGGTATTAGTGTAGATTTTATGTGTGAACTTATACATTATAGTTAGAACAAGTATTCGTAGGAACGCTATGTACCTTGCGAGGTCTAGTCGTTTCTTTATAACTGGTATTAGGAGGATTTTTCCCTAATACTCTCTCTGGTCATGACTATCCCCTTACTCAGGGGAGGTGCACACAGCTGGTGCCAAACAATCGGGATTTATCGCCTTCGATATCTCTCGCGATGAGATGATATATTCTAAAAGTTTATAACGTAAATGTACGCTTTGTCACTAAAATAAGATAAGTGCCGCTATGCACATAATTAATGAACCTTGGGCGAGAAGTACAACTTGGAACCTCGTCTGGACTTCGATTAGAGTAACTCCTCCTTCCAAATCTGAATTCGCATTACGCGGTGAGGTTGGTCGTGGACCCAAATGGTCAAGTCTTTTTAAACGCTTCTGTGAAATTATAATGTTCCCGAACACTTGTCATACTTTCCGCAAGACTCAATCTTTTGGAGTCTTCTCTTCATACATTTCCCATAAGGCTCATTTCCTTTTTAGTGCATGTCTAAACTTTAATCATTCCGTGAAAGTTCCGGGTTATATATCGTTCCTTCGGTTGTTATTCGAGGGATAATGATATAGTAAACGGTTACGATCACTAGAACCATCTGTTTTCACCCTTGCATAGTCTTTCATTAGACTAACCAACCGGGTTTTATTCCTTGCATGGTTGGCTGGTGTCATTCGTCCTATACGGCACATCAGTGGTTGGTCCCCGAAGTCCGAAGTAAACAAATTGAAGAAGAGACTTGCAGTTGGAGATTCAAGTATTAGTATTTTTGAAAGGTTGTCAATTATTATTTATTCTTACCACTAAGTCATGTAAAAATGTCTTCCGCTGTTTAATCTTTCGTTATTTAACATGTTTAATTAAGATTAATTGTTCTGATTAAAGCCTTGGGTGACATCGGACAGCAACGTCTGAGGTTACTGGCATGTGGCATTTCCGACAATAAGTTGGGGGTGTTACAGCAGGAACGATATTTATACACAAAGATGAGTGGGGAGTAGAGTTAATGACGGGGTCAAATCGGATATGCATTGGAAAGGAACTCACTTATTTCAATAAAACTGACAAACCTGAATACGTATTGCAAAAGACTTAATATGGCTTGAGAAACATGAATAATGAAAAAACTATATATGTTGTTAAGAGGGGTCAAATCGGATATGCATTGGAAATGATCACTTTGGCGAAGATTTATTCAAAAGCTTAGGTTTTTGTACTTAAAATGACCTGACAAATCTGAGTACGTATTGTAAGACTTCAATATGGCCTGACTTCAGTCAAAATTTTGCAAAGATTTGGTTTTATTCGAGAACTTACCCCGCCATTTTATGGAAGTTTTAAAACTGTTTTAAAGGCTATTTTTTCGGTTTAAAAACCCTTTAAATGTAGAAAATATTAGGTTGGTTAATGTGGAAGTTTTTAAACCTTTTTTATCGTTTTATAGACAGTTTGAAAAAGTGTGACGTTTGTTTCAAATCTGCCCTAACTCCTAATCCTCCTATGGTGTATCCTGCTCTGGCTATGCAAAAGTAAAGTTGGAGAATATTGACTCAAATCTGCATGTAAGAAAAGGATTACTTGAAAAAGCTTTTGTTTATGTACAAAACACTGATAAAGATGATGACCTGACACACATCGCATCAGCATTGAAATTTCATTTCATTTCTCTTTCTTTAATAAAAACAAAAAAAAACAAGTACAAATTCATATTTGCACAGAAGAAAAAGAAAGAACATCGAAGAGGAGAAAGAGGAACACCCTCTTCGAAAAGAGAGGAATTGAGAGTAACATCTTATAGCAAACGAGAGGAAATTATACGATGACAAAAGGCTGGACACAAGGAAGCTCATCTGCCAATTCAAATTCGTGGAGGAGAGGGCACGAAGCCGGTGAATCATCAACTCGAAGATGTTTCCATGGCCTCCCTGCAACAATACAAACTTGCAAATACACTCAAAATTTGGGAAAACAGTTCTATGGGTGTCCATTATGGAAGGTAATATTGAATTTGAATTTTAGGATTTTGATTTAGGAATTTGGTTATACATTTAGGGTTCTGATTTGAGTCTTTTTCAATTAGGGTATAAATGGGGTTTTTTTGAATTTGGTGCAAAATATGAATTTGTACTTGTTGGTAATTCAATTGGGATTTCATTTAGACTTAAACTAAGTTCAAGGACGATTTCCCTGATAGTTGACTGGTTTAATTTTGTATTCAACCATAGGCAGGTCAGGATTGCAAATACTTCAAATGGGTGGATGGTCAAACTTATGATTTTAGAGCCAATGAGACTATTGAAAGCGTAAGAGTTGTTGAAGATCACGGGACAACCTCTCGGCCAAATATTTACCCGCATCATTCGACTTCAAGCAATGACATTATGAATATCAAAACAGAAAATTTAGTGTTGAAAGTTGTACTTGGTGTGGTGGTACTTGTGGTGTTAGTTGTTGTGTTGGTTGTCCAATTTGTAACCTTGTTGGTTAAAGTATGATAATTAGTCATAAGCATATGTTTAGCAAGACAATGTATTCTGTAGGGTCCGTCATAATGCTATGTACTTGAGGTGGTGGTATTGTCCTCCTTATGTGCATACCTGCAAATTGCTTGAAATGCTTAGGTTTGTGAACCGCAAATGACCTGACAAATCTGGTTCCTTGATTGTAAAACGAGGGTTTTCTGCATGTAAAACAAGAATATGTCTTGACTTAAGCACCATTTTGCTTGAAAACATCCTGGAAATTGTCATCACAAAACTTTGTTAACATCCTGAAAACACGATCTTCCAAATTCAAATACAATTACCACATGTTGTTATTGCTCTGACTTCAATTAACAGAGCCTGGGAGTATTTGAAGAACCTTGGTAGAGAAGATTTGGGAAAGTAAGGGTCTTTCAGGGAAAGTTAAGAGGGATCAAATCGGATATGCATTGGAAATGAACTCGCTTAATTCAATATGCCATGACAAACTTGAATACTTACTGTAAGACTTAAATATGGCCGGAGAAACGTGAATAATGAAAAAATATATCTATTGTTATTGCTCTGACTTCAATTAGAAAAAACTATATATGTTGTTATTTCTCTGACTTCAATTAAGTGTATGAAGTAATAAGTATTTACACATTCGATTTTTTTTAATGTTAGGGTGGTTTGTTCCGCATATATGTTGTTATTGCTCTGATATATTACAAGCGTTGTCCTGAAAATGTTACATTTGTCCTGATCAAGCACGTTGACATATTCGATGTTGTTATTGCTCTGAAATATTAATGCGTTTGCCCTGAACATTAGTTTATGAATTATGAAAACGATAACTTTGTCTTGAACACACATAAATATAGTCAAAAGTAGTAAACGCAGGAATAAGGACAAAGGATCTTTCTTATTATCAGTCCAAACCATTACATAACCTTAATAATTTCCAAGTAGACACTCATAAGAAACAACATGAAATCTTTAATTGAAAATTAAGAGGGGTCAAATCGGATATGCATTGGAAAGGATGACTTTGGAGAAGATTTATTAAAAATGACATGACAAATCTGAATACGTATTGTAAGCCTTTAATACGGCCTGACTTAAGTCACCATTTTGCAAAGCTTTGGTTTTATTCGAAAACTAACCCCACCATTTTAAACGGTTTTAAACCGTTTTTAAACCGTTATAAAGGTTTTTTTTCGGTTTCAAAACCATTTAAATGTAGGAAATATTAGGTTAATGTGGAATTTTTTTCCCTCATTTTAAAGGCTATTTTTTCAGTTTAAAAACCCTTTAAATGTAGGAAATATTAGGTTGGTCAATGTGGGAGTTTTTAAACCGTTGTATAAACGGTTTAAAAAAATGTGATGTTTGTTTCAAATCCGCCATAACTCCTAATCCTCCTATGGTGTATCATGCTCTGGCTATGCAATTGGGTGGATGGTCAAGCTTATGATTTTACAACCAATGAGACTATTGAAAGCATAAGAGTTGTTAAAGATCACGGGACAACCTCTACGCTTATTTACCCGCATCATTCGACTTCAAGCAATGATATTATGAATATCAAAACAGAAAATTTAGTGTTGAAAGTTGTACTTGGTGTGGTGGTACTTGTGGTGTTAGTTGTTGTGCTGGTTGTCCTTTTTGTAACCTTGTTGGTTAAAATATGATAATCAGTCATAAGCTTATGTTTAGCAAGACAATGTATTTTTGTAGGGTCCGTCATAAGCATATGTACTTGGTGTGGTGGTACTGTCCTCCTTATAGTGTGTCCAGCTCTTGACTGAAATGTGCATACCTGTAAATTGCTTGAAAAGCATAGGTTTATGAACTGAAATAACCTGACAAACTGGGGTCCTTGCTTGTAAAACGAGAATATGTCCTGACTTAAACACCATCACAAGCATGTAAACATCCTGAAAACACGATCTTCCAAATTAAAATACAATTATCACATGTCTTCCTTGTCGAATGGTTCCCAACAACACAATACAATTATCACATTAAAATCAAATGTCTTTAAAAACCATCCCAACGACATCTAAAAATACTATGAGCCATTTGATTTCTGTGTCCATCTACGAATTTGTCGAACGCAAGATACAAGTTTGTCATGCCGAGCATCAACAACTCAATGTGCTTCAAGGTATAGACCTCATAATCTCCTCTGCAAGATGTACAAAAGCAGTTAGAATGTATATCAATTGTAGTTTGATAAGGATTTATCATTGCATTAATACACATATACTTACCCGCACTTGTTCTGCTTAATGTTATCACGACGGGACACCGACATTGGCTTGTCCAATAACGCTTCACATATCTTTTCCAGTGGCTCGTACATCTTGACATATCTTTGAACAGTTTGAATGACGGGCTGGATCATCTCGAAAATTTTCTTGTCTGAGTACAGATCCACATTGCAGTCATACACCGTCACACCCTAGTCGCATAGTTCAATTTCTAAGGCAAACCAGTGGGACTCTGTGATGTTGAAGGGCACATATATCCGTTCCGCATCATCCCATCTCTTGCCATAATCAGCCGGACATGCACCCATCATGTATTTCATCACTGCATCCTCACCTTTACATGGAAAGTCCTTCTGGAAGCGATTGAACTCAGTGGTGACCAAGGTTTGCCAAAATGTGTCAAGCACAACCACCTTCGAAAACCGCTCCGGATCCTCTGAAATCCTTTGACGATAAAGGAACATCATTTGCTCCAGATGATGTAATGGTGCAACAATGTTAATGTATCCACTGAAAACGATTTTACAAATGCATAATATTTTGAAAGGATGCTTTGGAATATTACATCACTGACCAACCAGTCCTTTGGGGCAAACAATTTCTCAAAGAACTTCGTATCCAATGCTTGCCCACTCGGTCCAATTCGGAGTTCAATACTGCATGATGGTACATATTCATTTGAATAATAAACAAGGCAATATATCAGTTTGTCAGTCCATAAGGAATCATTTTAGTACATATACAGGCAATATATAAGTTTGTCAGTCCATAGAGAATCAATTTCCGGTCATATTACTAACAGTCAGGCCATATAAGATTTTGACATTCAATTCATTATTAAGTTGAGTAGAATGGTTAAGTCACTAACCTCTCACTTTGCATCCACTTTACCAGGTCTGTCATCCCTTCCACCTTGCTATTTTTGGTAATCTTTTTCGCCAATTTTTGCTCATCCATATTGCGGAAGGGTGATTTTGCCGCCGCAGCAAGCTCGCGAGTGCGACTTGGATATGTCTTTTTCGGCAATTGGCGACCCTTCCTTGGTCTGCCCTTCCTTGGCACTTTGGACTCCTTGGTCTCCCCTTCATCATCCCCCACGTCATCAAAATCAGTCGGTGATACCTTCTCACCTTGTAATCCAGTCCCAGCCTCAAAACCTCACTCATCAGCCTTGGTCCCTCCCTCCACAACATCTCCCTTTGATTCCTCTATAACTCATTCATCAACCGTGTTGAGTTCCTCTACATCTCCCTTTGGTTTCTCCATAACTTGGTCATCAACCTTGGTTCTTCCCTCCACATCAGCTCCCTTTGCTACCTCCTCAGCATCCATACCTCCGTCATCAATCTTGCTTTCTCTCTCCACAACATCTTCCTTTGGTTCCTCCATAATTCCGTCCTCAACCTTGTTGAGTCCCTCCACAACCCCATCATGCAGACCCTCATCAGACACTGCTTTTGTTGCCACCTCATCTTGTGTTGCCACCACAGTCCCATCATTAACTAACTCCTCATTAACCAACTCCTTGTTGAGTCCCTCCTCATCTTGTGGTGTTGCCTCATTAACCAACTCCTCATTTGCCTTATTTACCCCTTCCTCAGTTGTTAGCCCCTGTAGTATTGTAGCCGTCCGGATAAGAACTGACAGTGAATCTGTTGCATCCCCTTGAACTTCTTGCTCATTTACCATTGCAACATGTTCACCCGTCTCTTCCTAACAACCTACATTATCTGCAGCATAAGCATATGGGGGCGATCCAACCTTCTTCACCTCCCATTGTCCACCAGTTAACACAATTGCACCATCATCTTGCTCTCCATCCATTGTCTCCTGAAACGATGATATATGGTCTGAAATAAGCAAATATTTTTTTAATTGTGCTCAAATGGACTGAAATGTGCATATATGGACTGAATCGTGCATATATGAACTGAACTGTCTACTGAAACGATGATATATGGTCTGAAATAACCTATCTATTTTTTGAAATGTGCACAAATGGACTAAAATGTGCATATATGGACTGAACTGTACATATAATAACTGAAAAAGTTGGGCATACCTCATCAGTCTCTCCCTCTTTGGACTCATTCCCTTTGGACTCATTCTCTTCGGACTCTCCCTCTTTGGACTCATTCCCTTCGGACTCATTCTCTTTGTCATCTTCAGACTCTATCTTTTCCTCTTCTTCATCTTCATGCTCTGACTCATCACTCTGATCTGTTAATTTCACCTCCCTCATGCTCTGCTGGTGTTGGGTAATGTTGGGTTCATCATCACTTTTAACCTCCCTAGACTCTGGCTCCCGGTGTTCTCTGATGTCTTGATCACTGTCATCACTGGATGAAGAGGCCACTATTCTAGGAGTTTTGCCTCTTATGAACTTCTTTAAATCAAGGACTTCCTCCCTTAACAGATCATGCTTTTCATTCAGAGTATGCGTCGTTTCAAGCAATTCATTCAAACAACACATCAATTGCCTTTGGTCCAAACCCTCAATGTTTCCAGCTTGCCCTCCCTTACCAACTCCCTTGTCCTTTTTACCAGCCCTTTTTCTTTTTGGCTTCAGCTGCTTAACAATCTCATCCAAGGATTTGTGTCCTTCCTCCTCCGGGAAGTAACAGCTTTCTCCCAAGTCCTCTCCGTCCTCCTCAACAAGGATCTGTTTAGCAGCGAAAGTCCCCTCTAGGGCATCAGAAATCAAATCCAAGCTTGGCATACTCGTTTTAAGCCACCTCACACCTCGGGGCTGCACAACTTTATTCAGCTTTTGGGCAAATGTTCTGCCAAAATGGGGCACTGCCTCATACAACCATATCTGAAACAAACAGAATTGGAATTAAACCACAATTATGACCAGAGGCATTAACCTTTCTCAGTTTTACATATTCAACTACTAACACATTACCTGAAACACCATCGGGAAACCCTTTATGGTGTATCCTGCTCTGGCATTGTCTGAATGTGCAAGTGCAACCTTAACTGACTCCATTCTTGTGTCAAAAGCAGAAGCCAGACTTTGATGGAGGTCAATATATACACTCCTACCCCCTGGGAAATTATTGAAACGATCCAAGTCTTGGGTCAATTTCACATGTAGGGGTCTGACCTTCCTCTTCTTATCACCCTCAAGTACAACACCCTCAAGAATTAACAACAAGGCCATCTTCAGCTTAAATACATTTTCCTCTCGATACGATAAGAACTTGGTTAAAAGGTTAGCAATGGTAATACTCCTCACACCAAAAAAATCAAAGACTGCACTCTTATCCTTCACAGTGTCCTCCTCATCGGGCATCCCACAATTTAGTTATGTTATTAGTCTAAACTCCTCTATTGAAAACCTACATGGTTGTCCACCAAGATCATACCATGTCTCAAACTGCTTTTTTGTGTCCAGTTGCCTAAACAACACATGGTGAATCAGCTGTGCAGACAATTTCAAGTTTTTCATAATTTTGATTATTGGGCCAAAGGGGCCCTGCAGAACTGTCTGTCAGTCTGTTCGAGTTAGGGTGTTCTCGATACAATTCAGATACTGAAGCCTTGAGTTCTGATTTATCCGACCATAAAATAACTCCTCAGAATGCCACTTGTACATTATCTGTAATGAATGACATTCACATATACATGACAGGTAAGAATGACTTTCATATTCACATAAAAGAAAGAAAGGCACCATCTTACTTTGTCAGGTAAAGATATATGTTTTCAGGATACAAAATAAATTGTCAGACTACATTTTGGTTTGCCAGGCCAAATGGAAGTTGTTCAGGAAAAGTCTTTACCCCAGAGTATAACTTACAATTTTGTATCAACATGAATCAGACTACTATGACATTCTAACATTCTAACCACACAACAAATACATGACATTCATATTCACATAAACCCGAAAACTTACTTTGTCAGGTAAGATAAATTCGTTTCGTCAGAATACATTTTGGTTTGTCAGGCCATATGGATGTCAACAGTTTAGGCTACTATGAATTTTCCAGACCTCTCCACGCTCTATTTTTTACAGAGTAAATCATGCTCTGTTTTTCACATAAGCCTAATTTTAGCATGAAGTTTATCCAGACCCTAAACCTAGCATGCATCACAAAATTCAGACAAAATATTGTTTTTTTCAAGTAATTCAAGAGTTAGAGAAGACCACTAACCCCGCCAACCGACTTCGATGGCTCCTTCCTCGACCTCTTGGCTTTTGGTTCTTCAGCCTCCGAGATTCTCGGTTTCTTCTTCTGCATCGAAACGACTGGACTAGGTGATTCTTCTTCCTCCGACGACTTGTAGGCTCTCTTCTTTTGACCACTCGCCACAGTAGCCGCCTTCGCATTCGCCGGATGTTCTTCGCTTTCCTCAACCCTCTTTCTCCTCGAAACTGTAGAAGCCTTTGCCTTCACCTTCTCGACTCTGGCTTTCGCAGACTGCAAACCTCTTGTCTTCACCATTCTCGATCTGGGGATTCAGAAAGGGCTTCAGAAAGGGCTTAACAAAGGGCTTCGCCTTCTCGACTTTGGGGATTTAGGATTTGGTTTGAGGAATACGATTCGGGGATGAAAGGAAAAAAGATTCTTCAGCGGCGAAATGAATTTGGGGAAGATGAACTGCTACCGGTTGAACTGCTACCGGTTCCAAAACACTTTTATGTTTTTTGAAAAAGGTTTATTCATAATTTATTTTACCTTTTTAGTTTTGAAAAGTGTTGCAGCTTTATGGTACTTTTGCAATACTTTTCAAAAGTTGGTATTTTTGCAAGGAGCCTTTCAAATGTTGATATTTTTTGCAATTCCGCCCTTTTCTTAATTGACAATTAATTTATTATCTTAATTAAGTTGGGATAAAAATTATATTTGTTGTTTGGGAACTTGTGTGATAAATTGGTGTGAATAATGAACCTTATTAATTAGGTTGTATATGATGCTACCAACGACCTATATATATATATATTATTATTATTATTATAGGTGCTAGATAAATTTGGTGTGGATTTGTTGTGCATTGGTGTGGACATATATGCTAGTTTAGCATGAGTATTCGTAGGAATGCTATTTTCTTGCGAGGTTTACTCATTTCGTTATAACTTGGCGTTAGGAGGATTATTACCCTAATTCTTTTGGTCATGACCTACCCTTATTATATATAAGTGGTGGTGCACTTAGCTAGTGCCAATATTCGGGACTCATCCCATTCTATGTCTCTTTATGAGTTTGGTTGTGGAAATAAAAGTCTTAACGTTAATGTACGTTTTGAAATTAAATAAGATAAGTGTCTCATCGCACATAATTAATATACCCTCAGGCGAGAAGTACAACGTGGAACCCGCTCGGGCTTCTGTCTATGAATGTCCTCTTATCAATCTGAATTCGCACAACACGTATGCGGTGAGGTTGGTTAAGGACCTGATTATTCAAAGAAGTCATTTTCAAACTTTGTGTGAAATATAATGTTCCCAAACAAACATAAGTATTCCTATAAGACTCATTTCCTTTGGAGTCTTCTCTTGTTGCATTCATATTCTTAGTTTTAGTGAGAGTATCTGGGTTATGTATCGTCTATCGGTTTTCATTCGAGAGACAATGATAATAACTGGATACAATCACCAGAATCATTATGTTTGAGCCATTGTTTAGTCTTTCATTAGACTAACCAACCTTTCTTTTCTTTGCATGGTTGGCTAGTGTCATCCGTCCTATACGGCACATCAGGTACAACTTCCTAGATCGAAGCCACGGAACGAAGACGTTGAAGGCAGCTGTATTTTCTTTGTCATTTGAGTATTTTGAACAAGGTTTAGATCATGTTTGTGTTTTGAATATTTAAGTTTTCCGCTAATATTTTGATATACATTATTGGGTTGTCGTTTTTGCAACGTCATTTATAATACACGCTTGATTTATATATATATGTTATTGTTCGTTTTAAATTATTATTTTGCGATCATTACGATAAGCCTTGGGTGATTTCGAATATGCGTTTCGAGGTCACTGGCGGTAATATTTCTAAGGTAATTTAGGGGTGTTACAGCAACAACTGAAACCAAACAAGGCCGATTTACTCGATTCATGTTCTAGAACCGCAGGTTTCTTCGTTCGAACCAAACCGGAACCATATCTAGGTGATGTCATCCTCAAACATTGATAGGTTACATGGTTGAATCCCACTCCCCATTATAATGGCCTCAAGTTCCTCCTTTATATATTTAAAAAATATGGAGATCGAGGGTAAATAGATGAAACAAAATAAGAACTAGAGATGTTTTTTGTAAAATTGAACATAAGGGATAGTTGAATAAAAGGTTTGTAAAATATGGAGTAATATAGTGTATTTTACCCTAGCAATCTCCCTAAACTCTTAAAGAAGAAGGTAAGTCTATGTTAACAATTGTATCAGGTGGCGAATTTTACATTTGATATTGTTGTTCTTCTTTAATGGACATGTGTAATTTTATTTTATTTACAATTTTTTTTTATCTTCCCACTCTTTCTCCCACTTTCTTTACAGTCTTCATTTCATTCAAGTACTGTTGCTAAGATTGCTAAGATTGTAAGTGAATGAAGTGTTTTGTATCATATGTATTGCATCTTTGTTATATGTTCTATCATTTGTATTGACCCTTGAGCAGGTTATTCCAGCCTTGGATCCACATACTCTAATTTTTACATCATCCTACACAATGGATGTCTATGATGCTTGCTTATAGACCACTTTATTTCCAACATATCCATTTTTTATATTTTCATGAGAAAAAAAGGGTTTTAAGGTTGTAGTTTTTTTATATATCTTGAGAAGATAGTTACTTTTTAGAAATGTTGTATGGATAATAATCACTTTACTGATGCAAATGTGTAATTTGTAAATATAACCTTCTAAAAAATTGCCTATGAGCAAGCATGCTTTGAAGCTTGCAATATTGAGCATTTATTGTTTGCTAAATCATTAGTAATCAAACATTCTTTGGAACTTGTAACATTTTCATTGGAACGTGTAACATTTTCAATATACTCTTCTTCTATTCACAACCTTCAAAACATGTTAATTTATATTAAATCCGTACAGAGTATGGAGACTAAACTAGTTACTTTAAGAGTGAACAACCTAAGCAAGATTTATATCATGTGAAAACTGAAAAAAGAAAATGAGAATTCAAGTATATAGTCAAATTGAACATATACTTCTTTGAACAAAATGCTGATTATTCATTCAAAACATGGGACCTTACAAGTATAAAAACTTTTCGTGGTACATGTGAGTGGTAACCGGCCAATAACTCATTTCGCATAAGATACACAGAGTAGATAAGAGGTAAAAGTTTACTCTTGTACAAACTTTCAAAATCCTCTATTTTCATGGACTTATTTTTATATATGAAAAACACTAGGACCATTCCTCGGTTGAAAGGTAATCATGAATCATCACAATGGATGATTGTTAGAAACTGCGTACATAAGTTATCAAATTTGGACTTCAGATGGATGAACTCTTGTCTTGATCTAGACATACATTGTCTCAAGATAGGAGAATATGTTAAAATTCTTTGAAGTCTCGTAAGTAAAGCGGAGCCGATGTAATGTGTGGTTAGAAAGTTGATGTGACCCCGGTCACGACATTCCTCGGCACTCCGAGTGCCATTTGAGTTACTTTGGTATTGTGACACTCACGTGCCAATTTCGAGACATTCTGAGACACTTTCTATTTTTAGTAATTTTTCGTATTTATCAGTTTCTCTTATTAGCAGTTTCCATTCTTAGAATGGAAACTAAGTTTGGAAAACTATCGTTTTTAGTATTTATTATTTTTAGATGTTGCCGTTTTTAGCAAGTTTCTATTTTTGGATGTCGGGCCTCTCTTGTACCAAGAGGGCCGATCCATTTATGTTTTTAGGCCCATTAGGGCAAGAACCTTGTTTTGGCTGCTATATAAGTCAGCCTTAACCCTAATTAATAGATAAGTTGAATTGAGAGTTAAAGCCTAGCGCTGCCGTTGAGCCAAGCTCCCGCCCCCTAGGTCTAGCTCCTTCAACTAAGCCTTCACCGAACCGCCCTAACCCCCCCCCCCCCCCCCTCTAACCACGATCAAGTCCACCGAACCCACACCACTGAATACGAACCACCCCCACTCACCAAACGTGGCTCTCGGCCCTAGCCGAGACCCCTCTCGTTCGAACCACCCACGAATCGCAGACGCACCCTCTGTCGTGATTTCCGCGACCGCGGCTACACTTCCGCGCCCGCGGATTTGCCCCGCGACAGCTTCAGATCTTTGCGACGATCCGATCTTCAGCGAGCAAGAATAATTCGTACGCCTTTCTACCTAGATCCGCTCTGACTCGTGTTTTGGGAGACCGGAACACATCAACTGGTATCAGATTTCAGGGGTACAAAGTTGGTTTTTTCTTTCTCGCTCTGTTCTCACATTAAAATTTCAGTCTTTCCCTTGCCTCTGCTTTCGTTTGTGTGGCTTGTCGTCATTGTTTTGCTTCGTTTGTTTCAGTTTTGTTGTTATTGTTGGTTGCCCCCAACACTCCCCTACCCTAGGTTGAATTTGTGGCTTCCTAAGTCTTTGTTCCAGACCGAGAGATTTAAAAACAAAAACGAAGAGATTACTGTGAGAAACCCTAACCCTAGTCGTGGACTTTGCTTGCCCTAAATCATATTAATTGTGCTCTTTGGTTTGCTAAAGTCGTGATTATTGTTTGAATTTTCTGCATTGTTATCTCCTCGTTTTCGTACACCAACTCTTCTTTCTAGTCTATGCACAATTGCTCTTCGTCTACACTAAAAACTTGTGTCAATTAAAAAAAAAGGCATTCGGTTATTTCAATAAAATAAAATAAAAATCAGCCACCGAATTGGAAAAACAAAATCCTCAGGCGATCTCGGCAAAGCCGATTCACTATTGACACAGGTCCATTAAGCTTATCTCCCCGTATTCTTTCTCCCTGGATTCTAGGATTTGCATGCTGGAATACTTCTTGTGTAGTCACTATATTTTGGCTTCTGAATTGTGCGGTTTGTGTGGTTTTTGTGTTGGTTTAGTCCATGCTGAGTCAGCCTAGCCACTCCGCCCTCATGGCTTTGCCCCGATTAGTGACCTACGTGAGATATTGTGGGTTTGATTGGATCTATTGTGTCTTTTGTTTTCGTTACCTTTTGTGTTTGTTTCTTCTCTTTCTGCATTTGTCATGGTGTCTTTAGGGACAGAATCGGATGACGCTCTCGCCCCTCGCCAGGCCGCTGATGATGCTCAAGCCCGAGAGATGGCGGAAATGCGTGCAACGCTCGAAGAATTACGGAGGGACTATGCCTCCTACAAAGCAGCCTTTATCGTCGCATCCGCGCTCGCGGCTCACACATCCACGCTCGCGGAAAACCTAACGGCGACCGCGGCCAAACCAACCGCGCCCGCGGTTCGTCTGTTCCAGCGGACACCACACCGGTTGATCCTCTGTTGGCTCCCGCGATCACTACCGACACCACGCGGCATCTCGACAAGGGCAAGGGCCAGATGCCCTCCAGTTCGTAGCTCCAGTCGGGTCTTCGTCGCTTGGACTCCATCATTGAGTCCCAGCAGGAGGATCATGGCTTCAACAGATACAAGCCCCTACGCTCGCCAGCAGATGACTTCATCTACGACTCCGCCGAGCACGAGTCCCCCGCCACAGACTTGGGTCTTTACCCCTACGTCGACACCACTGACCGATGTCAGCGTTTCGCGATGATATAGCGAGACGAGGCACACCAAGATGCCTTTTTTTAGAGCCGACGAGATGCAGCTCGCGGCAACACCAGCAGCCAGGCACCACAGACAGCGTCGACCCATCCTACCACCAGTCGTGAACCGGGCACTGTTCCCCGTACTACACCGCGACCCAAGTATGTACCCCCTATTGCTTTTACTGAGTATGATGAGGAGAGTTTTGAGGTTGCAGGTGTTCCCAACCCGGGAAACTTTCATCCACCCTTGGGTGACCCGGTGGAGAGCCAGCTATACCCGATGGATTACATCCCGTTGCGGATTCTGACACCTCCGAGGCGACCCGTGCGTGAGATATCACATCCCCGCACCGACGATCATGACCGTCGTCGCCAGCGTCGCCCGCACCGCGTCCATGACAACTTTGATGATTATGATGACGAGTTGGATGAGCCTTACCCTGAGCTGGATCCCGCAGCTCAACGTTTCCCTGACCACTATGCCAGTCGTCGCGAGATCAAGGTAACTATCGAGCATTTCCATGGTGATTATGATCCTGCTGTGTTTTTAGATTGGTTGCAGGCTACAGAGCACGCCCTGTGACACTGTCAGTATGAGGAGTTCGAGAAGGTAGATGTAGCCACTCTACAGTTTCGTGGCGCAGCCCACTCTTGGTGGCATCGTTTATGTACTGATAGGGAACGACGAGGCCTTGAGAAAATAGATCAATGGCACCAGCTGGCGTTCATTATGCGTCGCAAATATGTTCCAGATGACTTCCAGAACCACATGAGGATGGAGATAGCGCTCGCTCTCCAGGGCACCCAGACGCCAATCGAGTTCTTTGCCAAACTCGAGGATCTGTATTACAAGGCGGGCATGAGCATCGGTCCTGCTACTATGAGGACCAGAATTTTGAGTGGGTTGAATCCCAAGATACGAGACTAGCTGAAGATTCTACCTATCCGGGACCTTAACCAGCTCACTCACACGGCGATGATGATCCACCAGCAGAATCAACGCCGCAGACAGACTCCCTGGTCCCAGACTCAGTCTCGTAGGTATGACACTACACCTATTCCTTCTGTTTCTACTGATGTGTCCTCCCCCGCGTAGACCCGACAAACGCAGCCCCCGTCCCGTGGCCGTGAGACTTCACGCACCACCGCGGCCCCAACCCCGATCCAGGAGGCCCCACGCAGCTCTGAGAGGACACGAGACCATGCCTGCTATTGTTGTGGAGGTCGTGGACACATCCAGCAAGAATGTCCCAACCCGAAGAAGATCCTTTTCACCCAGGCCACATGATATGAGTCCTTTGAGGATGAGCCAGACGAGGAGATAGCTCCCGCACCACAAGACTACGCTACACAGGACGCTGGGTACACTTGCTTGCCCCATGACTTATCTGTAGGTACCCCACTAAGCCTTTTCGCGCAGCATGCCCTTACTGTGATAGAGGTGCCCCTGACGGACCAGAGAGAGAAAATTTTCCACACACGCTGCCTGGTCCAAGATGCCTCCCTCAACGTCATCATAGATAGTGGATCGTGCTGCAACATTGTGAGTGAGAAGGTTGTCCAACGCCTTCAATTACCGACGCAGCCACAACCCAAGCCATATGGTCTTCAATGGCTTTCTGCAGGTAATGGTGATGCGGTACACAGGCAATGCCGCATCCCTTTTCAAATTGGTCAGTATATTGATAGTGTCTTATGTGATGTTGTGTCTATGGATGCTACTCATCTTCTTCTTGGTAGACCTTGGCAGTAAGACACGAAGACGGTATATGACGGGTTCCTCAACACTTACATGTTCCTGCATAATGGAAGGCGTATCACTCTTCTCCTTATGACGCCTCAGGAGATCTTATACGACCATGTGGAGAGGAACCGTGCGAAGGCCGAAGACGTGCACAATCTTGTCTCTGTTGAAACCGCGACCGCGGATGCAGCAACCGCAACCACGGCACACACTTCCACGCCCGCAGCCACCCAATCCGCGCCCGCGGATTCTCTCACGGCGCCTATAGCTTCTGGCACAGGACCCGCGCCCGCGGCAACCCAATCCGCGCCCACGGTTTCTCCACTGTTCGATTCCGCTACTGCACCCAGAGCCGCGACCGCGGCCTTCCCTACCGCGACCGCGGAAGCTCCACTGTGCGTTGATCCAGACGCCAACTCCCTCTTGTCCCCATTTCAAAGCTGAGTCGCGCACCGCTCTTTGCTGACTCAATCACGTGCGTTTACTCATTCTTTTCAGGGACGTTCTCCTATTACTCATATTGCGTGTCTTTCTTTATTGGATGATCCCTGTGACTTACCCACTTTTGTGCACCCTCTATTCTAGGTATTTGATGACATACCCCCTGATGAGCTTCCACCCGCTTCCACCGTTGAACAAGCATTGGACCTGCCCCCGGATACGGGACGGATACATGGACAGGCAGACCGTGTTGGACCTGGGAGGAGCGCAGCAGCACTGGATTGGTACACGAGGACTACCGCACCCCAGTTGACCATGGACCGACCTCGCTTCACTTTCGACCCCGATGGCTTGCGGCCTTACGAATCCCCGGACAGCGACATTCGTGAAACGGGGACGTTTCGCAGCCAAGTGGGGGAGAGTGATGTGACCCCGGTCACGACATTCCTCGGCACTCCGAGTGCCATTTGAGTTACTTTGGTATTGTGACACTCACATGCCAATTTCGAGACATTCTGAGACACTTTCTATTTTTAGTAGTTTTTCGTATTTATCAGTTTCTCTTATTAGCAGTTTCCATTCTTAGAATGAAAACTAAGTTTGGAAAGCTATCATTTTTAGTATTTACTATTTTTAGATGTTGCCGTTTTTAGCAAGTTTCTATTTTTGGATGTCGGGCCTCTCTTGTGCCAAGAGGGCCGATCCATTTATGTTTTTAGGCCCATTAGGGCAAGAACCTTGTTTTGGCTGCTATATAAGCCAGCCTTAACCCTTATTAATAGATAAGTTGAATTGAGAGTTAAAGCCTAGCGATGCCGTTGAGCCAAGCTCCCGCCGCCTAGGTCTAGCTCCTTCAACTAAGCCTTCACCGAGCCGCCCTAACCGGCCCCCCCTAACCACGATCAAGTCCACCAAACCCACACCACTGAATACGAACCACCCCCACTCACCAAACGTGGCTCTCGGCCCTAGCCGAGACCCCCCTCGTTCGAACCACCCACGAATCGCAGACGCACCCTTTGTCGTGATTTCCGCGACTGCGGCTACACTTCCGCGCCCGCGGATTTGCCCCACGATAGCTTCAGTTCTTCGCGACGATCCGATCTTCAGCAAGCAAGAATAATTCGTCTGCCTTTCTACCTAGATCCGCTCTGATTCATGGTTTGGGAGACTGGAACACATCAAAAGTCCACCGCATGATTTGCCTCACGAAAACAGTGATGTACCTGTATGGAATCAAAAGGTTATCATCTTCTATTTTCCAAATGACAACTAGGTTATCATCTTCTATTATTAATCTCTTTATATTGAGTTGAATTGCTCTACGAATGCCATGAAGTACGGCATATGCCTTAGTTTGTAATATACTGATATTAGAAATTTGTAATCGATGGCATTGCCATGCGGCGCTGTTTCATTGGCGCGCGCTAGCGCGCCCGATGGGCGTCGCGTGGCACAAGCACGGACGGCCAGGATTTATTCTTGGCCGTCCGTTTTTTTTTTAAATTGTTTTATTTAAAAATTGGCTGGTTTAAAAAAAATACTATAATTCTAATTATATTTTTCTCTATCCATAGACAATTAGACATCCATTTTGGATATATTAGGTAGATTTTAATAATTTTTTTGTATTATAGGTATGATTAAGTGAAAATAAATCATTTTATTATTATTATTGGTGGTTTAAAATAAAATAAATACCAATTTAATTTATTTATATGAAAATTACATTGTAAATAAATTTTAGAAATTTAATGTATTTTTTTACAAATTTTAATATAATTAAGTCCAAATAAACCGGAGATTATGAACAATCCAGTTATTACAAGGAGGGCTCAGATTCGGGATAGAACAATACATCACAGGCTGATGGAAGATTTGAAGAAACACATTTGGGACCTTCATGGCAACAATTAGATTGTTTCGTTGTTTATGTGTTGTTTTTAATTATTAAGTCATGTATCGTGTGATGTTTGTCGTTAAATTCCGTCATTTGCTTTAGTTCATGTTGTTTTCACATGTTGTTTTATTTTCTTAAATTTATGCATCGCTTTTGTTGATTTTAATATCAATGTATGTTTGACTTAATTTTAAATAAGCAATTATATTAAAATAGTATTAATAAATTTAATGTATGATTTTTTTTCAATTTTTTTTACATTAATATATAATAAGGGGTATAATTATAATTTAATATAATTAAGGATATATTGGTAATTTAATATAAATAAAAGAATATAATTGTAATTTAAACTAAACTTAAAAAACCCATCTAAAAAACCCAATAAAAATCCCCAATACACCATAGGTCTTTTAGTAAATAATTCCCCCAAAAACTCTCTAAAAAACTCATCTAAAAAACCCCATTAAAAATGCTCTAATGGATTTGAAACTTACGGACCGTGAACTCCGACAAAAACTAAATATTTGCTAACTAATCTTGGAACTTGTTATGTCATGTGAGTGTATAAGAATTAACGCCAACGTGTGCATTTGCGAAGAATAGTAGGTAAATTTAGTAAATGTTATTTACAATAATTAAATAATAGGTGATGTTATATACACTCCACTCTTTTAGCTTTTCATTTTCTGAAAGGGTACGCGTACGCGGAGCGTACCATTAGCATATGGTACGCGTACATGAAGTATACTAGTGGTATAAGATATGCATCGCATTGCGTACCTATATCTGTGTAAGGGAAGGGACGCGTACCCACTGCGTACCTATACCTATCTAATCGGATATGCGATATTCAATTACATATCTGATCAACGTTATTTTTAAAGAAATATAAATAGGCATGTTTCTATATGTCTTTTTATCTCATATTGTTATAGACAAGGTCCACCACAGTATCCAGTGGTATTTGGAAGACGCAAGCTTGGGTACGCAGACAAGGCGTGTACTTTTTAAAAAATGTTCAATTTTTTAAGAAAAGTGTCTGAATTTTTTTATTTTATTTTATTTTTAAAACATAAGGAGATATACGGCTCCACCGTATACCTCCTTTATATAAATTAAATTATATATATATAAGGAGGTATGCGTACGGGCAAGGCCAACACTATAAAATGAATTTAGTAAATTAATTTATCATTGTGAAATTGGATTTTTACATTTTGTTATGCATGTGGATTTCATTCCTGAAGTTGTATGATTGTCAAATTGAATTTAGTCATTTTATGATTATGAAAATGAATTTAGTCATATTTATTAAGTAAATTAATTTACTCATGTATATGATTGTGAAATTTAGTTATACGTAGTCATTTTATGATTGCGAAAATGAATTTAGTGTTTATTAGGTAATTCATATCATATTTATGATTGTGAAATTTAATCATGTGTAGTCATTTTATGAGTGTGAAAATGAATTTTGTCAAATTTATTAGGTAAATTAATTCAGTTGTGATTATGATTGTCAAAACGTTACTAAGCAAAATTTGATTCAAAAACATTATTAAGGAATAAGTAAGAGTAAATAATAAATGAATTACGAAATAAAAAGAAATGAGTTAACAAATAATAAATATACAGTATTTAGGTATTAACAAAATAAAAATTTAGAATAAGAATAAATATTAATTAAGTATTATAAAAAAAAAATTAAAAAATAATAATTAATTAAGAATAAGAGAGGAATTCAAAAATACTAATTAAGTATGAACAATAAGTTTAGAAAGTTACAAAAATAGTTAATCCCGATGATGAAAATACTAATTAAGGTTTAATATTTATAATTATAAATACCAAGATTTGGCCTGCCTTGTTACTGAAACAGAGCTAGGATCCGATAACCATAATGTATGTTTGACCCTACATCTTGAGCCCGGGTAATGTAGTGAAACATGAAGTAGTCCACATTCTGAACTCCAACACCCCCTTACTGATCATGTCTATCAAGGGACTTGTATGATTGCTTCTGTATTTGGAACCTGAACCTGGCTCCCACTCCTGGTCGAAACTTCGGTATGTGTCCTGCTTCTTCGGCCACGCCCTCAGGAACCACATGATGAATGCGGGGGCTTCTTCTCCAAATCTATAATTTTATGTCATTCTCCTTTCTCTTCAGTGACTCCTAGTACTCAACCCTCCTTTGCTCAAACAAGCTCGGATCCCTCTTCGTGGAGTACTTGGTGTCGGTGGAGCCCTTCGGCCTTCCTTTTGGAGCAACGTCTCTTGGCTCATTCAACGAAGATTGATACAGACTCTTCAAGTCATGGTACAACTCTGAGATCTGGTATATCTTGTCTTCGTTCAATTCACCCTTTTTAAACCTCTCATGCATCTCCCTAAATGTCACATCATGAATACTTAGGGGTATTGTATCATCTACCTCCATCATAGCGTCAGTAACGCCTTCCCGCACCACTTGATTCCAAAAGAGGTGTATCTCACTCGGTATGATCGGAGTGTCAGTAAGCATGGCATTTGCGATTTTATGGATGCATGGAACCCCAAAGAAGTTTCTCCACCAATGATCAACGCAATATCTTGGGATTAATTCGTCCTCTATAGCATAATACATATCCATCAACATCTTGAAGCACTTCTCTGTCACTCTATAGGATAGTTTGGAAAATATGAGGGCTACTTGGGGTGGTAGATCATGCACCTCTGTTGGAACTTTACAACATGACATCTCCATTGTTCCCTAACCTTTTCTTCTTGAGTCTCCATGGCATGGTCGATCCTCACAGCCATTGCGTTGAAATCGTACCGAGAAGATTCCAAAATCACTTTCATGTTTTTGTTGATACCCTCAACCCTAGTACAAAAACAAATCGTCATAAAGTAACATGTGTGTATTATTAACCGTATTGATTAGGGTTAAAATTTACATATTTGTTGTTCTGGTGAAGAAATGAAGAAGAACATCAGTCCAAGCTCTAATTATATTCTCCTTGTAAGGATTGAGTCACGTCCTCTCCACGTAGGACAAGAGGCCTCTGTGCCATTTTTTCCTAACTCTTGGGGTCTCATTTTGTAGGCTTCCTCTGTGCTTGACAAAACAAACCCCAACATTTTCCAGCAAAGGCATCATTACTCTTTTTGTTCTTCATGGCGCCGAGAGCATATGATTCGATGTTGTGTTTCACATACACCAAACATAGAAGGTGTTTCACCCTATCTCCAAATACTTGATTGGTTGCATTAAAGAGAGAAGTTTCTCGATCAGTCAATATGGCCATTGGATATTCTCCCACAATATCACAAACATTCATCAACTTTTTATTGCAAAGCTGTAATAATTTGTGTCCTCCCTCTTAGTAAATGCAAAGCCAATGTTGAGCATCTTGCCAATGGATGAAAACCAACAATCTCCACCAAATACATGGAGTACCTGTAAATATATCACAACTTATGATAACATAAAAAAACAAATATTATGACGTAATAAATTTCAATAAACACCAATCTATTCTTCTTGTATGTGATGTCGGTAACAACTACAGAAGGGAACATCTTCAGCAGGTGCAATAACTTTGGGTGGGTAAAGAATAGGATATCCACATCATTAGTAACCAACTCTTTTTAAGTATACACTTTGTACACCATAGATTTCAGGTACTTTAGTGTCCATTGGGTAATTGATAGTTCCCCACGATCCTCGAATTGAATCTTTTGCTGAAAGGTTTTTATTTGTTTGATGGATGTCAAATTTATGAGGTATAGGTTGCACATCTCGATAAACAATGTTTCTTGGCACCATAAACATAACAGTCCACCTCCAAACCAGAGTCTCCTACTCTTCGATCATTCGACCCACATATGCACGCCCAAGGAAATAGTTGGAAGGACATGGTTGAGGTGTTCTTTAACGACAGAAAGCTTCCATCTTTCTGTCTCAGTTTTATAAGCTTTTTTCAAAGAACCCTAACCTACTGAAATGGGCAATTCTACTTTTTTATGTTGCTTCTCCGCCCCTCGATATTTCTAGGTCTATACTTACCGAAATTCTCACAAGTTAGCGTCACCCTTCGGGGTTTTGAGCTTTGAATGATTATAACCATCATCAAATCCCGACCCCTCTATTTAGCCCACTTAATCATTTCTTGTCGAGTATCTCACACCAAGTCTACGGAAAAGTCATCGGAATAATATCTCGTGCATACTTATTTACAAAGGACTAATTTAATATATATTCAAAACAAAATGTACTAAAACAGCTACATTGGTTCCAAATTTTTTCCATTACATATATAATAATGCAATCTTCATAATGAACTTTAATTTGAAGATAAATTATACATCTTGCTTAAATATCTATTCAAAACAAAATGTGCTACATGCATCATATAATGTCTTTGTATTACTTAAATATCTATTCGAAACAAAATTTGCTACATATATCATTTATACAAATAAACTATATGACATCATTTAATTTAATACTACTCTAAGCTCAAATTTTCTTTAGGAACTAGTGGTCAACCCCTCACTACGCACGGAACATGCTCTAATATATTATTATATAATATTTCAGCTTATTTTTGTAAAATTATTAATAAATTAATATCATTTTAATATTGTACCTGTAACACCCCCGACTTACGTCGGTAGTGCCACACGCCAGTGACCTCAGACTGTAAAGTCAAAAGCCACCCAAGGCTTTAATCGGAACAATTATACTTAAATGAACATTAAATAATAAAAAGTAAATAGCGGAAGACTTTGTATAAAGAACTCAATCTTTTATTTAAATTGCTCTCGTAAATTGAGAAGGATAGTTTTACAAACGATATTGAAATTACAACGAAAGACTTTAAATAAATCCTAATTACATGACTAACTTAATTACAACTTACATTTATTTGGGAAGATTAATCAACACTAGACAACTTTCAAGATAATATTATTTTAAATCTTCAATCTTCGACTACAAGCCTTCGTCTTCGAATTAAACTTTAAGGCGTCGGGACCAACCATTGATGTGTTGTATAGGACAGATGACACCAGCCAACCATACAAGGAAAGAGAAAGGTTGGTCAGTTTAATGAAAGACTATGCAAGGGCTCAAACAGAATGGTACTTGTGATTGTATCCGGTTACTATCATTGTCTCTCGAATGAAAACCGATAGATGATACATAACCCAGATACTCTCACTGAAATGATAGAAAAGGAATGCAACAAGAGAAGACTCTAAAGGAAATGAGTCTTATAGGAATACTTATGTTTGTTTGGGAACATTATATTTCACACAAAGTTTGAAAACGACCTTGATTATTTGGGTCTCCGACCAACCTCACCGCATAATGTGAATCCAAATTGGAAATAGGACTTACTTTAAAACAAGAGTCCGGGCGGGTTCCACGTTGTACTTCTCGCCCGAGGGTATATATTAATTATATGCAACGAGACACTTATCTTATTTAATTTCAAAACGTGCATTTATGTTGAAGCTTTTAATTTCCATAATAAATCTCGCAATGAGATATAGAATGAGAATAAATCCCGAAGATTGAGAATAAATCCTGAAGATTGGCACTAGCTAAGTGCACCACCACCTATATTCGGATAGGGGTAGGTCATGACTGATAACACATAATTTATACATATTTTAGGAGTCTAGTTACATATTAGATTAGGTCATTTTCATGCATATTTTATATTTTTATGATTAATTTTACATTATTTTGTATTCGAAATCTACACTCGTAATTTTATTATTTCATGTATTTTAGATGGTAGTTGGAAATAATACGAGATTATTGTGGAAGATTTCCATGCCAAATAAAAGGCTCGGTCCTATTGGTAATTCATATTGGACCCAAGTGGACATAAATAATCTTGTAATGATGAAATGAGGAGTTGGCGGTGGATCGCAAGGAGGGGCGAGAGCTGGATCCTTAGAATTTTTTATCTTTTAAGAGGGTCAAATAGCAAGTTTGGACTCCTAATTAAATAAATTAGTTTCTTGATCCCCTAAGTCTTTAAAAACCCATAAATCCTACACCCTAAATCATAACCCCTAAATAAAACACTTACATCCCCTTTGGACCATATGTGTAGTAATAGGGTGTCATATTTGCAATTTTGGAAAAAAATGGGTCTAAACTTGTTATTTTTTCCCTTAAGAGATCCTTCGCGCCCAATTTTCTCGGCGAGAGCTATTGAAGTTGTTGTTTCACGTGTTGGGCCGGCTCACTAAAGACATGGAGGCGGCAGTGCATTAGTGGAGGGAGCCGAGATTTAGTTTTGGAGGATTAGTTACGTAGTTTAGGTTAGTTTAATATATATTATTACGTAGGTTTTATTTAAGGGAGGACTACGTAGCTTTTAGGAGTTTGAGTTTTAGGTTTTATTCTTGTTTCTTTTTCTTTGGTTTTTAGAGACACAGCCGTAAATACTTTGCAAGAACAGCAAAACGCTCCATTTCGGGAGCCGGCCCTAAACCAAGATCGCTTCTTGGAGCCTGCCGCTACCATGGCAACCACCACCGCCGCCGCCACCATGGCAACCACCATCGCCGCCGCCACCATGGCAACCCCCCCGGTTCTCTTCTCCTCACCACTACTTTTCCCATCCGCTTTCCCGGCGGTTCTCCCCTCCTCACCACCTCTTCGATCTGGCGACCACCAACCATGATATGAATATGCTCATGGTCAGTGAAGTGCCCACCATGCAAGAGGAGCCCATGTCCAAGACCAAGGCAAAGGCAACCCGGGCAAACCCTAAAATCCCGCCGGCAAACCCTAATTGCCCGCCAAGCCACATGGAGATTCCTCTCGGCACACGTCCAATTCTCTCGGCCACCAAGACTCCCACAGCTCCCACAGAGTCACCTCAGATCATTGGAGCCCAAGGTGCCAAGCCATGTCAACATTTGCCGAGCCCTAGGTCAAGCCCTAGATTCACGGCCGCGCGTGGGGAGGAGTATAGGCACGAGCCCACACCTGGCTCAATCACCCGAGCCTGAGCTGACCCACTTCACCACCAGCTCAAGGGAGGTCCAGTGGCTCAGGGAGTGTCGAGCCAAACCGAGCCCAGCCCGGTCCCATGCATTAGAGCTTCTCCGGAAATCTCGCCGCCGGCCACGTCCGGGTTAATAGCCCATGAGAAGAATTGAAGTCCCATTGAATTTCCGAATCATTTCCGGTTGTTTTTCTTTGGTTTTTAAACATTATTAGACTTATTTTAATTTCCCTAAACTGTCCATTAATTGTGTTTAGGTTAGTGGGCACGTGTTAGCTTAGTGGGTTAATTTTAGTGTTTTTCTTTTTATTTCTCTTGGTAACTGAATGCTAGGTTACTAAGGCAAACAATTTGGCATTGTGTTATGTACGTTTATTCAGATCAAAACCAGAGTTATTCAGTTTCTAAGCTTTTCTCTTTGTTCCTTAACTTGTGTGTGATATCAAGTTCTTCCCTTGAGAGATTTGAGTGTGTTGTATCTCCAATTTCTCTTGGTCGCTTTTCCATGGTTTAGTGCGTGATATCTAGACCTAGGAGAGTGCTTATCCCCCACAAATCAACACCCATTCAATCGTTCCATCGTCATCCACCAAAAACCCTAAAAGTGCCGAAGGTGCCCTAGTTCTCCATCCTTTGGAGATTAGCCATTTTCGTCCACAACAAGAGCAATTCTTGCACAGAGGCTTCCATAGATCCGAAGGGCTATCATTTGGTATCAGAGCTACGTAAGTCTTGCTCTTATTTGTCTTCAATCTCTTGCAAATTTCGTAGTTTAATGCTCTCTATTTCGTGCCTTGCATTGTTGTTAATTTCCGAGTCTTGTAGTGCCTAGTGTCTTAGGTTTTCTTGCGTTTTGTGTCCTTATCTTTGTGTAGAGTTGTGTCTGCATTTAGGTGTCTCTTTAGTGTCAAAAATCAGGCTGAATCAAAGGTAGAAGACGGCAGTTAGGGCTTGAAAATTTGTTGGTTCGGCACGCCTAGAATATAGGACTTGTTGTTGAAGTTGTTGCGTCAATTTGATTTCAAAATTTGAAGCTGCCGTATGTTTACCTTTACCCTATCCGTGACCAGTCATTAGTTGCATATAGTTAGGACCTTTGAGTCTTTAATTTTATTTCATTTGGCACTTGAAACAACCTACCTAAAGCACCTTAAGTTAAATCCAATCCAAATTGTCAAGTGGAGGAACTTCCAAGAGGTGTGTACACTATAGGTTGATCAAGTAGTTCATTTTATTTTCATTACTTTCATTGGTAGTAGTACAAAAAAAAAAAAAAAGTCGGCCAGTTTACAAAAAAAAAAAAAAAGACAAAGGCCTTAAGTTGTTCATTCTAGTGTCATTGTGATTCTCCTAGTGATCTTGTGAAGTGCTCGTAATTGTGCTCAAATCTTCATTGTAAGCTGCATTCCTTTGTAATCTTGCTTGAATCATCCATAGTAAGTGGCAATAGAGGATAAGTACTTAAGAGACAATTTGAACTTGCATCTAATTTAAGTGCTTGAATCAAGGTTGTGGTGCACTTTGTTTTCTATTTTGTGAGTCATTTGCATATAGGAAGCCTACCTTGACCTTTTTGTTGAGCTTGAACTTGAAATTTTGCAAGGAGTTGTTGATAAGTATAAGCTCCTTACTAGCTCTAGGGACCATTGTGTTCTTTGGCATTTGTGGGTTGTTGTGTGGATTTTCTTGCGTGTAGGAAGTCATGGTGAGAGCCAAGGATAAGAATGTGGCTGCGGAGGACCCTAAGGAAGGGGCGGAAGTGACCTTGGAGGCCATACTCTTGGCTATCCAATCGTCCAAGGAAGAGGCCGAAGAGCGAGAGCGCCAAGCTGAAGAGCGGACTCGCCAAGAATTACAAGCCTTGCGAGATGAGCAAGCAACCTTCATGAAGACCATGGAGGAGAAGTGGGGGCTGTCCCACAGTCCATCACCGAAACCATCTCAAGGTGCTTACCAAGGGAGTGTTGCACCAAATCCTCTAATGGCCGGACCATCAAGCGGCAATCAAGGGGTCCAAGTGACCATACCCCTTCTAGCTCAAGAGTTGGCGAATGTGTCTCTACGTGAAGGATTTCATCATCCTCCACCGAATGTGGCTGCCTCAAGGGAAGAGTTCGGTTTGACCTCTAATACTTCTTCTCCTTATATTGCACCTTTTACTACTAGCATGGTTTCTTTGTACCCTAACATGGCAGGACCAAGTACCATCCATAGAGAGAAGTCAAGAGGGGTGCCAAGCACCATCCATAGAGAGGAGCCAAGAGGAGCACCGAATGCATACAATGGGTACCATGACCCGGGAAGGAGGATGGCTGGAAGAGGAGGTATGGGCCGAGGCCAATACCAAGGTGGGAGGATGCCCTATGTCCCCCAACGAGGCTTCGGATGCTTTGACGAGGACTATGGTGACCAACGTGAGGAGTATGCACATGACCAACAACGGCCTCATGGGATAAAATTGGAGGTACAATCTTTTCGTTTACAATGTGACCCGGAGATCTATCTTGATTGGGAGCAAAATACCGATCAAATCTTTAGGTACTATAACTACTCGGAAGCTCAACGGGAAGCTATAGCGACCATAAAATTTGAGGGTTTTGCTTACCAATGGTGGCTTGGGGACAAGGAGGAACGAGAGTACCTCAAAAACCCCCAAATCACTACTTGGCAAGCACTAAAGCAAGCTCTCCGAGATAGGTTTGTCCCGGATGATTTTTCGGATAGGGTGCATGAGAGGTTGGAGTTGTTAGAGCAAGGGAATAAGACCCCGGATGAATTCTATATGGAGCTAAAGACCTTGGTCTTTAGGTCTAGACTTAGGGTTCTCGAGGGGTATCTTATTTCTAAGTTTATTAATAACCTTAGCCCCGAACTCCGAGCCATAGTGAGCAAGCAACACTTTTCTAGAGGGACCCCTATGGAAGAAGTGCTTCATTATACAAATCGTATATATAAGGCACTTCATTCAAAGCGTCCCCAAGCTCAAAGCTCACGGCCTTGGCAAAATGCATCAAGTGGCTCCAAGGGACCACAACCTATGCCAAGACGCTTAGAACCCACTAGGAGTGACAACTCAAGTCACCCTAGAAGAGAGGCTCCTAATTCGGATCAAACCCAACGAAAGGAGGGAGAGACCCGAGCTAGGGATCTCGGCCATGGCCATTTTGCCAAGGATTGCCCCTCAAAAAGGCAAGTTCTTCTCAACACTATAGGGGGCATTGAGTCCGAGGATGAATGGCCGCCGAGGGTGAGTGCTTTTTGGTCAAAAGAGCACTAACTATCTCGGAAGGTCCTAGTGCACCTAGTCAACGTGAGACTCTCTTTCACACTAGGTGTACCATTAAGGGAAAGGTGTGTAGTGTCATCATTGATGGTGGCTCATGTTGCAACTTAATTGATCAAGAAGTGGTGAGTAGATTCAATCTATTGACCACTTCTCACCCGCAACCCTACACACTTTGTTGGTTGAATTCCGACAAGCCCCTTAAGGTCAAGGACCAAGCCACCGTTCATTTTGCTATAGGAGAATATGTGGATGAGGTTGTGTGTGATGTTTTACCCATGACCGCATGTCACCTTCTCCTAGGCCGACCATGGCAATTTGATAGGGGTGTCATCCATCAAGGGGTGACAAATGAGTATTCTTTTATCATGAATGGTAAAAGAATCACCCTACACCCTATGATGCCCCATGAGATCATGGCTGACCATATGGCTAGAGAGCAAAGAAAGGCCGTCCAACAATTAGAGCAAAGCCAAGGTAAGAAGATGGCAATTGGAAACAAAGGTGGTGCTTCTCATCACATGCTTTTGGCTAAGCCTTTTATGCCTACTTTCATTGCATGTCCTCCACCATTCATTACATTTTATGAGACTAACCCTACTAATGAGGTGGATGTGGTGTTGCATAGTTTGTCTTGTAGTTCTATTGTAGGTCAAGGAGGTGTACCGCACAAGGAAAGCTATTGCTTGGAAGGAGAAAGAGACTTCGACGAGCTGGATTCGAGGTCGAATCCCTTTCAAGGGAGGGAGGATGATATGAATATGCTCATGGCCAGTGAAGTTCCCACCATGCAAGAGGAGCCCATGTCCAAGACCAAGGCAAAGGCAACCCGGGCAAACCCTAAAATCCCGCCGGCAAACCCTAATTGCCCGCCAAGCCACATGGAGATTCCTCTCGGCACACGTCCAATTCTCTCGGCCACCAAGACTCCCACAGCTCCCACAGAGTCACCTCAGATCATTGGAGCCCAAGGTGCCAAGCCATGTCAACATGCCGAGCCCTAGGTCAAGCCCTAGATTCACGGCCGCGCGTGGGGAGGAGTATAGGCACGAGCCCACACCTGGCTCAATCACCCGAGCCCGAGCTGACCCACTTCACCACCAGCTCAAGGGAGGTCCAGTGGCTCAGGGAGTGCCGAGCCAAACCGAGCCCAGCCCGGTCCCATGCATTGGAGCTTCTCCGGAAATCTCGCTGCCGGCCACGTCCGGGTTAATAGCCCATGAGAAGAATTGAAGTCCCATTGAATTTCCGAATCATTTCCGGTTGTTTTTCTTTGGTTTTTAAACATTATTAGACTTATTTTAATTTCGCTAAACTGTCCATTAATTGTGTTTAGGTAGTGGGCACGTGTTAGCTTAGTGGGTTAATTTTAGTGTTTTTCTTTTTATTTCTCTTGGTAACCGAATGCTAGGTTACTAAGGCAAACAATTTGGCATTGTGTTAGGTACGTTTATTCAGATCAAAACCAGAGTTATTCAGTTTCAAAGTTTTTCTCTTTGTTCCTTAACTTGTGTGTGATATCAAGTTCTTCCCTTGAGAGATTTGAGTGTGTTGTATCTCCAATTTCTCTTGGTCGCTTTTCCTTGGTTTAGTGCGTGATATCTAGACCTAGGAGAGTGCTTATCCCCCACAAATCAACACCCATTCAATCGTTCCATCTTCATCCACCAAAAACCCTAAAAGTGCCGAAGGTGCCCTAGTTCTTCATCCTTTGGAGATTAGCCATTTTCGTCCACAACAAGAGCAATTCTTGCACAGAGGCTTACATAGATCCGAAGGGCTATCACCAACCACCTCCGATGAACACTCCGCGTTTCCTGCCAGTGGCCTGCATCAGATCCGACCTTGACGAGCCCCTGCGACCTTCTTCTCCCACCGGCGGTTCTCCCTTCTCACCACCATGGTCGGAGCAGCCCGAGCTCGTAGTCCTCTAGGGAGAGGTCGTTGATGGGGTCGGGGCATCCGAGGTGGTCCAGGAGGAAGGGGGCCAGCAGGAGAGGAGGTCGGGGTGGGTGACATTGGAAGCGGCAGATCTGTGGAGGAGCCGACCCTAATTCCTTTTTTTTTTTCGGTTTCGTTGCGAGACTCTCTTTGGATGATGAAGCTTGCCCAGATGATGAATCGAGTTGTAGTTCTGGGTTGATAGAGGATGACCATCCTTTCGGCGGCGCAGCGTCTGTTTGTGCTTTACTCACCTCATTTCTGGGTGTCTTTGTTTTATCATACTTTAGGTTGTTTCGCTTGTTGTTTGCTTGTTTTTGTTTCTTTTGGGTCTTGTTGTTTTGCCGGTTAGTCCGGTTGCCAGTTTCTGGCATCTCGAAGTTTACACTTCGAATTCTTACTTTATCAAAAAAAAAAAAAAAAAGAGACACAGCCGTACGTACAGGATTGAATTTCAAGAAGGAATTTTGGCACTTTAGCACTTTGAAGATTTGGTATTATCGTTCTAGCCTTTGTCAACTTGGATTATTTTTACATTGAGACTAAGTTTTCTTATCTCCTGTGTTTATTGAATAATTCATATATGTTGTTGGCTAGTTTAAATCTATTGAATATGTCTTCAATCATGCTTGGCTAAATTCCTAACTCTAAGGTTGGGGTGATCCCGACGATGCATATGTGATTAGAATTATTTATTTGCCCGAATTGAAATAATATTTGATTCGTTCCTAGATGCTTTATGCCCATATTAGCCTATGCGAATTAGATCCTATTAGGGTTTGAGACTGAAAGGTGATAACTTTAATAGGTAGTCAGGTAGGGTTTGAGACTGAGAGGTGATAACTTCTACTGAAATCCTAGGAATTGAACCTGAGTGTTATTTGTGCGACAGCAACTTAATTACTCTTGAGGATTAATAAGCTATCGTAGATGTTCTAGGTTTCAGTTGGATTAGCGGAGCGCGACAGCGAATGTTATTTCAATTCATTCCTAGACTCTAAGTGCGTTAAAGGGTTTGGATGAGATTAGCTCTGCACGACAACGATTGTTAGTTTAGTCCAGGCACGTTTACTATCGTCTGAAAAGAGTTAGTAGATTACCTTAGATAGTTTATCCTCAAATAATTTGGACTAGATTCAGGTGAAGTGTGATTTTATTTATTGTTACATCGTTGCGGTAATCCTTAACCTTAGACACATTTATCCCATTGATTTTTATTTTTTTTATTAGTTATTAGTTTAGTTAAAGATTTCACCAATTCCTTATTTTCCTGGCCTAGTTCATTGATAGCGTTGCAATTAATATTACATTGGTCTCTGTGGGATCGACACTTCACTACTACAACTGATCTCGTACACTTGCGGATAGGTTTTAGCCACATCAATGACCAAAAGCGTTAGGCATTTAACCTCCTAACACAAAGTTATAAAGACACGACTAAACCTCATAAGGAAATAGCGTTCCTACGAAAACTCGTGCTAAACTAGCAATTATATATCCATACCAATGCACAACAAATCCACACCAAGTATATCTAGTGCCCTATAATAATAATAATAATAATAATAATAATAATAATAATAATAATAATAATAATATATAAGGATCGTAGCTAGCATATTATACAACCTAATAATATGGCTCAATTAATCACACCATTTATTCACACAAGTTCCCAAAAAAGAAAATATTATTTATCCCAACTTAATAGCACAACCGATTCATTGACAATTAATATAAAATGGAATAAATATGCAAGAGCGAACCGCCACTTGCCTTGAATCACGGAGAGATGAACGATATCATGGGGATGGTTGTTTCCGAGTAGCAACTTGAATCCCTGCTCTATTTCCGTTCCAGAAGCAAATCCGAGACGCACCCAAATCACACAAAAACAAATTATAATTAGATAATTTATTTAATACTGAATTTTGATGGGTATATGCCTCAAGATTTAATTGAATTAATTTATCTCAAAATCATTCAATTTTCAAGGCTTAATCGGTAGGACGATTATCTATACGGTTAAAAATCAATTAATCGTATATTCTAAATAATCTCTCTTTATAACTAAAATAAATATCATAATTTATTTACAAGTCCATAAATTTTACTCCAAAATATTATCCAAATGAAAAGTTAATATTTTAACCATTCATAGTCTAAGATTATACCCAAAGTAATTTTAATTAATTTTATTTTATTTTTATTAAAATCATAATTCCATATTATTATTCAGTAATTAAGATTAATTTATTTAACCTTAATTAAGCCATATAATAATAAAATAAAACTGAAAATCGGTCACAATATCCGAAAATACCAGAAATGGCTCGTTGGTGGTGCAACTTGCGGTTTCCGGCGAAAGCGGTGGCCGGCGGCGGATGATCGGTGGCTGGGCCTCAGGGTTTTGGAAGTAGACTTCCAGGCGGACCTAATGGTGGTGGTGGCGACGTCAATGGAGCTCCGGTGTGGCGGCAATTGCTCCCGTAACAGAGGGATGCGGATTCTAGGGTTCTTGAGCTTTGGGGAATTAATCTATATACTATTACTAAAGCCATAACTATCTCTCCTATGTGTCAACGTTCTAGCTATGACAAGTCATCAACTTAATTAACCCATTTATCTATTTTCCCTTTCATTATTCTACAAATTAAAGCCCAGTTATCAACTTAAATTAGTTATATCTTTCTTACTATATAAATAAGTAGTACCTTATATAATATATCTAGGTGATATCATTGTAGATGAATAAGGAAAGCTATATTATATCTATTTACTAATTTACACTTATTATTTTATATTTGATAACTAATTCATATTATTAATTATCAAAATATGTAATTAGCACATGGATTTACGTAGCTTTTTGATGACTAAATAAATATAAATTAGATATTTTATTAAACTGGTAGGCTTTTATACAAACTAGGTAAAATGAATGAAATTCTTACTTTACATTGTTTTATATCAATAAAAATTCATATTGTTTAGGAATATATTACCTAAATTTTATTAAAAAATATAACTAAATACATTGTTTAGTCTTATTAACTTTAATTATTTCTAGAAATCAAGGTTCGTAAATCGTTTATTCCTCTTACCTTCAAGTAATCAATTTTGCAAAACAACATAAAAATTCTCCCATGCGCTAGATCATTTTTAAAACTTTTACTTACATTACTATGAAAAATTTAAGATACAAAAATTATTTTTAAAATACTATTACACTTAAAAAATAATAATTATTATTATTACAAATAATAATAATAATAAAAAAAAATTACAAATAAATTATACTTATTTTCTTAATAAAAATTGTAAAGATAGTTATTGATTATAAACCCCAAGTTATATTTATTTATAAAATCTTACAAAAAACATTCTTTATCGATTCTAGTTTTCATATAGTTATAATGACAATCTTACAAAAATCATTCTTTATCTATAATGGTTGATTTATATATTCCTACAGTTTATATAACCTAGATAATTAAATACTTTTAATATAATCCACCATATATAATTCATAACACCGCATTCTTAAATACACACATCTTTAAGATGAGATTGTCATTATAATAACGAAATAATGTAAAAATAAAATTATAATGGTCATGACCTTTATCTTGATTGTAAATATCAAGCCGAATTTCAATCCGGTATAATTATAATGCAATAATCTTTACTTAATTTTAGATAGTGGTTTGTCTTGGTTTGATTAAAAAGGGGATATATTTATCCAAACTTAGTAATTATGTTACTTAATATCTTTAAAAATTAAAATAAAATATCACAAAAGATTTGTTTATGGATTTGTTTTCAGTTTTGACAACTTTTACACTCAAACTATAAACAAATCTGTTAAGAAGGAAATTAAAAATTAAAATTATATATCTTTTAAAAAAAATGATTTGCGTGTCAAAAGGATGTGAAGACACGTAACATATAGTAATGGGCATATTTTCGGAGGGACATATAGTCTTAGGACGTTCCGATTAAGTAATTATATAGTATATTGAACTTAATTAAAAAAAATTAGACATATTTTGTTGTGACCATTTATTATTTGGTATTTGCGAGTAGTTTATATGACATAATTGATATCAAGTTTTTTATTTATTTTATTGTTATAAATTATGGTTTTATGTTCACTTGATAATTTTAAGAAAAACTAACTTTTAGAGTCAGAAAAAAAAAACTCAAAAATTATAAATTGGTAGTCAAATGATTGCCTATATACCTTAATTGATCCATTTTTTTTGCTACAATTTCAATAAAAGTGGTAAAGTGAACGTTAGAGGTTTGATTGAATTGATGACATGACAAAAGAAAATATGTCGTGTTATAAACCCATAGAATTTAATTTTCTTTTACAATATTATTAGTCTGATCAAATTTCTAAAGTTCACCTCATTACTTTCATTGAAATTGTCACTTGAAAATTTGAATAATTTTATTTTTCAGCATATATATATATATATATATAGAGAGAGAGAGAGAGAGAGAGAGAGAGAGAGAGAGAGAGAGAGAGAGAGAGAGAGAGAGATAGATAAATATGTGCCTATAATTTGACAACTAATACAATATATGAATTTCATATTATATTTTTGTTGATATACAATCATTTGTATTATTTAAACATATTGTTTCTAATATCAATGAATTAAAATAGATAATTAACTCATACTTAAAAATAAAATAAAATTTAATGAAAAAAGCCCCGTGCAAGGCACGGGTAAATCAACTAGTTGGATGCCGAAACCTCAACGATTGATGTCCTATTTATAGGGGTTGGATAGGTCTCGGAGAGATCTTCGATTCCATATAACATTTGCAAGGAAACGATCTCGGATTGGCCCCGATTTGTCCAATTTACCATAATTCGTTTTATGTTTATACTCTTACCTTAAATGTTACAATTCGATCTTATCCTTAATTGTTTTCTTTCGATTCTACCGAGATTGGACGCGTTTAATCCTCCTCTAAAAAGCCCATGGATTAATCGAACCAAACGAGCCCAAAACGAGGCTTGGAATGGCCAAATTCCATCATTGTTGTCCACGGCCAAGAGCTTGGAGAGGAAGATGAACAATACCCTCCAGCTTTTGACATATTTGCACTTTTGGCCACAACTTTTCAAGTTCGGATAAAAATATCCTTAAAAATTCTCGACAAATTACGAAAATTCCCTAAACTTTCCCAAACTTAATTATTTTAATAATTCTATGTTTCTTATATTATTTTAGTCCAAAATTAATATTTATAAAAATTAACTTAGGCTAAAATAAGCTTAACTTAGGCTAAGACAAGTTTAAGTTACAATTCCTATGGCTTTAACCATATTTAAATCTTTTAACAAAAAGATGTTAAACTTGATTTAAATATTCTAGGTTAAATTTTATAAGTTTTATTTAAATTTAGGATCAACATAATGTTACCCAAAAATTTAAATAGCTCACAACTTTAAAGTTGTAACAACTTATATTAAGAATCTTCATTTCATTTTTATTTTTAGAATTATGAAATAAATACCAAAAATTCCTTTATTAGAAATAGAGTTGAATAAATTACATAAATACCCTTACCAAAATTTAGGGTTATTACAGTACCTATTTACAACTCTATTATGACGCTTCCATGTGACAACAAATGAACAATGAATATATGAATCATTGACCTTTGATGTATATAAAGAGCTTTGTTGTATTATACCAAATGTGAATTAGTTACATAAAGATGATTAACATATTTTATAATTAAATAATTGTATTTTTCATCATAAATCACAAGATAAAATATATTTCTAAATTTTTAATATTTAAGAATTTACTAACAACGTAAAGTTAGAGACTCTTTCTATTAAAGATATCCATTGATAATTTGATAAAATAAATTACAACGTAATGCTTAGCATGAAAATATTATATTTAATTTTGATAAATTACCTAGATTAAGATATGATGACCCTTTGAATCGATTGTATGGAATGATCAATTTTCAAAATTGGTGAACATCTTGTGCTAGAAATAGAACTATGGTAAAAACAGAAAGTAAATCTGAAAATGGAGAATCTAAGCTTTCAAAGCCTAAGTTAAATGTAAAACTCTCTATACAAAATTCATGTATATATAAATAGGGTATTGAAAAGCAAACTTGATGCTTAGGATTCCATTTAATAACTTGGAGTTACAAAATATAATTGATTATGATTAATATTAACTATCAATAAATTAGAAAAAGCTTGCAATACCTTATAAATAATTATTAAATTTTATAATTAAAAATAAATAAATACATTTTTAATGCTTAGATAAAATAATGAAAACTTTATATTTAATATCGGTTTTACATCTTCTTTTATGACTTTATATAATGCATATAAGGATAAAGTATTTTGTTTGACTCGAATTTAGCATATCGTTTTTTAATCTTTATAGCCATAGTTATAGATAAGAGGAACTTATATAATATTGATAATTTTAAGAATTTGATTCAAGTAACTTTTATCAAACCATAAATATTTTTATAAGATATTCATTTCTAAATTATTGAATACAAATGTATGAACCATGTATTACTTAAACATAAATAGTAAAAATTTAATATTTGGGTTTCTAAAACTTCAATTTCGTAGATGTAATCTCATTAAATGTGGATGTGAACCGTAATTTAAAATTATGTATGGATTTGAATTTTCTACCCAAAAAAAAATAAAAATGGTCATAACTCATAACATAATTCAAAATGGTCAATTTCGATTTTGATGATTGCGTAATAAAAATTAATATTTAAACCAAGGTCAACAAATAACAAAATTTTAAGCATCTAGACTAAAAAAAGTGAGCAATATCTACAAAACTACTAAACGATATATGATTAGTGAGAACAATAAATGTACAAAAAATCTCTATGATTCTACAAAATGTTAATGCCAAGATTTGAACCCAAGGCATATAACTTATTAAGAAGCAACTTAACCACTATGACACACACAACATTTTGTCATTCTTTTAACAACAATAATTATATAAAATAAATGTGATTATGATTAATGAATGTAATAAATGTGGGCATGTACTCAATTTTATATCTATGTAACACTAAAAGTTAGTTTGTTTGCCCTAATAAATGCTTTTTAATTTATTGGGACAAAAAAACTATTTTAAATATGTAGTAATATTTTGCATATTCCCCCCTTTTTTGCACCAAAAATAACACATAGAATGTTATTCCACTATCATTGTTATCATAATAATAATTTGTATATCTATCATAAAATATAATATAATATTTTTTATTAATTCATTTTATCTTTAGTATGATTTTTTTTTATTTTCATATAATTAATAATAGTCATTAATTGTCATCTATAATTCATTGAAGTTTTTGTCATAAAATAAACGATGGTAAACTTTATAAATTTTAGTTTTCAAATTTGATGTTATAAAAAGTTCAACTCTTTGTCTTTTATTATGCAAAAAAATAAATTGTTCCTCATTTAAAGTACATACATAATATTTTAGCAAATGTTTTCTTACCCCAATAAATGTTTTCAATTCATTGATATGAAGTAAGATTTTTCATGTTTTTTTCCCCCTTTTTTCACCCAAAATAACACATTTAATGTATTTTCACTATCATTGTTATCGCAAGAATAATTTGTAATGTAATATTTTCTTATATAAATTTTAACTTCAATAGGATTTTATTCTTATTTACATGCAATTAAAAATGGTCATATATTATCATCTATAATTCATTTAAGTTTTTGTCATAAAATAAACTATGGTAAATTTTAGTTTTCTAATTTGATATTATAAAAAGTTCAACTCTTTGTCTTTTATTGTACAAAAAAATTTCTCCTTATTTAAAGTACATAACATAAATAATTTAGCCAAATTATTAAAAAAATCATCGATATAAAGATAAAGTATTTTTCAGAAAACAAAATTAAATACTCTATTTAATATTAGTCACAATCTATCTATCTATTTATATCTATATATTCTATTTTGTTCTATATATACTAAACGAGATGCCTAAATCCTTCGTGCCGTCATCACATTCAATTTGCCTACGTGTCATCACTCATCTAACAATCATTTGCCACATCATCCTTCCTTTTAGGAAAAACTATAAGAATGTGTCATGCTTAATTAAATATAAATTTAATTAAAAATTCTGTATTTGTCAATCTGACTCAATAACCATAAAAAATACCATTTAAATTACTCAATCACAAATTGTTAATAGAATAAACCCTAAATCGTAGGGTAAAACAGACGGTCTCTTACAAAACAAAAATAACAAATATACGCTAATGCAAACTTATAATTTTATACATTATATAAAAGAAAATAATAATATATTCTTCCCCGTACGAAGCACAGGTTCAACCATCTAGTATGTAGTAATAGATATTCTTCATATCCAAATACACTTAAGTATATCATATTAAACTAAAATTTCAAGTAATACATATCTCTAGAGGTTCAAAGTGCCGAATATTTACTGAATTTGTTGAAAACAATTAGAAGGAGCCGAATATTTACTGAATTTGTTGAAAACAATTAGAAGGATTTAGATGCTAAGAAGATTTTAGGATGTTGGTATTTGTAGCGCCAGAAATTGGACCGTTAGGAAGGGTATAGTATGCATATTTCACGCGCACCATACGACATCACAACATATCAATTTCGACCGTTGGGATATAGATAGTGCGCGGACTGGGAGAGTACATCCTTAGTACGCGACCATGGCGCGTACTCTCTGCATACCTTATGGTATGCGAATGAGACACCTACCCGAGAAGTATCTTCACATACTTCTCGGGTATTTTTTGGAACAAGCCCGGTATAGTTACACGTTTTACATAAGCTTGTCTGATAGTAAACGTTTTGCATAAGCTTCACATCCCCAGACCTTTAGAAACGACAAACTTGGAACTCTTCCAATCCAAAACTCATATGGTGTCTTATCTACAGTTTGGACGGAGTCCTATTTAGTGTAAACACTGGAGTTGTGAGAGCATATCCCCCGAAAGATATTAGAAGATCAACAAAACACATCGTAGAACGAACCATGTCTAACAAGGTCATATTCCTCCTCTTAGATACACCATTCAATTGTGGTGTTCCTGGTGGAGTTAGTTGTGAAAATTCTCACAAATTTTTAAATTATGATCAAATTCTTGACTCAAATATTCACCACCACGATCAGATCGTAGTGCTTTACTTTTCTTACCAAGTTGATTTTCAACTTCATTCTGAAACTCTTTGAACTTTTCAAAAGATTCAGACTTATGCTTCATTAAGTATATGTATCAATATCTACTTAAATCATCAGTAAAGATAATGAAGTATTTGTAACCACCTCTAGATTATGTGCTCATTGGTCCACATACATCTGTATGTATTAGGGCCAAAAGTTCAGTTGTCCTTTCACTTACCCCAGTAAAAGGTTACCTTGTCATCTATCCCATTAGGCAAGACTCACATATTTTAAATGATTCACAATCAAATGAGGCTAGAAGTCCATCCTTTTGGAGCTTCTTCATGCGATTTAAGCTCATGTGACCTAAGCAACACTGTCATAGATATGTAGTGTCAAAATCATTTGATTTTTGCCTTTTGGTGTTTAGGTTATAAATTTTGGACCCTATCTCCACCACATTTAGTCCATTACTCAGTAGTGCATTGGCATAAAAACATCATCCTTATAAATAGAAAATATCCACTCTTGATTATAAAATAGCCTTCATTATCCAAAACATGAGTCGCAATAAGATTTCTAGTAATAGAAGGGACATAATAACAATTATTAAGTTCTAAAACTATACTAGAAGGTAAAGGTAGACTATAATCTCCTATGGCAAGTGCAACAACCCTTGCTCCATTTCCAACGTGCAAATCTACCTCTCCTTTAGCTAAGCTTCTACTTCTTCTAAGTCCATGCACATTCGAAATAATGTGATTTCCACAACCAGTATACCCAAGTTGAAGATTTTGGTATTAGGACTTCTATAACATTCGTACCTAAATTGGGACTCACAGTTCCATTCTTTTTGTCTTCCAAGTATTTTGGGCAGTTCCTCTTCCAATGCGCCCTCGCTTTGTAGTAGAAATAGTCATGGTCAGCAGCTACTCTAGCTTTCTCAGAAGTTTTCGACTTGGGTTGTGCAACTTGCTTGCCCTTCCCTTGCACATTCTTCTTTTGCTTTCCAAGTGCCCCTTTCTTTAACTCTTTCCCCTTGTTGACTATCAAAATCTCTTTCTTAGAGTCAACAAAGAGATTTTGCTCAGTTGTTTTGAGCATCCCATTTAGCTCTTCAAGTGTTTTACCAACTCCATTCATATTGAAGTTTATCTTGAATTGAGCAAATCCATCATGTAAGGAATGAAGTATGATATTTGTAGCCAACTCTTGACTGTTCTCAAAATGTACAATCATATTGAACACATGAGCATTGTTTGGCTTGCCTTTCTCAAGCTTGCAATCAAGAATTGCTTTGTGAGTCTTATATCTCGCCATCTTAGCTTGCTCCTGAAACATAACTTTTCGGTTGCAAATGATGTTGTAGGCATCAATCCTCTCAAACCCAGTTCGATTCCATGGAATCCAGCATGAGACAAGTGACAATCACTTACTTATCTTTGATCTGTTTTTCTTCCTCTATCTCACGTGGAGTAGACATAGCAGTCAGTTTTGGGATATGGGTATCAAGGACATTCTCTCTTCCTTCAGATATGAGAATAATTCTCATATTTCTTTCCTAATCGAGGACGTTGTTTCCGTTCAGCTTATTCTTCTCAAGAATCGAAAGTAGGTTGATGATTATTGGTTATCATTTCTAGACATGATATCTATAATAGAAATAACATGCAAAATATAAATTATGCTTGTCATAAAAAAAGCTTTAAAAATTTAAACATGCTAGAAACATAAATAAGCTAACACACATTTTATTCAAAAAAAGTTTGTCCCTTTGAATAAAATGATTTCAATATCCTATTTCAAATAAGACTTAAGCATAGTTTGGCACTTCCCTAGGTCATATGTGATCAAGGTAAGTAACTTTTACTAGTTATAACATTTATAGCTCCTGGTTGATAGATTACATCTTATGTCAAATCTATCCAATGCCTAAAATCCAAAACTTTTATCTTTTGGCCTTTTGTTTAGTATAACCAAATCAATGTTATAAACCCCTTATATATATTTATCCGTATTATCCCAAGGTCAAAGAAGGACACCTTGCTTTAGCAAAAACTATCTATCAAATTCCAAAGGCCTCATAGGTGGCAAAATCTCATTTTTCTTTTTAAGGGACCTAAGTTTATTCTGTAGGTCTATTTACTAGTGAACTAAATAGTATAACTAAATGAACAAGCATAAACTTAGAAATATATAAAGTAAAATAAAATGTAATAAATAAATGAAATCCTAGTGTGGCCCCTAAAACCTATAAGATCTAATCTTCATGGATTCTTCATGTCTCTTGGATCTCCATCCTTGATTCTCCTTTGGATCCTCATCCTGGATTCTTCATAGGATTTGTTTCTCTTGTTTTAGATAATGTAAATATAATCTAATTTTTTAAAATTAAATTACAGAAATACATAACGATACGCAAATCGTGTACAAGAAAACAATAATGATACGCATATCGTATTTTCTATCCTATTTTGGGCCATACCAGTCACTGCATACAATAATAGTATCATAATATTAAATCATACCCGCATTTTATAATATCAAATATTAAATACAAGAATAGATTTTTAAGATTAAATTAATTAAATTATCTCATAAAATTATTAATCCAATCTTCTTATTATTTTAAATTAATTAAAATAAAATATGGAATTAATAACAATATTAATCATTACCATGTATAATTGGAAAAAATATACTCATAAGATAAAATATCTATTACCATATTTATTTTAGGCAACTTAACCCTAGCCACCTAACCCACATCAATCGCACCATGCAGCCAGCCCCCACCCCCACGGCCGCACCAACAGCCCATTCGCCAGCCACATCACCGCCTTGCAGGACTTTCGCCAAACCACCCCGAACCGTCGTGAACCACAATCAATGTTCTAAAAATTCCCCCCTAGGCCCCATCTGGGTGCTAGGCGGTCATCCCCCGCCCAAACCCCGCCTAGGGCCGCCTAGGCGACAAGTAGCCTCAAATGTTGTGGAAGCGACAACATCTTAGGAGATGACGGATGTAGAGAACATAGTTTTGAATTAGACTTTGTAAATTATGGCCCATTATATAATATCAAACATCATCCCAACATAGTTCTATAAATATTAATGAGTTTGAGAGAAAACAGTCAAATAATCACATGCATAGGGCATTAATTTTTAATCCACCTAGGCGCTAGGCCCCCCCTCACCACCCAACTCCCGCATAGCGACTTTTAGAACATTGTCCATATGGGTCACACAGTCACGGTTTAATCCCTTCTCCCACTCAAATTTTGTAACAATTATAAATTTTGATGTTATTAAGGAAAATATGGTGTAATGTTCAGAAAATTAAGGTTTTTGATAAAATTAATGTATGAAACAATTTTATACAAAATTAATCAACTTTGGACATTCAAGGCATGAAATTCTAAATTTCTAGAGTTTGAATAAATGTTCACCAACATGAAAAATCTAGTATTTTTTATGTGTGACTATGATTTATACAAGAAATCATATCTCTTGCATAAATTTATCATAAGAATCGACTTTTGGGGTTAAAATCAAGCGAAAAATCAGAGTTTAACACTTACAATTTACGGTCTTAGGGGCTGATTTTTTCGAGTGTATTATGCAAATAAAATTCACAACTTTATACATCCAATTAATTAAAATCGTAATTTTAATCGAACAAGTTAATCCATATATAAGTTTTACCACTAAATTGAATTAAAATAATCAAGAACATGCATCCAAATTAACAACTTTAATCATGATCATACCAATTTATGCAAGATGCTCTAATACTACTGAAGGGATTTAGATGCTTTAAGCAGAATTTTATAAAATAGTTTTTTAACATCTAACTTAGGATCTCATGCATAAACTTGATACAAAACATATATGAAAGGAGTAACATACCTCTTGATGCAAATCTTCTTCTCTAAGATCAATCTGGAGAATAGAGCCTCAAGTGTGACTCCTCTACTTGATCTACACGAGCACGGTACTAAGATCGTCTTGCCTTCGTTTGCTAGAATGGGACGAAAAACATCAAGCTTTCCTTCTTGCAGGGCATAACCAAAATTAGGTTTCTTGTGGGGAGAGTATTTTCTCAACACATGAGATAATGGATATTTTCCTTGTAACAAGAAATGGATATTTATGACTGATACAATATCTTATCTTTCCTACAGATAACTTTTCTTATATCATCAAGTAAATAGATAACACTTTATTATTACTTGATAAATAATCCAATCTTCCAACTATATGCACTGGCCAAAAATCCCACTATGGGTATCGGGTTGCTTTGATCTAGCCCAATTATGTGTGACCTTATAGGACTCAGGTGTAATAGCAATGGGCCTAATCTAATTTAGCACATAAGTCATAGTTGGCTTCTAACAAAGCACTAAGACTACCTAAAATATATGGATTATAAATCTCCATTCTTAATCATATTCTATTATTAGTTAATTGTCATCTCGAGTAAAGGACATATCCTTTCAATTTCAACCGTTGGGATACAGATAGTACACGGCATGGGAGCGTACCTCCTTAGGATGCGACCATGGCATGTATTCTTTACGTACCTTATGGTACGCGGGTGAGACGCGTACCCGAGAAGTATCTTCGGATACTTCTCATATATTTTTTTGAAATTAGCCAGGTATAGTTACACATTGCGTACGCGTACCACCTACTATAAGTACCACGGAGTAAGGGTACATGAGATTAAACATGAAAAAAGAGGATCCGCATAAATAAATTAGTTCATGTTATCTTCATAGTTGAGTTCGTTTCAAATGTTTCCATCAAAATGGTGGAAGCTGTCGCTCTAAGACAACATTCATAAAGCTAATTGTCTTAAAATCTTAATACTAAGATTAACGACAATTTGAAAACAATGATCATATATGAAATTATTCTCGACATCCAAATTCTCAACACATGTCAAGTTTCTCAAATTTATATAGAGATAGACGTTGGTTTATTTATTAAAAAGTTTGTATCATTGAGCCAATGCACCCCTAATCCAAATATAGAATAGGGTTTATGAACCTCCGTTTAGAGTTATGGAACCTTCATTTCAGAGTTTTTGAACCTTCAATTTCATGTTTATGAGCCTAAGTACAATCACATTTTTCAAGGAAACAAACAAATTTTCAACAAACAATATTTACCATGAGTTGGTTTTGAACCTCTAGTATAAAGTTGGTATACCACTAATATAACATTTAACCTCTAATATAAAGCTTTTTAAATGTTCAGAAATAATCTAAGCTAAAAATTAATAGCTTGAAGACTTGAATCTTGTACAATATATGTAGTGCAAGAGAAAAGTAGTTGATTTAATACAAGAGAAGTTACAAGGTAGCATATACTATATGCCTAGAATCAGCCAGTGCTCTTGACATTTAGAATAGGCCAAGAATAATTCCTTAACTTTAACTTCTAACTAAGATACAATAACCAATTTAACTTCTACATCAGTCACTGCTTTGAGAACTTGGCTATGTTGGCTACGATGCAGGAGCTTTCCAATAATACATGATGTGAAATGCTCTTGATTTTACATCCTTCTCTATGAATGCAAGCAGTTCTCGCATACAAGAGCAGGGATGCGAGAAGCTAAGTTCA